>JAUJEF010000019.1:0-600000 GCA_030444885.1 Citrus sp. QX-2021
TATTTTTGGGAGCAGCTGTGCCCTCTGCCTATTTTTGGCACACGGAGGTGCCTCCCAAAGTCTCGCGCCATTCCGAGTCCGGTGTACGAAGTTGGCCAGCCCCACCACCCAAGGCTATAGCCCACCCGTTTTTGTGGCCTTTTTCCGCTGGACGAACTTGGCGCCCCGGCCTTCGGGCGGGTATTTTTTGGCGCGGCTGAGCCCGCGGCCTATTTTTGGCACACGGAGGCACCTCGCAAAGTCTCGCTTCATTCCGAATCCGGCGGACGAAGTTGGCCAGCCCCACCCCCCAAGGCTATAGCCCACCCGTTTTTGTGGCCTTTTTCCGCTGGACGAACTTGGGTCCCCGCCTCGGCGGTATTTTTGGGCGCGGCCTAGCCCACGGCCTATTTTGGCACACGGAGGTGCCTCGCAGTCGCAGCGCCATTCCGAGTCCGGCGGACGAAGTTGTTCAGCCCCACCACCCAAGGCTATAGCCCACCCGTGTTTTTGGCCTTTTTCCGCTGGAAGACCTTGGCGCCCGGCCTTGGGCGGGTATTTTGAAGCGCTGGCTGCGGCGCCGGCCTATTTTTGGCAAACGGAGGAGAATCGCAATGTCTCGTAACATTCTGTGTCCTGCGGACAAAGTTGGCCAGCCCCACCCCCCAAAGGCTATAGCCCACCCGTTTTTGTGGCCTTTTTCCGCTGGACGACCTTGGCGCCCCGGCCTTCGGGTGGGTATTTTTGCGCGCGGCTGTGCCCGCGGCTTATTTTTGGCACACGGAGGCGAATCGCAAAGTCTCGCATCATTCCGAGTCTTGCGGATGAAGTTGGCCAGCCCCACCCCCCAAGGCTATAGCCCACCCGTTTTTGTGGCCTTTTCCATTTGGACGAACTTGGCGCCTTGCCTTCGGGCGGTTATTTTTGGGTGCGGCTGCGCCTGTAGCCTATTTTTGGCACGCGGAGGCCACTCTCAAAGTCTCGCCCCATTCCGAGTCCGGCGGACGAAGTTGGCCAGCCCCTCCCCCCAAGGCTATAACCCACCCGTTTTTTGGCCATTTTTCCGCTGGGCGAACTTGGCACCCCGGCCTTCGGGCGGTTATTTTTGGGTGCGGCTGTGTCCGTGGTCTATTTTTGGCACGCGGAGGCCGCTCGCAAAGTCTCGCCCCATTCCGAGTCCGGCGGACGAAGTGGGCCAGCCCCTCCCCCCAAGGCTATAGCCCACCCGTTTTTTGGCCATTTTTCTGCTGGGCCAGACTTGGCGCCCGGCCTTGGGCGGTTATTTTAGTGCGGCTGCGCCTGCAGCCTATTTTTGGCACGCGGAGGCCACTCGCAAAGTATCGCCCCATTCCGAATCCGGCGGACGAAGTCGGCCAGCCCCACCCCCCAAGGCTATAGCCCACCCGTTTTTGGCCTTTTTCCGCTGGAGGAACTTGGCGCCCCGGCCTTCGGGCGGGTATTTTTTGGTGCGGCTGAGCCCGCGGCATATTTTTGGCACACGGAGGCACCTCGCAAAGGCTCGCTTCATTCCGAATCCGGCGGACGAAGTTGGCCAGCCCCACCCCCCAAGGCTATAGCCCACCCGTTTTTGTGGCCTTTTTCCGCTGGACGACATTGGGTCGCCGGCATACGGGCGGGTATTTTTGGGCGCGGCCTAGCCCACGGCCTATTTTTGGCACACGGAGGTGCCTCGCAAAGTCGCGCGCCATTCCGAGTCCGGCGGACGAAGTTGTTCAGCCCCACCCCCCAAGGCTATAGCCCACCCGTTTTTGTGGCCTTTTTCCGCTGGACGACCTTGGCGCCCCGGCCTTCGGGCGGGTATTTTTGGGCGAGGCTGCGGCCGCGGCCTATTTTTGGCACACGGAGGTGCCTCGCAATGTCTCGTACCATTCTGTGTCCTGCGGACAAAGTTGGCCAGCCCCACCCCCAAAGGCTATAGCCCACCCCTTTTTGTGGCCTTTTTCCGCTGGACGAACTTGGCGCCCCGGCCTTCGGGTGGGTATTTTTGCGCGCGGCTGTGCCCGCGGCTTATTTTTGGCACACGGAGGCGAATCGCAAAGTCTCGCATCATTCCGAGTCTTGCGGATGAAGTTGGCCAGCCCCACCCCCCAAGGCTATAGCCCACCCGTTTTTGTGGCCTTTTCCATTTGGACGAACTTGGCGCCCCGGCCTTCGGGCGGTTATTTTTGGGTGCGGCTGTGCCTGCAGCCTATTTTTGGCACGCGGAGGCCACTCACAAAGTCTCGCCCCATTCCGAGTCCGGCGGACGAAGTTGGCCAGCCCCTCCCCCCAAGGCTATAGCCCACCCGTTTTTTGGCCATTTTTCCGCTGGGCGAACTTGGCACCCCGGCCTTCGGGCGGTTATTTTTGGGTGCGGCTGTGTCCGTGGTCTATTTTGGCACGCGAGGCCGCTGCAAAGTCTCGCCCCATTCCGAGTCCGGGCGGACGAAGTGGGCCAGCCCCTCCCCCCAAGGCTATAGCCCACCCATTTTTTGGCCATTTTTCTGGTGGACGAACTTTGCGCCCCGGCCTTCGGGCGGTTATTTTTGGGTGCGGCTGCGCCTGCAGCCTATTTTTGGCACGCGGAGGCCACTCGCAAAGTATCGCCCCATTCCGAATCCGGCGGACGAAAGTCGCCAGCCCCTCCCAAGGCTATAGCCCACCCGTTTTTGGCCTTTTTCCATTGGAGGAACTTGGCGCCCCGGCCTTCGGGCGGGTATTTTTGGGTGCGGCTGAGCCTGCTGCATATTTTTGGCACTCGGAGGCAACTCGCAAAGGATCGCTTCATTCCGAATCCGGCGGACGAAGTTGGCCAGCCCCACCCCCCAAGGCTATAGCCCACCCGTTTTTGTGGCCTTTTTCCATTTGGACGAACTTGGGTCCCGGCCTTGAGGCGGGTATTTTTAGCGCGGCCTAGGCCACGGCCTATTTTTGGCACACGGAGGTGCCTCGCAAAGTCGCGCGCCATTCCGAGTCCGGCGGACGAAGTTGTTCAGCCCCACCCCCCAAGGCTATAGCCCACCCGTTTTTGTGGCCTTTTTCCGCTGGACGACCTTGGCGCCCCGGCCTTCGGGCGGGTATTTTTCGGCGCTGCTGCGGCCGCGGCCTATTTTTGGCACGCGGAGGCCGCTCGCAAAGTCTCGCCCCATTCCGAGTCCGGCGGATGAAGTTGGCCAGCCCCTCCCCCCAAGGCTATAGGCCACCCGTTTTTTGGCCATTTTTCCGCTGGGGGGTTTGGGCGCAACGACTTTCGGGGGTTATTTTTGGGCGCGGCTGTGCCAGCGGCCCATTTTTGGCACTCGGAGGCCGCTCGCAAAGTCTCGCCCCATTCCGAATCCGGCGGACGAAGTCGGCCAGCCCCTCCCCCCAAGGCTATAGCCCACCCGTTTTTTGGCCTTTTTTCCGCTGGACGAACTTGGCGCCCCGGCCTTCGGGCAGTTATTTTTGGACGCGGCTGGGCTCGCGGCATATTTTTGGCACGCAGAGGCCGCTCGCAAAGTCTCACCCCATTCCGAGTCCGGCGGACGAAGTTGGCCAGCCCCTCCCCCCAAGGCTATAACCCACCCGTTTTTTGGCCATTTTTCCGCTGGGCGAACATGGCACCCCGGCCTTCGGGCGGTTATTTTTGGGTGCGGCTGTGTCCGTGGCCTATTTTTGGCACGCGGAGGCCGCTCGCAAAGTCTCGCCCCATTCCGAGTCCGGCGGACGAAGTGGGCCAGCCCCTCCCCCCAAGGCTATAGCCCACCCATTTTTTGGCCATTTTTCTGCTGGACGAACTTGGCGCCATGGCCTTCGGGCAGTTATTTTTGGGCGCGGCTGTGCCCGCGGCCTATTTTTGGCACGCAGAGGCCCCTTGCAAAGTCTCGCCCGATTCCGAGTCCGGCGGACGAAGTGGGCCGGCCCTTCCCCCCAAGGCTATAGCCCACCCGTTTTTTGGCCATTTTTCCGCTGGGGGGTTTGGGCGCGCCGACCTTCGGGCGGTTATTTTCGGGCGCGGCTGTGCCTGCGGCCTATTTTTGGCCCGCAGAGGCCGCTCGCAAAGTCTCGCCCCATTCCGAGTCCGGCGGATGAAGTTGGCCAGCCCCTCCCCCCAAGGCTATAGGCCACCCGTTTTTTGGCCATTTTTCCGCTGGGGGGTTTGGGCGCAACGACTTTCGGGGGTTATTTTTGGGCGCGGCTGTGCCCGCGGCCTATTTTTGGCACTCGGAGGCCGCTCGCAAAGTCTCGCCCCATTCCGAATCCGGCGGACGAAGTCGGCCAGCCCCTCCCCCCAAGGCTATAGCCCACCCGTTTTTTGGCCTTTTTCCGCTGGAGGAACTTGGCGCCCCGGCCTTCGGGCGGGTATTTTTTGGCGCGGCTGAGCTCGCGGCATATTTTTGGTACACGGAGGCACCTCGCAAAGTCTCGCGTCATTCCGAGTCCGGCGGACGAAGTTGGCCAGCCCAACCCCCCAAGGCTATAGCCCACCCGTTTTTGTGGCCTTTTTCCGCTGGACGAACTTGGGTCCCCGGCCTTCGGGCGGGTATTTTTAGGCGCGGCCTAGCCCACGGCCTATTTTTGGCACACGGAGGTGCCTCACAAAGTCGCGCGCCATTCCGAGTCCGGCGGACGAAGTTGTTCAGCCCCACCCCCCAAGGCTATAGCCCACCCGTTTTTGTGGCCTTTTTCCGCTGGACGACCTTGGCGCCCCGGCCTTCGGGCGGGTATTTTTGGGCGCTGCTGCGGCCGCGGCCTATTGTTGGCACGCGGAGGCCGCTCGCAAAGTCTCGCCCCATTCTGAGTCCGGCGGACGAAGTCGGCCAGCCCCTCCCCCCAAGGCTATAGGCCACCCGTTTTTTGGCCTTTTTCCGCTGGAGGAACTTGGCGCCCCGGCCTTCGGGCGGGTATTTTTTGGCGCAGCTGAGCCCGCAGCATATTTTTGGCACACGGAGGCACCTCGCAAAGTCTCGCGTCATTCCGAGTCCGGCGGACGAAGTTGGCCAGCCCAACCCCCCAAGGCTATAGCCCACCCGTTTTTGTGGCCTTTTTCCGCTGGACGAACTTGGGTCCCCGGCCTTCGGGCGGGTATTTTTAGGCGCGGCCTAGCCCACGGCCTATTTTTGGCACACGGAGGTGCCTCGCAAAGTCGCGCGCCATTCCGAGTCCGGCGGACGAAGTTGTTCAGCCCCACCCCCCAAGGCTATAGCCCACCCGTTTTTGTGGCCTTTTTCCGCTGGACGACCTTGGCGCCCCGGCCTTCGGGCGGGTATTTTTGGGCGCTGCTGCGGCCGTGGCCTATTTTTGGCACGCGGAGGCCGCTCGCAAAGTCTCGCCCCATTCCGAGTCCGGCGGACGAAGTTGGCCAGCCCCTCCCCCCAAGGCTATAGGCCACCCGTTTTTTGGCCATTTTTCCGCTGGGGGGTTTGGGCGCAACGACTTTCGGGGGTTATTTTTTGGCGCGGCTGTGCCAGCGGCCTATTTTTGGCACTCGGAGGCCGTTCGCAAAGTCTCGCCCCATTCCGAATCCGGCGGACGAAGTCGGCCAGCCCCTCCCCCCAAGGCTATAGCCCACCCGTTTTTTGGCCTTTTTTCCGCTGGACGAACTTGGCGCCCCGGCCTTCGGGCAGTTATTTTTGGACGCGGCTGGGCCCGCGGCATATTTTTGGCACGCAGAGGCCGCTCGCAAAGTCTCACCCCATTCCGAGTCCGGCGGACGAAGTTGGCCAGCCCCTCCCCCAAAGGCTACAGCCCACCCGTTTTTTGGGCATTTTTCCGCTGGACGAACTTGGCGCCCCGGCCTTCGGGTGGTTATTTTTGGTCGCGGCTGTGCCCGTGGCCTATTTTTGGCACGCGGAGGCCGCTCGCAATGTCTCGTCCCATTCCGAGTCCGGCGGACGAAGTTGGCCAGCCCCTCCCCCCGAGGCTATAGCCCACCCGTTTTTTCGCCATTTTTTGCGCTGGACGAACTGGGCGAGCCGACCTACGGGCAGTTATTTTTGGGCGCGGCAGTGCCCGCGGCCTATTTTTGGCACGCGGAGGCCGCTCACAAAGTCTCGCCCCATTCCGAGTCCTGCGGCCGAAGTTGGCCAGCCCCTCCCCCCAAGGCTATAGCCCACCCGTTTTTTCGCCATTTTTCCGCTGGGGGGTTTGGGCGAGCCGACCTTCGGCCAGTTATTTTTGGGCGCGGCTGTACCCGCAGCCTATTTTTGGCACGCGGAGGCCGCTCGCAAAGTCTCGCCCCATTCCGAGTCCTGCGGACGAAGTTGGCCAGCCCCTCCCCCAAAGGCTATAGCCCACCCGTTTTTTGGCCATTTTTCCGCTGGGGGGTGATTTTTGGGCACGGCTGTGCCCGCGGCCTATTTTTGGCATGCGGAGGCCGCTCGCAAAGTCTCGCCCCATTCTGAATCCGGCGGACAAAGTTGGCCAGCCCCTCCCCCCAAGGCTATAGCCCACCCGTTTTTTGGCCATTTTTCCGCTGGACGAACTTGGCGCCCCGGCCTTCGGGGGGTTATTTTTGGGTGCGGCTGTGTCCGTGGCCTATTTTTGGCACACGGAGGCCGCTCGCAAAGTCTCTCCCCATTCCGAGTCAGGCGGACGAAGTTGGCCAGCCCCTCCCCCCAATGCTATAACCCACCCGTTTTTTGGCCATTTTTCCGTTGGACGGACTTGGCTCCCCGGCCTTCGGGCGTTTATTTTCAGGTGCGGCGGTGCCCGCGGCCTATTTTTGGCACGCGGAGGCCGCTCGCAAAGTCTCGCCCCATTCCGAGTCCGGCGGACGAAGTGGGCCAGCCCCTCCCCCCAAGCCTATAGCCCACACGTTTTTTGGCCATTTTTCCGCTGAGTGGTGATTTTTGGGCGCGGCTGTGCCCACGGCCTATTTTTGGAATGTGGAGGCCGCTCGCAAAGTCTCGCCCCATTCTGAGTCCGGCGGACAAAGTTGGCCAGCCCCTCCCCCCAAGGCTATAGCCCACCCGTTTTTTGGCCATTTTTCCGGTGGATGAACTTGGCCTCCCGGCCTTCGGGGGGTTATTTTTTGGTGCGGCTGTGCCCGCGGCCTATTTTTGGCACACGGAGGCCGCTCACAAAGTCTCGCCCCATTCTGATTCCGGCGGACGAATTCGGCCAGCCCCTCCCCCCAAGGCTATAGCCCACCCGTTTTTTGGCCATTTTTCCGCTGGACGAACTTGGTGCCCCGGCCTTCAGGGGGTTATTTTTTGGCGCGGCTGTGCCTGCGGCCTATTTTGGGCACGCAGAGGCCGCTCGCAAAGTCTCGTCCCATTCCGAGTCCGGCGGACGAAGCTGGCCAGCCCCTCCCCCCAAGGCTATAGCCCACCCGTTTTTTGACCATTTTTCCGCTGGACGAACTTGGCGCCCCGGCCTTCGGGAGGTTATTTTTGGGCGAGGCTGTGCCCGCGGCCTTTTTTTAGCACATGGAGGCCCCTCGCAAAGTCTCGCGCCATTCCGAGTCCGGCAGACGAAGTTGGCCAGCCCCACCCCCAAGGCTATAGCCCACCCGATTTTGTGGCCTTTTTCCGCTGGACGAACTTTACGCCCCGGCCTTCGGGCAGTTTTTTTTTGCTGCGGCTATGCTCTCGGCCTATATTTGGCACATGGAGGGCCCTCGCAAAGTCTCGCGCCATTCCGAGTCCGGCGGACGAAGTTTGCCAGCCCCACCCCCAAGGCTATAGCCCACCCGATTTTGTGGCCTTTTTCCGCTGGACGAACTTGGCGCCCCGGCCTTCAGGCGGTTATTTTTGGGCGCGGCTGTGTCCGCGGCCTATTTTTGGCACACGGAGGCCCCTCGCAAAGTCTCGCGCCATTCCGAGTCCGGCGGACAAAGTGGGCCAGCCCCACTCCCCAAGGCTATAGCCCACCCGTTTTTGTGGCCTTTTTCCGCTGGACGAACTTCGCGCCCCGGCCTTCGGGCGGTTATTTTAGGGCACGGCTGTGCCCGCGGCCTAGTTTTGGCACACGGAGGCCCCTCGCAAAGTCTCGCGCCATTCCGAGTCCGGCGGACGAAGTTGGCCAGCCCAACCCCCCAAGGCTATAGCCCACCCGTTTTTGTGGCCTTTTTCCGCTGGACGAACTTGGCGCCCCGGCCTTCGGGTGGTTATTTTTGGTCGAGGCTGTGTCCACGGCCTATTTTTAGCACATGGTGGCCCCTCGCGAAGTCTCGCGCCATTCCGAGTCCGGCGGACGACCCCACCTCCCAAGGCTATAGCCCACCCGTTTTTGTGGCCTTTTTCCGCTGGACGAACTTGGCGCCCCGGCCTTCGGGCAGTTATTTTTGGGAGCGGCTGTGCCTGCGGCCTATTGTTGGCACACGGAGGCCCCTCGCAAAGTCTCGCGCCATTCCGAGTCCGGCGGACGAAGTGGGCCAGCCCCACCCCCAAAGGCTATAGCCCACCCGTTTTTGTGGCCTTTTTCCGCTGGACGAACTTGGCGCCCCGGCCTTCGGGCATTTATTTTTGGGAGCGGCTGTTTCTGCGGCCGATTTTTGGCACACGGAGGTCCCTCGCAAAGTTTCGCACCATTCTGAGTCCGGCGGACGAAGTTGGCCAGCCCCACCCCCCAAGGCTATAGCCCACCCGTTTTTGTGGCCTTTTTCCGCTAGACGAACTTGGCGCCCCGGTCTTCGGGCGGTTATTTTTGGGCGCGGCTGTGCCCGTAGCCTATTTTTGGCACACGGAGGCCCCTCGCAAAGACTCGCGCCATTCCGAGTGCGGCGGATGAAGTTGGCCAGCCCCACCCCCCAAGGCCGTAGCCCACCCGTTTTTGTGGCCTTTTTCCGCTGGATGAACTTGGCGCCCCAGCCTTCGGTTGGTTATTTTTGGGCATGGCTGTGCCCGTGGCTGATTTTTAGCACACGGAGGCCCCTCGCAAAGTCTCGCGCCATTCCGAGTCCGGCAGACGAAGTTGGCCAGCCCCACCCCCAAGGCTATAGCCCACCCGATTTTGTGGCCTTTTACCGCTGGACGAACTTGGCGCCCCGGCCTTCGGGCGGTTTTTTTTAGCTGCGGCTGTGCCCTCGGCCTATTTTTGGCACACGGAGGTCCCTCGCAAAGTCTCGCGCCATTCCGAGTCCGGCGGACGAAGTCGGCCAGCCCCACCCCCAAGGCTATAGCCCACCCGTTTTTGTGGCCTTTTTCCGCTGGACGAACTTGGCGCCCCGGCCTTCGGGCGGTTTTTTTTTGCTACGGCTATGCTCTCGGCCTATATTTGGCACACGGAAGGCCCTCGCAAAGTCTCGCGCCATTCCGAGTCCGGCGGACGAAGTTTGCCAGCCCCACCCCCAAGGCTACAGCCCACCCGATTTTGTGGCCTTTTTCCGCTGGACGAACTTGGCGCCCCGGCCTTCGGGCAGTTATTTTTGGGCACGACTGTGCCCGCGGCCTAGTTTTGGCACACGGAGGCCCCTCGCAAAGTCTCGCGCCATTCCGAGTCGGGCGGACGAAGTGGGCCAGCCCAACCCCCCAAGGCTATAGCCCACCCGATTTTGTGGCCTTTTCCCGCTGGACGAACTTTACGCCCCGGCCTTCGGGCGGTTTTTTTTTGCTGCGGCTATGCCCTCGGCCTATATTTGGCACACGGAAGGCCCTCGCAAAGTCTCGCGCCATTCCGAGTCCGGCGGACGAAGTTGGCCAGCCCAACCCCCCAAGGCTATAGCCCACCCGTTTTTGTGGCCTTTTTCCGCTGGACGAACTTGGCGCCCCGGCCTTCGGGCAGTTATTTTTGGGAGCGGCTGTGTCCGCGGCCGATTTTTGACACACGGAGGCGCCTCGCAAAGTTTCGCGCCATTCTGCGTCCGGCGGATGAAGTTGGCCAGCCCCACCCCCCAAGGCTATAGCCCACCCGTTTTTGTGGCCATTTTCCGCTGGACGAACTTGGCGCCCCGGCCTTCGGGCAGTTATTTTTGGGAGCGGCTGTGCCTGCGGCCTATTGTTGGCACACGGAGGACCCTCGCAAAGTCTCACGCCATTCCGAGTCCGGCGGACGAAGTGGGCCAGCCCCACCCCCAAGGCTATAGCCCACCCGATTTTGTGGCCTTTTTCCGCTGGACGAACTTGGCGCCCCGGCCTTCGGGCGGTTTTTTTTAGCTGCGGCTGTGCCCTCGGCCTATTTTTGGCACACGGAGGTCCCGCGCAAAGTCTCGCGCAATTCCGAGTCCGGCGGACGAAGTCGGCCAGCCCCACCCCCAAGGCTATAGCCCACCCGTTTTTGTGGCCTTTTTCCGCTGGACGAACTTGGCGCCCCGGCCTTCGGGCAGTTATTTTTGGGCGCGGCTGTGCCCGCGGCCTAGTTTTGGCACACGGAGGCCCCTCGCAAAGTCTCGCGCCATTCCGAGTCGGGCGGACGAAGTGGGCCAGCCCAACCCCCCAAGGCTATAGCCCACCCGATTTTGTGGCCTTTTCCCGCTGGACGAACTTTACGCCCCGGCCTTCGGGCGGTTTTTTTTTGCTGCGGCTATGCCCTCGGCCTATATTTGGCACACGGAAGGCCCTCGCAAAGTCTCGCGCCATTCCGAGTCCGGCGGACGAAGTTGGCCAGCCCAACCCCCCAAGGCTATAGCCCACCCGTTTTTGTGGCCTTTTTCCGCTGGACGAACTTGGCGCCCCGGCCTTCGGGCAGTTATTTTTGGGAGCGGCTGTGTCCGCGGCCGATTTTTGACACACGGAGGCCCCTCGCAAAGTTTCGCGCCATTCTGCGTCCGGCGGATGAAGTTGGCCAGCCCCACCCCCCAAGGCTATAGCCCACCCGTTTTTCTGGCCTTTTTCCGCTAGACGAACTTGGCGCCCCGTCCTTCGGGCGGGTATTTTTGGGCGCGGCTGTGCCAGCGGCCTATTTTTGGCACATGGAGGCCACTCGCAATGTCTCGTCCCATTCCGAGTCCGGAGGACGACCTTGGCCAGCCCGACCCCCCAAGGCTATAGCCCACCCGTTTTTGTGGCCTTTTTCCGCTCGACGAACTTGGCAAACCCGCCTTCGGGTAGTTATTTTTGGGCGCAGCTGTGCCCACGGCTTATTTTTGGCATACAGAGGCCGCTCGCAATGTCTCGCCCAATTCCGAGTCCGGCGGCCGAAGTTGGCCAGCCCCACCCCCCAAGGCTATAGCCCACCCGTTTTTGTGGCCTTTTTCCGCTGGACGAACTTGGCAACCCTGCCTTCTGGTGGTCATTTTTGGGCGCGGCTGTGCCAGGGGCCTATTTTTGGAACATGGAGGCCACTCGCAATGTCTCGTCCCATTCCGAGTCCGGAGGACGACCTTGGCCAGCACGACCCCCCAAGGCTATAGCTCACCCATTTTTGTGGCCTTTTTCCGCTGGACGGACTTCGTGCCCCGGACTTCGGGCGCGGCTGTGACAGCGGCCTATTTTTAGCACACGGAGGCTGCTTGCAAAGTCTCGCCCCATTCCGAGCCCGGCGGACGAACTTGGCCAGCCCCAACCCAAAGGCTATAGCCCACCCGTTTTTGTGGCCTTTTTCCGCTGTACGAACTAGGCGCCCCGGCCTTCGGGCGTTATTTTTGGGCGCGGCTGTGCCCGCACCCTATTTTTGGAACACGGACGCCACCCGTAAAGTGTCGGCCCATTCCGAGTCAGGCGGATGAACTTTGCCAGCCCCACCCCCAAGGCTATAGCCCACCCGTTTTTGTGGCCTTTTTCAGCTGGACGAACTTGGCGCCCCGGCCTTCGGGCGGTTATTTTTGGGTGCGGCTGTGCCCACGGCCTATTTTTGGTACACGGAGGCCGCTCGCAATGTCTCATCCCATTCCGAGTCCGCCGGACAAACTTGGCCAGCCCCACCCCCCAAGGCTATAGCCCACCCGTTTTTGTGGCCTTTTTCCGCTGGACGAACTTGTCGCCCCGCCCTTCGGGCGGTTATTTTTTAGTGTGGCTGAACCCGCGGCCTATTTTTGGCGCACGGACGCCGCTCGCAGAGTGTCGCCCCATTCCGAGTACGAATGGACGAAGTTGGCCAGCCGCACCCCCCAAGGCTATAGCCCACCCGGCTTTGTGGCCTTTTTCAGCAGGACGAACTTGGCGCCCCGGCATTCGGGCCGTTATTTTTTGGCGCGGCTGTGCCTGCGGAGTATGTTTTTTCACACGGAGGCCGCTCGCAAAGTCTCGTCCCATCCCGAGTCCGGCGGACGAACTTGGCCAGCCCCACCCCCCAAGGCTATTGCCCACCCGTTTTGTGGCCTTTTTCCACTGGACGAACTTGGCGCCCCACCCTTCGGGCGGTTATTTTTTAGTGTGGCTGTGCCCGCGGCCTATTTTTGGCACACGGAGGCCGCTCGCAAACTGTTGTCCCATTCCGAGTCCGGCGGATGAACATGGCCAGCCCCACCCCCCAAGGCGATAGCCCACCCGTTTTTGTGTCCTTTTTCCGCTGGACGAACTTGGCGCCCCGGCCTTAGGGCGGTTATTTTTGGGCACCGCTGTGCCCGCGGCCTATTTTTGGCACACGGACGCCGCTCGCAAAGTCTCCCCCATTCCAAGTACGAACGGACGAAGTTGGCCAGCCCCACCCCCCAAGGCTATAGCCCACCCGGCTTTGTGGCCTTTTTCAGCTGGACGAACTTGGCGCCCCGGCATCCAGGCCGTTATTTTTGGGTGCGGCTGTGCCCACGGCGTATGTTTTTTCACACGGAGGCCGCTTGCAACATCTCGCCCCATTCCGAGTCCGGCGGACGAACTTGGCCAGCCTCACCTCCCAAGGCTATAGCCCACCCGTATTTGTGGCCTTTTTCCGCTGGACGAACTTGGCGTCCCGGCCTTCGGGAGGTTTTTTTTGGGTGCGTCTGTGCCCACGGCCTATTTTTGGCACACGGAGGAAGCTCGCAATGTCTCATCCCATTCCGAGTCCGGCGGACAAACTTCGCCAGCCCCACCCCCCAAGGCTATAGCTCACCCGTTTTTGTGGCCTTTTTCTTCTGGACGAACTTGCCGATCCAGCCTTCGGGCGGTTATTTTTGGGTGCATCTGTGCCCGCGGCCTAATTTTGGCACACGGAGGCCGCTCGCAAAGTCTCGTCCCATTCCGAGTCCGGCGGACGAACTTGGCCAGCCCCACCCCCCAAGGCTATTCCCCACCCGTTTTTGTGGCCTTTTTCCGCTGGACGAACTAGGCGCCCCGGCCTTCGGGCTGCTATTTTTGGGTGCGGCTGTATCCGTGGCCTATTTTTAGCACACGGAGGCCGCTCGCAAACCGTTGTCCCATTCCGAGTCCGGCGGACGAAGTTGGCCAGCCCCACCCCCCAAGGCTATATCCCACCCGTTTTTGTGGCCTTTTTCCGCTGCACGAACTCAGCGCCCCAGCCTTCGGGCGGTTATTTTTGGGCGCGGCTGTCCCCACGGCCTATTTTTGGCACACGGAGGCCGCTCGCAAACTGGACGAACTTGGCGCCCCGGCCTTCGGGAGGGTATTTTTGGGCGCGGCTGTGCCCGCGGCCTATTTTTGGCACACGGAGACGCCTCGCAAAGTCTCGCACCATTCCGAGTCCGACGGACGAAGTTGGCCAGCCCCACCCCCAAGGCTATAGCCCACCCGTTTTTGTGGCGTTTTTCCGCTGGACGAACTTGGCGGCCCGGCCTTCGGGCGGGTATTTTTGGGCGCGGCTGTGCCCGTGGCCTATTTTTTGCACATGGAGGCGCCTCGCAAAGTCTCGCGCCATTCCGAGTGCGGCGAACGAAGTTGGCCAGCCCCACCCCCCAAGGCTATAGCCCACCCGTTTTTGTGGCCATTTTCCGCTGGATGAACATGGCGCCCCGGCCTTCGCGCGGGTATTTTTGTGCGCGGCTGTGCCCGCGCCTATTTTTGGCACACGGAGGCTCCTCGCAAAGTCTCGCACCATTCCGAGTCCGGCGGACGAAGTGGGCCAGCCCCACCCCACAAGGCTATAGCCCACCCGTTTTTGTGGCCTTTTTCCGCTGGACGAACTTGGCGCCCCAGCCTTCGGGCAGGTATTTTTGGGTGCCGCTGTGCCCGTGGCCTATTTTTCGTACACGGAGGCGCCTCGCAGAGTCTCGCGCCATTCCGATTCCGGCGGACGAAGTTGGCCGGCCCCACCCCCCAAGGCTATAGCGCACCCGTTTTTGTGGCCTTTTTCCGCAGGACGAACTTGGCGCCCCGGCCTTCGGGCGGGTATTTTTGGGCGCGGCTGTGCCCGCGGCCTATTTTTGGTAAATGGAGGTGGCTCGCAAAGTCTCGCGCCATTCCAATTCCGGCGGACAAAGTTGGCCAGCCCCACACCCCAAGGCTATAGCCCACCCGTTTTTGTGGCCTTTTTCTGCTGGAGGAACTTGGCGCCCCGGCCTTCGGGCGGGTATTTTTGGGAGCGGCTGTGCCCGCGGCCTATTTTTGGCACACGGAGGTGCCTCGCAAAGTCTCGCGTCATTCCGAGTCCGGCGGACAAAGTTGGCCAGCCCCACCCCCCAAGGCTATAGCCCACCCGTTTTTGTGGCCTTTTTCCGCTGGACGAACTTGGCGCCCCGGCCTTCGGGCGGGTATTTTTGGGCGCGGCTGTGCCCACGGCCTATTTTTGGTAAATGGAGGTGGCTCGCAAAGTCTCGCGCCATTCCAATTCCGGCGGACGAAGTTGGCCAGCCCCACACCCCAAGGCTATAGCCCACCCGTTTTTGTGGCCTTTTTCTGCTGGAGGAACTTGGCGCCCCGGCCTTCGGGCGGGTATTTTTAGGATCGGCTGTGCCCGCGGCCTATTTTTGGCACACGGAGGTGCCTCGCAAAGTCTCGCATCATTCCGAGTCCGGCGGACAAAGTTGGCCAGCCCCACCCCCCAAGGCTATAGCCCACCCGTTTTTGTGGGCTTTTTCCGCTGGACGAACTTGGCGCCCCGGCCTTCGCGCGGGTATTTTTGTGCGCGGCTGTGCCCGCGTCCTTTTTTTGGCAAACGGAGGTGGCTCGTTAAGTCTCGCGCCATTCCGAGTACGGCGGATGAAGTTGGCCAGCCCCACCCCCCAAGGCTATAGCCCACCTGTTTTTGTGGCCTTTTTCCGCTGGACGAACTTGGCGCCCCGGCCTTTGGGCTGGTACTTTTAGGCGCGGCTGTGCCCGCGGCCTATTTTTATCACACGGAGACGCTTCGTAAAGTCTCGCGCCATTCCGAGTCCGGCGGACGAAGTTGGCCAGCCCCACCCCCCAAGGCTATAGCCCACCCGTTTTTGTGGCCTTTTTCCGCTGGACGAACTTCGCGCCCCGGCCTTCGGGCGGGTATTTTTGGGCGCGGCTGTGCCCGCAGCCTATTTTTGGCACACGGAGGTGCCTCGTAAAGTCTCGCGCCATTGCGATTCCGGCAGACAAAGTTGGCCAGGCCCACCCCCCAACGCTATAGCCCACCCGTTTTTTAGGCCTTTTTCCGCAGGAAGAACTTGGCGCCCCGGCCTTCGGGCTGGTATTTTTGGGCGCGGCTGTGCCTGCGGAATATTTTTGGGTCACGGAGGCGCCTCGCAAAGTCTCGCGCCATTCCGAGTCCGACGGACGAAGTTGGCCAGCCCCACCCCCCAAGGCTATAGCCCACCCGTTTTTGTGGCCTTTTTCCGCTAGACGAACTTGGCGACCCGGCCTTCGGGCGGGTATTTTTGGGCGCGGCTGTGCCCGCGGCCTATTTTTGGGACACGGAGGTGCCTCGCAAAGTCTCGCGCCATTCCGAGTCCGGCGGACGAAGTGGGCCAGCTCCACCCCCCAAGGCTATAGCCCACCCGTTTTTGTGGCCTTTTTCCGCTGGACGAACTTGGCGCCCCGGCCTTCGGGCGGGTATTTTTGGGCGCGGCTGTGCCCGCGGCCTATTTTTGGGACACGGATGCGCCTCGCAAAGTCTCGCGCCCTTCCGAGTCCGGCGGACGAAGTTGGCCAGCCCCAACCCCCAAAGCTATAGCCCACCCGTTTTTGTGGCCTTTTTCCGCTGGACGAACTTGGCGCCCCGGCCTTCGGGCGGGTATTTTTGGGCGCGGCTGTGCCCGCGGCCTATTTTTGGCACACGGAGGCGCCTCGCAATGTCTCGCGCCATTCCGAGTCCGGAGGACGAAGTTGGCCAGCCCCACCCCCCAAGGCTATAGCCCACCCGTTTTTGTTGCCTTTTTCCGCTGGACGAACTTGGCGCCCCGGCCTTCGGGCAGGTATTTTTGGGCGCGGCTGTGCCCGCGGCCTATTTTTGGGACACGTATGCGCCTCGCAATGTCTCGCGCCCTTCCGAGTCCGGCGGACGAAGTTGGCCAGCCCCACCCCCCAAGGCTATAGCCCACCCGTTTTTGTGGCCTTTTTCCGCTGGACGAACTTGGCGCCCCGGCCTTCGGGCGGATATTTTTGGGCGCGGCTGTGCCCGCGGCCTATTTTTGGCACACGGAGGCGCCTCGCAATGTCTCGCGCCCTTCCGAGTCCGGCGGACGAAGTTGGCCAGCCCCACCCCCCAAGGCTATAGCCCACCCGTTTTTGTGGCCTTTTTCCGCTGGACGAACTTGGCGCCCCGGCCTTTGGGCTGGTACATTTAGGCGCGGCTGTGCCCGCGGCCTATTTTTATCACACGGAGACGCTTCGTAAAGTCTCGTGCCATTCCGAGTCCGGCGGACGAAGTTGGCCAGGCCCACCCCCCAACGCTATAGCCCACCCGTTTTTGAGGCCTTTTTCCGCAGGACGAACTTGGCGCCCCGGCCTTCGGGCTGGTATTTTTGGGCGCGGCTGTGCCTGCGGAATATTTTTGGGTCACGGAGGCGCCTCGCAAAGTCTCGCGCCATTCCGAGTCCGACGGACGAAGTTGGCCAGCCCCACCCCCCAAGGCTATAGCCCACCCGTTTTTGTGGCCTTTTTCCGCTCGACGAACTTGGCGACCCGGCCTTCGGGCGGGTATTTTTGGGCGCGGCTGTGCCCGCGGCCTATTTTTGGGACACGGAGTCGCCTCGCAAAGTCTCGCGCCATTCCGAGTCCGGCGGACGAAGTTGGCCAGCCCCACCCCCCAAGGCTATAGCCCACCCGTTTTTGTGGCCTTTTTCCGCTGGACGAACTTGGCGCCCCGGCCTTCGGGCGGGTGTTTTTGGGCGCGGCTGTGTCCGCGGCCTTTTTATGGGACACGGAGGAGTCTCGCAAAGTCTCGCGCCATTCCGAGTCCGGCGGACGAAGTTGGCCAGCCCCACCCCCCAAGGCTATAGCCCACCCGTTTTTGTGGCCTTTTTCCGCTGGACGAACTTGGCGCCCCGGCCTTCGGGCGGGTATTTTTGGGCGCGGCTGTGCCCGTGGACTATTTTTGGGACACGGAGGTGCCTCGCAAAGTCTCGCGCCATTCCGAGTCCGGCGGACGAAGTTGGCCAGCCCCACCCCCCAAGGCTATAGCCCACCCGTTTTTGTGGCCTTTTTCCGCTGGACGAACTTGGCGCCCCGGCCTTCGGGCGGGTATTTTTGGACGTAGCTGTGCCCGCGGCCTATTTTTGGCACACGGAGGCGCCTCGGAAAGTCTCGCGCCATTCCGAGTCCGGCGGACGAAGTTGGCCAGCCCCACCCCCCAAGGCTATAGCCCACCCCTTTTTGTGGCCTTTTTTCCATTGGACGAACTTGGCGCCCCGGCCTTCGGGCGGGTATTTTTGGGCGCGTCAGTGCCCGCGGCCTATTTTTGGGACACGGATGCGCCTCACAAAGTCTCGCGCCCTTCCGAGTCCGGCGGACGAAGTTGGCCAGCCCCACCCCCCAAGGCTATAGCCCACCCGTTTTTGTGGCCTTTTTCCGCTGGACGAACTTGGCGCCCCGGCCTTCGGGCGGGTATTTTTGGGGGCGGCTGTGTCCGCAGCCTATTTTTGGCACACGCAGGCGCCTCGCAAAGTCTCGCACCATTCCGAGTCCGGCGGACGAAGTTGGCAAACCCAACCCCCCAAGGCTATAGCCCACCCGTTTTTGTCGCCTTTTTCCGCTGGACGAACTTGGTGCCCCGGCCTTCGGGCGGGTATTTTTGGGCGCGGCTGTGCCCGCGGCCTATTTTTGGCACACGGAGGTGCCTCGCAAAGTCTCGTGCCATTCCGATTCCGGCGGACGAAGTTGGCCAGCCCCACCCCCCAAGGCTATAGCCCACCCGTTTTTGTGGCCTTTTTCCGCTGGACGAACTTGGCGCCCCGGCCTTCGGGCGGGTATTTTTGGGCGCGGCTGTGACCGCGGCCTATTTTTGGCACACGGAGGCGCCTCGCAAAGTCTCGCGCCATTTCGAGTACGGCGGATGAAGTTGGCCAGCCCCACCCCCCCAAGGCTATAGCCCACCCGTTTTTGTGGCCTTTTTCCGCTGGACGAACTTGGCGCCCTGGCCTTCGGGCGGGTATTTTTGGGCGCGGCTGTGCCCGCGGCCTATTTTTGGCACACGGAGGTGCCTCGCAAAGTCTCGCGCCATTCCGATTCCGGCGGACGAAGTTGACCAGCCCCACCCCCCAAGGCTATAGCCCACCCGTTTTTGTGGCCTTTTTCCGCTGGACGAACTTGGCGCCCCGGCCTTCGGGCGGGTATTTTTGGGCGCGGCTGTGACCGCGGCCTATTTTTGGCACACGGAGGCGCCTCGCAAAGTCTCGCTCCATTCCGAGTCCGGCGGACGAAGTCGGCCATCCCCACCCCCCGAGGCTATAGCCCACCCGTTTTTGTGGCCTTTTTCCGCTGGACGAACTTGGCGACCCGGCCATCGGGCGGGTATTTTTGGGCGCGGCTGTGCCCGCGGTCTATTTTTGGCACACGGAGGCGCCTCGCAAAGTCTCGCGCCATTCTGAGCCCGGCGGACGAAGTGGGCCATCCCCACCCCCCGAGGCTATAGCCCACCCATTTTTGTGGCCTTTTTCCGCTGGACGAACTTGGCGCCCCGGCCTTCGGGCAGGTATTTTTGAGCGCGTCTGTTACCGCGGCCTATTTTTGGCACACGGAGGCGCCTCGCAATGTCTCACGCCATTCCGAGTCCGGCGGACGAAGTTGGCCAGCCCCAGCCCCCAAGGCTATAGCCCACCCGTTTTTGTGGCCTTTTTCCGCTGGAAGAACTTGGCGCCCCGGCCTTCGGGCGGGTATTTTTGGGCGCGGCTGTGCCCGCGGCCTATTTTTGGCACATGGAGGCGCCTCGCAAAGTCTCGCGCCATTCCGATTCCGGCGGACGAAGTGGGCCAGCCCCACCCCCCAAGGCTATAGGCCACCCGTTTTTGTGGCCTTTTTCCGCAGGACGAACTTGGCGCCCCGGGCTCCGGGCGGGTTGTTTTCGGCGCGGCTGTGCCCGCGGCCTATTTTTCGGACACGGAGGCGCCTCGCAAAGTCTCGAGCCATTCCGAGTCCGGCGGACGAAGTTGGCCAGCCCCACCCCCCAAGGCTATAGCCCACCCGTTTTTGTGGCCTTTTTCTACTGGACGAACTTGGCGCCCCGGCCTTCGGGCGGGTATTTTTGGGTACGGCAGTGACCGCGGCCTATTTTTGGGACACAGAGGCACCTCCAAAGTGTCGCGCCATTCCGAGTCCAGCGGAAGAAGTTGGCGAGCCCCACCCCCCCAGGCTATAGCCCACCCGTTTTTGTGGCCTTTTTCCGCAGGACGAACTAGGCGCCCCAGGCTTCGGGCGGGTATTTTTTTGCGCGGCTGTGCCTGCGGCCTATTTTTGGCACACGGAGGTGCCTCGCAATGTCTCGCGCCATTCTGAGTCCGGCGGACGAAGTGGGCCAGCCCCACCCCCCAAGGCTATAACCCACCCGTTTTTGTGGCCTTTTTCCGCTGGACGAACTTGGCGCCCCGGCCTTCGGGCGGGTATTTTTGGGCATGGCTGTGCCCGCGGCCTATTTTTGGCACACGGAGGCACCTTGCAAAGTCTCGCGCCATTCCGAGTCCGGCGGAAGAAGTGGGCCGCCCCACCCCCCAAGGCCATAGCCCATCCGTTTTTGTGGCCTTTTTCCGCTGGACGAACATGGCGCCCCGGCCTTCGGGCGGGTATTTTTGGACGTAGCTGTGCCCGCGGCCTATTTTTGGCACACGGAGGCGCCTCGGAAAGTCTCGCGCCATTCCGAGTCCGGCGGACGAAGTTGGCCAGCCCCACCCCCCAAGGCTATAGCCCACCCCTTTTTGTGGCCTTTTTTCCATTGGACGAACTTGGCGCCCCGGCCTTCGGGCGGGTATTTTTGGGCGCGGCAGTGTCCACAGCCTATTTTTGGCACATGGAGGCGACTCGCAAAGTCTCGTGCCATTCTGAGTCCGGCGGACGAAGTGGGCCAGCCCCACCGCCCAAGGCTATAGCCCACCCGTTTTTGTGGCCTTTTTTCCATTGGACGAACTTGGCGCCCCGGCCTTCGGGCGGGTATTTTTGGGCGCGGCTGTGTCCGCGGCCTATTATTGGGACACGGAGGCACCTCGCAAAGGCTCGCGCCATTCCGAGTCCGGCGGACGAAGTTGGCAGCCCCGCCCCCCAAGGCTATAGCCCACCCGTTTTTGTGGCCTTTTTCCGCTGGACGAACTTGGCGCCCCGGCCTTCGGGCAGGTATTTTTGAGGGCGGCTGTGTCCGCGGCCTATTTTTAGGACACAGAGGCGCCTCGCAAAGTCTCGCGCCATTCCAAGTCCGGCGGACGAAGTTGGTAGCCCCACCCTCCAAGGCTATAGCCCACCCGTTTTTGTGGCCTTTTTCCGCTGGACCAACTTGGCGCCCCGGCCTTCGGGCGGGTATTTTTGGGAGCGGCTGTGCCCGCGGCCTATTTTTGGGACACGGAGTCGCCTCGCAATGTCTCGCACAATTCCGAGTCCGGCGGACGAAGTTCGCCCGCCCCACCCCCCAAGGCTATAGCCCAACCGTTTTTGTCGCCTTTTTCCGTTGGACAAACTTGGCGCCCCGGCCTTCGGGCGGTTATTTTTGGGCGCAGCTGTGCCCGCGGCCTATTTTTGGGACAAGGAGGCGCCTCGCAAAGTCTCACGCCATTCCGAGTCTGGCGGACGAAGTGGGCCAGCCCCACCGCCCAAGGCTATAGCCCACCCGTTTTTGTGGCCTTTTTCCGCTGGACGAACTTGGCGCTCCGGCCTTCGGGCGGGTATTTTTGGGCGCGGCTGTGCCCGTGGCCTATTTTTTGCACACGGAGGCGCCTCGCAAAGTCTCGTGCAATTCCGAGTCCGGCGGACGAAGTGGGCCAGCCCCACCCCCCAAGGCTATAACCCACCCGTTTTTGTGGCCTTTTTCCGCTGGACGAACTCGGCGTCCCTGCCTTCGGCCGGGTATTTTTGGGCGCGGCTGTGCCCACGGCCTATTTTTGGGACACGGCGGCGCCTCGCAAAGTCTCACGCCATTCCGAGTCCGGCGGACAAAGTTGGCCAGCCCCACCCCCCAAGGCTATAACCCACCCGTTTTTGTGGCCTTTTTCCGCTGGACGAACTTGGCGCCCCGGCTTTCGGGCGGGTATTTTTGGGTATGGCTGTACCCGCGGCCTATTTTTGGCACACGGAGGCACCTTGCAAAGTCTCGCGCCATTCCGAGTCCGACGGACGAAGTGGGCCAGCCCCACCCCCCAAGGCTATAACCCACCCGTTTTTGTGGCCTTTTTCCGCTGGACGAACTCGGCGTCCCTGCCTTCGGCCGGGTATTTTTGGGCGCGGCTGTGCCCACGGCCTATTTTTGGGACACGGAGGCGCCTCGCAAAGTCTCACGCCATTCCGAGTCCGGCGGACAAAGTTGGCCAGCCCCACCCCCCAAGGCTATAACCCACCCGTTTTTGTGGCCTTTTTCCGCTGGACGAACTTGGCGCCCCGGCCTTCGGGCGGGTATTTTTGGGCATGGCTGTGCCCGCGGCCTATTTTTGGCACACGGAGGCACCTTGCAAAGTCTCGCGCCATTCCGAGTCCGGCGGACGAAGTGGGCCGTCCCACCTCCCAAGGCAATAGCCCACCCGTTTTTGTGGCCTTTTTCCGCTGGACGAACATGGCGCCCCGGCCTTCGGGCGGGAATTTTTGGGCGTAGCTGTGCCCGCGGCCTATTTTTGGCACACGGAGGTGCCTCGGAAAGTCTCGCGCCATTCCGAGTCCGGCGGACGAAGTTGGCGAGCCCCACCCCCCAAGGCTATAGCCCACCCGTTTTTTTGGCCTTTTTCCGCTAGACGAACTAGGCGCCCCAGCCTTCGGCCGGGTATTTTTGGGCGAGGCTGTGCCCGCGGCCTATTTTTGGCACACGGAGGCGCCTCGCAAAGTATCGCGCCATTCCGAGTCCGGCGGACGAAGTCGGCCGGCCTCACCCCCCAAGGCTATAGCCCACCCGTTTTTGTGGCCTTTTTCCGCTGGACGAACTTGGCACCCCGGCCTTTGGGCGTGTATTTTTGGGCGCGGCTGTGCCCGCAGCCTATTTTTGGCGCACGGAGGCGCCTCGCAAAGTCTCGCGCAATTCCGAGTCCGGCGGACGAAGTGGGCCAGCCCCACCCCCCAAGGCTATAACCCACCCGTTTTTGTGGGCTTTTTCCGCTGGACGAACTTGGCGCCCCTGCCTTCGGCCGGGTATTTTTGGGCGCGGCTGTGCCCGCGGCCTATTTTTGGGACACGGAGGTGCCTCGCAAAGTCTCGCGCCATTCCGAGTCCGGCGGACAAAGTTGGCCAGCCCCACCCCCCAAGGCTATAGCCCACCCGTTTTTGTGGCCTTTTTCCGCTGGACGAACTTGGCGCCCCGGCCTTCGGGCGGGTATTTTTAGGCGCGGCTGTGCCCGCATCCTATTTTTGGCACACGGAGGTGCCTCGCAAAGACTCGCGCCATTCTGAGTCCAGCGGACGAACTTGGCCAGCCCCACCCACCAAGGCTATAGCCCACCCGTTTTTGTGGCCTTTTTCCACTGGACGAATTTGGCGGCCCGGCCTTCGGGCGGGTATTTTTGGGCGCGCCCGTGCCCGCGGCCCATTTTTTGGACACAGAGGCGCCTCGCAAAGTCTCGCGCCATTCCGAGTTCGGCGGACGAAGTCGGCCAGCCCCACCCCCCAAGGCTATAGCCCACCCGTTTTTGTGGCCTTTTTCCGCTGGACGAACTAGGCGCCCCAGCCTTCGGCCGGGTATTTTTGGGCGAGGCTGTGCCTGCGGCCTATTTTTGGCACACGGAGGCGCCTCGCAAAGTCTCGCGCCATTCCGAGTCCGGCGGACGAAGTCGGCCGGCCTCACCCCCCAAGGCCATAGCCCACCCGTTTTTGTGGCCTTTTTCCGCTGGACGAACTTGGCACCCCGGCCTTTGGGCGGGTATTTTTGGGCGCGGCTGTGCCCGCGGCCTATTTTTGGCACACGGAGGCGCCTCGCAAAGTCTCGCGCAATTCCGAGTCCGGCGGACGAAGTGGGCCAGCCCCACCCCCCAAGGCTATAACCCACCCGTTTTTGTGGCCTTTTTCCGCTGGACGAACTTGGCGCCCCTGCCTTCGGCCGGGTATTTTTGGGCGCGGCTGTGCCCGTGGCCTATTTTTGGGACACGGAGGTGCCTCGCAAAGTCTCGCGCCATTCCGAGTCCGGCGGACAAAGTTGGCCAGCCCCACCCCCCAAGGCTATAGCCCACCCGTTTTTGTGGCCTTTTTCCGCTGGACGAACTTGGCGCCCCGGCCTTCGGGCGGTTATTTTTGGGCGCGGCTGTGCCCGCGTCCTATTTTTGGCACACGGAGGTGCCTCGCAAAGTCTCGCGCCATTCTGAGTCCAGCGGACGAACTTGGCCAGCCCCATCCCCCAAGGCTATAGCCCACCCGTTTTTGTGGCCTTTTTCCGCTGGACGAACTTGGCGCCCCGGCCTTCGGGCGGTTATTTTTGGGCGCGGCTGTGCCCGTGTCCTATTTTTGGCACACGGAGGTGCCTCGCAAAGTCTCGCGCCATTCTGAGTCCAGCGGACGAACTTGGCCAGCCCCACCCCCCAAGGCTATAGCCCACCCGTTTTTGTGGCCTTTTTCCGCTGGACGAATTTGGCGGCCCGGCCTTCGGGGGGTATTTTTTGGCACGCCTGTACCCACGGCCCATTTTTGGGACACAGAGGCGCCTTGCAAAGTCTCGCGCCATTCCGAGTCCGGCGGACGAAGTTGGCCAGCCCCACCCCCCAAGGCTATAGCCAGCCCGTTTTTGTGGCCTTTTTCCGCTGGACGAACTTGGCGCCCCGGCCTTCGGGCAGGTATTTTGGGGCGCGGCTGTACCCGCGGCCTATTTTTGGGACACGGAGGCGCCTCGCAAAGTCTCGTGCCAATCCGAGTCCGGCGGACGAAGTCGGCCAGCCCCACCCCCCAAGGCTATAGACCACCCGTTTTTGTGGCCTTTTTCCGCAGGACGAACTAGGCGCCCCGGCCTTCGGGCGGGTATTTTTGGGCGAGGCTGTGCCCACGGCCTATTTTCGGCACACAGAGGCGCCTCGCAAAGTCTCGCGCCATTCCGAGTCCGGCGGACGAAGTCGGCCAGCCTCACCCCCCAAGGCTATATAGCCCACCCGTTTTTGTGGCCTTTTTCCGCTGGACGAACTTGGCGCCCCGGCCTTTGGGCGGGTATTTTTGGGCTCGGCTGTGCTTGCGGCCTATTTTTGGCACACGGAGGCGCCTCGCAAAGTCTCGCACCATTCCGAGTCCTGCGGACGAAGTGGGCCAGCCCCACCCCCCAAGGCTATAGCCCACCCTTTTTTGTGGACTTTTTCCGCTGGACGAACTTGGCGCCCCGGCCTTCGGGCGGGTATTTTTGGGCGCGGCTATGCCCACGGCCTATTTTTAGCACACGGAGGTGCCTCGCAGAGTTTCGCGCCATTCCGAGTCCGGCGGACGAAGTGGGCCGGCCCCACCCCCCAAGGCCATAGCCCACCCGTTTTTCTGGCCTTTTTCCGCTGGACGAACTTGGCGCCCCGGCCTTTGGGCGGGTATTTTTGGGCTCGGCTGTGCTTGCGGCCTATTTTTGGTACACGGAGGCGCCTCGCAAAGTCTCGCGCCATTCCGAGTCCTGCGGACGAAGTGGGCCAGCCCCACCCCCCAAGGCTATAGCCCACCCGTTTTTGTGGACTTTTTCCGCTGGACGAACTTGGCGCCCCGGCCTTTGGGCGGGTATTTTTGGGCGCGGCTGTGCCCACGGCCTATTTTTAGCACACGGAGGTGCCTCACAGAGTATCGCGCCATTCTGAGTCCGGCGGACGAAGTGGGCCGGCCCCACCCCCCAAGGCCATAGCCCACCCGTTTTTCTGGCCTTTTTCCGCTGGACGAACTTGGCGCCCCGGCCTTTGGGCGGGTATTTTTGGGCTCGGCTGTGCTTGCGGCCTATTTTTGGCACACGGAGGCGCCTCGCAAAGTCTAGCGCAATTCCGAGTCCGGCGGACGAAGTGGGCCAGCCCCACCCCCCAAGGCTATAGCTCACCCGTTTTTGTGGCCTTTTTCGCTGGACGAACTTCGCGCCCCGGCCTTCGGGCGGGTATTTTTGGGCTCGGCTGTGCCTGCGGCCTATTTTTAGCACACGAAGGTGCCTCGCAGAGTCTCGCGCCATTCCGAGTCCGGCGGACGAACTGGGCCGGCCCCACCCCCCAAGGCCATAGCCCACCCGTTTTTGTGGCCTTTTTCCGCTGGAAGAACTTGGCGCCCCGGCCCTCGGGCGGGTATTTTTGGGCGCGGCTGTGCCCGCGGCCTATTTTAGGCACACGGAGGCGCCTCACAAAGTATCGCGCCATTCCGAGTCCGGCGGACGAAGTCGGCCAGCCCCACCCCCCAAGGCTATAGCTCACCCGTTTTTGTGGCCTTTTTCGCTGGACGAACTTGGCGCCCCGGCCTTCGGGCGGGTATTTTTGGGCTCGGCTGTGCCTGCGGCCTATTTTTGGCACACGGAAGTGCCTCGCAAAGTCTCGCACCATTCCGAGTCCTGCGGACGAAGTGGGCCAGCCCCACCCCCCAAGGCTATAGCCCACCCGTTTTTGTGGCCTTTTTCGCTGGACGAACTTGGCGCCCCGGCCTTCGGGCGGGTATTTTTGGGCGTGGCTGTGCTCGCGGCCTATTTTTGGCACACGGAGGTGCCTCGCAAAGTCTCGCGCCATTCCGAGTCCGGCGGACGAAGTGGGCCGGCCCCACCCCCGAAGGCCATAGCCCACCCGTTTTTGTGGCCTTTTTCCGGTGGACGAACTTGGCGCCCCGGCCTTCGGACGGGTATTTTTGGGTGCGGCGGTGCCCGCGGTCTATTTTGGACACACGGAGCTGCCTCGCAAAGTCTCGCGCCATTCCGAGTCCGGCGGACGAAGTCGGCCAGCCCCACCCCCCAAGGCTATAGCCCACCCGTTTTTGTGGCCTTTTTCGCAGGACGAACTTGGCGCCCCGGCCTTCGGGCGGGTATTTTTGGGCGCGACTGTGCCCACGGCCTATTTTTGGCACACGGAGGAGCCTCGCAAAGTCTCGCGCCATTCCGAGTCCAGCGGACGAAGTCGGCCAGCCCCACCCCGCAAGGCTATAGCCCACCCGTTTTTGTGGCCTTTTTCCGCCGGACGAACTTGGCGCCCCGGCCTTCAGGTGGGTATTTTTGGGCGTGGCTGTGCCCGCGGCCTAATTTTGGCACACGGACGGGGCCACGCAAAGTCTAGCGAAATTCCGAGTCCGACGGACGAAGTTTGCCAGCCCCACCCCCCAAGGCTATAGCCCACCCGTTTTTGTGGCCTTTTTCCGCCGGACGAACTTGGCGCCCCGGCCTTCGGGCGGGTATTTTTGGGCGCGGCTGTGGCTGCGGCCTATTTTTGGCACACGGAGGTGCCTCACAAAGTCTCGCGCCATTCCGAGTCCGGCAGACGAAGTGGGCCGGCCCCACCCCCCAAGGCCATAGCCCACCCGTTTTTGTGGCCTTTTTCCGCTGGACGAACTTGGCGCCCCCGCCTTCGGGCGTGTATTTTTGGGCGCGGCTGTGCCCGCGGCCTATTTTTGGCACACGGAGGCGCCTCGCAAAGTCTCGCGCCATTCCGAGTCCGGCGGACGATGTTGGCCAGCCCCACCCCCAAGGCAATAGCCCACCCGTTTTTGTGGCCTTTTTCGCAGGACGAACTTGGCGCCCCGGCCTTCGGGCGGGTATTTTTGGGCGCGACTGTGCCCACGGCCTATTTTTGGCACACGGAGGAGCCTCGTAATGTCTCGCGCCATTCCGAGTCCAGCGGACGAAGTCGGCCAGTCCCACCCCGCAAGGCTATAGCCCACCCGTTTTTGTGGCCTTTTTCCGCCGGACGAACTTGGCGCCCCGGCCTTCAGGTGGGTATTTTTGGGCGTGGCTGTGCCCGCGGCCTAATTTTGGCACACGGACGGGGCCACGCAAAGTCTAGCGAAATTCCGAGTCCGGCGGACGAAGTTTGCCAGCTCCACCCCCCAAGGCTATAGCCCACCCGTTTTTGTGGCCTTTTTCCGCCGGACGAACTTGGCGCCCCGGCCTTCGGGCGGGTATTTTTGGGCGCGGCTGTGGCTGCGGCCTATTTTTGGCACACGGAGGTGCCTCACAAAGTCTCGCGCCATTCCGAGTCCGGCAGACGAAGTGGGCCGGCCCCACCCCCCAAGGCCATAGCCCACCCGTTTTTGTGGCCTTTTTCCGCTGGACGAACTTGGCGCCCCGGCCTTCGGGCGGGTATTTTTGGGCGCGGCTGTGCCCGCGGCCTATTTTTGGCACACGGAGGCGCCTCGCAAAGCCTCGCGGCATTCCGAGGCCGGCGGACGAAGTCGGACAGCCCCAACCCCCAAGGCTATAGCCCACCCGTTTTTGAGGCCTTTTTCCGCTGGACGAACTTGGCGCCCCGGCCTTCGGGCGGGTATTTGCGGGCGCGGCTGTGCCCGCGGCCTATTTTTGGCACGCGGAGGCTCGTCGCAAAGTCTCGTGCCATTCCGAGTCCGGCGGACGAAGTTAGCCATCCCCACCCCCCAAGGGTATAGCCCACCCGTTTTTGTGGCCTTTTTCCGCTGGACGAACTTGGCGCCCCGGCCTTCGGGCGGGTATTTGTGGGCGCGGCTGTGCCCGCGGCCTATTTTTGGCACGCGGAGGCTCGTCGCAAAGTCTCGTGCCATTCCGAGTCCGGCGGACGAAGTTGGCCATCCCCACCCCCCAAGGGTATAGCCCACCCGTTTTTGTGGCCTTTTTCCGCTGGACGAACTTGGCGCCCCGGCCTTCGGGCGGGTATTTTCGGGCACGCCTGTGCCCGCGGCCTATTTTTGGCACACGGAGGCCGCTCGCAAAGTCTCGCCCCATTCCGATTCCGGCGGAGGAAGTTGGCCAGCCCCTCCCCCCAAGGCTATAGCCCACCCGTTTTTTGGCCATTTTTCCGCTGGGGGGTTTGGGCGCAACGACCTTTGGGTAGTTATTTTTGGGCGCGGCTGTGCCCGCGGCGTATTTTTGGCATGCAGAGGCCGCTCGCAAAGTCTCGCCCCATTCCGAGTCCGGTGGACGAAGTTGGCCAGCCCCTCCCCCCAAGGCTATTGCCCACCCATTTTTTGGCCATATTTCCGCTGGGGGGTTTGGGTGAGCTGACCTTCGGGCAGTTATTTTTGGGTACGGCTGTGCCGGTGGCCTATTTTTCGAACGCGGAGGCCGCTCGCAAAGTCTCGCGCCATTCCGAGTCCGGCGTACGAAGTTGGCCAGCCCCACCCCCCAAGGCTATAGCCCACCCGTTTTTGTGTCCATTTTCCGCTGGACGAACTTGGCCCCTCGGCCTTCGGGCGGGTAATTTTGGGCGCGGCTGTGTCCGCGGCCTATTTTTGGCACACGGAGATGCCTCGCAAAGTCTCGTGCCATTCCGAGTCCGGCGGACAAAGTGGGCCAGCCCCACCCCCAATGCTGTGGCCCACCCGTTTTTGTGGCCATTTTCCGCTGGACGAACTTGGCGCCCCGGCCAACGGGCGGGTATTTTTGGGCGCGGCTGTGCTCGCAGCCTATTTTTGGAACACGGAGGCGCCTCGCAAAGTCTCGCGCCATTCCGAGTCCGACGGACAAAGTTGGCCAGCCCCACCCCCCAAGGCTATAGCCCACCCGTTTTTGTGGCCTTTTTCCGCTGGACGAACTTGGCGCCCCGGCCTTCGGGCGAGTATTTTTGGGCGCGGCTATGCCCGTGGCCTATTTTTGGCACACGGAGGCACCTCGCAAAGTCTCGCGCCATTCCGAGTCCGGCGGACGAATTTGGCCTGCCCCACCCCCCAAGGCTATAGCCCACCCGTTTTTGTGGCCTTTTTCCCCTGGACGAACTTGGCGCCGTGGCCTTCGGGCGGGTATTTTTGGGCGCGGTTGTGCCCGCGGCCAATTTTTGGGACTCGGAGGTGCCTCGCAAAGTCTCACGCCATTCCGAGTCCGGCGGACGAATTTGGCCAGCCCCACCGCCCAAGGCTATAGCCCACCCGTTTTTGTGGCCATTTTCCGCCGGACGACCTTGGCGCCCCGTCCTTCGGGCGGGTATTTTTGGGCACGGCTGTGTCCGCGGCCTATTTTTGGCACACGGAGGTGCCTCACAAAGTCTCGTGCCATTCCGAGTCCGGTGGACGAAGTGGGCCAGCCCCACCCCCCAAGGCTATAGCCCACACGTTTTTGTGGCCTTTTTCCGCTGGACAAACTTGGCGCCCCGGCCTTCGGGCGGGTATTTTTGGATGCGGCTCTGTCCGCGGCCTATTTTTGGCACACGGAGGCGCCTCGCAAAGTCTCGTGCCATTCCGAGTCCGGTGGACGAAGTGGGCCAGCCCCACCCCCCAAGGCTATAGCCCACCCGTTTTTGTGGCCTTTTTCCGCTGGACAAACTTGGCGCCCCGGCCTTCGGGCGGGTATTTTTGGATGCGGCTCTGCCCGCGGCCTATTTTTGGCACACGGAGGTGCCTCGCAAAGTCTCGCGCCATTCCGAGTCCGGCGGATGAAGTTGGCCAGCCCCACCCCCCAAGGCTATAGCACACCCGTTTTTGTGGCCTTTTTCCGCTGGACGAACTTGGCGCCCCGGCCTTCGGGCGGGTATTTTTGGGCGCGGCTGTGCCCGCGGCCTATTTTGGGCACGCGGAGGTTCGTCGCTAAGACTCGCGCCATTCCGAGTCTGGCGGACGAAGTGTGACGGCCCCACCCCCCAAGGCCATAGCCCACCCGTTTTTGTGGCCTTTTTCCGCTGGACGAACTTGGCGCCCCGGCCTTCGGGCGGGTATTTTTGGGCGCGGCTGTGCCCGCGGCCTATTTTTGGCACACGGAGGCGCCTCGTAAAGTCTCGCGCCATTCCGAGTCCGGCCGACGAAGTCGGGCAGCCCCACCCCCCAAGGCTATAGCCCACCCGTTTTTGTGGCCATTTTCCGCTGGACGAACTTGGCGCCCCGGCCTTCGGGCGGGTATTTTTGGGCGCGGATGTGACCGCGGCCTATTTTTGGCACACGGAGGCCCCTCGCAAAGTCTCGCGCCATTCTGAGTCCGGCGGACGAAGTCGGCCAGCCCCACCCCCCAAGGCTATAGCCCACCCGTTTTTGTGGCCTTTTTCCTTTGGACGAACTTGGCGCCCCGGCCTTCGGGCGGGTATTTTTGGGCGCGGCTGTGCTCGCGGCCTATTTTTGGCACACGGAGGTGCCTCGCAAAGTCTCGCGCCATTCGGAATCCGGCGGACGAAGTCGGGCAGCCCCACCCCCCAAGGCTATAGCCCACCCGTTTTTGTGGCCATTTTCCGCTGGACGAACTTGGCGCCCCGGCCTTCGGGCGGGTATTTGCGGGTGCGGCTGTGCCCGCGGCCTATTTTTGGCACACGGAGGCGCCTCGCAAAGTCTCGTGCCATTCCGAGTCCGGCGGACGAAGTTGGCCAGCCCCACCCCCCAAGGGTATAGCCCACCCGTTTTTGTGGCCTTTTTCCGCTGGACGAACTTGGCGCCCCGGCCTTCGGGCGGGTATTTTTCTGCGCGGCTGTGCCCGCGGCCTATTTTTGGCACGCGGAGGCTCGTCGCAAAGACTCGCGCCATTCCGAGTCTGGCGGACGAAGTGTGACAGCCCCACCCCCCAAGGCCATAGCCCACCCGTTTTTGTGGCCTTTGTCCGCTGGACGAACTTGACGCCGCGGCCTTCGGGCGGGTATTTTCGGGCGCGGCTGTGCCCGCGGCCTATTTTTGGTACACGGAGGCGCCTCGCAAAGTCTCGCGCCATTCCGAGTCCGGCGGACGAAGTTGGCCAGCCCCACCCCCCAAGGCTATAGCCCACCCGTTTTTGTGGCTTTTTTCCGCTGGACGAACTTGGCGCCCCGGCCTTCGGGCGGGTATTTTTGGGCGCGGCTGTGCCCGCGGCCTATTTTTGGCACACGGAGGCGCCTCACAAAGTCTCATGCCATTCCGAGTCCGGCGGACGAAGTTGGCCAGCCCCACCCCCCAAGGGTATAGCCCACCCGTTTTTGTGGCCTTTTTCCGCTGGACAAACTTGGCGCCCCGGACTTCGGGCGGGTATTTTTGGATGCGGCTCTGTCCGCGGCCTATTTTTGGCACACGGAGGCGCCTCGCAAAGTCTCGTGCCATTCCGAGTCCGGTGGACGAAGTGGGCCAGCCCCACCCCCCAAGGCTATAGCCCACCCGTTTTTGTGGCCTTTTTCCGCTGGACAAACTTGGCGCCCCGGCCTTCGGGCGGGTATTTTTGGATGCGGCTCTGCCCGCGGCCTATTTTTGGCACACGGAGGCACCTCGCAAAGTCTCGCGCCATTCCGAGTCCGGCGGACGAAGTTGGCCAGCCCCACCCCCCAAGGCTATAGCCCACCCGTTTTTGTGGCTTTTTTCCGCTGGACGAACTTGGCGCCCCGGCCTTCGGGCGGGTATTTGCGGGCGCGGCTGTGCCCGCGGCCTATTTTTGGCACACGGAGGCGCCTCACAAAGTCTCATGCCATTCCGAGTCCGGCGGACGAAGTTGGCCAGCCCCACCCCCCAAGGGTATAGCCCACCCGTTTTTGTGGCCTTTTTCCGCTGGACGAACTTGGCGCCCCGGCCTTCGGGCTGGTATTTTCGGGCACGCCTGTGCCCGCGGCCTATTTTTGGCACACGGAGGCCGCTCGCAAAGTCTCACCCCATTCCGAGTCCGGCGGAGGAAGTTGGCCAGCCCCTCCCCCCAAGGCTATAGCCCACCCGTTTTTTGGCCATTTTTCCGCTGGGGGGTTTGGGCGCAACGACATTTGGGTAGTTATTTTTGGGCGCGGCTGTGCCCGCGGCCTATTTTTGGCATGCAGAGGCCGCTCGCAAAGTCTCGCCCCATTCCGAGTCCAGTGGACGAAGTTGGCCAGCCCCTCCCCCCAAGGCTATTGCCCACCCGTTTTTTGGCCATATTTCCGCTGGGGGGTTTGGGCGAGCTGACCTTCGGGCAGTTATTTTTCGGTGCGGCTGTGCCGGTGGCCTATTTTTGGAATGCGGAGGCCGCTCGCAAAGTCTCGTCCCATTCCGAGTCCGGCGGACGAAGTCGGCCAGCCCCTCCCCCTAAGGCTATAGCCCACCCGTTTTTTGGCCATTTTTCCGCTGGCCGAACCTGGCGCCCCGGCCTTCGGGCGGTTATTTTTGGACGCGGCTGTGTCCGCGGCCTATTTTTGTTACGAGGAGGCCGCTCGCTAAGTCTCACCCCATTCCGAGTCCGGCGGACGAAGTTGGCCATCCCCTCCCCCCAAGGCTACAGCCCACCCGTTTTTTGGCCATTTTTCCGCTGGACGAACATGGCGCCCCCGCCATCGGGCGGTTATTTTTGGGTACGGCTGTGCCTGCGGCCTATTTTTGGCACGCGGAGGCCGCTCGCAAAGTCTCGTCCCATTCCGAGTCCGGCGGACGAAGTTGGCCAGCCTCTCCCCCCAAGGCTATAGCCCACCCATTTTTTGGCCATTTTTCCGCTGGACGAACTTGGCGCCCCGGCCCTCGGGCATTTATTTTTGGCCGCGGCTGTGCCCGCGGCCTATTTTTGGCATGCGGAGGCCGCTCGCAAAGTCTCGCCCCATTCCGAGTCCGGCGGACGAAGTCGGCCAGCCCCGCCCCCCAAGGCTATAGCCCACCCGTTTTTTGGCCATTTTTCCGCTGGGGGGTTTGGGCGCAATGACCTTCGGGGGGTTATTTTTGGGCGCGGCTGTGCCCGTGGCCTATTTTTGGCACGCGGAGGCCCGTCGCAAAGACTCGCGCCATTCTGAGTCTGGCGGGCGAAGTGTGACAGCCGCACCCCCCAAGGCCATAGCCCACCCGTTTTTGTGGCCTTTTTCCGCTGGACGAACTTGGCGCCCCGGCCTTCGGGCGGGTATTTGCGGGCGCGGCTGTGCCCGCGGCCTATTTTTGGCACACGGAGGCGCCTCGCAAAGTCTCGTGCCATTCCGAGTCCGGCGGACGAAGTTGGCCAGCCCCACCCCCCAAGGGTATAGCCCACCCGTTTTTGTGGCCTTTTTCCGCTGGACGAACTTGGCGCCCCGGCCTTCGGGCTGGTATTTTCGGGCACGCCTGTGCCCGCGGCCTATTTTTGGCACACGGAGGCCGCTCGCAAAGTCTCACCCCATTCCGAGTCCGGCGGAGGAAGTTGGCCAGCCCCTCCCCCCAAGGCTATAGCCCACCCGTTTTTTGGCCATTTTTCCGCTGGGGGGTTTGGGCGCGCCGACCTTCGGGCGGTTATTTTTTAGCGCGGCTGTGCCGGTGGCCTATTTTTGGCACGCGGAGGCCGCTCACAAAGTCTCGCCCCATTCCTAGTCCGGCGGACGAAGTGGGCCAGCCCCTCCCCCCAAGGCTATAGCCCACCCCTTTTTTCGCCATTTTTCCGCTGGGGGGTTTGGGCGCAATGACCTTCGGGGGGTTATTTTTGGGCGCGGCTGTGCCCGTGGCCTATTTTTGGCACGCGGAGGCCGCTCGCAAAGTCTCGCCCCATTCCGAGTCCGGCGGACGAAGTGGGCCAGCCTCTCCCCCCAAGGCTATAGCCCTGCCCTTTTTTGGCCATTTTTCCGCTGGACGAACTTGGCGCCCCGGCCTTCGGGGGGTTATTTTTGGGCGCGGCTGTGCCCGTGGCCTATTTTTGGCACGCGGAGGCCGCTCGCAAAGTCTCGCCCCATTCCGAGTCCGGCGGACGAAGTCGGCCAGCCCCGCCCCCCAAGGCTATAGCCCACCCGTTTTTTGGCCTTTTTTCCGCTGGACGAACTTGGCGCCCCGGCCTTCGGGCGTTTATTTTTGGGCGCGGCTGTGCCCGCGGCTTAGTTTTGGCACGCGGAGGCCGCTCGCAAAGTCTCGCCCCATTCCGAGTCCGGCTGACGAAGTTGGCCATCCCCTCCCCCCAAGGCTATAGCACACCCGTTTTTTGGCCATTTTTCCGCTGGACGAACATGGCGCCCCCACCGTCGGGCGGTTATATTTGGGTGCGGCTGTGCCCGCGGCCTATTTTTGGCACGCGGAGGCCGCTCGCAAAGTCTCGTCCCATTCCGAGTCCGGCGGACGATGTTGGCCAGCCCCTCCCCCCAAGGCTATAGCCCACCCGTTTTTTGGCCATTTTTCCGCTGGACGAACATGGCGCCCCCACCATCGGGCGGTTATATTTGGGTGCGGCTGTGCCCGTGGCCTATTTTTGGCACGCGGAGGCCGCTCGCAAAGTCTCGTCCCATTCCGAGTCCGGCGGACGAAGTTGGCAAGTCCCTCCCCCCAAGGCTATAGCCCACCCATTTTTTGGCCATTTTTCCGCTCGACGAACTTGGGGCCCCGGCCCTCGGGCGGTTATTTTTGGGTACGGCTGTGCCCCCGGCCTATTTTTGGCACGCGGAGGCCGTTCGCAAAGTCTCGGCCCATTCCGAGTCCGGCGGACGAAGTTGGCCAGCCCCTCCCACCAAAGCTATAGCCCACCCGTTTTTTGGCCATTTTTCCGCTGGACGTACATGGCGCCCCCACCATCGGGCGGTTATATTTGGGTGCGGCTGTGCCTACAGCCTATTTTTGGCACGCGGAGGCCGCTCGCAAAGTCTGATCCCATTCCGAGTCTGGTGGACGAAGTGGGCCAGCCCCTCCCCCCAAGGCTATAGCCCACCCATTTTTTGGCCATTTTTCCGCTCGACGAACTTGGCTCCCCAGCCCTCGGGCGGTTATTTTTGGGTGCGGCTGTGCCCGCGGCCTATTTTTGGCACGCGGAGGCTGTTCGCAAAGTCTTGTCCAATTCCGAGTCCGGCGGACGAAGTTGGCCAGCCCCTCCGCCCAAGGCTATAGACCACCCATTTTTAGGCCATTTTTCCGCTGGACGAACTTGGCGGGAGGTTATTTTTGGCCGCGGCTGTACCCGCGGCCTATTTTTGGCACGCGGAGGCCGCTCGCAAAGTCTCGCCGCATTCCGAGTCCGGCGGACGAAGTTGGCAAGCCCCTCGCCCCAAGGCTATAGCCCACCCATTTTTTGGCCATTTTTCCGCTGGCCGAACCTGGTGCCCCGGACTTCAGGCGGTTATTTTTGGGCGCGGCTGTGTCCGCGGCCTATTTTTGGCACGAGGAGGCCGCTCGTAAAGTCTCACCCCATTCCGAGTCCGGCGGACGAAGTTGGCCATCCCCTCCCCCCAAGGCTATAGCCCACCCGTTTTTTGGCCATTTTTCTGCTGGACGAACATGGCACCCCGCCATTGGGCGGTTATTTTTGGGTGCAGCTGTGCCCGCAGACTATTTTTGGCACGCGGAGGCTGCTCGCAAAGTCTCGCCCCATTCCGAGTCCGGCGGACGAAGTTGGCCAGCCCCTCCCCCCAAGGCTATAGCCCACCCGTTTTTTGGCCATTTTCCCGCTGGGGGGTTTGGGCGCAATGACCTTCGGGGGGTTATTTTTGGGCGCGGTTGTGCCCGTGGCCTATATTTGGCATGCGGAGGCCGCTCGCAAAGTCTCGCCCCATTCCGAGTCCGGCGGACGAAGTTGGCCAGCTCCGCCCTCCAAGGCTATAGCCCACCCGTTTTTTGGCCATTTTTCCGCTGGACGAACTTGGCGCCCCGGCCTTCGGGTGGTTATTTTTTAGCACGGCTGTGCCCGCGGCCTATTTTTGGCACGCAGAGGCCGCTCGAAAAGTCTCGCCCCATTCCGAGTCTGGCGGACGAAGTGGGCCAGCCCCTCCCCCCAAGGCTATAGCCCACCCGTTTTTTGGCCATTTTCCCGCTGGGGGGTTTGGGCGCAATGACCTTCGGGGGGTTATTTTTGCGCGCGGTTGTGCCCGTGGCCTATTTTTGGCACACGGAGGCCGCTCGCAAAGTCTCGCGCCATTCCGAGTCCGGCGGACGAAGTCGGCCAGCCCCACCCCCCAAGGCTATAGCCCACCCGTTTTTGTGGCCTTTTTCCGCTGGACGAACTTGGCGCCCCGGCCTTTGGGCGGTTATTTTTGGGCGCGGCTGTGCCCGGGGCCTATTTTTGGTACACGGAGGCCGCTCGTAAAGTCTCGCGCCATTCCGCGTCCGGCGGACGAAGTTGGCCAGCCCCACCCCCCAAGGCTATAGCCCACCCATTTTTAGGGCCTTTTTCCGCTGGACGAACTTGGCGCCCCTGCCTTCGGGCGGTTATTTTTGGGCGCGGCTGTGCCCGGGGCCTGTTTTTGGCACACGGAGGCCGCTCGAAAAGTCTCGCGCCATTCCGAGTCCGGCGGACGAAGCTGGCCAGCCCAACCCCCCAAGACTATAGCCCACCCGTTTTTGTGGCCTTTTTCCGCTGGACGAACTTGGCGCCCCGGCCTTCGGGCGGTTATTTTTGGGCGCGGCTGTGCCCGGGGCCTATTTTTGGCACACAAAGGCCGTTCGCAATGTCTCGCGCCATTCCGAGTCCGGCGGACAAAGTCGGCCACCCCCAACCCCGAAGGCTATAGCCCACCCGTTTTAGTGGCCTTTTTCCGCTGGACGAACTTGGCGCCCCGGCCTTTGGGCGGTTATTTTTGGGCGCGGCTGTGCCCGGGGCCTATTTTTGGTACACGGAGGCCGCTCGTAAAGTCTCGCGCCATTCCGCGTCCGGCGGACGAAGTTGGCCAGCCCCACCCCCCAAGGCTATAGCCCACCCATTTTTAGGGCCTTTTTCCGCTGGACGAACTTGGCGCCCCTGCCTTCGGGCGGTTATTTTTGGGCGCGGCTGTGCCCGGGGCCTGTTTTTGGCACACGGAGGCCGCTCGAAAAGTCTCGCGCCATTCCGAGTCCGGCGGACGAAGCTGGCCAGCCCAACCCCCCAAGACTATAGCCCACCCGTTTTTGTGGCCTTTTTCCGCTGGACGAACTTGGCGCCCCGGCCTTCGGGAGGTTATTTTTTGGCATGGCTGCGCCCAGGGCCTATTTTTGGCAAACGGAGGCCGCTCGCAAAGTCTCGCGCCATTCTGATTCCGGCGGACGAAGTTGGCCAGCCCAACCCCCCAAGGCTATAGCCCACCCGTTTTTGTGGCCTTTTTCCGCTGGACGAACTTGGCGCCCCGGTCTTCGGGCAGTTATTTTTGGGCGCGGCTGTGCCCGGGGCCTATTTTTGGCACACAGAGGCCGCTCGCAAAGTCTCGCGCCATTCCGAGTCCGGCGGACGAAGTGGGCCAGCCCCACCCCCCAAGGCTATTGCCCACCCGTTTTTGTGGCCTTTTTCCGCTGGACGAACTTGGCGACCCGGCCTTCGGGCGGTTATTTTTGGGCGCGGCTGTGCCCGGGGCCTATTTTTGGTACACGAAGGCCGCTCGCAATGTCTCGCGCCATTCCGAGTCCGGCGGACAAAGTCGGCCAGCCCCAACCCCGAAGGCTATAGCCCACCCGTTTTTGTGGCCTTTTTCCGCTGGACGAACTTGGCGCCCCGGCCTTTGGGCGGTTATTTTTGGGCGCGGCTGTGCTCGGGGCCTATTTTTGGCACACGGAGGCCGCTCGCAAAGTCTCGCGCCATTCCGAGTCCGGCGGACGAAGTTGGCCAGCCCCACCCCCCAAGGCTATAGCCCACCCGTTTTTGCGGCCTTTTTGCACTGGACGAACTTGGCGCCCCGGCCTTCGGGCGGTTATTTTTGGGCGCGGCTGTGCGCGGGGCCTATTTTTGGCACACGGAGGCCGCTCGCAAAGTCTCGCCCCATTCTGAGCCCGGCGGACGAAGTCGGCCACCCCCACCCCCCAAGGCTATAGCCCACCCGTTTTTGTGGCCTTTTTCCGCTGGACGAACTTGGCGCCCCGGCCTTCGGGCGGTTATTTTTGGGCGCGGCTGTGCCCGGGGCTATTTTTGGCACACGGTGGCCGCTCGTAAAGTCTCGCGTCATTCCTATTCCGGCGGACGAAGCTGGCCAGCCCCACCCCCCAAGCCTATAGCCCACCCGTTTTTGTGGTCTTTTTCCGCTGGACGAACTTGGCGACCCGGCCTTCGGGCGGTTATTTTCGGGCGCGGCTGTGCCCGGGGCCTGTTTTTGGCACACGAAGGCCGCTCGAAATGTCTCGCGCCATTCCGAGTCCGGCGGACGAAGTCGGCCAGCCCCACCCCCCAAGGCTATAGCCCACCCATTTTTGTGGCCTTTTTCCGCTGGACGAACTTGGCGCCCCGGCCTTCGGGCGGTTATTTTTGGACGCGGCTGTGCGCGGGGCCTATTTTTGGCACACGGAGGCCGCTCGCAAAGTCTCGCGCCATTCCGAGTCCAGCGGACGAAGCCGGCCAACCCCACCCCCCAAGGCTATAGCGCACCCGTTTTTGTGGCCGTTTTCCGCTGGACGAACTTGGCACCCCGGCCTTCGGGCGGTTATCTTTGGGCGCGGCTGTACCCGGGGCCTATTTTTGGCAAACGGAGGCCATTCGCAAAGTCTCGCGCCATTCCGAGTCCGGCGGACGAAGCTGGCCAGCCCAACCCCCCAAGACTATAGCCCACCCGTTTTTGTGGCCTTTTTCCGCTGGACGAACTTGGCGCCCCGGCCTTCGGGAGGTTATTTTTTGGCATGGCTGCGCCCAGGGCCTATTTTTGGCACACGGAGGCCGCTCGCAAAGTCTCGCGCCATTCTGATTCCGGCGGACGAAGTGGGCCAGCCCAACCCCCCAAGGCTATAGCCCACCCGTTTTTGTGGCCTTTTTCCGCTGGACGAACTTGGCGCCCCGGTCTTCGGGCGGTTATTTTTGGGCGCGGCTGTGCCCGGGGCCTATTTTTTGCACACAGAGGCCGCTCGCAAAGTCTCGCGCCATTCCGAGTCCGGCGGACGATGTGGGCCAGCTCCACCCCCCAAGGCTATTGCCCACCCGTTTTTGTGGCCTTTTTCAGCTGGACGAACTTGGCGACCCGGCCTTCGGGCGGTTATTTTTGGGCGCGGCTGTGCCCGGGGCCTATTTTTGGCACACGAAGGCCGCTCGCAATGTCTCGCGCCATTCCGAGTCCGGCGGACAAAGTCGGCCAGCCCCAACCCCGAAGGCTATAGCCCACCCGTTTTTGTGGCCTTTTTCCGCTGGACGAACTTGGCGCCCCGGCCTTTGGGCGGTTATTTTTGGGCGCGGCTGTGCCCGGGGCCTATTTTTGGCACACGGAGGCCGCTCGCAAAGTCTCGCGCCGTTCCGAGTCCGGCGGACGAAGTTGGCCAGCCCCACCCCCCAAGGCTATAGCCCACCCGTTTTTGCGGCCTTTTTCCGCTGGACGAACTTGGCGCCCCGGCCTTCGGGCGGTTATTTTTGGGCGCGGCTGTGCGCGGGGCCTATTTTTGGCACACGGAGACCGCTCGCAAAGTCTCGCCCCATTCCGAGTCCGGCGGACGAAGTCGGCCAGCCCCACCCCCCAAGGCTATAGCCCACCCGTTTTTGTGGCCTTTTTCCGCTGGACGAACTTGGCGCCCCGGCCTTCGGGCGGTTATTTTTGGGCGCGGCTGTGCCCGGGGCTATTTTTGGCACACGGAGTCCGCTCGCAAAGTCTTGCGTCATTCCTATTCTGGCGGACGAAGCTGGCCAGCCCCACCCCCCAAGCCTATAGCCCACCCGTTTTTGTGGCCTTTTTCCGCTGGACGAACTTGGCGACCCGGCCTTCGGGCGGTTATTTTCGGGCGCGGCTGCGCCCGGGGCCTATTTTTGGCACACGAAGGCCGCTCGAAATGTCTCGCGCCATTCCGAGTCCGGCGGACGAAGTCGGCCAGCCCCACCCCCCAAGGCTATAGCCCACCCGTTTTTGTGGCCTTTTTCCGCTGGACGAACTTGGCGCCCCGGCCTTCGGGCGGTTATTTTTGGACGCGGCTGTGCGCGGGGACTATTTTTGGCACACGGAGGCCGCTCGCAAACTCTCGCGCCATTCCGAGTCCGGCGTACGAAGCTGGCCAGCCCCACCCCCCATGCCTATAGCCCACCCGTTTTTGTGGCCTTTTTCCGCTGGACGAACTTGGCGCCCCGGCCTTCGGGCGGTTATTTTTGGACTCGGCTGTGCGCGGGGCCTATTTTTGGCATACGGAGACCGCTCGCAAAGTCTCGCGCCATTCCGAGTCCGGCGGACGAAGTTGACCAGCCCCACCCCCCAAGGCTATAGCCCACCCGTTTTTGTGGCCTTTTTCCGCTGGACGAACTTGGCGCCCCGGCCTTCGGGCGGTTCTTTTTGGGCGCGGCTGTGCACGGGGCCTATTTTTGGTACACGGAGGCCGCTCGCAAAGTCTCGCGCCATTCCGAGTCCGGCGGACGAAGTTGGCCAGCCCCACCCCCCAAGGCTCTAGCCCCCGGGGTTTTGTGGCCGTTTTCCGCTGGGACAGACTTGCCCGACCTTCGGGCGGTTATTTTTGGGCGCGGCTGTGCCCGGGCCCTATTTTTGGCACACGGAGGCCGCTCGCAAAGTCTCGCGCCATTCCGAGTCCGGCGTACGAAGCTGGCCAGCCCCACCCCCCATGCCTATAGCCCACCCGTTTTTGTGGCCTTTTTCCGCTGGACGAACTTGGCGCCCCGGCCTTCGGGCGGTTATTTTTCGGTGAGGCTGTGTCCGGGGCCTATTTTTGGCACATGGAGGCGGCTCACAAAGTCTCGCGCCATTCCGAGTCCGGCGGACGAAGCTGGCCAGCCCCACCCCCCAAGGCTATTGCCCACCCGTTTTTGTGGCCTTTTTCCGCTGCACGAACTTGGCGACCCGGCCTTCGGGCGGTTATTTTTGGGCGCGGCTGTGCCCGGGGACTATTTTTAGCACACGAAGGCTGCTCGCAATGTCTCGCGCCATTCCGAGTCCGGCGGACAAAGTCGGCCAGCCCCACCCCCCAAGGCTATAGCCCACCCGTTTTTGTGGCCTTTTTCCGCTTGACGAACTTGGCGCCCCGGCCTTCGGGCGGTTATTTTTGGGCGCGGCTGTGCCCGCGGCCTATTTTTGGCACACGGAGGCCGCTCGCAAAGTCTCGCGCCATTCCGAGCCCGGCGGACGAAGTGGGCCAGCCCCACCCCCCAAGGCTATTGCCCACCCGTTTTTGTGGCCTTTTTCCGCTGCACGAACTTGGCGACCCGGCCTTCGGGCGGTTATTTTTGGGCGCGGCTGTGCCCGGGGACTATTTTTAGCACACGAAGGCTGCTCGCAATGTCTCGCGCCATTCCGAGTCCGGCGGACAAAGTCGGCCAGCCCCACCCCCCAAGGCTATAGCCCACCCGTTTTTGTGGCCTTTTTCCGCTTGACGAACTTGGCGCCCCGGCCTTCGGGCGGTTATTTTTGGGCGCGGCTGTGCCCGCGGCCTATTTTTGGCACACGGAGGCCGCTCGCAAAGTCTCGCGCCATTCCGAGCCCGGCGGACGAAGTGGGCCAGCCCCACCCCCCAAGGCTATAGCCCACCCGTTTTTGTGGCCATTTTCTGCTGGACGAACTTCGCGCCCCGGCCTTCGGGCGGGTATTTTTGGGCGTGCTGTGCCCGCGGCCTATTTTTGGTACACGGAGGCACCACACAAAGTCTCGCGCCATTCCGAGTCCGGCGGACGAAGTGGGCCATCCCCACCCCCCAAGGCTATAGCCCACCCGTTTTTGTGGCCTTTTTCCGCTGGACGAACCTGGCGACCCGGCCATCGGGCGGGTATTTTTGGGCGCAGCTGTGCCCGAGGCCTATTTTTGGCGCACGGAGGTGCCTCGCAAAGTCTGGCGCCATTCCGAGTCCGGCGGACGAAGTTGGCCAGGCCCACCCCCCAAGGCTATAGCCCACCCGTTTTTGTGGCCATTTTCCGCTGGGCGAACATGGCGCCCCGGCCTTCGGGCGGGTATTTTTGGGTGCGGCTGTGCCCGCGGCCTATTTTTGGCACACGGAAGCGCCTCGCAAAGTCTGGCGCCATTCCGAGTCCGGCGGACGAAGTTGGCCATCCCCACCCCCCAAGGCTATAGCCCACCCGTTTTTGTGGCCATTTTCCGCTGGACGAACTTGGCGCCCCGGCCTTCGGGCAGGTATTTTTGGGCGCGGCTGTGCCCGCGGCCTATTTTTAGCACACGGATGCGCCTCGCAAAGTCTCGCGCCATTCCGAGTCCGGCGGACAAAGTTGGCCAGCCCCACCCCCCAAGGCTGTAGCCCACCCGTTTTTGTGGCCATTTTCCAGTGGACGAACTTGGCGCCCCGGCCTTCGGGCGGGTATTTTGGGGAGCGGCTGTGCCCGCGGCCTATTTTTGGCACACGGAGGCGCCTCGCAAAGTCTCGCGCCATTCCGAGTCCGGCGGACGAAGTCGGCCAGCCCCACCCCCCAAGGCTATAGCCCACCCGTTTTTGTGGCCATTTTCCGCTGGACGAACTTGGCGTCCCGGCCTTCGGGCAGGTATTTTTCGGTACGGCTGTGCCCGCGGCCTATTTTTGGCACACGGAGGCGCCTCGCAAAGTCTCGCGCCATTCCGAGTCCGGCGGACGAAGTTGGCCAGCCCCACCCCCCAAGGCTATAGCCCACCCGTTTTTGTGGCCTTTTTCCGCTGGACGAACTTGGCGCCCCGGCCTTCGGGCGGTTATTTTTGGGCGCGGCTGTGCCCGCGGCCTATTTTTGGTACACGGAGGCGCCTCACAAAGTCTCGCGCCATTCCGAGTCCGGCGGACGAAGTTGGCCATCCCCACCCCCCAAGGCTATAGCCCACCCGTTTTTGTGGCCTTTTTCTGCTGGACGAACCTGGCGCCCCGGCCATCGGGCGGGTATTTTTGGGCGCGGCTGTGCCCGCGGCCTATTTTTGGCGCACGGAGGTGCCTCGTAAAGTCTCGCGCCATTCCGAGTCCGGCGGACGAAGTTGGCCAGCCCCACCCCCCAAGGCTATAGTCCACCCGTTTTTGTGGCCATTTTCCGCTGGACGAACTTGGCGCCCCGGCCTTCGGGCGGGTATTTTTGGGTGCGGCTGTGCCCGCGGCCTATTTTTGTCACACGGAGGCACCTCGCAAAGTCTCGCGCCATTCCGAGTCCGGCGGACGAAGTTGGCCAGCCCCACCCCCCAAGGCTATAGCCCACCCGTTTTTGTGGCCTTTTTCCGCTGGACAAACTTGGAGCCCCGGCCTTCGGGCGGTTATTTTGGCGCGGCTGTGCCCGCGGCCTATTTTTGGCACACGGAGGCACCTCGCAAAGTCTCGCGCCATTCCGAGTCCGGCGGACGACGTTGGCCAGCCCCACCCCCCAAGACTATAGCCCACCCGTTTTTGTGGCCATTTTCCGCTGGACGAACTTGGCGCCCCGGCCTTCGGGCGGGTATTTTTGGGCGTGGCTGTGCCCGCGGCCTATTTTTGGCACACGGAGGCGCCTCGCAAAGTCTGGCGCCATTCCGAGTTCGGCGGACGAAGTCGGCCAGCCCCACCCGCCAAGACTATAGCCCACCCGTTTTTGTGGCCATTTTCCGCTGGACGAACTTGGCGCCCCGGCCTTCGGGCGGGTATTTTTGGGCGCGGCTGTGCCCGCGGCCTATTTTTGGCACACGGAGGCGCCTAGCAAAGTCTCGCGCCATTCCGTGTCCGGCGGACGAAGTCGGCCAGCCCCACCCCCCAAGGCTATAGCCCACCCGTTTTTGTGGCCATTTTACGCTGGACGAACTTGGCGCCCCGGCCTTCGGGCGGGTATTTTTGGGCGTGGCTGTGCCCGCGGCCTATTTTTGGTACACGGAGGCGCCTCACAAAGTCTCGCGCCATTCCGAGTCCGGCGGACGAAGTTGGCCAGCCCCACCCCCCAAGGCTATAGCCCACCCGGGTTTGTGGCCTTTTTCCGCTGGACAAACTTGGAGCCCCGGCCTTCGGGCGGTTATTTTGGCGCGGCTGTGCCCGCGGCCTATTTTTGGCACACGGAGGCACCTCGCAAAGTCTCGCGCCATTCCGAGTCCGGCGGACGACGTTGGCCAGCCCCACCCCCCAAGACTATAGCCCACCCGTTTTTGTGGCCATTTTCCGCTGGACGAACTTGGCGCCCCGGCCTTCGGGCGGGTATTTTTGGGCGTGGCTGTGCCCGCGGCCTATTTTTGGTACACGGAGGCGCCTCACAAAGTCTCGCGCCATTCCGAGTCCGGAGGACGAAGTTGGCCAGCCCCACCCCCTAAGGCTATAGCCCACCCGTTTTTGTGGCCTTTTTCCGCTGGACAAACTTGGAGCCCCGGCCTTCGGGCGGTTATTTTGGCGCGGCTGTGCCCGCGGCCTATTTTTGGCACACGGAGGCACCTCGCAAAGTCTCGCGCCATTCCGAGTCCGGCGGACGACGTTGGCCAGCCCCACCCCCCTAGACTATAGCCCACCCGTTTTTGTGGTCATTTTCCGCTGGACGAACTTGGCGCCCCGGCGTTCGGGCGGGTATTTTTAGGCGCGGCTGTACACGCGGTGTTTTTTTGGGACACGGAGGCGCCTCGCAAAGTCTCGCGCCATTCCGAGTCCGGCGGATGAAGTGGGCCAGCCCCACCCCCCAAGGCTATAGCCCACCCGTTTTTGTGGCCATTTTCCGCTTGACGAACTTGGCGCCCCGGCCTTCGGGCGGGTATTTTTTGGACGTGGCTGTGCCCGCGGCCTATTTTTGGCACACGGAGGTGCCTCAAAAAGTCTGGCGCCATTCCGAGTCCGGCGGACGAAGTTGGCCAGCCCCACCCCCCAAGGCTATAGCCCACCCGTTTTTGTGGCCATTTTCCGCTGGACGAACTCGGCGCCCCTGCCTTGGGGCTTTTATTTTTGGGCGCGGCTGAGTCCGCGGCCTATTTTTGGCACACGGAGGTGCCTCGCAAAGTATCGCGCCATTCCGAGTCCGGCGGAGAAAGTTGGCCAGCCCCACCCCCCAAGGCTGTAGCCCACCCGTTTTTGTGGCCATTTTCCGCTGGACGAACTTGGCGCCCCGACCTTCGGGCGGGTATTTTGGGGTGCGGCTGTGCCCACGGCCTATTTTCGGCACACGGAGGTGCCTCGCAAAGTCTCGCGCCATTCCGAGTCCGGCGGACGAAGTGGGCCAGCCCCACCCCCCAAGGCTATAGCCCACCCGTTTTTCTGGCCTTTTTCCGCTGGACGAACTTGGCGCCCCGGCCTTCGGGCAGGTATTTTTGGGTGCAGCTGTGCTCGCGGCCTATTTTTGGCACACGGTGGCACCTCGCAAAGTCTCTCGCCATTCCGAGTCCGGCGGTCGAAGTTGGCCAGCCCCACCCCCCAAGGCTATAGCCCACCCGTTTTTGTGGCCTTTTTCCGCTGGACGAACTTGGCGCCCCGGCCTTCGGGCGGGTATTTTTGGACGCGGCTGTGTACGCGGCCTATTTTTGGCACACGGAGGCGCCTCGCAAAGTCTGGCGCCATTCCGAGTCCGGAGGACGAAGTTGGCCAGCCCCACCCCCCAAGGCTATAGCCCACCCGTTTTTGTGGCCATTTTCCACTGGACGAACTTGGCGCCCCGGCCTTTGGGCGGGTATTTTTGGGCACGGCTGTGCCCGCAGCCTGTTTTTGGAAATGGAGGCGCTTCGCAAAGTCTCGCGCCATTCCGAGTCCGGCGGACGAAGTTGGCCAGCCCCACCCCCCAAGGCTATAGCCCACCCGTTTTTTGGGCCTTTTTCCGCTGGACGAACTTGGCGCCCCGGCCTTCGGTCGGGTATTTTTGGGCGCGGCTGTGACCGCGGCCTATTTTTGGCACACGGAGGCGTCTCGCAAAGTCTCGCGCCGTTGCGAGTCCGGCGGACGAAGTTTGCCAGCCCCACCCCCCAAGGCTATAGCCCACCCGTTTTTGTGGCCATTTTCCGCTGGACGAACTTGGCGCCCCGGCCTTCGGGCCGGTAGTTTTGGGCGCGGCTGTGCCCGCGGCCTATTTTTGGCACACGGAGGCGTCTTGCAAAGTCTCGCGCCATTCCGAGTCCGGCGGACGAAGTTGGCCAGCCCCACCCCCCTAGGCTATAGCCCACCCGTTTTTGTGGCCATTTTCCGCTGGACGAACTTGGGGCCCCGGCCTTCGGGTGGGTATTTTTGGGCGCGGCTGTGCCCGCGGCCTATTTTTGGCACACGGAGGCGTCTCGCAAAGTCTCGCGCCATTGCGAGTCCGGCGGACGAAGTGGGCCAGCCCCACCCCCCAAGGCTATAGCCCACCCGTTTTTGTGGCCATTTTCCGCTGGACGAACTTGGCGCCCCGGCCTTCGGGCCGGTAGTTTTGGGCGCGGCTGTGCCATCGGCCTATTTTTGGCACACGGAGGCATCTTGCAAAGTCTCGCGCCATTCCGAGTCCGGCGGACGAAGTTGGCCAGCCCCACCCCCCTAGGCTATAGCCCACCCGTTTTTTGGCCATTTTTCCGCTGGACGAATTTGGCGCCCCGGCCTTCGGGCGGTTATTTTTGGGCGCGGCTGTGCCCGCGGCCTATTTTTAGCACGCGGAGGCCGCTCGTAAAGCCTCACCTCTTTCCGAGTCCGGCGGACGAAGTCGGCCAGCCCCTCCCCCCAAGGCTATTGCCCACCCGTTTTTTGGCCATTTTTCCGCTGGACGAATTTGGCGCCCCGGCCTACGGGCGGTTATTTTTGGGCGCGGCTGTGCCCGCGGCCTATTTTTAGCACGCGGAGGCCGCTCGTAAAGCCTCACCTCTTTCCGAGTCCGGCGGACGAAGTCGGCCAGCCCCTCCCCCCAAGGCTATTGCCTACCCGTTTTTTGGCCATTTTTCCGCTGGACGAACTTGGCGCCCCGGCCTTCGGGCGGCTATTTTTGGTCGCGGCTGTGCCCGGGACCTATTTTTAGCATGCGGAGGCCGCTCACAAAGTCTCGCCCCATTCCGAGTCCGGGGGACGAAGTTGGCAGCCCCTCCCCCCAAGGCTATAGCCCACCCGTTTTTTGGCCTTTTTTCCGCTGGGGGGTTTGGGCGCGCCGACCTTCACGCAGTTATTTTTGGGCGCGGCTGTGCCCGCGGCCTATTTTTTGACACGCGGAGGCCGCTCGGAAAGTCTTCCCCATTCCGAGTCCGGTGGACGAAGTGGGCCGGCCCCTCCCCCCAAGGCTATAGCCCACCCGTTTTTTCGCCATTTTTCCGCTGGACGAACTTGGCGCCCCACGTTCGGGAGGTTATTTTTGGCCGTGGCTGTGCCCGCGGCCTATTTTTGGCACGCGGAGGCCGCTCGCAAAGTCTTGCCCCATTCCGAGTCCGGCGGACGAAGTGGGCCAGCCCCTCCGCCCAAGGCTATAGCCCACCCGTTTTTTGGCCATTTTTCCGTTGGACGAACTTGGCGCCCCGGCCTTCGGGGGGTTATTTATGGGTGCGATTTTGACCGTGGCCTATTTTTGGGACGTGGAGGCCGCTCGCAAAGACTCGCCCCATTCCGAGTCCGGCGGACGAAGTTGGCCAGCCCCTCCCCCCAAGGCTATAGCCCACCCGTTTTTTGGCTATTTTTCCTCTGGGGGGTTTGGGCGCGCCAACCTTCACGCAGTTATTTTTGGGCGAGGCTGTGCCCGCGGCCTATTTTTGGCACGCGAAGGCCGCTCGCAAAGTCTCGCCCCATTCCGAGTCCGGCGGACGAAGTGGGCCAGCCCCTCCCCCCAAGGCTATAGCCCACCCGTTTGTTTGCCAATTTTCCGCAGGACGAACTTGGCGCCCCGGCCTTCGGGCGGCTATTTTTGGTCGCGGTTGTGCCCGGGGCCTATTTTTAGCATGCGGAGGCCGCTCACAAAGTCTCGCCCCATTCCGAGTCCGGGGGACGAAGTTGGTAGCCCCTCCCCCCAAGGCTATAGCCCACCCGTTTTTTGGCCTTTTTTCCGCTGGGGGGTTTGGGCGCGCCGACCTTCACGCAGTTATTTTTGGGCGCGGCTGTGCCCGCGGCCTATTTTTTGACACGCGGAGGCCGCTCGGAAAGTCTTCCCCATTCCGAGTCCGGTGGACGAAGTGGGCCGGCCCCTCCCCCCAAGGCTATAGCCCACCCGTTTTTTCGCCATTTTTCCGCTGGACGAACTTGGCGCCCCACGTTCGGGAGGTTATTTTTGGCCGTGGCTGTGCCCGCGGCCTATTTTTGGCACGCGGAGGCCGCTTGCAAAGTCTTGCCCCATTCCGAGTCCGGCGGACGAAGTGGGCCAGCCCCTCCGCCCAAGGCTATAGCCCACCCGTTTTTTGGCCATTTTTCCGTTGGACGAACTTGGCGCCCCGGCCTTCGGGGGGTTATTTATGGGTGCGGCTTTGACCGTGGCCTATTTTTGGGACGCGGAGGCCGCTCGCAAAGACTCGCCCCATTCCGAGTCCGGCGGACGAAGTTGGCCAGCCCCTCCCCCCAAGGCTATAGCCCACCCGTTTTTTGGCCATTTTTCCGCTGGACGAGCTTGGCGCCCCGGCCTTCGGGCGCTTATTTATGGGTGCAGCTGTGCCCGCGGCCTATTTTTGGCACGCGGAGGCCGCTCGTAAAGTCTCGTCCCATTCCGAGTCCGGCGGACGAAGTTGGCTAGCCCCTCCCCACAAGGCTATAGCCCACCCGTTTTTTGGCCATTTTTCCGCTGGACGAACTTGGCGCCCCGGCCTTCGGGCGGTTATTTTTGGGGATGGCTGTGCCCGCGGCCTATTTTTGGCATGCGGAGGCCGCTCGCAAAGTCTCGCCCCATTCTGAGTCCCGCGGACGAAGTGGGCCAGCCCCTCCCCCCAAGGCAATTCCCCACCCGTTTTTTTGCCATTTTTCAGCTGGACGAATTTGGCGCCCCGGCCTTCGGGCGGTTATTTTTGGGTCCAGCTGTGCCCGCGGCCTATTTTTGGGACTTGGAGGCCGCTCGTAAAGTCTCGCCCCATTCCGAGTCCGGCGGACGAAGTGGGCCAGCCCCTCCCCCCAAGGCTATAGCCCACCCGTTTGTTTGCCAATTTTCCGCAGGACGAACTTGGCGCCCCGGCCTTCGGGCGGCTATTTTTGGTCGCGGTTGTGCCCGGGGCCTATTTTTAGCATGCGGAGGCCGCTCACAAAGTCTCGCCCCATTCCGAGTCCGGGGGACGAAGTTGGCAGCCCCTCCCCCCAAGGCTATAGCCCACCCGTTTTTGTGGCCTTTTTCCGCTGGACGAACTTGGCGCCCCGGCCTTCGGGCGGTTATTTTTGGGCGCGGCTGTGCCCGGGGCCTATTTTTGGTACACGGAGGCCACTCGCAAAGTCTCGCCCCATTCCGAGGCCGGCGGACGAAGTTTGCCAGCCCCACCCCCCAAGGCTATAGCCCACCCGTTTTTGTGGCCTTTTTCCGCTGGACGAACTTGGCGCCCCGGCCTTCGTCGGTTATTTTTGGGCACGGCTGTGCCGGGGCCTACTTTTGGCACATGGAGGCCACTCGCAAAGTCTCGCGCCATTCCGAGACCGGCGGACGAAGTGGGCCAGCCCCACCCCCCAAGGCTATAGCCCACCCGTTTTTGTGGCCTTTTTCCGCTGGACGAACTTGGCGCCCCGGCCTTCGGGCGGTTATTTTTGGGCGCGGCTGTGTCCGGGGCCTATTTTTGACACACGGAGACCGCTCGCAATGTCTCGCGCCAATCCGAGTCTGGCGGACGAAGTGGGCAGCCCCACCCCTCAAGGCTATAGCCCACCCGTTTTTTTGGCCTTTTTCCGCTGGACGAACTTGGCGCCCCGGCCTTCGGACGGTTATTTTTGGGTACGGCTGTGCCCGGGGACTATTTTTGGCACACATAGGCCGCTCGCAAAGTCTCGCGCCATTCTGAGTCCGGCGGACGAAGTGGGCCAGCCCCACCCCCCAAGGCTATAGCCCACCCGTTTTTGTGGCCTTTTTCCGCTGGACGAATTTCGCGCCCCGGCCTTCGGGCGGTTATTTTTGGGCGCGGCTGTGCCCGGGGCCTATTTTTGGCACACGGAGGCCACTCGCAAAGTGTCGCCCCATTCCGAGCCCGGCGTACGAAGTTTGCCAGCTCCACCCCCCAAGGCTATAGCCCACCCGTTTTCGTGGCCTTTTTCCGCTGGATGAACTTGGCGCCCCGGCCTTCGTGCGGTTATTTTTGGCCGCGGTTGTGCCCGGGAACTATTTTTGGCGCACAAAGACCTCTCGCAAAGTCTCGCGCCATTCCGAGTCCGGCGGACGAAGTCGGCCAGCCCCACCCCCCAAGGCTATAGCCCACCCGTTTTTGTGGCCTTTTTCCGCTGGACGAACTTGGCGCCCCGGCCTTCGGGCGGTTATTTTTGGGCGCGGCTGTGTCCGGGGCCTATTTTTGACACACGGAGGCCGCTCGCAATGTCTCGTGCCAATCCGAGTCTGGCGGACGAAGTGGGCAGCCCCACCCCTCAAGGCTATAGCCCACCCGTTTTTGTGGCCTTTTTCCGCTGGACGAACTTGGCGCCCCGGCCTTCGGACGGTTATTTTTGGGCGCGGCTGTGCCCGGGGACTATTTTTGGCACACATAGGCCGCTCGCAAAGTCTCGCGCCATTCTGAGTCCGGCGGACGAAGTGGGCCAGCCCCACCCCCCAAGGCTATAGCCCACCCGTTTTTGTGGCCTTTTTCCGCTGGACGAATTTCGCGCCCCGGCCTTCGGGCGGTTATTTTTGGGCGCGGCTGTGCCCGGGGCCTATTTTTGGTACATGGAGGCCACTCGCAAAGTCTCGCCCCATTCCAAGCCCGGCGTACGAAGTTTGCCAGCCCCACCCCCCAAGGCTATAGCCCACCCGTTTTCGTGGCCTTTTTCCGCTGGATGAACTTGGCGCCCCGGCCTTCGTGCGGTTATTTTTGGCCGCGGTTTTTCCATGGATCTATTTTTGGCGCACAAAGGCCTCTCGCAAAGTCTCGCGCCATTCCGAGTCCGGCGGACGAAGTTGGCCAGCCCCACCCCCCAAGGCTATAGCCCACCCGTTTTCGTGGCCTTTTTCCGCTGGATGAACTTGGCGCCCCGGCCTTCGTGCGGTTATTTTTGGCCGCGGTTGTGCCCGGGAACTATTTTTGGCGCACAAAGGCCTCTCGCAAAGTCTCGCGCCATTCCGAGTCCGGCGGACGAAGTTGGCCAGCCCCACCCCCCAAGGCTATAGCCCACCCGTTTTTGTGGCCTTTTTCCGCTGGACGAACTTGGCGCCCCGGCCTTCGGGCGGTTATTTTGGCCGCGGCTGTGCCCGGGTACTATTCTTGGCACACGGAGGCCACTGGCAAAGTCTCGCGCCATTCCGAGACCGGCAGACGAAGTTGGCCAGCCCCACCCCCCAAGGCTATAGCCCACCCGTTTTTGTGGCCTTTTTCCGCTGGACGAACTTGGCGCCCCGGCCTTCGGGCGGTTATTTTAGGGCGTGGCTGTGTCCGGGGCCTATTTTTGACACACGGAGGCCGCTCGCAATGTCTCGCGCCAATCCGAGTCTGGCGGACGAAGTGGGCAGCCCCACCCCTCAAGGCTATAGCCCACCCGTTTTTGTGGCCTTTTTCCGCTGGACGAACTTGGCGCCCCGGCCTTCGGGCGGTTATTTTTGGGCGCGGCTGTGTCCGGGGACTATTTTTGCAACACAGAGGCCGCTCGCAAAGTCTCGCGCCATTCCGAGTCCGGCGGACGAAGTTGGCCAGCCCCACCCCCCAAGGCTATAGCCCACCCGTTTTTGTGGCTTTTTTCCGCTGGACGAACTTGGCGCCCCGGCCTTCGGGCGGTTATTTTTGGGCGCGGCTGTGTCCGGGGCCTATTTTTGACACACGGAGGCCACTCGCAATGTATCGCGCCAATCCGAGTCCGGCGGACGAAGTTGGCCAGCCCCACCCCCCAAGGCTATAGCCCACCCGTTTTCGTGGCCTTTTTCCGCTGGATGAACTTGGCGCCCCGGCCTTCGTGCGGTTATTTTTTGCCGCGGTTGTGCCCGGGAACTATTTTTGGCGCACAAAGGCCTCTCGCAAAGTCTCGCGCCATTCCGAGTCCGGCGGACGAAGTTGGCCAGCCCCACCCCCCAAGGCTATAGCCCACCCGTTTTTGTGGCCTTTTTCCGCTGGACGAACTTGGCGCTCCGGCCTTCGGGCGGTTATTTTTGGGCGCGGCTGTGCCCGGGGCCTATTCTTGGCACACGGAGGCCACTGGCAAAGTCTCGCGCCATTCCGAGACCGGCAGGCGAAGTTGGCCAGCCCCACCCCCCAAGGCTATAGCCCACCCGTTTTTGTGGCCTTTTTCCGCTGGACGAACTTGGCGCCCCGGCCTTCGGGCGGTTATTTTAGGGCGTGGCTGTGTCCGGGGCCTATTTTTGACACACGGAGGCCGCTCGCAATGTCTCGCGCCAATCCGAGTCTGGCGGACGAAGTGGGCAGCCCCACCCCTCAAGGCTATAGCCCACCCGTTTTTGTGGCCTTTTTCCGCTGGACGAACTTGGCGCCCCGGCCTTCGGGCGGTTATTTTTGGGCGCGGCTGTGTCCGGGGACTATTTTTGCAACACAGAGGCCGCTCGCAAAGTCTCGCGCCATTCCGAGTCCGGCGGACGAAGTTGGCCAGCCCCACCCCCCAAGGCTATAGCCCACCCGTTTTTGTGGCTTTTTTCCGCTGGACGAACTTGGCGCCCCGGCCTTCGGGCGGTTATTTTTGGGCGCGGCTGTGTCCGGGGCCTATTTTTGACACACGGAGGCCACTCGCAATGTCTCGCGCCAATCCGAGTCTGGCGGACGAAGTGGGCAGCCCCACCCCTCAAGGCTATAGCCCACCCGTTTTTGTGGCCTTTTTCCGCTGGACGAACTTGGCGCCCCAGCCTTCGGGCGGTTATTTTTGGGCGCGGCTGTGCCCGGGGACTATTTTTGGCACACAGAGGCCGCTCGCAAAGTCTCGCGCAATTCCGAGTCCGGCGGACGAAGTTGGCCAGCCCCACTCCCCAAGGCTATAGCCCACCCATTTTTGTGGCCTTTTTCCGCTGGACGAACTTGGCGCCCCGACCTTCGGGCGGTTATTTTTGGGCGCGGCTGTGCCCGGGGCCTATTTTTGGCACAAGGAGGCCGCTGGCAAACTCTCGCGCAATTCCGAATTCGGCCGACGAAGTGGGCCAGCCCCACCCCCCATGGCTATAGCGCACCCGTTTTTGTGGCCTTTTTCCGCTGGACGAACTTGGCGCCCCGGTCTTCGGGCGTTTATTTTTTGGCGCGGCTGTGTCCGGGGCCTATTTTTGCCACACGGAGGCCACTCGCAAAGTCTCGCCCCATTCCGAGCCCGGCGTATGAAGTTTGCCAGCCCCACCCCCCAAGGCTATAGCCCACCCGTTTTCGTGGCCTTTTTCCGCTGGACGAACTTGGCGCCCCGGCCTTCGGGCCGTTATTTTTGGGCGCGGCTGTGCCCGGGGCCTATTTTTGGCACACGGAGGCCACTCGCAAAGTCTCGCCCCATTCCGAGTCCGGCGGACGAAGTGGGCCAGCCCCACCCCCCAAGGCTATAGCCCACCTGTTTTTGTGGCCTTTTTCCGCTGGACGAACTTCGCGCCCCGGCCATCGGGCGGTTATTTTTGGGCGCGGCTGTGCCCGGGGCCTATTTTTGGTACACGGAGGCCACTCGCAAAGTCTCGCCCCATTCCGAGGCCGGCGGACGAAGTTTGCCAGCCCCACCCCCCAAGGCTATAGCCCACCCGTTTTTGTGGCCTTTTTCCGCTGGACGAACTTGGCGCCCCGGCCTTCGGGCGGTTATTTTTGGGCGCGGCTGTGCCCGGCGCCTATTTTTGGCACACGGAGGCCGCTCGCAAAGTCTCGCGCCATTCCGAGTCCGGCGGACAAAGTCGGCCAGCCCCAACCCCCAAGGCTATAGCCCACCCGTTTTTGTGGCCTTTTTCCGCTGGACGAACTTGGCGCCCCGGCCTTCGGGAGGTTATTTTTGGGCGCGGCTGTGCCCGGGGCCTATTCTTGGCACAAGGAGGCCGCTGGCAAACTCTCGCGCCATTCCGATCCCGGCGGAAGAAGTTTGCCAGTCCCACCCCCCAAGGCTATAGCCCACCCGTTTTTGTGGCCTTTTTCCGGTGGACGAACTTGGCGCCCCGGCCTTCGGTCGGTTATTTTTGGGCGCGGCTGTGCCCGGGGCGTATTTTTGACACACGGAGGCCGCTCGCAAAGTCTCGCGCCATTCCAAGTCCGGCGGACGAAGTCGGCCAGCCCCACCACCCAAGGCTATAGCCCACCCGTTTTTGTGGCCTTTTTCCGCTGGACGAACTTGGCGCCCCTTCCGTCGGGCGGTTATTTTTGAGTGCGGCTGTGCCCAGGGCCTATTTTTGGCACGCGGAGGCCGCTCGCAAACTCTGGCGCCATTCCGAGTTCGGCGGACGAAGTGGGCCAGCCCCACCCCCCAAGGCTATAGCCCACCCGTTTTTGTGGCCTTTTTCCGCTGGACGAACTTGGCGCCCCGGCCTTCGGGCGGTTATTTTTGGGCGCGGCTGTGCCCGCGGCCTATTTTTGGCACTCGGAGGGCGCTCGCAAAGTCTCGCGCCATTCCGAGTCCGGCGGACGAAGTTGGCCAGCCCCACCCCCCAAGGCTATAGCCCACCAGTTTTTATGGCCTTTTTCCGCTGGACGAACTTCGTGCCCCGGCCTTCGGGCGGTTATTTTTGGGCGCGGCTGTGCCCGGGGCCTATTTTTGGCACACGGAGGCCACTCGCAAAGTCTCGCCCCATTCCGAGCCCGGCGGACGAAGTTTGCCAGCCCCACCCCCCAAGGCTATAGCCCACCCGTTTTTGTGGCCTTTTTCCGCCGGACGAACTTGGCGCCCCGGCCTTCGGGAGGTTATTTTTGGGCGCGGCTGTGCCCGGGGCCTATTTTTGGCACTCGGAGGCCGCTCGCAAAGTCTCGCGCCATTCCGAGTCCTGCGGACGAAGTTGGCCAGCCCCACCCCCCAAGGCTATAGCCCACCAGTTTTTGTGGCCTTTTTCCGCTGGACGAACTTCGTGCCCCGGCCTTCGGGCGGTTATTTTTGGGCGCGGCTGTGTTCGGGGCCTATTTTTGGCACACAGAGGCCACTCGCAAAGTCTCGCCCCATTCCGAGCCCGGCGGACGAAGTTTGCCAGCCCCACCCCCCAAGGCTATAGCCCACCCGTTTTTGTGGCCTTTTTCCGCTGGACGAACTTGGCGCCCCGGCCTTCATCGGTTATTTTTGGGCGCGGCTGTGTCCGGGGCCTATTTTTGACACACGGAGGCCGCTCGCAATGTCTCGCGCCAATCCGAGTCTGGCGGACGAAGTGGGCAGCCCCACCCCTCAAGGCTATAGCCCACCCGTTTTTGTGGCCTTTTTCCGCTGGACGAACTTGGCGCCCCAGCCTTCGGGCGGTTATTTTTGGGTGCGGCTGTGCCCGGGGACTATTTTTGGCACACAGAGGCCGCTCGCAAAGTTTCGCGCCATTCCAAGTCCGGCGGACGAAGTTGGCCAGCCCCACCCCCCAAGGCTATAGCCCACCCGTTTTTGTGGCCTTTTTCCGCTGGACGAACTTGGCGCCCCGGCCTTCGGGCGGTTATTTTTGGGCGCGGCTGTGCCCGGTGCCTATTTTTGGCACAAGAAGGCCGCTGGCAAAGTCTCGCGCCATTCCGTGTCCGGCGGACGAAGTTGGCCAGCCCCATCCCCCAAGGCTATAGCCCACCCGTTTTTGTGGCGTTTTTCCGCTGGACGAACTTGGCGCCCCGGCCTTCGGGCGGTTATTTTTGGGCGCGGCTGTGGCCGGGGCCTATTCTTGGCACAAGGAGGCCGCTGGCAAACTCTCGCGCCATTCCGAGTTCGGCCGACGAAGTGGGCCAGCCCCACCCCCCATGGCTATAGCTCACCCGTTTTTGTGGCCTTTTTCCGCTGGACGAACTTGGCGTCCCGGTCTTCGGGCGTTTATTTTTTGGCGCGGCTGTTCCCGGGGCCTATTTTTGGCACAGGGAGGCCGCTTGCAAAGTCTCGCGCCATTCCGAGTCCGGCGGACGAAGTGGGCAGCCCCACCCCTCAAGGCTATAGCCCACCCGTTTTTGTGGCCTTTTTCCGCTGGACGAACTTGGCGCCCCGGCCTTCGGACGGTTATTTTTGGGCGCGGCTGTGCCCGGGGACTATTTTTGGCACACAGAGGCCGCTCGCAAAGTCTCGCACCATTCCGAGTCCGGCGGACGAAGTGGGCCAGCCCCACCCCCCAAGGATATAGCCCACCCGTTTTTGTGGCCTTTTTCCGCTGGACGAATTTCGCGCCCCGGCCTTCGGGCGGTTATTTTTGGGCGCGGCTGTGACCGTGGCCTATTTTTGGCACACGGATGCCGCTCGCAAAGTCTCGCCCCATTCTGAGTCCGGCGGACGATCTTGGCCAGCCCCACCCCCCAAGGCTATAGCCCACCCGTTTTTGTGGCATTTTTTCCGCTGGACGAACTGGGCGCCCCGGCCTTCGAGCGGTTATTTTTGGGTGCGGCTGTGCCCGCTGCCAATTTTTGGCACACGGAGGCCGCTCTCAAAGTCTCGCCCCATTCCGAGTCCGGCGGAGGAACTTGGCCAGCCCCACACCCCAAGGCTAAAGCCCACCCGTTTTTGTGGCCTTTTTCCGTTGGACAAACTTGGCGCCCCGGGCTTCGGAAGGTTATTTTTGGGCACGGTTGTGCCCGCAGCTTATTTTTGGCACATGGAGGCCGTTCACAAAGTCTCGCCCAATTCCGAGTCCGGCAGACGAACTTGGCCAGCCCCACCACCCCAAGGCTATAGCCCACCCGTTTTTGTGGCCTTTTTCCGCAGGACGAACTTGGCGGCCCGGCCTTCGGTCGGTTATTTTTTGGCGGTGATGTGACCGCGGCCTATTTTTGCTACACGGAGGCCGCTCGCAAAGTCTCGCCCCATTCCGAGTCGGGCGGACGAACATGGCTAGCCCCACCCCCCAAGGCTATAGCCAACCCGTTTTTGTGGCCTTTTTCCGCAGGACGAACTTGGCGCCCCGCCCATAGGGCGGTTACTTTTGGGCGCAGATGTGACCTTGGCCTATTTTTAGCACACGGAGGCCGCTCGCAAAGTCTTTCCCCATTCAGATTCCGGCGGACGAACTTGGCCAGCCCCACCCCCCAAGGCTATAGCCCACCCGTTTTTGTGGCCTTTTTCCGCTGGACGAACTTGGCGCCCCGTCCTTCGGGCGGTTATTTTTGGGTACGGCTGTGCACGCGGTCTATTTTTGGCACATGGAGGACGCTTGCAAATTCTCGCCCCATTCCGAGTCCGGCGGACGAACTTGGCCAGCCCCACCCCCCAAGGCTATAGCCCACCCGTTTTTGTGGCCTTTTTCCGCTGGACGAACTTGGCGCCCCGGCCTTCGGACGGTTATTTTTGGGTACGGCTGTGCCCGCGGCCTATTTTTGGCACACGGAGGCCACTCGCAAAGTCTCGTCCCATTCCGAGTCCGGCGGATGAACATGGCCAGCCCCACCCCCCAAGGCTATAGCCCACCCGTTTTTGTGGCCTTTTACCGCTGGACGAACTTGGCGCCCCGGCCTTCGGGCGGTTATTTTTGGGTACGGCTGTGCACGCGGTCTATTTTTGGCACACGGAGGACGCTTGCAAATTCTCGCCCCATTCCGAGTCCGGCGGACGAACTTGGCCAGCCCCACCCCCCAAGGCTATAGCCCACCCGTTTTTGTGGCCTTTTTCCGCTGGACGAACTTGGCGCCCCGGCCTTCGGGTGGTTATTTTTGGGCGCGGCTGTGCCCGCGGCCTATTTTTGGCACACGGAGGCCACTTGCAAAGTCTCGTACCATTCCGAGTCCGGCGGAAGAACATGGCCAGCCCCACCCCCCAAGGCTATAGCCCACCCGTTTTTGTGGCCTTTTTCCGCTGGACGAACTTGGCGCCCCGGCCTTCGGGCGGTTATTTTGGGTACGGCCATGCCCGCGGACTATTTTTGGTACACGGAGGCAGCTCGCAAAGTCTCGCACCATTCTGAGTCCGGCGGACGAACTTGGCCAGCCCCACCCCCCAAGGTTATAGCCCACCCGTTTTTGTGGCCTCTTTCCGCTGGATAAACTTGGCGCCCCGGCCTTTGGGTGGTTATTTTTGGGCGCGGCTGTGTCCACGGCCTATTTTTGGCACACGGAGGCCGCTCGAAAAGTCTCGCCCCATTCCGAGTCCGGCGGACAAACTTGGCCAGCCCGACCCCCCAAGGCTATAGCCCACCCGTTTTTGTGGCCTTTTTCCGCAGGACGAACTTGGCGGCTCGGCCTTCGGGCGGTTATTTTTGGGCGCAGATGCGACCGCGGTCTATTTTTGGCACACGGAGGCCGCTCGCAAATTCTCGTCCCATTCCGAGTGCGGCGGACGAACTTGGCCAGCCCCACCCCCTAAGGCTATAGCCCACCCGTTTTTGTGGCCTTTTTCCACTGGACGAACATGTCGCCCCGGCCATCGGGCGGTTTTTTTGGGGCTCGGCAGTGACTGCGGCCTATTTTTGGCAAACAGAGGCAGCTTGTAAAGTCTCGCCCCATTCCGAGTCCGGCGGACGAACATGGCCAGCCCCACCCCCCAAGCCTATAGCCCACCCGTTTTTGTGGCCTTTTTCCGCTGGAAGATCGTGGCGCCCTAGCCTTCGGGGGGTTATTTTTGGGCGCGGTTGTGTCCGTGGCCTATTTTTGCACACGGAGGCCGTTTGCAAAGTCTCGCCCCATTCCGAGTCCGGCGGACGAAATTGGCCAGCCCCACCCCCCAAGGCTATAGCCCACCCGTTTTTGTGGCCTTTTTCCGCTGGACGAACTGGGCGCCCCAGCCTTCGGGGGGTTATTTTTGGGTGCGGCTGTGCCCGCAGCCTATCTTTGAGACACGGAGGCCGCTTGTAAAGTCTCGCCCCATTCCGAGTCCGGCGGACGAACATGGCCAGCCCCACCCCCCAAGCCTATAGCCCACCCGTTTTTGTGGCCTTTTTCCGCTGGAAGAACGTGGCGCCCTAGCCTTCGGGTGGTTATTTTTGGGCGCGGTTGTGTCCATGGACTATTTTTGCACACGGAGGCCGTTCGTAAGGTCTCGCCCCATTCCGGGTCCGGCAAACGAACTTGGCCAGCCCCACCCCCCAAGGCTATAGCCCACCCGTGTTTGTGGCCATTTTCCGCTGGACGAACTTGGCGCCCCAGCCTTCGCGGGGTTATTTTTGGGTATGGCTATGCCCACAACCTATCTTTGGGACACGGAGGCCGCTCGCAAAGTCTCGCCCCATTCCGTGTCCGGCGGACGAACTTGGCCTGCCCCACCCCCCAAGGCTATAGCCCAGCCGTTTTTGTGGCCTTTTTCCGCTGGACGAACTTGGCGCCCCGGCTTGCGGGTGGTTATTTTTGGGTGCGGCTTTGCCCGCGGCCTATTTTTGGCACACGGAGGCCCCTCGTAAAGTCTCTCCCCATTCCGAGTCCGGTGGACGAACTTGGCCGGCCCCACCCCCCAATGCTATAGTCCCACCCGTTTTTTGGCCATTTTTGCGCTGCGGGATTTTGGCGCCCCGACCTTCGGGGGATGATTTTTGGGCGCGGCTGTGCCCGCGGCCCATTTTTGGCACACAGAGGCCGCTCGCAAAGTCTCGCCCCATTCGGAGTCCGGCGGACGAAGTTGGCCGGCCCACCCCCCAAGGCTATAGCCCACCCGGTTTTTGGGCGTTTTTTCGCTGGGGGATTTCGGCGCCCCGACCTTCGGGGGCTGGTTTTTGGGCTCGGCTGTGCCCGCGGCCTATTTTTGGCACACGGAGGCCGCTCGCAAAGTCTCACCCCATTCGGAGTCCGGCGGACGAACTTGGCCGGCCCCACCCCCCAAGGCTATAGCCCACCCGGTTTTTGGGCGTTTTTCTGCTGGGGGGTTTTGGCGCCCCGACCTTCGGGGGCTGATTTTTGGGCGCGGCTGTGCCCGCGGCCTATTTTTGGCACACGGAGGCCACTCGCAAAGTCTCGCCCCATTCGGAGTCCGGCGGACGAACTTGGCCAGACCCTCCCCCCATGGCTATAGCCCTCCCGTTTTTGTGGCCTTTTTCCGCTGGACGAACTTGGCGCCCCGGCCTTCGGGCAGATATTTTTGGGCGCGGCTGTGCCCATGGCATAGTTTTGTGACATGGAGGCCGCTCGCAAAGTCTCACCCCGTTCCGAGTCTGGCGGACGAACTTGGCCAGCCCCACCCCCCAAGGCTATAGCCCACCCGTTTTTGTGGCCTTTTTCCGCTGGACGAACTTGGCGTCCCGGCCTTTGGGCAGTTATTTTTGGGCGCGGCTGAGCCCGCGGCCTATTTTTGGCACACGGAGGCATCTCGCAAAGTCTGGCCCCATTCCGACTCCGGCGGACGAACTTGGCCAGCCCCACCCCCCAAGGCTATAGCCCACCCGTTTTTTGGGCATTTTTGCGGCGGACGAACTTGGGGACGGGACCTTCGGCGCTTATTTTTGGGCGCGGCTATGTCCGCGGCCTAGTTTTGGCACACGGAGGCCCCTCGCAAAGTCTGGCCCCATTCCGAGCCCGGCGGACGAACATGGCCAGCCCCATCCACCAAGGCTATAGCCCACCCGTTTTTTGGGCATTTTTGCGGCGGACGAACTTGGGGACGGTACCTTCGGCCGCTTATTTTTGGGCACAGCTGTGCCCGTGGCCTATTTTTGGCACACGGAGGCCCCTCGCAAAGTCTGGCCCCATTCCGAGTCCGGCGAACGATCATGGTGAGCCCCACCCCCGAAGGCCATAGCCCATCCGTTGTTTGGGCATTTTTGCGGCGGCCGAACTTGGGGCGCTTATTTTTGTGCGCGGCTGTGCCCACGGCCTATTTTTTGTACACGGAGGCCGCTCGCAAAGTCTGGCCCCATTCCGAACTTGGCCACCCGTTTTAAGGGCATTTTTGCGGCAGACGAACTTGGGGATGGGACCTTCGGGCGCTTCATTTTGGACGCGGCTGTGCCCGCGGCCTATTTTTGGCACACGGAGTCCCTTCGCAAAGCCTGGCCCCATTCCGAGTCCGGCGGACGAACTTGGCCAGCCCCACCCCCCAAGGCTATAGCCCACCCGTGTTTTGGGCATTTTTGCGGCGGGCGAACTTGGGGACGGGACCTTTGGGTGCTTATTTTTGGGCATGGCTGTACCCACTGCCTATTTTTGACACACGGAGTCCCTTTGCACAGCCTGGCCCCATTCTGAGTCCGGCGGACGAACTTGGCAAGCCCCACCCCCCAAGGCTATAGCCCACCCCTTTTTTGGGCATTTTTGCGGCGGACGAACTTGGGGACGGGACATCCGGGCACTTATTTTTGGGCGCGGCTGTTCTCGCAGCCAATTTTTGACACACGGTGGCCGCTCTTAAGGTCTGGCCCCATTCCGAGTCCGGCGGACAAAATTGGCCAGCCCCACCCCCCAAGGCTATAGGCCACCCGTTTTTTGGGCATTTTTGCGGCGGACGAACTTGGGGACGGGACCTTCGGCGTTTATTTTTGGCCGCGGCTGTGCCTGAAGCCTATTTTTGGTACATGGAGACCCCTCGCAAAGTCTGGCCCCATTCCGAGCCCGGCGGACGAACTTGGCCAGCCCCACGCCCCAAGGCTATAGCCCACCCGTTTTTTGGGCATTTTTGCGGCGGACGAACTTGGGGACGGGACCTTCGGGTGCTTATTTTTGGCCACGGCTGTGGCCGCAGCCTATTTTCGGCACACGGAGACCCCTCGCAAAGTCTGGCCCCATTCCGAGTCCGGCGGATGAACTTGGCCAGCCCCACCCCCCAAGGCTATAGCCCACCCGTTTTTTGGGCATTTTTGCGGCGGACGAACTTGGGGACGGGACCTTCGGCGCTTATTTTTGGGTGCGGCTATGTCCGCGGCCTAGTTTTGGCACACGGAGGCCCCTCGCAAAGTCTAGCCCCATTCCGAGCCCGGCGGACGAACATGGCCAGCCCCATCCACCAAGGCTATAGCCCACCCGTTTTTTGGGCATTTTTGCGACAGACGAACTTGGGGACGGGACCTTCGGTGCTTATTTTTGGGCGCGGCTATGTCCGCGGCCTAGTTTTGGCACACGGAGGCCCCTCGCAAAGTCTGGCCCCATTCCGAGCCCGGCGGACGAACATGGCCAGCCCCACCCCCCGAGGCTATAGCCCACCCCTTTTTTGGGCATTTTGCGGCGGACGAACTTGGGGACGGGACATCCGGGCACTTATTTTTGGGCGCGGCTGTTCTCGCAGCCAATTTTTGACACACGGTGGCCGCTCTTAAGGTCTGGCCCCATTCCGAGTCCGGCGGACAAAATTGGCCAGCCCCACCCCCCAAGGCTATAGGCCACCCGTGTTTTGGATATTTTTGCGGCGGACGAACTTGGGGTCGGTACCTTCGGGCGCAGCTGTGCCCGCGGCTTATTTTTGGCACACGGAGGCCCCTCGTAAAGTCTGGCCCCATTCCGAGTCCGGCGGACGAACTTGGCCAGCCCCACCCCCTAACGCTATAGCCCACTCGTTTTAAGGGCATTTTTGCGGCGGACGAACTTGGGGAAGGGACCTTCGGGTGCTTATTTTTAGACGCGGCTGTGCCCGCGGGCTATTTTTGGCATACGGAGGCCCCTCGCAAAGTCTGGCCCCATTCCGAGTCCAGTGGACGAACTTGGCCAGCCCCACCCCCCAAGGCTATAGCCCACCCGTTTTTTGGGCATTTTTGCGGCGGAGAAACTTGGGGACGGGACCTTCGGGGGCTTTTTTTTGGGTGAGGCTGTGCCCGCGGCCTAGTTTTGGCACACGGAGGCCCCTCACAAAGTCTGGACCCATTCCGAGTCCGGTGGACGAACTTGGCCAGCACCACCCCCCAAGGGTCTAGCCCAACTGTTTTTTGGGCATTTTTGCGGCGGACGAACTTGGGGACGATAGCTTTGGGCGCTTATGTTTGGACGCGGCTGTACCCGAAGACTATTTTTGGCACACGGAGGCCCCTCACAAAGTCTGGCCCCGTTCCGAGTCCGGTGGACGAACTTGGTCAGCCCCACCCCCCAAGGCTATAGCCCACCTGTTTTTTGCGCATTTTTGCGGCAGACGAACTTGGGGATGATACCTTTGGGCGCTTATGTTTGGGCGCGGCTGTGCCGAAAGCCTATTTTTGGCACACGGAGGCCCCTCACAAAGTCTGGCCCCCTTCTGAGTCCGGCGGACGATCTTGGCCAGCCCCACCCCCCAAGGCTATAGCCCACCCGTTTTTTGGGCATTTTTGCGGCGGACGAACTTGGGGACAGGACATCCGGGCGCTTATTTTTGGCCGCGGCTGTGCCTGTGGCTTATTTTCAGCACATGGAGGCCCCTCGCAAAGTCTGGCCCCATTCCGAGTCCTGCGGACGAACTTGGCCAGCCCCACCCCCCAAGGCTATAGCCCACCCATTTTTTGGGCATTTTTGCGGCGGACAAACTTGTGGACGGGAACTTCGGGAGCTTATTTTTGGGCGCGGCTGTGCCCACAACCTATTTTTGGCACACGGAGGCCGCTCGCAAAGTCTGGTGCCATTCTGAGTCCGGCGGACGAACTTGGCCAGCCCCTCTCCCCAAGGCTATAGCCCGCCCGTTTTTTGGGCATTTTTGCGGCGGACGAACTTGGGGACGGGACCTTCGGGCGCTTATTTTTGGGCGCGGCTGTGCCCGCGGCCTATGTTTGGAACATGGACGCCCCTCGCAAAGTCTGGCCGCATTCCCAGTCCGGCGGACGAACTTGGCCAACCCCACCCCCCAAGGCTATAGCCCACCCGTTTTTTGGTCATTTTTGCGGCGGACGAACTTGGGGACAGGACCTTCAGGCGTTTATTTTTGGGCCCGGCTGTTCTCGCGGCCTATTTTTGGCACACGGAGGCTCCTCTTAAAGTCTGGCCCCATTCCGAGTCCGGCGGACGAACTTGGCCAGCCCCACCCCCCAAGGTTATAGCCCACCCATTTTTTGGGCATTTTTGCGGCGGACGAACTTGGGGACGGGACCTTCGGGCATTTATTTTTGGTCGCGGCTTTTCCCACGGCCTATGTTTGGCACACGGAGGCCGCTCACAAAGTCTCACCCCATTCCGAGTCCGGCGGACGAAATTGGCCAGCCCCACCACCCTAGGCTATAGCCCACCCGTTTTTGTGGCCTTTTTCAACTGGACGAACTTGGCGCCCCGGCCTTCGGGGGCTTATTTTTGGGCGCAGCTATGCCTGCGGCCTATATTTGGCACACGGAGGCCCCTCGCAAAGTCTTTCCCCATTCCGAGTCCGGCGGACGAACTTCGCCCCTCTCCCCAACCAAGGCTATCGCCCACCCGTTTTTTGGCCATTTTTCCGCAGGGGGCTTATGGCGCCCCGACCATCGGGTGCTTATTTTTGGGCGTGGCTGTGCCCGCGGCCTATTTTTGGCACACGGAGGCCCCTCGCAAAGTCTCGCCCCATTCCGAGTCCGGCGGACGAAATTCGCCCCTCCCCCCCACCAAGGCTATAGCCCACCTGATTTTTGGCCATTTTTCTGCTGGGGGCTTATGGCGCCCCGACCTTCGGGAGTTTATTTTTGGGCGCGGCTGTGCCCATGGCCTATTTTTGGCACACGTAGGCCCCTCGCAAAGTCTCGCCCTATTCCGAGTTCGGCGTACGAACTTCGCCCCTCCCCCCCCACCAAGGCTATAGCCCACCCGTTTTTTGGCCATTTTTCCGCTGGGGGCTTATGGTGCCCCGACCTTCGGGCACTTATTTTTGGGTACGGCTGTGCCCGCGGCCTATTTTTGGCACACAGAGGCCCCTCGCAAAGTCTCGTCCCATTCCGAGTCCGGCGGACGAACTTCGCCCCTCCTCCCCACCAAGGCTATAGCCCACCCGTTTTTTGGCCATTTTTCCGCTGGGGGCTTATGGCGCCCCGACCTTTGGGTGTTTATTTTTGGGCGCGGCTGTGCCCGCGGCCTATTTTTGACACACGTAGGCCCCTCGCAAACTCTAGCCTCATTCCGAGTCCGGCGGACGAACTTCGCACCTCCCCCCCACCAAGGCTATAGCCCACCCGTTTTTTGCCCATTTTTCCGCTGGGGTCTTTTGGCGCCCCGACCATCGGGCGCTTATTTTTGGGTGCGGCTGTGCCCGCGGCCTATTTTTGGTACACGGATGCCCCTCGTAAAGTATCGCCCCATTCCGAGTCCGGCAGACGAACTTCGCCTCTCCCCCCCACCAAGGCTATAGCCCACCCGTTTTTTGGCCATTTTTCCGTTGGGGGCTTATGGCGCCCCGACCTTCGGGCGCTTATTTTTGGGCGCGGCTGTGCCCGCGGTTTATTTTTGGCACACGGAGGCCCCTCGCAAAGTCTCGCCCCATTCCGAGTCCGGCGGACGAACTTCGCCCCTCCCCCCCACCAAGGCTATAGTCCACCTGTTTTTTGGCCACTTTTCTGCTGGGGGCTTATAGCGCCCCGACCTTCGGGAGTTTATTTTTTGGTCGCGGCTGTGCCCGCGGCCTATTTTTGACACACGTAGGCCCCTCGCAAAGTCTCGCCCCATTCTATGTCCGGCGGACGAACATGGCCAGCCCCACCCCCCAAGGATATAGCCCACCCGTTTTTCTAGCCTTTTTCCGCTGGACGAACTTGGCGCCCCGGCCTTCGGGTGGTTATTTTTGGGCTCGGATGGGCCCATGGCCTATTTTTGGCACACAGCGGCCACTCGCAAAGTCCCGCCCCATTCCGAGTCCGGCGGACGAACTTGGCCGGCCCCACCCCCCAAGGCAATAGCTCACCCATTTTTGTGGCCTTTTTCCGCTGGACGAACTGGGTGCCCCGGCCATCGGGCGGTTATTTTTGGTACACAGAGTTCACGCGAAAAGTCTCATCCCAATCCGAGTCCGGCGGACGAACTTGGCCAGCCCCACCCCCCAAGGCTATAGCCCTCCCGTTTTTGTGGCCTTTTTCCGCTGGACGAACTTGGCGCCCCGGCCTTCGGGCGGTTATTTTTCGGCGCAGCTGTGCCCGCGGCCTACTTTTGGCACACAGAGGCTGCGCGCAAAGTCTCACCCCATTCCGAGTCCGGCGGACGACCTTGGCCAGCCCCACCCCTCAAGGCAATAGCCCACCCGTTTTTGTGGTCTTTTTCGGATGGACGAACTTGGCGTCCCGGCCTTCGGGTGGTTATTTTTGGGCGCGGTGGTACCCGCGGCCTATTTTTGGCACACGGAGGCCGCTCCCAAAGTCTCGCGCCAGTCCGAGTCCGGCGGACGAAGTTGGCCAGCCCCACCCCCCAAGGCTATAGCCCACCCGTTTTTGAGGCCTTTTTCCGCTGGACGAACTAGGCACCCCGGCCTTCGGGCGGTTATTTTTGGGCGCGGCTGTGCCTGCGGCCTATTTTTAGCACACGGAGGCCGCTCGCAAAGTCTCGATCAATTTCGGGTCCGGCGGACGAACTTGGCCAGCCCCACCCCCTAAGGCTATAGCCCACCCGTTTTTGAGGACTTTTTCCACTGGACGAACGTGGCGCCCCAGCCTTCGGGTGGTTTTTTTGGGCACGGCTGTGCCCGCGGCATATTTTTGGCGTACGGAGGCTGCTAGCAATGTCTCGCCCCATTCCGAGTCCGGCGGACGAACTTGGCCAGCCCCACCCCCCAAGGCTATGGCCCACCCATTTTTTGGCCATTTTTCAGCTGGGGGGTTTGGGCGCGCCGACCTTTGGGTGTTTATTTTTGGGCTCGGCTGCGTCCGCGGCCTATTTTTAACACGCGGAGGCCGCTCGCAAAGTCTCGCCCCATTCCGAGTCCGGCGGACGAAGTCGGCCAGCCCTTCCCCCCAAGGCTATAGCCCACCCGTTTTTTCGCCATTTTTTCGCTAGGGGGTTTGGGCGCGCCAACCTTCGGGGGGTTATTTTTGGGCGCGACTGCATCCGCGGTCTATTTTTAACACGCGGAGGCCTCTCCTAAAGTCTCGCCCCATTCCGAGTCCGGCGGACGAAGTCGGCCAGCCCCTATCCCCAAGGCTATAGCCCACCCGTTTTTTGGCCATTTTTCCGCTGGGGGGTTTGGTCGCGCCGACCTTCGGGCGGTTATTTTTGGGCGCGGCTGTGCCCACGGCCTATTTTTGGCACGCGGAGGTCGCTCGCAAAGTCTCGCCCCATTCCGAGTCCGGCGGACGAAGTCGGCCAGCCCTTCCCCCCAAGGCTATAGCCCACCCGTTTTTTCGCCATTTTTTCGCTAGGGGGTTTGGGCGCGCCAACCTTCGGGGGGTTATTTTTGGGCGCGACTGCATCCGCGGTCTATTTTTAACACGCAGAGGCCTCTCCTAAAGTCTCGCCCCATTCCGAGTCCGGCGGACGAAGTCGGCCAGCCCCTATCCCCAAGGCTATAGCCCACCCGTTTTTTGGCCATTTTTCCGCTGGGGGGTTTGGTCGCGCCGACCTTCGGGCGGTTATTTTTGGGCGCGGCTGTGCCCACGGCCTATTTTTGGCACGCGGAGGTCGCTCGCAAAGTCTCGCCCCATTCCGAGTCCGGCGGACGAAGTCGGCCAGCCCCTCCCCCCAAGGCTATAGCCCACCCGTTTTTTGCCCATTTTTCCGCTGGGTGGTTTGGGCGCGCCGACCTTCGGGGGGTTATTTTTGGGCGCGGCTGTGCCCGCGGCCTATTTTTGGCACGCGGAGGCCGCTCGCAAAGTCTCGCCCCATTCCGAGTCCGGCGGACGAAGTCGGCCAGCCCTTCCCCCCAAGGCTATAGCCCACCCGTTTTTTCGCCATTTTTTCGATAGGGGGTTTGGGCGCGCCGACCTTCGGGGTGTTATTTTTGGTCGTGGCTACGCCAGCGGCCTATTTTTGGTACGCGGAGGCCGCTCGCAAAGTCTCGCCCCATTCCGAGTCCGGCGGACGAAGTTGGCAAGCCCCTACCCCCAAGGCTATGGCCCACCCGTTTTTTGGCCATTTTTCCGCTGGGGGGTTTGGGCGCGCCGACCTTCGGGGGATTATTTTGGGGCGCGGCTGTGCCCGCGGCCTATTTTTGGCACGCGGAGGCCGTTCGCAAAGTCTCGCTCCATTCCGAGTACGGCGGACGAAGTTGGCCAGCCCCTCCCCCCAAGGCTATAGCCCACCCGTTTTTTCGCCATTTTTTCGCTGGGGGGTTTGGGCGCGCCGACCTTCGGGGGGTTATTTTTGGGCGCGGCTGCACCCGCGGTCTATTTTTAGCACTCGGAGGCCGCTCGCAAAGTCTCGCCCCATTCCGAGTCCGGCGGACGAAGTCGGCCAGCCCCTCTCCCCAAGGCTATAGCCCACCCTTTTTTTGGCCATTTTTCCGCTGGGGAGTTTGGGCGCGCCGACCTTCGGGGGGTTATTTTTGGGCGCGGCTGCACCCGCGGCCTATTTTTAGCACGCGGAGGCCGCTCGCAAAGTCTCGTCCCATTCCGAGTCCGGTGGACGAAGTCGGCCAGCCCCTCTCCCCAAGGCTATAGCCCACCCATTTTTTGGCCATTTTTCCGCTGGGGGGTTTGGGCGTGCCGACCTTCGGGGGGTTATTTTTGGGCGCGGCTGTGTCCGCGGCCTATTTTTGGCACGCGGAGGCCGCTCGCAAAGTCTCGCCCCATTCCGAGTCCGGCGGACGAAGTTGGCCAGCCCCTCCCCCCAAGCCTATAGCCCACCCGTTTTTTGGCCATTTTTCCGCTGGGGAGTTTGGGCGCGCCGACCTTCGGGGGGTTATTTTTGGGCGCGGCTGTGCCCGCGGCTTATTTTTGGCACATGGAGGCCGTTCGTAAAGTCTCGCCCCACTCCGAGTATTGTCCGGCCAGCCCCTCCCCCCAAAGCTATAGCCCACCCGTTTTTTGGCCATTTTTCCGCTGGGGGGTTTGGGCGCGCCGATCTTCGGGGGGTTATTTTTGGGCGCGGCTGTAGCCGCGGCCTATTTTTGGCATGCGGAGGCCGCTCGCAAAGTCTCGCCTCATTCCGAGTCCGGCGGACGAAGTTGGCCAGCCCCTCCCCCCAAGCCTATAGCCCACCCTTTTTTTGGCCATTTTTCCGCTGGGGAGTTTGGGCGCGCCGACCTTCGGGGGGTTATTTTTGGGCGCGGCTGTGCCCGCGGCCTATTTTTGGCACGTGGAGGCCGTTCGCAAAGTCTCGCCCCACTCCGAGTTTTTTCCGGCCAGCCCCTCCCCCCAAGGCTATAGCCCACGCGTTTTTTGGCCATTTTTCCGCTGGGGGGTTTGGGCGCGCCGACCTTCGGGGGGTTATTTTTGGGCGCGGCTGTGCCCGCAGCCTATTTTTGGCACGCGGAGGCCGTTCGAAAAGTCTCGTCCCATTCCGAGTCCAGCGGACGAAGTTGGCCAGCCCCTCTCCCAAAGGCTATAGCCGACCCATTTTTTGGCCATTTTTCCGCTGGGGGGTTTGGGCGTGCCGACCTTCGGGGGGTTATTTTTGGGCGCGGCTGTGTCCGCGGGCTATTTTTGGCACGCGGAGGCCGCTCGCAAAGGCTCGCCCCATTCCGAGTCCGGCGGACGAAGTTGGCCAGCCCCTCCCCCCAAGGCTATAGCCCACCCGTTTTTTCGCCATTTTTTCGCTGGGGGGTTTGGGCGCCCCGGCCTTCGGGCGGGTATTTTTGGGAGCGGCTGTGTCCGCGGCCTATTTTTGGGACACGGAGGCACCTCGCAACCACCTCGCAAAGTCTCGCGCCATTCCGAGTCCGGCGGACGAAGTGGCCAGCCCCACCCCCCAAAGCTATAGCCCACCCGTTTTTGTGGACTTTTTCCGCTGGACGAACTTGGCGCCCCGGCCTTCGGGCGGGTATTTTGGGGAGCGGCTGTGCCCGAGGACTATTTTTGGCACACGGAGGCGACTTACAAAGTCTCGCGCCATTCCGCGTCCGGCGGACGAAGTTGGCCGGCCCCACCCCCCAAGGCTATAGCCCACCCGTTTTTGTGGCCTTTTTCCGCTGGATGAACTTGGCGCCCCGGCCTTCGGGAGAGTATTTTTGGGAGGGGATGTTCCCGCGGTCTATTTTTGGGACACGGAGGCGCCTCGCAAAGTCTCGCGCCATTCCGAGTCCGGCGGACGAAGTTGGCCAGCCCCACCCCCCAAGGCTATAGCCCACCCGTTTTTGTGGCCTTTTTCCGCTGGACGAACTTGGCGCCCCGGCCTTCGGGCTGGTATTTTTCAGCGCGGCTGTGCCCGTAGCCTATTTTTGGTACACGGAGGTGCCTCGGAAAGTCTCGCGCCATTCCGAGTCCGGCGGACGAAGTTGGCCAGCCCCACCCCCCAAGGCTATAGCCCACCCGTTTTTGTGGCCTTTTTCCGCTGGACGAACTTGGCGCCCCGGCCTTCGGGCTGGTATTTTTCAGCGCGGCTGTGCACGTAGCCTATTTTTTGTACACGGAGGTGCCTCGCAAAGTCTCGCGCCATTCGGAGTCCGGCAGACGAAGTTGGCCAGCCCCACCCCCCAAGGCTATAGGCCACCCGTTTTTGTGGCCTTTTTCCGCTGGACGAACTTGGCTCCCCGGCCTTCTGGCGGGTATTTTTGGGCGCGGCTGTTCCCGCGGCCTATTTTTGGCACACGGAGGCGCTTTGCAAAGTCTCGCGCCATTCCGAGTCCGGCGGACGAAGTTGGCCAGCCCCACCCCCCAAGGCTATAGCCCACCCGTTTTTGTGGCGTTTTTCCGCTGGACGAACTTGGCGCGCCGGCCTTCGGGCGGGTATTTTTGGGAGCGGCTGTGTCCGCGGCCTATTTTTGGGACACGGAGGCACCTCGCAACCACCTCGCAAAGTCTCGCGCCATTCCGAGTGCGGCGGACGAAGTGGCCAGCCCCACCCCCCAAGGCTATAGCCCACCCGTTTTTGTGTCCTTTTTCCGCTGGACGAACTTGGCGCCCCGGCCTTCGGGCGGGTATTTTGGGGAGCGGCTGTGCCCGAGGCCTATTTTTGGCACACGGAGGCGACTTGCAAAGTCTCGCGCCATTCCGCGTCCGGCGGACGTAGTTGGCCAGCCCCACCCCCCAAGGCTATAGCCCACCCGTTTTTGTGGCCTTTTTCCGCTGGACGAACTTGGCTCCCCGGCCTTCGGGTGGGTATTTTTGGGCGCGACTGTTCCCGCGGCCTATTTTTGGCACACGGAGGTGCCTCGCAAAGTCTTGCGCCATTCCGAGTCCGGCGGACGAAGTTGGCCAGCCCCACCCCCCAAGGCTATAGCCCACCCGTTTTTGTGGCCTTTTTCCGCTGGACGAACTTGGCGACCCGGCCTTCGGGTGGGTATTTTTGGGCGTGGCTGTGCCCGCGGCCTATTTTTGGCAGGCGGAGTCACCTCGCAAAGTCTCGCGCCATTCCGAGTCCGGCTGACGAAGTGGGTCAGCCCCACCCCCCAAGGCTATAGCCCACCCGTTTTTGTGGCCTTTTTCCGCTGGGCGAACTTGGCGCCCCGGCCTTCCGGCGGGTATTTTTGGGCGCGGCTGTGCCAACGGCCTATTTTTGGGACACGGAGACACCTCGCAAAGTCTCGCGCCATTCCGAGTCGGGCGGACGAAGTGGGCCAGCCCCACCCCCCAAGGCCATAGCCCACCCGTTTTTGTGGCCTTTTTTCGCTGGACGAACTTGGCGCCCCGGTTTTCGGGTGGGTATTTTTGGTTGCGGCTGTGCCCGCGGCTTATTTTTGGCACACGGAGGCTCCTCGCAAAGTCTTGTGCCATTCCGAGTCCGGCGGACAAAGTTGGCCAGCCCCACCCCCCAAGGCTATAGCCCACCCGTTTTTGTGGCCTTTTTCTGCCGGACGAACTTAGCGCCCCGGCCTTCGGGCGGGTATTTTTGGGCGCGGCAGTGCCCGCGGCCTATTTTTGGGACACGGAGGCGCCTCGCAAAGTCTTGCGCCATTCCGAGTCCGGCGGACGAAGTTGGCCAACCCCACCCCCCAAGGCTATAGCCCACCCGTTTTTGTGGCCTTTTTCCGCCGGTAGAACTTGGCGCCCAGGCATTCGGGCGGGTATTTTTGGCCGCAGTTGTGCCTGCGGCCTATTTTTGGGACACGGTGGTGCCTCGCAAAGTCTCGTGCCTTTCCGAGTCCGGCGGACGAAGTTGTCCAGCCCCACCCCCCAAGGCTATAGCCCACCCGTTTTTGTGGCCTTTTTCCGCTGGACGAACTTGGCACCCCGGCCTTTGGGCAGGTATTTTTTGGGGCGGCTGTGACCGCGGCCTATTTTTGGCACTCGGAAGCACCTCACAAAGGCTCGCGCCATTCCGAGTCCGGCGGAAGAGGTTGGCCAGCCCCACCCCCCAAGGCTATAGCCCGCCCGTTTTTGTGGCCTTTTCCCGCTGGACGAACTTGGCGCCCCGGCATTCGGGCGGGTATTTTTGGCCGTGGCTGTGTCCGCGGCCTATTTTTCGCACACGGAGGCGCCTCGCAAAGTCTCGTACCGTTCCGAGTCCGGCGGACGAATTGGGCCAGCCCCACCCCCCATGGCTATAGCCCACCCGTTTTTGTGGCCTTTTTCCGCTGGACGAACTTGGCCCCCCGGCCTTCGGGCGGTTATTTTTGGGCGCGGCTGTCCCCGCGGCCTATTTTTGGGACACGGAGACGCCTTGCAAAGTCTCGTGCCATTCCAAGTCCGGCGGACGAAGTTGGCCTGCCCCACCCCCCAAGGCTATAGCCCACCCGTTTTTGTGGCCTTTTTCCGCTGGACGAACTTGGCGCCCCGGCCTTCGGGCGGGTATTTTTGGGAACGGCTGTGCCCGCGGCCTATTTTTGGGACACGGAGCAGCCTCGCAAAGTCTCGCACCATTAGGAGTCCGGCGGACGAAGTCGGCCAGCGCCACCCCCCAAGGCTATAGCCCACCCGATTTTGTGGCCTTTTTCCGCTGGACGAACTTGGCGACCCAGCCTTCGGACGGGTATTTTTGGGCGCGGCTGTGCCCGCGGCCTATTTTTGGCACACGGAGGTGCCTCGTAAAGTCTCGCGCCATTCCGAGTCCGGCGGACGAAGTTGGCCAGCCCCACCCCCTAAGGCTTCGCCCACCCGTTTTTGTGGCCTTTTTCCGCTGGCCGAACTTCGCGTCCCGGCCTTCGGGCGGGTATTTTTGGGAGCGACTGTGCCCGCGGCCTATTTTTGGCACACGGAGGAGCCTCGCAAAGTCTCGTGCCAATCCGAGTGCGGCAGACAAAGTTGGCCAGCTTCACCCCCCAAGGATATAGACCACCCGTTTTTGTGGCCTTTTTCCGCTGGACGAACTTGGCGCCCCGGCCTTCGGGCGGGTATTTTTGGGAGCGGCTGTGCCCGCGGCCTATTTTTATCCCACGGAGGCGCCTCGTAAAGTCTCGCGCCATTCCGAGTCCGGCGGACGAAGTTGGCCAGCCCCACCCCCCAAGGCAATAGCCCACCCGTTTTTCTGGCCTTTTTCCGCTGGACGAACTTGGCGACCCGGCCTTTGGGTGGGTATTTTTGGGCGCGGCTGTTCCCGCGGCCTATTTTTGGCAGGCGGAGACGCCTTGCAAAGTCTCGCGCCATTCCGAGTCCGGCGGACGAAGTGGGTCAGCCCCACCCCCCAAGGCTATAGCCCACCCCTTTTTGTGGCCTTTTTCCGCTGGGCGAACTTGGCGCCACGGCCTTCGGGCGGGTATTTTTGGGCGTAGCTGTGCCAGCGGCCTATTTTTGGGACACGGAGGCGCCTCGCAAAGTCTCGCGCCATTCCGAGTCCGGCGGACGAAGTTGGCCAGCCCCACCACCCATGGCTATAGCCCACCCGTTTTTTGTGGCCTTTTTCTGCTGGACGAACTTGGCGCCCCGGCCTTTGGGCGGGTATTTTTGGGCGCGGCTGTGTCCGCGGCCTATTTTTGGCACACGGAGGCGCCTCGCAAAGTCTCGTGCCATTCCGAGTCCGGCGGACGAAGTTGGCCAGCCCCACTCCCCAAGGCTATAGCCCACCCGTTTTTATGGCCTTTTTCCGTTGGACGAACTTGGCGGCCCGGCCTTCGGGCGGGTATTTTCTGGCGCAGCTACGCCCGCGGCCTATTTTTGGCACACGGAGGCTCCTCGCAAAGTCTCGCGCCATTCCGAGTCCGGCGGACGAAGTTGGCCAGCCCCACCCCCCAAGGCTATAGCCCACCCGTTTTTGTGGCCTTTTTTCGCCGGACGAACTTGGCGCCCCGGTTTTCGGGTGGGTATTTTTGGATGCGGCTGTGCCCGTGGCTTATTTTTGGCTCACGGAGGCTCCTCGCAAAGTCTCGCGCCATTCCGAGTCCGGCGGACGAAGTCGGCCAGCCCCACCCCCCAAGGCTATAGCCCACCCATTTTTGTGCCCTTTTTCCGCTGGACGAACTTGGTGCCCCGGCCTTCGGGCGGGTATTTTTGGGCGCGGCTGTGCCCGCGGCCTATTTTTGGCACAAGGAGGCGCCTCGCAAAGTCTCGCGCCATTCCGAGTCCGGACGACGAAGTTGGCCAGCCCCACCCCCCAAGGCTATATAGCCCACCCGTTTTTGTGGCCTTTTTTCACCGGACGAACTTGGCGCCCCGGTTTTCGGGTGGGTATTTTTGGATGCGGCTGTGCCCGCGGCTTATTTTTGGCACACGGAGGCTCCTTACAATGTCTCGCGCCATTCCGAGTCCGGCGGACGAAGTGGGTCAGACCCACCCCCCAAGGCTATAGCCCACCCGTTTTTGTGGCCTTTTTCCGCTGGGCGAACTTGGCGCCCCGGCCTTCCGGCGGGTATTTTTGGGCGCGGCTTTGTCCGCGGCCTATTTTTGGCACACGGAGGTGCCTCGCAAAGTGTCGTGCCATTCCGAGTCCGGCGGACGAAGTCGGCCAGCCCCACCCCCCAAGGCTATAGCCCACCCGTTTTTGTGGCCTTTTTCCGCTGGACGAACTTTACGCCACGGCCTTCGGCCGGGTATTTTTGGGCGCGGCTGTGCCCGCGGCCTATTTTTGGCACACGGAGGTGCCTCACAAAATCTCGCGCCATTCCGAGTCCGGCGGACGAAGTTGGCCAGCCCCACCCCCTAAGGCTATAGCCCACCCGTTTTTGTGGCCTTTTTCCGCTGGACGAACTTGGCTCCCCGGCCTTCGGGTGGGTATTTTTGGCACGGCTGTGACCACGGCGTATTTTTGGCACACGGAGGCGCCTCGTAAAGGCTCGCGCCATTCCGAGTCCGGCGGACGAAGTTGGCCAGCCCCACCCGCCAAGGCTATAGCCCACCCGATTTTGTGGCCTTTTTCCGCTGGACGAACTTGGCGCCCCGGCCTTCGGGCGGGTATTTTTGGGCGCGGCTGTGCCCGCGGCCTATTTTTGGGACACGGAGGTGCCTCGCAAAGTCTCGCGCCATTCCGAGTCCGGCGGACGAAGTTGGCCAGCCCCACCCCCAAGGCTATAGCCCACCCGTTTTTGTGGCCTTTTTCCGCTGGACGAACTTGGCGCCCCGGCCTTCGGGCTGGTATTTTTGGGCGCGGCTGTGCCCGCGTCCTATTTTTGGCACACGGAGGTGCCTCGCAAAGTCTCGCGCCATTCCGAGTCCGGCGGACGAAGTTGGCCAGCCCCACCCCCCAAGGCTATAGCCCACCCGTTTTTGTGGCCTTTTTCCACTGGACGAACTTGGCACCCCGGCCTTTGGGCAGGTATTTTTTGGGGCGCTGTGACCGCGGCCTATTTTTGGCACTCGGAGGCACCTCGCAAAGGCTCGCGTCATTCCGAGTCCGGTGGAAGAGGTTGGCCAGCCCCACCCCCCAAGGCTATAGCCCACCCGTTTTTGTGGCCTTTTTCCGCTGGACGAACTTGGCGCCCCGGCCTTTGGGCTGGTATTTTTGGGCGCGGCTGTGCCCGCGTCCTATTTTTGGCACACGGAGTCGCCTCGCAAAGTCTCACGCCATTCCGAGTCCGGCGGACGAAGTTGGCCAGCCCCACCCCCCAAGGCTATAGCCCACCCATTTTTGTGGCCTTTTTCCGCTGGACGAACTTGGCGCCCCGGCCTTCGGGCGGGTATTTTTGGGCGCGGCTGTGCCCGCGGCCTATTTTTGGCACACGGAGGCGCCTCGCAAAGTCTCGCACCATTCCGAGTCCGGCGGACGAAGTGGGTCAGCCCCACCCCCCAAGGCTATAGCCCACCCGTTTTTGTGGCCTTTTTCCGCTGGGCGAACTTGGCGGCCCGGCCTTCCGGCGGGTATTTTTGGGCGCGACTGTGCCAGCGGCCTATTTTTGGGACACGGAGTCGCCTCTCAAAGTCTCGCGCCATTACGAGTCCGGCGGACGAAGTTGGCCAGCCCCCCCCCCCAAGGCTATAGCCCACCCGTTTTTGTGGCCTTTTTCCGCTGGACGAACTTGGCGACCCGGCCTTCGGGTGGGTATTTTTGGGCGCGGCTGTGCCCGCGGCCTATTTTTGGCAGGCCGAGGCGCCTCGCAAAGTCTCGCGCCATTCCGAGTCCGGCGGACGAAGTTGGCCAGCCCCACCCCCCAAGGCTATAGCCCACCCATTTTTGTGGCCTTTTTCCGCTGGACGAACTTGGCGCCCCGGCCTTCGGGCGGGTATTTTTGGGCGCGGCTGTGCCCGCGGCCTATTTTTGGCACACGGAGGCACCTCGCAAAGTCTCGCGCCATTCCGAGTCCGGCGGACGAAGTGGGTCAGCCCCACCCCCCAAGGCTATAGCCCACCCGTTTTTGTGGCCTTTTTCCGCTGGGCGAACTTGGCCGCCCGGCCTTCCGGCGGGTATTTTTGGGCGCGACTGTGCCAGCGGCCTATTTTTGGTACACGGAGGCTCCTCACAAAGTCTCGCGCCATTCTGAGTCCGGCGGGCGAAGTTGGCCAGCCCCACCCCCCAAGGCTATAGCCCACCCTTTTTTGTGGCCTTTTTCCGCTGGGGGGTTTGGGCGCTCCGACCTTTGGGGGGTTATTTTCGGACGTGGCTGTGTCCGCGGCCTATTTTTGGAAAGGGGAGGCCGTTCACAAAGTCTCGCCGCATTCCGAGTCCGGCGGATGAAGTTGGCCAGCCCCTCCCCCCAAGGTTATAGCCCACCCGTTTTTTGGCCATTTTTCCGCTGGACGAACTAGGCGCCCCGGCCTTCGGGTAATATATTTTTGGGTACGGCTGTGTCCGCGGCCTATTTTTGGCACGCGGAGGCCGCTCACAAAGTCTCGCCCCAGTCCGAGTCCGCCGGACGAAGTGGGCCAGCCCCTCCCCCCAAGGCTATAGCCCACCCGTTTTTTGGCTATTTTTCCGCCGGACGAACTTGGCGCCCCGGCTTTCGGGTGGTTATTTTTTGGCGCGGCTGTGCCCGCAGCCTATTTTTGGCACGTGGAGGCCTCTCGCTAAGTCTCGCCCCATTCCGAGTCCGGCGGACGAAGTCGGCCAGCCCCTCCCCCCAAGGCTATAGCCCACCCGTTTTTTGGTCATTTTTCCGCCGCGGGCTTTGGGCGCGCCGACCTTCAGGCGGTTATTTTTGGGCGCGGCTGTTCCCACGGCATATTTTTGGCACACAGAGGCCGCTCGCAAAGTCTCGCCCCATTCCGAGTCCTGCGGACGAACTTGGCGCGCCGGCCTTCGGGCGGTTATTTTTGGGCGCGGCTGTACCAATGGCTATTTTTGGCAAACGGAGGCCGCTTGCAAAGTCTCGCCCCATTCCGAGTCCGGCGGACGAAGTTGGCCAGCCCCTCCCCCCAAGGCTATAGCCCACCCGTTTTTTGGCCATTTTTCCGCAGGACGAACTCGGCACCCCGGCCTACGGGCGGTTATTTTTGGGCGCGGCTGTGCCCGCGGCCTATTTTTGGCACGCGGAGGCCGCTCTCAAAGTCTCGCCCCATTCCAAGTCCGGCGGACGAAGTTGGACAGCCCCTCTCCCCAAGGCTATAGCCCACCTGTTTTTTGGCCATTTTTCCGCTGGGGGGTTTGGGCGCGCCGACCTTCGGGGGGTTATTTTTGGACGCGGCTGTGCACACGGCCTATTTTTGGCACGCGGAGTCCGCTCTCAAAGTCTCTCCCCATTCCGAGTTCGGCGGACGAAGTTGGCCAGCCCCTCCCCCCAAGGCTATTGCCCACCCGTTTTTTGGCCATTTTTCCGCAGGACGAACTTGGTGCCCCGGCCTTCGGGCGGGTATTTTTGGGCGCGGCTGTGCCCGCGGCCTATTTTTGGGACACGGAGGTGCCTCGCAAAGTCTCGCGCCATTCCGAGTCCGGCGGACGAAGTTGGCCAGCCCCACCCCCCAAGGCTATAGCCCACCCGTTTTTGTGGCCTTTTTCCGCTGGACGAACTTGGCGCCCCGGCCTTCGGGCGGGTATTTTTGGGCGTAGCTGTGCCAGCGGCCTATTTTTGGGACACGGAGGCGCCTCGCAAAGTCTCGCGCCATTCCGAGTCCGGCGGACGAAGTTGGCCAGCCCCACCCCCCATGGCTATAGCCCACCCGTTTTTGTGGCCTTTTTCCGCTGGACGAACTTGGCGCCCCGGCCTTCGGGCGGGTATTTTTGGGCGCGGCTGTGCCCGCGGCCTATTTTTGGGACACGGAGGCGCCTCGCAAAGTCTCGCGCCATTACGAGTCCGGCGGACGAAGTTGGCCAGCCCCACCCCCCAAGGCTATAGCCCACCCGTTTTTGTGGCCTTTTTTTGCTGGACGAACTTGGCGCCCCGGTTTTCGGGTGGGTATTTTTGGATTCGGCTGTGCCCGCGGCTTATTTTTAGCACACGGAGGCTCCTCGCAAAGTCTCCTACCATTCCGAGTCCGGCGGACGAAGTTGGCCAGCCCCACCCCCCAAGGCTATAGCCCACCCGTTTTTGTGGCCTTTTTCCGCCGGACGAACTTAGCGCCCCGGCCTTCGGGCGGGTATTTTTGGGCGCGGCAGTGCCCGCGGCCTATTTTTGGGACACGGAGGCGCCTCGCAAAGTCTCGCGCCATTCCGAGTCCGGCGGACGGAGTTGGTCAGCCCCACCCCCCAAGGCTATAGCCCACCCGTTTTTGTGGCCTTTTTCCGCCGGACGAACTTAGCGCCCCGGCCTTCGGGAGGGTATTTTTGGGTGCGGCAGTGCCCGCGGCCTATTTTTGGGACACGGAGGCGCCTCGCAAAGTCTCGCACCATTCCGACTCCGGCGGACGAAGTTGGTCAGCCCCACCCCCCAAGGCTATAGCCCACCTATTTTTGTGGCCTTTTTCCACCGGTAGAACTTGGCGCCCAGGCCTTCGGGCGGGTATTTTTGGCCGCGGTTGTGCCCGCGGCCTATTTTTGGGACACGGTGGTGCCTCGCAAAGTCTCGTACCATTCCGAGTCCGGCTGACGAAGTTGGCCAGCCCCACCCCCCAAGGCTATAGCCCACCCGTTTTTCTGGCCTTTTTCCGCTGGACGAACTTGGCGCCCCGGCCTTTGGGCAGGTATTTTTTGGCGCGGCTGTGACCGCGGCCTATTTTTGGTACTCGGAGGCACCTCGCAAAGGCTCGCGCCATTCCGAGTCCGGCGGAAGAAGTTGGCCAGCCCCACCCGCCAAGGCTATAGCCCACCCGTTTTTGTGGCCTTTTTCCGCTGGACGAACTTGGCGCCCCGGCCTTTGGGCGGGTATTTTTGGGCACGGCTGTGCCCGCGACCTATTTTTGTCACACAGAGACGCCTCGCAAAGTCTCGCGCCATTCCGAGTCCGGCGGACGAAGTTGGCCAGCCCCACCCCCCAAGGCTATAGCCCACCCATTTTTGTGGCCTTTTTCCGCTGGACGAACTTGGCGCCCCGGCCTTCGGGCGGGTATTTTTGGGCGCGGCTTTGACCACGGCCTATTTTTGGTACACGGAGGCTCCTCACAAAGTCTCGCGCCATTCTGAGTCCGGCGGGCGAAGTTGGCCAGCCCCACCCCCCAAGGCTATAGCCCACCCTTTTTTGTGGCCTTTTTCCGCTGGGGGGTTTGGGCGCTCCGACCTTTGGGGGGTTATTTTCGGATGTGGCTGTGTCCGCGGCCTATTTTTGGCAAGGGGAGGCCGTTCACAAAGTCTCGCCGCATTCCGAGTCCGGCGGATGAAGTTGGCCAGCCCCTCCCCCCAAGGTTATAGCCCACCCGTTTTTTGGCCATTTTTCCGCTGGACGAACTAGGCGCCCCGGCCTTCGGGTAATATATTTTTGGGTACGGCTGTGTCCGCGGCCTATTTTTGGCACGCGGAGGCCGCTCACAAAGTCTCGCCCCAGTCCGAGTCCGCCGGACGAAGTGGGCCAGCCCCTCCCCCCAAGGCTATAGCCCACCCGTTTTTTGGCTATTTTTCCGCCGGACGAACTTGGCGCCCCGGCTTTCGGGTGGTTATTTTTTGGCGCGGCTGTGCCCGCAGCCTATTTTTGGCACGTGGAGGCCTCTCGCAAAGTCTCGCCCCATTCCGAGTCCGGCGGACGAAGTCGGCCAGCCCCTCCCCCCAAGGCTATAGCCCACCCGTTTTTTGGTCATTTTTCCGCCGCGGGCTTTGGGCGCGCCGACCTTCAGGCGGTTATTTTTGGGCGCGGCTGTTCCCACGGCATATTTTTGGCACACAGAGGCCGCTCGCAAAGTCTCGCCCCATTCCGAGTCCTGCGGACGAACTTGGCGCGCCGGCCTTCGGGCGGTTATTTTTGGGCGCGGCTGTACCCGCGGCCTATTTTTGGCAAACGGAGGCCGCTCGCAAAGTCTCGCCCCATTCCGAGTCCGGCGGACGAAGTTGGCCAGCCCCTCCCCCCAAGGCTATAGCCCACCCGTTTTTTGGCCATTTTTCCGCAGGACGAACTCGGCACCCCGGCCTACGGGCGGTTATTTTTGGGCGCGGCTGTGCCCGCGGCCTATTTTTGGCACGCGGAGGCCGCTCTCAAAGTCTCGCCCCATTCCAAGTCCGGCGGACGAAGTTGGACAGCCCCTCTCCCCAAGGCTATAGCCCACCTATTTTTTGGCCATTTTTCCGCTGGGGGGTTTGGGCGCGCCGACCTTCGGGGGGTTATTTTTGGGCGCGGCTGTGCACACGGCCTATTTTTGGCACGCGGAGTCCGCTCTCAAAGTCTCTCCCCATTCCGAGTTCGGCGGACGAAGTTGGCCAGCCCCTCCCCCCAAGGCTATTGCCCACCCGTTTTTTGGCCATTTTTCCGCAGGACGAACTTGGCTCCCCGCCCTTCGGGCAGTTATTTTTGGACGCGGCGGTGCTTGTGGCCTATTTTTGGCAAGCGGAGGCCGTTCTCAAAGTCTCGCCCCATTCCAAGTCCGGCGGACGAAGTTGGCCATCCCCTCCCCCCAAGGCTATAGCCCACCCGTTTTTTGGCCATTTTTCCGCAGGACGAACTTGGCGCCACGCCCTTCGGGCAGTTAATTTTGGACGCGGCTGTGCCCGCAGCCTATTTTTGGCACACGGAGGCACCTCGCAAAGTCTCGCACCATTCCGACTCCGGCGGAAGAAGTTGGCCAGCCCCACCCCCCAAGGCTATAGCCCACCCGTTTTTGAGGACTTTTTCAGCTGGACGAACTTGGCGCCCCGGCCTTCGGGCGGGTATTTTTGGGCGCGGCTGTGCCCGCGCCCTCTTTTTGGGACACGGAGGCACCTCGCAAATTCTCACGCCATTCCGAGTCCGGCCGACGAAGTTGGCCAGCCCCACCCCCCTAGGCTATAGCCCACCCGTTTTTGTGGCCTTTTTCCGCTGGACGAACTTGACGCCCCGGCCTTCGGGTGGGTATTTTTGGGCGCGGCTGTGCCCGCGCCCTCCTTTTGGGACACGGAGGCGCCTTACAAAGTCTCGCGCCATTCCGAGTCCGGCGGACGAAGTTGGACAGCCCCACCCCCCAAAGCTATAGCCCACCCGTTTTTGTGCCCTTTTTCCGCTGGACGAACGTGGCGCCCCGGCCTTCGGACGGGTATTTTTGGGCGCGGCTGTGCCCGCGGCCTATTTTTGGGACACGGAGTCACCTCGCAAAGTCTCGCGCCATTCCGAGTCCGGCGGATGAAGTGGGCCAGCCCCACCCCCCAAGGCTATAGCCCACCCGTTTTTGTGGACTTTTTCCGCTGGACGAACTTGGCGCCCCGGCTTCGGACGGGTATTTTTGGGCGCGGCTGTGCCCGCGGCCTATTTTTGGGACACGGAGGCGCCTCGTAAAGTCATGCGCCATTCCGAGTCCGGCGGACGAAGTGGGCCAGCCCCACCCCCCAAGGCTATAGCCCACCCGTTTTTGTGGCGTTTTTCCGCCGGACGAACTTGGTGCCCCGGCCTTCGGGCGCGTATTTTTGTGTGCAACTGTGCCCGCGGCCTATTTTTAGCACGTGGAGGCCTCTCGCAAAGTCTCGCCCCATTCCGAGTCCTGCGGACGAAGTCGGCCAGCCCCTTTCCCCAAGGCTATAGCCCACCCGTTTTTTGGTCATTTTTCCGCCGCGGGCTTTGGGCGCGCCGACCTTCAGGCGGTTATTTTTGGCCGCGGCTGTTCCCGCGGCATATTTTTGGCATACAGAGGCCGCTCGCAAAGTCTCGCCCCATTCCGAGTCCTGCGGACGAACTTGGCGCGCCGGCCTTCGGGCGGTTATTTTTGGGCGCGGCTGTACCCGCGGCCTATTTTTGGCAAACGGAGGCCGCTCGCAAAGTCTCGCCCCATTCCGAGTCCGGCGGACGAAGTTGGCCAGCCCCTCCCCCCAAGGCTATAGCCCACCCGTTTTTTGCCCATTTTTCCGCTGGGGGGTTTGGGCGCGCCGACCTTCGGGGGGTTATTTTTGGGCGCGGCTGTGCACACGGCCTATTTTTGGCACGCGGAGTCCGCTCTCAAAGTCTCACCCCATTCCAAGTCCGGCGGACGAAGTCAGCCAGCCCCTCTCCCCAAGGCTATAGCCCACCTGTTTTTTGGCCATTTTTCCGCTGGGGGGTTTGGGTGCGCCGACCTTCGGGGGGTTATTTTTGGGCGCGGCTGTGCACACGGCCTATTTTTGGCACGCGGAGTCCGCTCTCAAAGTCTCTCCCCATTCCGAGTTGGGCGGACGAAGTTGGCCAGCCCCTCCCCCCAAGGCTATTGCCCACCCGTTTTTTGGCCATTTTTCCGCAGGACGAACTTGGCTCCCCGCCCTTCGGGCAGTTTTTTTTGGACGCGGCGGTGCCTGTGGCCTATTTTTGGCAAGCGGAGGCCGTTCTCAAAGTCTCGCCCCATTCCAAGTCCGGCGGACGAAGTTGGCCATCCCCTCCCCCCAAGGCTATAGCCCACCCATTTTTTGGCCATTTTTCCGCAGGACGAACTTGGCGCCACGCCCTTCGGGCAGTTATTTTTGGACGCGGCTGTGCCCGCGGCCTATTTTTGGCAGGCGGAGGCCGCTCGCAAAGTCTCGCCCCATTCCGAGTCCGGCGGACGAAGTCGGCCAGCCCCTCCCGCCAAGGCTATAGCCCACCCGCTTTTTGGCCATTTTTCCGCTGGACGAACTTGGCGCCCCGGCCTTCGGGCTGTTAGTTTTGGGCGCGGCTGTGCCCGCAGCCTATTTTTGGCACGCAGAGTCCGCTCGCAAAGTCTCGCCCCATTCCGATTCCGGCGGACGAAGTTGGCCAGCCCCTCCGCCCAAGGCTACAGCCCACCCGTTTTTTGGCCATTTTTCCGCTAAACGAACTTGGCGCCCCGGCCTTCGGGGGGTTATTTTTGGGCGCGCCTGTACCCGCGGCCTATTTTTGGTACGCGGAGGCCGCTCGCAAAGTCTCGCCCCATTCCGAGTTCGGCGGACGAAGTGGGCCAGCCCCTCCCGCCAAGGCTATAGCCCACCCCTTTTTTGGCCATTTTTCCGCTGGGGGGTTTGGCCGCGCCGACCTTCGGGGGGTTATTTTTGGGCACGGCTGTGCCTTCGGCCTATTTTTAGCACGCGGAGGCCGCTCTCAAAGTCTCGCCCCATTCCGAGTCCGGCTGACGAAGTGGGCCAGCCCCTCCCCCCAAGGCTATAGCACACCCGTTTTTTGGCCATTTTTCCGCTGGACGAACTTGGCGCCCCGGCCTTCGGGCGGTTATTTTTGGGCGCGGATGTGACCGCAGCCTATTTTTGGCACGCGGAGTCGCTCGCAAAGTCTCGCCCCATTCCGAGTCCGGCGGACGAAGGTGGCCAGCCCCTCGCCCCAAGGCTATAGCCTACCCGTTTTTTGGCGATTTTTCCGCTGGACGAACTTGGCGCCCCGGCCTTCGGCGGTTATTTTTGGGCACGGCTGTGCCCGCAGCCTATTTTTGGCACGTGGAGGCCGCTCGCAAAGTCTCGCCCCAATCCGATTCCGGCGGATGAAGTTGGCCAGCCCCTCCCCCCAAGGCTATAGCCCACCCGTTTTTTGGCCATTTTTCCTCTGGGGGGTTTGGGCGCGCTGACCTTCGTGGGGTTATTTTTGGGCGCGGCTGTGCCCAAGGCCTATTTTTGGTACACGGAGGCCGCTCGCAAAGTCTCGCCCCATTCCGAGTCCGGCGGACGAAGTTGGCCACCCCTCCCCCCAAGGCTATAGCCCACCCGTTTTTTGGCCATTTTTCCGCTGGACGAACTTGGCGCCCCGGCCTTCGGGCGGTTATTTTTGGGCGCGGCTGTGCCCGCAGCCGATTTTTGGCACGCGGAGGCCGCTCGCAAAGTCTCGCCCCAATCCGATTCCGGCGGACGAAGTTGGCCAGCCCCTCCCCCGAAGGCTATAGCCCACCCGTTTTTTGGCCATTTTTCCGCTGGGGGGTTTGGGCGCGCCGACCTTCGGGGGGTTATTTTTGGGCGCGGCTGTGCCCGCGGCCTATTTTTGGCACACGGAGGCCGCTCGCAAAGTCTCGCCCCATTCCGAATCCGGCGGACGAAGTTGGCCACCCCTCCCCCCAAGGCGATAGCCCACCCGTTTTTTGGCCATTTTTCCGCTGGACGAACTTGGCGCCCCGGCCTTCGGGCGGTTATTTTTGGGCGCGGCTGTGGCTGCAGCCTATTTTTGGCATACTGAGGCCACTCGCAAAGTCTCACCCCATTCCGAGTCCGGCGGACAAAGTGGGCCACCCCCTCCCCCCAAGGCTATAGCCCACCCATTTTTTGGCCATTTTTCCGCTGGACGAACTTGGCGCCCCGGCCTTCGGGCAGTTGTTTTTGGGTGCGGCTGTGCCCGCGGCCTATTTTTGGCACGCGGAGGCCGCTCGCAAAGCCTCGCCGCACTCCGAGTCCGGCGGACAAAGTTGGCCAGCCCCTCCCCCCAAGGCCATACCCACCCGTTTTTTGCCCATTTTTCCGCTGGGGGGTTTGGGCGCGCCGACGTTCGGGGTGTTATTTTTGGACGCAGCTGTGCCCGTAGCCTCTTTGTGGCACGGGAAGGCCGCTCGCAAAGTCTCGCCCCATTCCGAGTCCGGCGGACGAAGTTGGCCAGCCCCTCCCCCCAAGGCTATAGCCCACCCGTTTTTTGTCCATTTTTCCGCTGGACGAACTTGGCGCCCCGGCCTTCGGACGGTTATTTTTGGGCGTGGCTGTGCCCGCAGCCTATTTTTGGCACGCGGAGGCTGCTCGTAAAGTCTCGCCCCAATCCGATTCCGGCGGACGAAGTTGGCCAGCCCCTCCCCCGAAGGCTATAGCCCACCCGTTTTTTGGCCATTTTTCCGCTGGGGGGTTTGGGCGCGCCGACCTTCGGGGGGTTATTTTTGGGCGCGGCTGTGCCCGAGGCCTATATTGGCACACGGAGGCCGCTCGCAAAGTCTCGCCCCATTCCGAATCCGGCGGACGACGTTGGCCACCCCTCCCCCCAAGGCTATAGCCCACCCGTTTTTTGGCCATTTTTCCGCTGGACGAACATGGCGCCCCGGCCTTCGGGCGGTTATTTTTGGGCGCGGCTGTGCCCGTAGCCTATTTTTAGCACGCGGAGGCCGCTCGCAAAGTCTCGCCCCAATCCGATTCCTGCGGACGAAGTTGGCCAGCCCCTCCCCCCAAGGCTATAGCCCACCCGGTTTTTTGGCCATTTTTCCGCTGGACGAACTTTGCTCCCCGGCCTTCGGGCGGTTATTTTTGGGTGCGGCTATGCCCGTGGCCTATTTTTGGCACGCGGAGGCTGCTCGCAAAGTCTCACCCCATTCCGAGTCCGGCGGACGAAGTTGGCCAGCCCCTCCCCCCAAGGCTATAGCTCACCCGTTTTTTGCCCATTTTTCCGCTGGGGGGTTTGGGTGCGCCGACCTTCGGGGGGTTATTTTTGGGCACGGCTGTGTCCGCGGCCTATTTTTGGCACGCGGAGACCGTTCGCAAAGTCTCGCCCCATTCCGAGTCCGGCGGACGAAGTTGGCCACCCCTCCCCCCAAGGCTATAGCCCACCCGTTTTTTGGCCATTTTTCCGCTGGATGAACATGGCGCCCCGGCCTTCGGGCGGTTATTTTTGGGCTCGGCTGTGCCCGTAGCCTATTTTTGGCACGCGGAGGCCGCTCGCAAAGTCTCGCCCCAATCCGATTCCGGCGGACGAAGTTGGCCAGCCCCTCCCCCCAAGGCTATAGCTCACCCGTTTTTTGCCCATTTTTCCGCTGGGGGGTTTGGGCGCGCCAACCTTCGGGGGGTTATTTTTGGGCGCGGCTGTGTCCGCGGCCTATTTTTGGCACGCGGAGACCGCTCGCAAAGTCTCGCCCCATTCCGAGTCCGGCGGACGAAGTTGGCCAGCCCCTCCCCCCAAGGCTATAGCCCACCCGCTTTTTGACCATTTTTCCGCTGGATGAACTTGGCGCCCCGGCCTTCGGGCGGTTTTTTTTGGGTGCGGCTGTGCCCGCGGCCTATTTTTGGCACGCGGAGGCCGCTCGCAAAGTCTCGCCGCATTCTGAGTCCAGCGGACGAAGTTGGGCAGCCCCTCCCCCCAAGGCTATAGCCCACCCGTTTTTTAGCCATTTTTCCGCTGGACGAACTTGGCGTCCCGGCCTTCGGGCGGTTAGTTTTGGGCGAGGCTGTGCCCGCGGCCTATTTTTGGCACGCGGAGGCTGCTCGCAAAGTCTCGCCCCATTCGGAGTCCGGCGGACGAAGTGGGCCTGCCCCTCCCCCCAAGGCGATAGCCCACCCGTTTTTTGGCCATTTTTCCGCTGGATGAACTTGGCGCCCCGGCCTTCGGGCGGTTATTTTTGGGCGCGGCTATGGCTGCAGCCTATTTTTGTCATACTGAGGCCGCTCGCAAAGTCTCACCCGATTCCGAGTCCGGCGGACGAAGTGGGCCAGCCCCTCCCCCCAAGGCTATAGCCCACCCATTTTTTGGCCATTTTTCCACTGGGGGGTTTGGGCGCGCCGACCTTCGGGGTGTTATTTTTGGGCGCGGCTGTGCCCGTAGCCCATTTTTGGCACACGGAGGCCGCTCGTAAAGTCTCGTACCATTCCGAGTCCGGCGGACGAACTTGGCCAGCCCCTCCCCCCAAGGCTATAGCCCACCCGTTTTTTGGCCATTTTTCCGCGGGGGGGTTTGGGCGCGCCGACCTTCGGGTGATTATTTTTGGGCGTAGCTGTGCCCGCGGCCTATTTTGGGCATGGGGATGCAACTCGCAAAGTCTCGGCCCATTCCGAGTCCGGCTGACAAAGTTGGCCAGCCCCTCCCCCCAAGGCTATAGCCCACCCGTTTTTTGGCCATTTTTCTGCTGGACAAACTTGGCTCCCCGGCCTTCAGGGGGTTATTTTTGGGCGCGGCTTTGCCCGCGGCCTATTTTTGGCACGCGTAGGCCGCTCGTAAATTCTCGCCCCATTCCGAGTCCGGCGGACGAAGTTGGCCAGCCCCTCCCCCCAAGGCTATAGCCCACCTGTTTTTTGACCATTTTTCCGCTGGACGAACTTGGCACCCCGGCCTTCGGGCTGTTATTTTTGGGGGCGGCTGTACTTGCGGCCTATTTTTGGCACTCGGAGGCCGCTCGCAATGTCTCACCCCATTCCGAGTCTGGCGGACGAAGTGGGCCAGCCCCTCCCCCCAAGGCTATAGCCCACCCATTTTTTGGCCATTTTTCCGCTGGGGGGTTTCGGCGGGCCGACCGTCGTGGGGTTATTTTTGGGCGCGGCTGTGCCCGCGGCCAATTTTTGGCAGGTGGAGGCCGCTCGTAAAGTCTCGCCCCATTCCGAGTCCGGCAGACGAAGTGGGCCAGCCCCTCCCCCCAAGGCTATAGCCCACCCGTTTTTTGGCCATTTTTCCGCTGGGGGGTTTCGGCGCGCCGACGTTCGGGGTGTTATTTTTGAGCGCAGCTGTGCCCGTAGCCTCTTTGTTGCACGGGAAGGCCGCTCGCAAAGTCTCGCCCCATTCCGAGTCCGGCGGACGAAGTTGGCCAGCCCCTCCCCCCAAGGCTATAGCCCACCCGTTTTTTGTCCATTTTTCCGCTGGACGAACTTGGCGCCCCGGCTGTCGGGGGGGTATTTTTGGGCGCGGCTGTGCCTGCAGCGTATTTTTGGGACGCGGAGGCCGCTCGCAAAGTCTCGCCCCATTCCGAGTCCGGCGGACGAAGTGGGCCAGCCCCTCCCCCCAAGGCTATAGCCCACCCGTTTTTTGGCCATTTTTCCGCTGGACGAACTTGGCGCCCCGGCCTTCGGGCAGTTATTTTTGGGCGCGGCTGTGGCTGCAGCCTATTTTTGGCATACTGAGGCCGCTCGCAAAGTCTCACCCCATTCCGAGTCCGGCGGACAAAGTGGGCCACCCCCTCCCCCCACGGCTATAGCCCACCCGTTTTTTGGCCATTTTTCCGCTGGACGAACTTGGCGCCCCGGCCTTCGGGCAGTTGTTTTTGGGTGCGGCTGTGCCCGCGGCCTATTTTTGGCACGCGGAGGCCGCTCGCAAAGCCTCCCCGCACTCCGAGTCCGGCGGACAAAGTTGGCCAGCCCCTCCCCCCAAGGCCATTCCCCCCCGTTTTTGGGCCAATGTTCCCCTGGGGGGTTTGGGCGCGCCGACGTTCGGGGTGTTATTTTTGGGCGCAGCTGTGCCCGTAGCCTCTTTGTGGCACGGGAAGGCCGCTCGCAAAGTCTCGCCCCATTCCGAGTCCGGCGGACGAAGTTGGCCAGCCCCTCCCCCCAAGGCTATAGCCCACCCGTTTTTTGTCCATTTTTCCGCTGGACGAACTTGGCGCCCCGGCCTTCGGGCAGTTGTTTTTGGGTGCGGCTGTGCCCGCGGCCTATTTTTGGCACGCGGAGGCCGCTCGCAAAGCCTCCCCGCACTCCGAGTCCGGCGGACAAAGTTGGCCAGCCCCTCCCCCCAAGGCCATAACCACCCGTTTTTTGCCCATTTTTCCGCTGGGGGGTTTGGGCGCGCCGACGTTCGGGGTGTTATTTTTGGGCGCAGCTGTGCCCGTAGCCTCTTTGTGGCACGGGAAGGCCGCTCGCAAAGTCTCGCCCCATTCCGAGTCCGGCGGACGAAGTTGGCCAGCCCCTCCCCCCAAGGCTATAGCCCACCCGTTTTTTGTCCATTTTTCCGCTGGACGAACTTGGCGCCCCGGCTCTCGGGGGGTTATTTTTGGGTGCGGCTGTGCCTGCGGCGTATTTTTGGGACGCGGAGGCCGCTCGCAAAGCCTCGCCCCATTCCGAGTCCGGCGGACGAAGTGGGCCAGCCCCTCCCCCCAAGGCTATAGCCCACCCATTTTTTGGCCATTTTTCCACTGGGGGGTTTGGGCACGCCGAAATTCGGGGTGTTATTTTTGGGCGCGGCTGTGCCCGCAGCCTATTTTTGGCACACGGAGGCCGCTCGTAAAGTCTCGTACCATTCCGAGTCCGGCGGACGAACTTGGCCAGCCCCACCCCCCAAGGCTATAGCCCACCCGGTTTTTGGCCATTTTTCCGCTGGGGGGTTTGGGCGCGCCGACCTTCGGGTGGTTATTTTTGGGCGCGGCTGTGCCCGCGGCCTATTTTTGGCACGGGGATGCCACTCGCAAAGTCTCGGCCCATTCCGAGTCCGGCTGACAAAGTTGGCCAGCCCCTCCCCCCAAGGCTATAGCCCACCCGTTTTTTGGCCATTTTTCCGCTGGACGAACTTGGCTCCCCGGCCTTCAGGGGGTTATTTTTGGGCGCGGCATTGCCTGCGGCCTATTTTTGGCACGCGTAGGCCGCTCGCAAAGTCTTGCACCATTCCGAGTACGGCGGACGAACTTGGCCAGCCCCTCCCCCCAAGGCTATAGCCCACCCGTTTTTTGGCCATTTTTCCGCTGGACGAACTTGGCTCCCCGGCCTTCAGGGGGTTATTTTTGGGCGCGGCTTTGCCCGCGGCCTATTTTTGGCACGCGTAGGCCGCTCATAAAGTCTCGCCCCATTCCGAGTCCGGCGGACGAAGTTGGCCAGCCCCTCCCCCCAAGGCTATAGCCCACCTGTTTTTTGACCATTTTTCCGCTGGACGAACTTTGCACCCCGGCCTTCGGGCTATTATTTTTGGGCGCGGCTGTACCTGCGGCCTATTTTTGGCACTCGGAGGCCGCTCGCAAAGTCTCGCCCCATTCCGAGTGTGGAGGACGAAGTGGGCCAGCCCCTCCCCCCAAGGCTATAGCCCACCCATTTTTTGGCCATTTTTCCGCTGGGGGGTTTCGGCGCGCCGACCGTCGTGGGGTTATTTTTGGGCGCGGCTGTGCCCGCAGCCAATTTTTGGCGGGCGGAGGCCGCTCGTAAAGTCTCGCCCCATTCCGAGTCCGGCAGACGAAGTGGGCCAGCCCCTCCCCCCAAGGCTATAGCCCACTCGTTTTTTGGCCATTTTTCCGCTGGGGGGTTTGGGCGCGCCGACGTTCGGGGTGTTATTTTTGGGCGCAGCTGTGCCCGTAGCCTCTTTGTGGCACGGGAAGGCCGCTCGCAAAGTCTCGGCCCATTCCGAGTCCGGCGGACGAAGTTGGCCAGCCCCTCCCCCCAAGGCTATAGCCCACCCGTTTTTTGTCCATTTTTCCGCTGGACGAACTTGGCGCCCCGGCTTTCGGGGGGGTATTTTTGGGCGCGGCTGTGCCTGCGGCGTATTTTTGGGACGCGGAGGCCGCTCGCAAAGTCTCGCCCCATTCCGAGTCCGGCGGACGAAGTGGGCCAGCCCCTCCCCCCAAGGCTATAGCCCACCCATTTTTTGGCCATTTTTCAGCTGGGGGGTTTAGGCGCGCCGACGTTTGGGGTGTTATTTTTGGGCGCAGCTGTGCCCGTAACCTCTTTGTGGCATGGGAAGGCCGCTCGCAAAGTCTCGCCCCATTCCGAGTCCGGCGGACGAAGTTGGCCAGCCCCTCCCCCCAAGGCTATAGCCCACCCGTTTTTTGGACATTTTTCCGCTGGGGGGTTTGGGCGCGCCGACCTTCGGGCGGTTATTTTTGGGCGCGGCTGTGCCCGCGGCCTATTTTTGGCATGCGGAGGCCGCTCGCAAAGTCTCGCCCCATTCCGAGTCCGGCGGACGAAGTGGGCCAGCCCCTCCCCCCAAGGCTATAGCCCACCCAGTTTTTGGCCATTTTTCCGCTGGGGGGTTTGGGCGCGCCGACCTTCGGGGGGTTATTTTTGGGAGCGGCTGTGCCCGCAGCCTATTTTTGGCACACAGAGGCCGCTCGTAAAGTCTCGTACCATTCCGAGTCCGGCGGACGAAGTTGGCCATCCCCTCCCCCCAAGGCTGTAGCCAACCCGTTTTTTGGCCATTTTTCCGCTGGGGGGTTTGGGCGCAACGACCTTCGGGGGGTTATTTTTGGGTGCGGCTGTGCCCGCAGCCTATTTTTGGCACACGGAGGCCGCTCGTAAATTCTCGTACCATTCTGAGTCCGGCGGACGAACTTGGCCAGCCCCTTCCCCCAAGGCTATAGCCCACCCGTTTTTTGGCCATTTTTCCGCTGGGGGGTTTGGGCGCGCCGACCTTCGGGTGGTTATTTTTGGGCACGGCTGTGCCCGCGGCCTATTTTTGGCACGGGGACGCCTCTCGCAAAGTCTCGCCCCATTCCGAGACCGGCGGACGAAGTCGGCCAGCCCCTCCCCCCAAGGCTATAGCCCACTCCTTTTTTGGACATTTTTCCGCTCGGGGGTTTGGGCGCGCTGACCTTCGGGCGGTTATTTTTTAGCGTAGATGTGCCCGCGGCCTATTTTTGGCACGCGAAGGCCGCTCGCAAAGTCTCGCCCCATTCCGAGTCCGGCGGACGAAGTTGGCCAGCCCATCCCCCCAAGGCTATAGCCCACCCGTTTTTTGGCCATTTTTCCGCTGGGGGGTTTGGGCGCGCCGACCTTCGGGGGTTTATTTTTGGGCGCGGCTGTACCCGCAGCCTATTTTTGGCTCGCGGAGGCCACTTGCAAAGTCTCGCCCCATTCCGAGCCCGGCGAAAGAAGTCGGCCAGCCCCTCCCCCCAAGGCTATAGCCCACCCGTTTTTTGGCCATTTTTCCGCTGGGCGAACTTGGCGCCCCGTCTTTCGGGGGGTTATTTTTGGGCGCGGCTCTGCCTGTGGCCTATTTTTGGCACGCGTAGGCCGCTCGCAAAGTCTCGCCCCATTCCGAGTCCGGCGGACGAAGTTGGCAAGCCCCTCCCCCCAAGGCTATAGCCCACCCATTTTTTGGCCATTTTTCCGCTGGGGGGTTTGGGCGCGCCGACCTTCGGGTCGTTATTTTTGGGCGCGGCTGTGCCCGCAGCCTATTTTTGGCACACGGAGGCCGCTCGTAAAGTCTCGTACCATTCCGAGTCCGGCGGACGAACTTGGCCAGCCCCTCGCCCCAAGGCTATAGCCCACCCGTTTTTTGGCCATTTTTCCGCTGGACGAACTTGGCTCCCCGGCCTTCAGGGGGTTATTTTTGTGCGCGGGCTTGCCCGAGGCCTATTTTTGGCACGCGTAGGCCGCTCGTAAAGTCTCGCCCCATTCCGAGTCCGGCGGACGAAGTTGGCCAGCCCCTCCCCCCAAGGCTATAGCCCACCTGTTTTTTGACCATTTTTCCGCTGGACGAACTTGGCACCCCAGCCTTCGGGCTGTTATTTTTGGGCGCGGCTGTACCTGCGGTCAATTTTTGGCACTCGGAGGCCGCTCGCAAAGTCTCGCCCCATTCCGAGTCTAGCGGACGAAGTGGGCCAGCCCCTCCCCCCAAGGCTATAGCCCACCCATTTTTTGGCCATTTTTCCGCTGGGGGGTTTCGGCGCGCCGACCGTCGTGGGGTTATTTTTGTGCGCGGCTGTGCCCGCGGCCAATTTTTGGTAGGCGGAGGCCGCTTGTAAAGTCTCGCCCCATTCCGAGTCCGGCAGACGAAGTGGGCCAGCCCCTCCCCCCAAGGCTATAGCCCACCCGTTTTTTGGCCATTTTTCCGCTGGGAGGTTTGGGCGCGCCGACGTTCGGGGTGTTATTTTTGGGCGCAGTTGTGCCCGTAGCCTCTTTGTGGCACAGGAAGGCCGCTCGCAAAGTCTCGCCCCATTCCGAGTCCGGCGGACGAAGTTGGCCAGCCCCTCCCCCCAAGGCTATAGCCCACCCGTTTTTTGGACATTTTTCCGCTAGGGGGTTTGGGCGCGCCGACCTTCGGGCGGTTATTTTTGAGCGCAGCTGTGCCCGCGGCCTATTTTTGGCATGCGGAGGCCGCTCGCAAAGTCTCGCCCCATTCCGAGTCCGGCGGACGAAGTGGGCCAGCCCCTCCCCCCAAGGCTATAGCCCACCCATTTTTTGGCCATTTTTCCGCTGGGGGGTTTGGGCGCGCCGACCATCGGGGGGTTATTTTTGGGCGCGGCTGTGCCCGCAGCCTATTTTTGGCACACGGAGGCCGCTCGTAAAGTCTCGTACCATTCCGAGTCCGGCGGACGAAGTTGGCCATCCCCTCCCCCCAAGGCTATAGCCAACCCGTTTTTTGGCCATTTTTTCGCTGGGGGGTTTGGGCGCGCCGACCTTCGGGGGGTTATTTTTGGGTGCGGCTGTGCCCACAGCCTATTTTTGGCACACGGAGGCCGCTCGTAAAGTCTCGTACCATTCCGAGTCCGGCGGACGAACTTGGCCAGCCCCTCCCCCCAAGGCTATAGCCCACCCGTTTTTTGGCCATTTTTCCGCTGGACGAACTTGGCTCCCCGGCCTTCAGGGGGTTATTTTTGGGCGCGGCTTTGCCCTCGGCCTATTTTTGTCACGCGTAGGCCGCTCGTAAAAGTCTCGCCCCATTCCGAGTCCGGCGGACGAAGTTGGCCAGCCCCTCCCCCCAAGGCTATAGCCCACCCGTTTTTTGGCCATTTTTCCGCTGGGGGGTTTGGGCGCACCGACCTTCGGGTGGTTATTTTTGGGCACGGCTGTGCCCGCGGCCTATTTTTGGCACGAGGACGCCTCTCGCAAAGTCTCGCCCCATTCCGAGACCGGCGGACGAAGTTGGCCAGCCCCTCCCCCCAAGGCTATAGCCCACCCGTTTTTTGGCCATTTTTCGGCTGGGGGGTTTGGGCGCGCCGATCTTCGGGGGTTTATTTTTGGGCGCCGCTGTACCCGCGCCCTATTTTTGGCACGCGGAGGCCGCTTGCAAAGTCTCGTCCCATTCCGAGCCCGGCGAAAGAAGTCGGCCAGCCCCTCCCCCCAAGGCTATAGCCCACCCGTTTTTTGGCCATTTTTCCGCTGGGGGGTTTGGGCGCGCCGACCTTCGGGGGGTTATTTTTGGACGCGGCTGTGCCCGCGGCCTATTTTTGGCAGGCGAAGGTCGTTCGCAAAGTCTCGCACCATACCGAGTCCGGCGGATGAAGTTGGCCAGCCCCTCCACCCAAGGCTATAGACCACCCGTTTTTTGGCCATTTTTCCGCTGGACGAACTTGGCGCCCCGGCCTTCGGGTGGTTATTTTTGGGCGCGGCTGTGCCCAGGGCCTATTTTTGGCACACGGAGGCCGCTCGTAAAGTTTCGCCCCATTCCGAGTCCGGCAGACGAAGTGGGCCAGCCCCTCCCCCCAAGGCTATAGCCCACGCGTTTTTTGGCCATTTTTACTCTGGACGAACTTGGCACCCCGGCCTTCGGGCTGTTATTTTTGGGCACGGCTGTGCCTGCGGCCTATTTTTGTCTCTCGGAGGCCGCTCGCAAAGTCTCGCCCCATTCCGAGTCCGGCGGACGAAGTTGGCCAGCCCCTCCCCCCAAGGCTATAGCCCACCCGTTTTTTGGCCATATTTCCGCTGGACGAACTTGGTGCCCCGGCCTTCGGGCAGTTATTTTTGGGCGAGACTGTGCCCGTGGCCTATTTTTGGCACGCGGAGGCCGCTCGCAAAGTCTCGCCCCATTCCGAGTCCGGTGGACGAAGTGGGCCAGCCCCTCCCCCCAAGGCTATAGCCCACCTGTTTTTTGGCCGTTTTTTCGCTGGGGAATTTGGGCGCGCCGACCTTTGGTGGGTTATTTTTGGGCGTGGCTGTGCCCACGGCCTATTTTTAGCACGCGGAGGCCGCTCGCAAAGTCTCACCCCAGTCCGAGTCCGGCAGACGAAGTTGGCCAGCCCCTCCCCCCAAGGCTATGGCCCACCCGTTTTTTGGCCATTTTTCCGCTGGACGAACTTGGAGCCCCGGCCTTTGGGCTGTTATTTTTGGGTACGGGTCTGCCCGCAGCCTATTTTTGGCACGCGGAGGCCACTCGCAAAGTCTCGCCCCATTCCGAGTCCGGCGGACGAAGTGGGCCAGCCCCTCCCCCCAAGGCTATAGCCCACCCGTTTTTTGGCCATTTTTCTGCTGGACGAACTTGGCGCCCCGGCCTTCGGGCAGTTATTTTTGAGCGTGGCTGTGCCCGCGGCCTATTTTTGGCTCGCTGAGTCCGCTCGTAAAGTCTCGCCCCATCCCGAGTCCGACGGACGAAGTTGGCCAGCCCCTCCCCCCAAGGCTATAGCCCACCCGTTTTTTGGCCGTTTTTCCACTGGATAAACTTGGCGCCCCGGCCTTCGGCAGTTATTTTTGGGCGAGGCTGTGCCCGCGGCCTATTTTTGGCACACGGAGGCCGCTCGCAAAGTCTCGCCCATTTCCGAGTCCGTTGGACGAAGTGGGCCAGCCCCTCCCCCCAAGGCTATAGCCCACCTGTTTTTTGGCCGTTTTTTCGCTGGGGAATTTGGGCGCGCCGACCTTTGGGGGGTTATTTTTGGGCGTGGCTGTGCCCACGGCCTATTTTTAGCACGCGGTGGCCGCTCGCAAAGTCTCACCCCAGTCCGAGTCTGGCAGACGAAGTTGGCCAGCCCCTCCCCCCAAGGCTATGGCCCACCCATTTTTTGGCCATTTTTCCGCTGGACGAACTTGGAGCCCCGGCCTTTGGGCTGTTATTTTTGGGTACGGGTCTGCCCGCAGCCTATTTTTGGCTCTCGGAGGCCGCTCGCAAAGTCTCGCCCCATTCCGAGTCCGGCGGACGAAGTTGGCCAGCCCCTCCCCCCAAGGCTATAGCCCACCCGTTTTTTGGCCATATTTCCGCTGGACGAACTTGGTGCCCCGGCCTTCGGGCAGTTATTTTTGGGCGTACTGTGCCCGTGGCCTATTTTTGGCACGCGGAGGCGGCTCGCAAAGTCTTGCCCCATTCCGAGTCCGGTGGACGAAGTGGGCCAGCCCCTCCCCCCAAGGCTATAGCCCACCCAGTTTTTGGCCATTTTTCCGCTGGGGGGTTTGGGCGCGCCGACCTTCGGGGGGTTATTTTTGGGCGCGGCTGTGCCCGCGGCCTATTTTTGGCACACGGAGGCCGCTCGTAAAGTCTCGCCCATTTCCGAGTCCGTTGGACGAAGTGGGCCAGCCCCTCCCCCCAAGGCTATAGCCCACCCGTTTTTTGGCCGTTTTTCCGCTGGATGAACTTGGCGGCCCGGCCTTCGGCAGTTATTTTTGGGCGAGGCTGTGCCCGCGGCCTATTTTTGGCACACGGAGGCCGCTCGCAAAGTCTCGCCCATTTCGAGTCCGTTGGACGAAGTGGGCCAGCCCTCCCCCAAGGCTATAGCCCACCTTTTTGGCCGTTTTTATTTTGGGAATTTGGGCGAGCCGACCTTTGGGGGGTTATTTTTGGGCGCAGCTGTGCCCACGGCCTATTTTTGGCACGCGGAGGCCGCTCACAAAGTCTCGCCCCATTCCGAGTCCGGCGGATGAAGTTGGCCAGCCCCTCCCCCCAAGGCTATAGCCCACCCGTTTTTTGGCCATTTTTACTCTGGACGAACTTGGCACCCCGGCCTTCGGGCTGTTATTTTTGGGCACGGCTGTGCCTGCGGCCTATTTTTGGCTCTCGGAGGCCGCTCGCAAAGTCTCGCCCCATTCCGAGTCCGGCGGACGAAGTTGGCTGCACTTCTCCCCAAGGCTATAGCCCACCCGTTTTTTGGCCATATTTCCGCTGGACGAACTTGGTGCCCCGGCCTTCGGGCAGTTATTTTTGGGCGTACTGTGCCCGTGGCCTATTTTTGGCACGCGGAGGCGGCTCGCAAAGTCTTGCCCCATTCCGAGTCCGGTGGACGAAGTGGGCCAGCCCCTCCCCCCAAGGCTATAGCCCACCCAGTTTTTGGCCATTTTTCCGCTGGGGGGTTTGGGCGCGCCGACCTTCGGGGGGTTATTTTTGGGCGCGGCTGTGCCCGCGGCCTATTTTTGGCACACGGAGGCCGCTCGTAAAGTCTCGCCCATTTCCGAGTCCGTTGGACGAAGTGGGCCAGCCCCTCCCCCCAAGGCTATAGCCCACCCGTTTTTTGGCCGTTTTTCCGCTGGATGAACTTGGCGGCCCGGCCTTCGGCAGTTATTTTTGGGCGAGGCTGTGCCCGCGGCCTATTTTTGGCACACGGAGGCCGCTCGCAAAGTCTCGCCCATTTCCGAGTCCGTTGGACGAAGTGGGCCAGCCCCTCCCCCCAAGGCTATAGCCCACCTGTTTTTTGGCCGTTTTTTCGCTGGGGAATTTGGGCGCGCCGACCTTTGGGGGGTTATTTTTGGGCGCAGCTGTGCCCACGGCCTATTTTTGGCACGCGGAGGCCGCTCACAAAGTCTCGCCCCATTCCGAGTCCGGCGGATGAAGTTGGCCAGCCCCTCCCCCCAAGGCTATAGCCCACCCGTTTTTTGGCCATTTTTCCGCTGGATGAACTTGGCGCCCCGGCCTTCGGGCGGTTATTTTTGGGTGCGGCTGTACCCGCGGCCTATTTTTGGCACGCGGAGGCAGCTCGCAAAGTCTCGCCCCATTCCGAGTCCGGCGGACGAAGTGGGCCAGCCCCTCCCCCCAAGGCTATAGCCCACCCATTTTTTGGCCATTTTTCCGCTGGACGAACTTGGCGCCCCGGCCTTCGGGCAGTTATTTTTGAGCGTGGCTGTGCCCGCGGCCTATTTTTGGCTCGCGGAGTCCGCTCGTAAAGTCTCGCCCCATCCCGAGTCCGGCGGACGAAGTTGGCCAGCCCCTCCCCCCAAGGCTATAGCCCACCCGTTTTTTGGCCGTTTTTCCGCTGGATGAACTTGGCGCCCCGGCCATCGGGCAGTTATTTTTGGTGCGGCTGTGCCGCGCCAATTTTGGCACGCGGAGGCTGCTCGCAAAGTCTCACCCCATTCCGAGTCTGCGGCGGACAGTGGGCCAGCCCTCCCCCCAAGGCTATAGCCCACCCGTTTTTGGCCATTTTTCCGTTAGATTTAACTTGGCGCCCGGCCATCGGGCAGTTATTTTTAGGTACGGCTGTGCCCATGGCCAATTTTTGGCACGCGGAGGCTGCTCGCAAAGTCTCACCCCATTCCGAGTCCGCGGACGAAGTTGGCCAGCCCCTCCCCAAGGCTATAGCCCACCCGTTTTTGGCCATTTTTCCGCTAGATTTAACTTGGCGCCCGGCCTTCGGGCGGTTATTTTTGGGTGCGGCTGTACCCGCGGCCTATTTTTGGCACGCGGAGGCAGCTCGCAAAGTCTCGCCCCATTCCGAGTCCGGCGGACGAAGTGGGCCAGCCCCTCCCCCCAAGGCTATAGCCCACCCATTTTTTGGCCATTTTTCCGCTGGACGAACTTGGCGCCCTGGCCTTCGGGCAGTTATTTTTTAGCGTGGCTGTGCCCGCGGCCTATTTTTGGCTCGCGGAGTCCGTTCGTAAAGTCTCGCCCCATCCCGAGTCCGGCGGACGAAGTTGGCCAGCCCCTCCCCCCAAGGCTATAGCCCACCCGTTTTTTGGCCGTTTTTCCGCTGGATGAACTTGGCGCCCCGGCCATCGGGCAGTTATTTTTGGGTGCGGCTGTGCCCGCGGCCAATTTTTGGCACGCGGAGGCTGCTCGCAAAGTCTCACCCCATTCCGAGTCTGGCGGACGAAGTGGGCCAGCCCCTCCCCCCAAGGCTATAGCCCACCCGTTTTTTGGCCATTTTTCCGCTAGACGAACTTGGCGCCCCTGCCTTCGGGCAGTTATTTTTTAGCGTGGCTGTGCCCGCGGCCTATTTTTGGCACGCGGAGGCCGCTCGCAAAGTCTCGCCCCATTCCGAGTCCGGTGGACGAAGTGGGCCAGCCCCTCCCCCCAAGGCTATAGCCCACCCGTTTTTTGGCCATTTTTCCGTTAGACGAACTTGGCGCCCCGGCCATCGGGCAGTTATTTTTGGGTACGGCTGTGCCCGCGGCCAATTTTTGGCACGCGGAGGCTGCTCGCAAAGTCTCACCCCATTCCGAGTCTGGCGGACGAAGTTGGCCAGCCCCTCCCCCCAAGGCTATAGCCCACCCGTTTTTTGGCCATTTTTCCGCTAGACGAACTTGGCGCCCCGGCCTTCGGGTGGTTATTTTTGGTGCGGCTGTACCCGCGGCCTATTTTTGGCACGCGGAGGCAGCTCGCAAAGTCTCGCCCCATTCCGAGTCCGGCGGACGAAGTGGGCCAGCCCCTCCCCCCAAGGCTATAGCCCACCCATTTTTTGGCCATTTTTCCGCTGGACGAACTTGGCGCCCTGGCCTTCGGGCAGTTATTTTTTAGCGTGGCTGTGCCCGCGGCCTATTTTTGGCTCGCGGAGTCCGTTCGTAAAGTCTCGCCCCATCCCGAGTCCGGCGGACGAAGTTGGCCAGCCCCTCCCCCCAAGGCTATAGCCCACCCGTTTTTTGGCCGTTTTTCCGCTGGATGAACTTGGCGCCCCGGCCATCGGGCAGTTATTTTTGGGTGCGGCTGTGCCCGCGGCCAATTTTTGGCACGCGGAGGCTGCTCGCAAAGTCTCACCCCATTCCGAGTCTGGCGGACGAAGTGGGCCAGCCCCTCCCCCCAAGGCTATAGCCCACCCGTTTTTTGGCCATTTTTCCGCTAGACGAACTTGGCGCCCCTGCCTTCGGGCAGTTATTTTTTAGTGTGGCTGTGCCCGCGGCCTATTTTTGGCACGCGGAGGCCGCTCGCAAAGTCTCGCCCCATTCCGAGTCCGGTGGACGAAGTGGGCCAGCCCCTCCCCCCAAGGCTATAGCCCACCTGTTTTTTGGCTGTTTTTCCGCTGGGGAATTTGGGCGCGCCGACCTTCGGGGGGTTATTTTTGGGCGCGGCTGTGCCCGCCGCCTATTTTTGGCTCGCGGAGGCCGCTCGCAAAGTCTCGCCCCATTCCGAGTCCGGCGGACGAAGTTTGCCAGCCCCTCCCCCCAATGCTATAGCCCACCTGTTTTTTGGCTGTTTTTCCGCTGGGGAATTTGGACGCGCCGACCTTCGGGGGGTTATTTTTGGGCGCGGCTGTGCCCGCGGCCTATTTTTGGCACGCGGAGGCCGCTCGCAAAGTCTCGCCCCATTCCGAGTCCGGCGGACGAAGTTGGCCAGCCCCTCCCCCCAAGGCTATAGCCCACCCGTTTTTTGGCCATTTTTCCGCTGGATGAACTTGGCGCCCCGGCCTTCGGGCGGTTATTTTTGGGTGCGGCTGTGCCCGCGGCCTATTTTTGGCACACGGAGGCCGCTCGCAAAGTCTTGTCCTTTTCCGAGTCTGGTGGGCGAACTAGGCCAGCCCCACCCCCCAAGGCTATAGGCCACCCGTTTTTGTGGCCTTTTTCTGCTGGACAAATTGGCGCCCCGGCCTTCGGGTGGTTATTTTTATGCGCGGCTGTAACTGCGGCCTATTTTTGGCGCACGGAGGCCGCTCGCAAAGTCTCGCCCCATTCCGAGTCCGGCGGACAAACTTGGCCAGTCCCACCCCCGAAGGCTATAGCCCACCCGTTTTTCTTGCCTTTTACCGCTAGACGAACTTGGCGCGCCGGCCTTTGGGTGGTTAATTTTGGGCGCGGCTGTGCCCGCGGCCTATTTTTGGCACACGGAGGCCGCTCGCAAAGTCTCGTACCATTCCGAGTCCGGCGGACGAACTTGGCCAGCCCCACCCCCAAAGGCTATAGCCCACCCGTTTTTCTTGACTTTTTCCGCTGGACGAACTTGGCGCCCCGGCCTTCGGGCGGTTATTTTTGGGTGTGTCTGTGCCCGTGGTCTATTTTTGGCACACGGAGGCCGCTCGCAAAGTCTCGTCCCATTCCGAGTCTGGCGGACGAACTTGGCCAGCCCCACCTTCCAAGGCTATAGCCCACCCGTTTTTGTGGCCTTTTTTCGCTGGACGAACTTGGCACCCCGGCCTTCGGGAGGTTATTTTTATGCGCGGCTGTGCCTACGGCATATTTTTGGCGCACGGAGGCCGCTCGCAAAGTCTCGCGCCATTCCGAGTCCGGCGGACGAACTTGGCCAGCCCCACCTCCGAAGGCTATAGCCCACCCGTTTTTCTGGCCTTTTACCGCTGGACGAACTTGGCGCGCCGACCTTCGGGTGGTTCTTTTTGGGCGCGGCTGTGACCGCGGCCTATTTTTTGCACACGGAGGCCGCTCGCAAAGTCTCGTACCATTCCGAGTCGGGCAGACGAACTTGGCCAGTCCCACGCCCCAAGGCTGTAGCCCACCCGTTTTTCTGGACTTTTTCCGCTGGACGAACTTGGCGCCCCGGCCTTCGGGCGGTTATTTTTGGGCGCGGCTGTGCCCGCGGTCTATTTTTGGTACACCGAGGCTGCTCGCAAAGTCTCGTCCCATTCCGAGTCGGGCGGACGAACTTGGCCAGCCCCACCCCCCCAGGCTATAGCCCACCCGTTTTTGTGGCCTTTTTCCGCTGGACAAACTTGGCGCCCCGGCCTTCGGGTGGTTATTTTTATGCGCGGCTGTAACTGCGGCCTATTTTTGGCGCACGGAGGCCGCTCGCAAAGTCTCGCCCCATTCCGAGTCCGGCGGACAAACTTGGCCAGCCCCACCCCCGAAGGCTATAGCCCACCCGTTTTTCTTGCCTTTTACCGCTGGACGAACTTGGCGCGCCGGCCTTTGGGTGGTTAATTTTGGGCGCGGCTGCGTCCACAGCCTATTTTTGGTACACGGAGGCCGCTCGCAAAGTCTCGCGCCATTCCGAGTCCGGCGGACGAACTTGGCCAGCCCCACCTCCGAAGGCTATAGCCCACCCGTTTTTCTGGCCTTTTACCGCTGGACAAACTTGGCGCGCCGACCTTCGGGTGGTTCTTTTTGGGTGCGGCTGTGCCCGCGGCCTATTTTTTGCACACGGAGGCCGCTCGCAAAGTCTCGTACCATTCCGAGTCCGGCAGACGAACTTGGCCAGTCCCACGCCCCAAGGCTATAGCCCACCCGTTTTTCTGGACTTTTTCCGCTGGACGAACTTGGCGCCCCGGCCTTCGGGCGGTTATTTTTGGGCATGGCTGTGCCCGCGGTCTATTTTTGGCACACGGAGGCCGCTCACAAAGTCTCGCCCCATTCCGAGTCCGGCGGACGAACTTGGCCAGCCCCACCCCCCAAGGCTATAGCCCACCCGTTTTTTTGGCATTTTTCCGCTGGACGAACTTGGCGCCCCGGCCTTCGGGAGGTTATTTTTGGGTGCGGCTGTTCCCACAGCCTATTTTTGGCACACGGAGGCAGCTCGTAAAGTCTTGTCCCATTCCGAGTCCGACGGACGAACTTGGCCAGCCCCACCCCCCAAGGCTATAGCCAACCCGTTTTTCTGGACTTTTTCCGCTGGACGAACTTGGCGCCCCGGCCTTCGGGTGGTTATTTTTGGGCCCGGCTGTGCCCGCGGCCTATTTTTGGCACACGGAAGCCGCTCGCAAAGTCTTGTCCTTTTCCGAGTCTGGTGGGCGAACTAGGCCAGCCCCACCCCCCAAGGCTATAGGCCACCCGTTTTTGTGGCCTTTTTCCGCTGGACAAACTTGGCGCCCCGGCCTTCGGGTGGTTATTTTTATGCGCGGCTGTAACTGCGGCCTATTTTTGGCGCACGGAGGCCGCTCGCAAAGTCTCGCCCCATTCCGAGTCCGGCGGACAAACTTGGCCAGCCCCACCCCCGAAGGCTATAGCCCACCCGTTTTTCTTGCCTTTTACCGCTGGACGAACTTGGCGCGCCGGCCTTTGGGTGGTTATTTTTGGGCGCGGCTGTGCCCGCGGCCTATTTTTGGCACACGGAGGCCGCTCGCAAAGTCTCGTACCATTCCGAGTCCGGCGGACGAACTTGGCCAGCCCCACCCCCCAAGGCTATAGCCCACCCGTTTTTCTTGACTTTTTCCGCTGGACGAACTTGGCGCCCCGGCCTTCGGGCGGTTATTTTTGGGTACGGCTGTGCCCGTGGTCTATTTTTGGCACACGGAGGCCGCTCGCAAAGTCTCGTCCCATTCCGAGTCTGGCGGACGAACTTGGCCAGCCCCACCCCCCAAGGCTATAGCACACCCGTTTTTGTGGCCTTTTTTCGCTGGACGAACTTGGCACCCCGGCCTTCGGGAGGTTATTTTTATGCGCGGCTGTGCCTACGGCATATTTTTGGTGCACGGAGGCCGCTCGCAAAGTCTCGCGCCATTCCGAGTCCGGCGGACGAACTTGGCCAGCCCCACCTCCGAAGGCTATAGCCCACCCGTTTTTCTGGCCTTTTACCGCTGGACGAACTTGGCGCGCCGACCTTCGGGTGGTTCTTTTTGGGCGCGGCTGTGCCTGCGGCCTATTTTTTGCACACGGAGGCCGCTCGCAAAGTCTCGTACCATTCCGAGTCGGGCAGACGAACTTGGCCAGTCCCACGCCCCAAGGCTATAGCCCACCCGTTTTTCTGGACTTTTTCCGCTGGACGAACTTGGCGCCCCGGCCTTCAAGAAAGTTATTTTTGGGCGCGGCTGTGCCCGCGGTCTATTTTTGGTACACCGAGGCTGCTCGCAAAGTCTCGTCCCATTCCGAGTCGGGCGGACGAACTTGGCCAGCCCCACCCCCCCAGGCTATAGCCCACCCGTTTTTGTGGCCTTTTTCCGCTGGACAAACTTGGCGCCCCGGCCTTCGGGTGGTTATTTTTATGCGCGGCTGTAACTGCGGCCTATTTTTGGCGCACGGAGGCCGCTCGCAAAGTCTCGCCCCATTCCGAGTCCGGCGGACAAACTTGGCCAGCCCCACCCCCGAAGGCTATAGCCCACCCGTTTTTCTTGCCTTTTACCGCTGGACGAACTTGGCGCGCCGGCCTTTGGGTGGTTAATTTTGGGCGCGGCTGCGCCCACAGCCTATTTTTGGCACACGGAGGCCGCTCGCAAAGTCTCGCGCCATTCCGAGTCCGGCGGACGAACTTGGCCAGCCCCACCTCCGAAGGCTATAGCCCACCCGTTTTTCTGGCCTTTTACCGCTGGACAAACTTGGCGCGCCGACCTTCGGGTGGTTCTTTTTGGGTGCGGCTGTGCCCGCGGCCTATTTTTTGCACACGGAGGCCGCTCGCAAAGTCTCGTACCATTCCGAGTCCGGCAGACGAACTTGGCCAGTCCCACGCCCCAAGGCTATAGCCCACCCGTTTTTCTGGACTTTTTCCGCTGGACGAACTTGGCGCCCCGGCCTTCGGGCGGTTATTTTTGGGCATGGCTGTGCCCGCGGTCTATTTTTGGCACACGGAGGCCGCTCACAAAGTCTCGCCCCATTCCGAGTCGGGCGGACGAACTTGGCCAGCCCCACCCCCCCAGGCTATAGCCCACCCGTTTTTGTGGCCTTTTTCCGCTGGACAAACTTGGCGCCCCGGCCTTCGGGTGGTTACTTTTATACGCGGCTGTAACTGCGGCCTATTTTTGGCGCACGGAGGCCGCTCGCAAAGTCTCGCCCCATTCCGAGTCCGGCGGACAAAGTTGGCCAGCCCCACCCCCGAAGGCTATAGCCCACTCGTTTTTCTTGCCTTTTACCGCTGAACGAACTTGGCGCGCCGGCCTTTGGGTGGTTAATTTTGGGCGCGGCTGTGCCCGCGGCCTATTTTTGGCACTCGGAGGCAGCTCGCAAAGTCTCGTACCATTCCGAGTCCGGCGGACGAACTTGGCCAGCCCCACCCCCCAAGGCTATAGCCCACCCGTTTTTCTGGCCTTTTACCGCTGGACGAACTTGGCGCGCCGATCTTCGGGTGGTTCTTTTTGGGTACGGCTGTGCCCGCGGCCTATTTTTTGCACACGGAGGCCGCTCGCAAAGTCTCGTACCATTCCGAGTCCGGCAGACGAACTTGGCTAGTCCCACGCCCCAAGGCTATAGCCCACCCATTTTTCTGGACTTTTTCCGCTGGACAAACTTGGCGCCCCGGCCTTCGGGTGGTTATTTTTATGCGCGGCTGTAACTGCGGCCTATTTTTGGCGCACGGAGGCCGCTCGCAAAGTCTCGCCCCATTCCGAGTCCGGCGGACAAACATGGCCATCCCCACCCCCGAAGGCTATAGCCCACCCGTTTTTCTTGCCTTTTACCGCTGGACGAACTTGGCGCGCCGGCCTTTGGGTGGTTAATTTTGGGCGCGGCTGTGCCCGCGGCCTATTTTTGGCACACGGAGGCCGCTCGCAAAGTCTCGTATCATTCCGAGTCCGGCGGACGAACTTGGCCAGCCCCACCCCCCAAGGCTATAGCCCACCCGTTTTTCTTGACTTTTTCCGCTGGACGAACTTGGCGCCCCGGCCTTCGGGCGGTTATTTTTGGGTGCGGCTGTGCCCGTGGTCTATTTTTGGCACACGGAGGCCGCTCGTAAAGTCTCGTCCCATTCCGAGTCCGGCGGACGAACTTGGCCAGCCCCACCTCCGAAGGCTATAGCCCACCCGTTTTTCTGGCCTTTTACCGCTGGACGAACTTGGCGCGCCGACCTTCGGGTGGTTCTTTTTGGGCGCGGCTGTGCCCGCGGCCTATTTTTTGCACACGGAGGCCGCTCGCAAAGTCTCGTACCATTCCGAGTCGGGCAGACGAACTTGGCCAGTCCCACGCCCCAAGGCTATAGCCCACCCGTTTTTCTGGACTTTTTCCGCTGGACGAACGTGGCGCCCCGGCCTTCGGGCGGTTATTTTTGGGCGCGGCTGTGCCCGCGGTCTATTTTTGGTACACCGGGGCTGCTCGCAAAGTCTCGTCCCATTCCGAGTCGGGCGGACGAACTTGGCCAGCCCCACCCCCCCAGGCTATAGCCCACCCGTTTTTGTGGCCTTTTTCCGCTGGACAAACTTGGCGCCCCGGCCTTCGGGTGGTTACTTTTATACGCGGCTGTAACTGCGGCCTATTTTTGGCGCACGGAGGCCGCTCGCAAAGTCTCGCCCCATTCCGAGTCCGGCGGACAAACTTGGCCAGCCCCACCCCCGAAGGCTATAGCCCACCCGTTTTTCTTGCCTTTTACCGCTGGACGAACTTGGCGCGCCGGCCTTTGGGTGGTTAATTTTGGGCGCGGCTGTGCCCGCGGCCTATTTTTGGCACACGGAGGCCGCACGCAAAGTCTCGTACCATTCCGAGTCCGGCGGACGAACTTGGCCAGCCCCACCCCCCAAGGCTATAGCCCACCCGTTTTTCTGGCCTTTTACCGCTGGACGAACTTGGCGCGCCGATCTTCGGGTGGTTCTTTTTGGGTACGGCTGTGCCCGCGGCCTATTTTTTGCACACGGAGGCCGCTCGCAAAGTCTCGTACCATTCCGAGTCCGGCAGACGAACTTGGCTAGTCCCACGCCCCAAGGCTATAGCCCACCCGTTTTTCTGGACTTTTTCCGCTGGACGAACTTGGCGCCCCGGCCTTCGGGCGGTTATTTTTGGGCACGGCTGTGCCCGCGGTCTATTTTTGGCACACGGAGGCCACTCACAAAGTCTCGCCCCATTCCGAGTCCGGCGGACGAACTTGGCCAGCCCCACCCCCCAAGGCTATAGCCCACCCGTTTTTTTGGCAATTTTCCGTTGGACGAACTTGGCGGCCCGGCCTTCGGGAGGTTATTTTTGGGTGCGGCTGTTCCCACGGCCTATTTTTGGCACACGGAGGCAGCTCGTAAAGTCTTGTCCCATTCCGAGTCCGACGGACGAACTTGGCCAGCCCCACCCCCCAAGGCTATAGCCTACCCGTTTTTCTGGACTTTTTCCGCTGGACGAACTTGGCGCCCCGGCCTTCGGGCGGTTATTTTTGGGCCCGGCTGTGCCCGCGGCCTATTTTTGGCACACGGAGACCGCTCGCAAAGTCTTGTCCTTTTCCGAGTCTGGTGGGCGAACTAAGCCAGCCCCACCCCCCAAGGCTATAGGCCACCCGTTTTTGTGGCCTTTTTATGCTGGACAAACATGGCGCTCGGACTTTGGGTGGATATTTTTGGCGCGGCTGTGCCCGTGGCCTATTTTTGTCACACGGAGGCCGCTCGCAAAGTCTCGCCCCATTCCGAGTCCGGCGGACGAACTTGGCCAGCCCCATCCCCCAAGGCTATAGCCCACACGTTTTTGTGGCCTTTTTCCGCTGGACGAACTTGGCGCCCCGGCCTTCGGGCGGTTATTTTTGGGCGCGGCTGTGTCCGTGTCCTATTTTCGGCACACGGAGGCCGCTGACAAAGTCTCGACCCATTCCGAGTCCGGCGGACGAACATGGCCAGCCCCACCTCCCAAGGCCATAGCCCACCCGTTTTTGTGGCCTTTTTCCGCTTGACGAACTTGGCGCCCCAGCCTTCGGGCAGTTATTTTTGGGCGTAGCTTTGCCCGCGGCCTATTTTTGGTACATGGAGGCCGCTCGTAAAGTCCCGTCCCATTCCGAGTCCGGCGGACGAACTTGGCCAGCCCCACCCCCGAAGGCAATAGCCCACCCGTTTTTGAGCTCTTTTTCCGCTGGACGAACTTTGCGCCCCGGCCTTCGGCGGTTATTTTTGGGCGCGGCTTTGTCCGTGGCCTATTTTTTGCACACGGCGGCCGTTCGCAAAGTCTCGCCCCATTCCGAGTCCGGCGGACGAACTTGGCCAGCCCCACCCCCCAAGGCTATAGCCCACCCATTCTTTTGGCCTTTTTCCGCTGGACGAATGGGCGCCCCGGCCTTGGAGCGGTTATTTTTGGGTGTGGCTGTGCCCGCAACCTCTTTTTAGCACACGGAGGCCGCTCGCAAAGTCTTGCCCTGTTCCAAGTCCGGCGGACGAACATGGCCAGCCCCACCACCCAAGGCTATAGCCCACCTGTTTTTGTGGCCTTTTTCCGAGGGACGAAATTGGCGCCCCGTCCTTCGGGCGGTTATTTTTGGGCGCGGCTGTACCCGCGGCCTATTTTGGCACATGGAGGCCGCTCGCAAAGTCTCTCCCCATTCCAAATCCGGCGGACGAACTTGGCCAGCCCCACCCCCCAAGGCTATAGCCCACCCGTTTTTGTGGCCTTTTTCCGCTGGACGTACTTGGCGCCCCGGCCTTTGGGCGGTTATTTTTGGGCGCAGCTGTACCCTTGGCCTATTTTGGCACATGGATGCCGCTTGCAAAATCTCAACCCATTCCAAGTCCGGCGGACGAACTTGGCCGGCCCCACCCCCGAAGGCAATAGCCCACCCGTTTTTGAGCTCTTTTTCTGCTGGACGAACTTTTCGCCCCGGCCTTCGGCGGTTATTTTTGGGCGCGGCTTTGTCCGTGGCCTATTTTTTGCACACGGCGGCCACTCGCAAAGTCTCGCCCCATTCCGAGTCCGGCGGACGAACTTGGCCAGCCCCACCCCCCAAGGCTATAGCCCACCCGTATTTGTGGCCTTTTTCCGCTGGACGAACTTGGCGCCCCGGCCTTCGGGCGGTTATTTTTGTACGCGGCTGTGCCCGCGGCCTATTTTTGGCACACAGAGGCTGCTCGCAAAGGCTCATCCCATTCCGAGTCCGTCGGATGAACTTGGCCAGCCCCACCCCCCAAGAATATAGCCCACCCGTTTTGGTGGCCTTTTTCCGCTGGACGAACTTGGCGCCCAAGCCTATGGGGGGTTTGTTTAGGGCGTGGCTGTGCCCGCGGCTTATTTTTGGTGCACGGAGGCCGCTCACAAAGTTTCGCCCCATTCCGAGTCCGACGGACGAAGTTGGCCAGCCCCACCCCCCAAGGCTATAGCCAACCCGTTATTGTGGCTTTTTTCCGCTGGTCGAACTTGGCGCCCAGGGCTTCGGGCAGTTATTTTTGTGTGTGGCTGAGCCCGCAGCCTTTTTTTTGCACATGGAGGCCGCTCGCAAAGTCTCGGACCATTCCGAGTCCGGCGGACGAACTTGGCCAGCCCCACCCCCCAAGGCTATAGCCCACCCGTTTTTGTGGCCTTTTTCCGCTGGACGAATGGGCGCCCCGGCGTTCGGGCGGTTATTTTTGGGTGTGGCTGTGCCCGCGGCCTATTTTTAGCACACAGAGGCCGCTCGCAAAATCTCGCCCCATTCCGAGTACGGAGGATGAACTTGGCCAGCCCCACCCCCCAAGGCTATAGCCCACCCGTTTTTCTGGCCTTTTTCCGCTGGACGAACTTGGCGCCCCGGCCTCGGGCGGTAATTTTTTGGTACGGCTGTGCCCGCGGCCTATTTTTGGCACACAGAGGCCGTTCGCAATGTCTTGCCCCATTCTGAGTCCGGCGGACGAACTTGGCCAGCCCCACCCCCAAAGGCTATAGCCCACCCGTTTTTGTGGCATTATTCCGCTGGATGAATTGGCGCCCCGGCCTTCAGGCGGTTATTTTTGGGTACGGTTGTGCCCGCTGCCTATTTTTGGCACACTGAGTCCGCTCGCAAAGTCTCTCCCGATTCCGAGTCCGGCGGACGAACTTGGCCAGCTCCACCCCCCAAGGCTATAGCCCACCCGTTTTTGTGGCCGTTTTCCGCTGGACGTACTTGGCGCCCCGGCCTTCGGGCGGTTATTTTTGGGCGCGGCTGTTCCAGCGGCCTATTTTTGGCACATGTAGGCCGCTCGCAAAATCTCTACCCATTCCGAGTCCAGCGGACGAACATGGCCCGTGCCACCCCCCAAGGCTATAGCCCACCCGTATTTGTGGCCTTTTTCCGCTGGACGAACTTGGCGCCCCGTCCTTTGGGCGGTTATTTTTGTGTGCGGCTGTGCCCGCGGCCTATTTTTGGCACACGGACGACGCTCGTAAAGTCTCATCCCATTCCGAGTCCGGCGGACGAACTTGGCCAGCCCCACCCCCAAGGCTATAGCCCACTCGTTTTGGTGGCCTTTTTCCGATGGACGAACTTGGCGCCCCAGCTTCTGGGGGGTTTTTTTAGGGTGTGGCTGTGCCCGTGGTTTATTTTTGGCGGACGGAGGCCGCTCACAAACTTTCGCCCCATTCCGAGTCCGACGGACGAACTTGGCCAGCCCCACCCCCCAAGGCTATAGCCAACCCGTTATTGTAGCCTTTTTCCGCTGGACCAACTTGGCGCCCAGGGCTTCGGGCCGTTATTTTTGTGTGCGGTTGATCCCGCAGCCTTTATTTTGCATGCGGAGGCCGCTCGCAAAGTCTCGTACCAATCCGAGTCCGGCGGACGAACTTGGCCAGCCCCACCCCCAAAGGCTATAGCCCACCCGTTTTTGTGGCATTTTTCCGCTGGACGAATGGGTGCCCCGGCCTTCGGGCGGTTATTTTTGGGCACGGCTGTGGCTGCGGCCTATTTTTGTTACACAGAGACCGCTCGCAAAGTCTCGTCCCATTCCGAGTCCGGCGGACGAACTTGCCCAGCCCCACCCCCCAAGGCTATAGCCCACCCCTTTTTGTGGCCTTTTTCCGCTAGACGAACTTGGCGCCCCAGCCTCTGGGTGGATATTTTAGGGCGTGACTGTGCCCGTGGCCTATTTTTGCCGCACTGAGGCCGCTCGCAAAGTTTCGCCCCATTCCGAGTCCGACGGACGAACTTGGCCAGCCTCACCCCCCAAGGCTATAGCCAACCCGTTCTTGTGGCCTACTTCCGCTGGACGAACTTGGCGGCCTGGCTTTCGGGCGGTTATTTTTGGGCGTGGCTGTGCCCGCGGCGTATTTTTGGCACATGGAGGCCGCTCGCAAAGTCTAGTCCCATTCCGAGTCCGGCGGACGAACATGGCCAGCGCCACCCCCCAAGGCTATAGCCCAACCGTTTTTGTGGCCTTTTTCCACTGGACGTACTTGGCGCCCCGGCCTTCGGGCGGTTATTTTTGGGCGCGACTGTGCCCTCAGCCTATTTTTGGCACACGGAGGCTGCTCACAAAGTCTCGCCCTATTCCAAGTCCGGCGGACGAACATGGCCAGCCCCACCCCCCAAGGCAATAGCCCACCCATTTTTGTGGCCTTTTTCCGCTGGACGAACTTGGCGCCCCAGCCTTCAGGTGGTTATTTTCGGGCGCGGCTGTGCCCGCATCCTATTTTTGGTACACGGATGCCACTTGCAAAGTCTCATCCCATTCCGAATCCGGCGGACGAACTTGGCTAGCCCAACCCCACAAGGCTATAGCCCACCCGTTTTTGTGGCCTTTTTCCGCTGGACGAACTTGGTGCCCCGGCCTTCGGCCGGTTATTTTTGGGCGCGGCTGTACCCGCGGCCTATTTTGGCACACGGAGGTCGCTCGCAAAGTCTCTCCCCATTCTGAGTCCGGCGGAAGAACTTGGCCAGCCCCACCCCCCAAGGCTATAGCCCACCCGTTTTTGTGGCCTTTTTCCGCTGGACGAACTTGGCGCCCCGGCCTTCGGGCTGTTATTTTTGGGCGCGGCTGTGTCCGTATCCTATTTTCCTCACACGGAGGCCACTTGCAAAGTCTCCCCCCATTCCGAGTCCGGCGGACGAACATTGCCTGCGCCTCCCCCCAAGGCTATAACCCACCCGTTTTTGTTGCCTTTTTCCGCTGGACGAACTTGGCGCGCCGGCGTTCGGGGATTTTTTTTTTGGTGCGACTTCGCCCGCGGCCTATTTTTGGCACATGGAGGCCGCTCGTAAAGTCTCGTCCCATTCCGAGTCCGGCGGACGAACTTGGCCAGCCACACCCCACAAGGCTATAGCCCACCCGTTTTTGTGGCCTTTTTCCACTGGACGTACTTGGCGCCCCGGCCTTCGGGCGGTTATTTTTGGGCGCGACTGTGCCCTCAGCCTATTTTTGGCACACGGAGGCTGCTCACAAAGTCTCGCCCTATTCCAAGTCCGACGGACGAACATGGCCAGCCCCACCCCCCAAGGCAATAGCCCACCCGTTTTTGTGGCCTTTTTCCGCTGGACGAACTTGGCGCCCCGGCCTTCGGGTGGTTATTTTCGGGCGCGGCTGTGCCCGTATCCTATTTTCGGTACACGGAGGCCGCTCGCAAAGTCTCGTCCCATTCCGAGTCTGGCGGACGAACGTGGCGAGACCCACCCCCAGGACTATAGCCCACCCGTTTTTGTGGCCTTTTTCCGCCGGATGAACTTGGCGCCCTGGCATTCGGGTGGTTATTTTTGGGTGCGGCTGTGACCACGGCCTATTTTTCGCACATGGAGGCCACTCACAAAGTCTCGTCCCATTCCAAGTCCGGCGGATGAACTTGGCCAGCCCCACCCCAAGGCTATAGCCCACCCGTTTTTGTGGCCTTTTTCCGCTGGACGAACTTGGCGCCCTGGCCTTCGGGTGGTTATTTTTGGACGAAGCTGTGACCACGGCCTATTTTTCACACACGGAGGCCGCTCGCAAAGTCTCGTCCCATTCCGAGTCCGGCGGACGAACTTGGCCAGCCCCACCCCAAGGCTATAGCCCACCCGTTTTTGTGGCCTTTTTCCGCTGGACGAAGTTGGCGCACCGGCCTTCGGGTGGTTATTTTTGGGCGCGGCTGTGCCCTTGGCCTATTTTTAGCACACGGAGACCGCTCGCAAAGTCTCGCCCCATTCCGAGTCCGACGGAGGAAATTGGCCATCTCCACCCCCCAAGGCTATAGCCCACCCATTTTTGTGGCCTTTTTCCGCTGGACGAACTTGGCGCCCTGGCCTTCGGGTGGTTATTTTTGGACGCGGCTGTGCCCGTGGCCTATTTTTGGCAAACGGAAGCCGCTCGCATCGTCTATTCCCATTCCAAGACCAGCGGACAAACATGGCCAGCCCCACCCCCCAAGGCTATAGCCCACCCGTTTTTGTGGCCTTTTTCTGCTGGACGAACTTCGCGCCCCGGCCATCGGGCAGTTATTTTTGGGCGTGGCTGTTCCGGCGGCCTAATTTTGGCACATGGAAGCCGCTCGCATCGTCTTGTCCCATTCCGAGTCCGGCGGACGTTCTTGGCCAGCCCCACCCGCCAAGGCTGTAGCCCACCCGTTTATGTGGCCTTTTTCCGCTGGAAGAACTTGGCGCCCCGGCCTTCGGGTGGTTATTTTTGGACGCGGCTGTGACCGCGGCCTATTTTTGGCACACGGAGGCCGCTCCCAAAGTCTCGTCCCATTCCGAGTCCGGCGGACTAACTTGGCGAGCCCCACCCCCGGGACTATAGCCCACCCGTTTTTGTGGCCTTTTTCCGCCGGATGAACTTGGCGCCCCGGCGTTCGGGTGGTTATTTTTGGACGCGGCTATGACCGCGGCCTATTTTAGCCACACGGAGGCCGCTCACAAAGTCTCGTCCCATTCCGAGTCCGGCGGACGAACTTGGCCAGCCCCACCCGCAGGACTATAGCCCACCCATTTTTGTGGCATTTTTCCGCCGAACGAACTTCGCGCCCCGGCGTTCGGGCATTTATTTTTGGGCACGGCTGTACCCGCGGCCTATTTTTGGCACACCGAGGCTGCTCGCAAAGTCTCGTCGCATTCCGAGTCCGACGGCCGAACTTGGCCAGCCCCACCCCCCAAGGCTATAGCCGACCCGTTTTTGTGGCCTTTTTCCGCTGGACGAACTTAGCGCCCTGGCCTTCGGGTGGTTATTTTTGGACGCGGCCGTGACCGCGGCCTATTTTTGGCACACGGAGGCCGCTCGCAAAATCTCGTCCCATTCCGAGTCCGGCGGACGAACGTGGCGAGACCCACCCCCAGGACTATAGCCCACCCGTTTTTGTGGCCTTTTTCCACCGGATGAACTTGGCGCCCTGGCATTCGGGTGGTTATTTTTGGGTACGGCTGTGCCCTTGGCCTATTTTTGGCACACCGAGGTTGCTCGCAAAGTCTCGTCGCATTCCGAGTCCGACGGACGAACTTGGCCAGCCCCACCCCCCAAGGCTATAGCCGACCCGTTTTTGTGGCCTTTTTCCGCTGGACGAACTTAGCGCCCTGGCCTTCGGGTGGTTATTTTTGGACGCGGCCGTGACCGCGGCCTATTTTTGGCACACGGAGGCCACTCGCAAACTCTCGTTCCATTCCGAGTCCGGCGTACGAACTTGGCCGGCCCCACCCCCCAAGGCTATAGCCCACCCGTTTTTCTGGCCTTTTTCTGCTGGACGAACTTGGCGCCCCGGCCTTCAGGTGGTTATTTTTCGGCGCGGCTGTGCCTTTGGCCTATTTTTGGCACACGGAAGCCGCTCGTAAAGTCTCGCCCCATTCCTATTCCGGCGGACGAACTTGGCGCCCTGGCCTTCGGGCGGTTATTTTTGGGCGCGGTTGTGCCCGTGGCCTATTTTTGGCACACGGAGGCCGCTCACAAAGTCTCGCCCCATTCCGAGTCCGGCGGATGAACTTGGCGCCCTGGCCTTCGGGCGGTTATTTTTGGGCGTGGCTATGCCCGTGGCCTATTTTTGGCACACGTAGGCCGCTCGTAAACTCCCATTCCATTCCGAGTCCGGCGTACGAACTTGGCCAGCCCCACCCCCCAAGGCTATAGCCCACCCGTTTTTGTGGCCTTTTTCCGCTGGACGAACTTGGCGCCCCCGCCTTCATGTGGTTATTTTTGGGTGCAGCTGTGTGCGAGGCCTATTTTTGGCACACGGAGGCCGCTCGCCAAGTCTCGCCCCATTCCGAGTCCGGCGGACGAACATGGCCAGCCCCACCCCCCAAGGCTATAGGCCACCCGTTTTTGTGGCCCTTTTCCGCTGGACGAACTTGGCGCCCGTGCCTTCGGGTGGTTAATTTTCATCGTGGCTGTGCCCGCTGCCTATTTTTGACACACGGAGGCCGCTCGTAAAGTCTCATCCCATTCCGAGTCCGGCCGACGAACTTGGCCGGCCCCAGCCCCCAAGGCTATAGCCCACCCGTTTTTGTGGCCTTTTTCCGCTGGACGAACTTGGCGCCCCGGCCTTCGACCGGTTATTTTTTCTGTGCGGCTATGCCCGCGGCCGATTTTTGGCTCACGGAGGCCGCTCGCAAAGTCTCGTCCCATTCTGAGTCAGGCGGACGAACTTGGCCAGCGCAACCACCCAAGGCTATAGCCCACCCGTTTTTGTGGCCTTTTTCCGCTGGACGAACTTAGCGTCCGGGCCTTCGGGCGGCTAATTTTGGTCGCGGCTGTGCCCGCGGCCTATTTTTGGAACACGGTGGCCGCTCGCAAAGTCTCGCCCCATTCCGAGTCCGGCGGACGAACTTGGCCTGCCCCACACCCCAAGGCTATAGCCCACCCGTTTTTGTGGCCTTTTTCCGCTGGACGAACTTGGCGCCCCGGCCTTCGGGCTGTTATTTTTTGGTGCGGCTGTACCCGCGGCATATTTTTGGCTCACGGAGGCCGCTCGCAAAGTCTCGTCCCATTCCGAGTCCGGAGGACGAACTTGGCCAGCCCAAACCCCCAAGGCTATAGCCCACCCGTTTTTGTGGCCTTTTTTTGCTGGACGAACTGGGCGTCCCGGCCTTCGGGCAGTTATTTTTTGGCGCGGCTGTGCCCGAGGCCTATTTTTGATGAACGGAGGCCACTCGCCAAGTCTCATCCCATTGCAAGTCCGGCGGACGAACATAGCCAGCCCCACCCCCAAGGCTATAGGCCACCCGTTTTTGTGGCCTTTTTCCGCTGGACGAACTTGGCGCCAGTGCCTTCGGGTGGTTAATTTTCATCGTGGCTGTGCCCGCTGCCTATTTTTGACACACGGAGGCCGCTCGCAAAGTCTTATCCCATTCCGAGTCCGGCCGACGAACTTGGCCGGCCCCAGCCCCCAAGGCTATAGACCACCCGTTTTTCTGGCCTTTTTCTGCTGGACGAACTTGGCGCCCCGGCCTTCGACCGGTTATTTTTTCAGTGCGGCTATGCCCGCGGCCTATTTTTGGCTCACGGAGGCCGCTCACAAAGTCTCGTCCCATTCCGAGTCAGGCGGACGAACTTGGCCAGCGCAACCACCCAAGGCTATAGCCCACCCGTTTTTGTGGCCTTTTTCCGCAGGACGAACTTGGCGCCCCGGCCTTCGGGCGGTTATTTTTTGGCGTGGCCATGCCCGCAGCCTATTTTTGGTGCACGGAGTCCGCTCGCAAAGTCTCGCCCCATTCCGAGTCCGGCGGACGAACTTGGCCAGCCCCACACCCCAAGGCTATAGCCCACCCGTTTTTGTGGCCCTTTTTCGCTGGACGAACTTGGCGCTCCGGCCTTCAGGCTGTTATTTCTCAGTGCGGCTGTGCCCGTGGCATATTTTTGGCTCACAGAGGCCGCTCGCAAAGTCTCATCCCATTCCGAGTCAGGCGGACAAACTTGGCCAGCGCAACCACCCAAGGCTATAGCCCACCCGTTTTTGTGGCCTTTTTCCGCAGGACGAACTTGGCGCCCCGGCCTTCGTGCGGTTATTTTTCATCGTGGCCATGACTGCAGCCTATTTTTGGTACACGGAGTCCGCTCGCAAAGTCTCGCCCCATTCCGAGTCCGGCGGACGAACTTGGCCAGCCCCACACCCCAAGGCTATAGCCCACCCGTTTTTGTGGCCTTTTTCCGCTGATCGAACTTGGCGCCCCGAACTTCGGGCTGTCATTTTGTATTGCGGCCGTGCCCGCGGCCTATTTTTGGCACACGGAGGCCGCTCACAAAGTCTCGCCCCATTCCGAGTCCGGCGGACAAACTTGGCCAGCCCCCCTCCCCCCAAGGCTATACCCCACCCGTTTTTGTGGCCTTTTTCCGCAGGACGAACTTGGCACCCCGGCCTTCGGGTGGTTATTTTAGGGTACGGCTATCCCCGTGGCCTATTTTTGGCACACAGAAGCCGCTCGCAAAGTCTCACCCCATTCTCAGTCCGGCGGACGAACTTGGCCAGCCCCACCCCCCAAGGCTATAGCCCACCCGTTTTTGTGTCCTTTTTGCGCGGGACGAACTTGGCGCCACGGTCTTCGGGCGGTTATTGTTGGGAGCGGCTGTGACCGCGGCCTATTTTTGGCACACGGAGGTCGCTCGCAAAGTCTCGCCCCATTCCGAGTCCGGCGGAGGAACTTGGCCAGCGCCACCCCCCAAGGCTATAACTCACCCGTTTTTGTGGCCTTTTTCCGCTGGACGAACTTGGCGCCCCGGCCTTCGGGTGGTTGTTTTAGGGTGCGGCTGTCCCCGCGGCCTATTTTTGGCACACGGAAGCCGCTCGCAAAGTCTCACCCCATTCTGAGTCCGGCGGACGAACTTGGCTAGCCCCACCCCCCAAGGCTATAGCCCACCCGTTTTTGTGACCTTTTTCCGCGGGACGAACTTGGCGCCACGGTCTTCGGGCGGTTATTGTTGGGAGCGGCTGTGCCAGCGGCCTTTTTTTGGTACACGGAGGCCGCTCGCAAAGTCTCACCCCATTCCGGGTCCGGCGGAGGAACTTGGCCAGTGCCACCCGCCAAAGCTATAGCCCACCCGTTTTTGTGGCCTTTTTCTGCTGGACGAACTTGGCCAACCCCACCCCCCAAGGCTATAGCCCACCCGTTTTTGTGGAAATTTTCTGCTGGACGAACTTGGCAACCCGGCCTTCGTGCGGTTTTTTTTTGGTGTGGCTGTGCCCGCAGCCTATTTTTGGTAAACGGAGGCCGCTCGCAAAGTCTCGCCACATTCCGAGTCCGGCGGACGAACTTGGCCAGCCCTACCCACCAAGGCTATAGCCCACCCGTTTTTGTGGCCTTTTCCCGCTGGACGAACTTGGCGCCCGCCTTCGGGTGGTTATTTTTGGAATGGTTGTGCCCGCGGCCTATTTTTGGCACACGGAGGCCGCTTGCAAAGTCTCATCCCATTCCGTGACCGGGGGACGAACTTGCCCAGCCCCACCCCCCAAGGCTATAGCCTACCCATTTTTGTGGCCTTCTTTCGCTGGACGAACTTGGCGCCCCGGCCTTCGGGCAATTGTTTTGGGGTACGGCTGTGCCCGCAGCCTATTTTTTGCCCACGGAGGCCGCTCGCAAAGTCTTGCCCCATTCCGAGTCCGGCGGACGAACTTGGCCAGCCCCACCCCCCAACGCTATAGCCCACCCGTTTTTGTGGCCTTTTTCCGCTGGACGAACTTGGCGCCCCGGCCTTCGGGCCGTTATTTTTGGACGCGGCTGTGCCCGCGGCCTATTTTTTGCACACGGAGGCCGCTCGCAAAGTCTGGCGCCATTCCGAGTCCGGCGGACGAAGTCGGCCAGCCCCACCCCCCAAGGCTATAGCCCACCCGTTTTTGTGGCCTTTTTCCGCTGGGCGAACTTGGCGCCCCGGCCTTCGGGCGGTTATTTTTGGGCGCGGTTGTGACTGCGGCCTATTTTTGGCACACGGAGGCCCCTCGGAAAGTCTCGCGCCATTCCGAGTCCGGCGGACGAAGTTGGCCAGCCCAACCTCCCAAGGCTATAGCCCACCCGTTTCTGTGGCCTCTTTCCGCTGGACGAACTTGGCGCCCCGGCCTTCGGGCGGTTATTTTTGGGCGCGGCTGTGCCTGCGGCCTGTTTTTGGCACACGGAGGCCCCTCGCAAAGTCTCGTGCCATTCCGAGTCCGGCGGACGAAGGTGGCCAGCCCCACCCCCCAAGGCTATAGCCCACCCGTTTTTGTGGCCTTTTTCCGCTGGACGAACTTGGCGCCCCAGCCTTCGGGCAGTTATTTTTGGGCGCGGTTGTGCCTGCGGCCTATTTTTGGCACACGGAGGCCCCTCGGAAAGTCTCGCGCCATTCCGAGTCCGGCGGACGAAGTTGGCCAGCCCCACCTCCCAAGGCTATAGCCCACCCGTTTTTGTGGCCTTTTTCCGCTGGGCGAACTTGGCGCCCCGGCCTTCGGGCGGTTATTTCTGGCGCGGATGTGCCTGCGGCCTATTTTTGCCACACGGAGGCCCCTCGGAAAGTCTCGCGCCATTCCGAGTCCAGCGGACGAAGTTGGCCAGGCCCACCTCCCAAGGCTATAGCCCGCCCGTTTTTGTGGCCTTTTTCCGCTGGACGAACTTGGCGCCCCGGCCTTCGGGCGGTTATTTTTGGGCGCGGCTGTGGCCGCGGCCTATTTTTGGCAAACGGAGGCCCCTCGCAAAGTCTCGCGCCATTCCGAGTCCGGCGGACGAAGTTGGCCAGCCCCACCTCCCATGGCCATAGCCCACCCGTTTTTTGGCCTTTTTCCGCTAGACGAACTTGGCGCCCCGGCCTTCGGGCGGTTATTTGTGGGCGCGGTTGTGCCCACGGCCTATTTTTGGCACACGGAGGCCCCTTGCAAAGTCTCGCGCCATTCCGATTCCGGCGGACGAAGTTGGCCAGCCCCACCCCCCAAGGCTATAGCCACCCGTTCTTGTGGCCTTTTTCCGCTGGACGAACTTGGCGACCCGACCTTCGGGCGGTTATTTTTGGACGCGGCTGTGCCCGCAGCCTATTTTTGGCACGCGGAGGCCCATCGCAAAGTCTCGCGCCATTCCGAGTCCGGCGGACGAAGTCGGCCAGCCCCACCTCCCAAGTCTATAGCCCACCCGTTTTGGTGGACTTTTTCCGCTGGACGAACTTGGCGCCCCGGCCTTCGGGCGGTTATTTGTGGGCGCGGTTGTGCCCACGGCCTATTTTTGGCACACGGAGGCCCCTTGCAAAGTCTCGCGCCATTCCGATTCCGGCGGACGAAGTTGGCCAGCCCCACCCCCCAAGGCTATAGCCACCCGTTCTTGTGGCCTTTTTCCGCTGGACGAACTTGGCGACCCGACCTTCGGGCGGTTATTTTTGGGCGCGGCTGTGCCCGCAGCCTATTTTTGGCACGCGGAGGCCCATCGCAAAGTCTCGCGCCATTCCGAGTCCGGCGGACGAAGTCGGCCAGCCCCACCTCCCAAGGCTATAGCCCACCCGTTTTGGTGGACTTTTTCCGCTGGACGAACTTGGCGCCCCGGCCTTCGGGCGGTTATTTTTGGGCGCGGCTGTGCCCGCGGCTGATTTTTTGCACACGGAGGCCCCTCGCAAAGTCTTGCGCCATTCCGATTCCGGCGGACGAAGTTGGCCAGCCCCACCTCCCATGGCCATAGCCCACCCGTTTTTGTGGCCTTTTTCCGCTGGACGAACTTGGCGCCCCGGCTTTCGGGTGGTTATTTTTGGGTACGGCTGTGCCCGCAGCCTATATTTGGCACACAGAGGCCCCTCGCAAAGTCTCGCGTCATTCCGAGTCCGGCGGACGAAGTCAACCAGCCCCACCCCCCAAGGCTATAGCCCACCCGTTTTTGTGGCCATTTTCCGCTGGACGAACTTGGCGCCCCGGCCTTCGGGCGGTTATTTTTGGGTACGGCTGTGCCCGCGCCCTATTTTGGCACACGGAGGCCCCTCACAAAGTCTCGCGCCATTCCGAGTCCGGCGGACGAAGTGGGCCAGACCCAACCCCCAAGGCTATAGCCCACCCGTTTTTGTGGCCTTTTTCCGCCGGACGAACTTGGCGCTCCGGTCTTCGGGCGGTTATTTTTGGGTGCGGCTGTGCCCGTGGCCTATTTTTGGCACACGGAGGCCCCTCAGAAAGTCTTGCGCCATTCCGAGTCCGGCGGACGAAGTGGGCCAGCCCCTCCCCCCAAGGCTATAGCGCACCCGTTTTTTGGCCATTTTTCCGCTGGGGGGTCTGGGCGCGCCGACCTTCGGCGGGTTATTTTAGGGCGCGGCTGTGCCCACGGCCTATTTTTGGCACACGGAGGCCGCTCATAAAGTCTCGCCCCGTTCCGAGTCCGGCGGACGAAGTCGGCCAGCCCCTCCCCCCAAGGCTATAGCCCACCCGTTTTTGTGGCCTTTTTCCGCTGGACGAACTTGGCGCCCCGGCTTTCGGGCGGTTATTTTTGGGCGCCGCTGTGCCCGCGGCCTATTTTTGGCACACGGAGGCCGCTCGCAAAGTCTGGCATCATTCCGAGTCCGGCGGACGAAGTGGGCCAGCCCCCCCCCCCAAAGCTATAGCCCACCCGCTTTTGTGGCCTTTTTCCGCTGGACGAACTTGGCGCCCCGGCCTTCGGGCGGTTATTTTTGGGTGCGGTTGTGACCGTGGCCTATTTTTGGCACACGGAGGCCCCTCACAAAGTCTCGCGCCATTCCGAGTCCGGCTGACGAAGTTGGCCAGCCCCACCCCCCAAGGCTATAGCCCACCCGTTTTTGTGGCCTTTTTCCGCTGGACGAACTCGGCGCCCCGGCCTTCGGGCGGTTATTTTTGGGCGCGGCTGTGCCCGGGGCCTATTTTTGGAACACGTTAACCGCTCGCAAAGTCTCACGCCATTCCGAGTCCGGCGGACGAAGTTGGCCAGCCCCACCCCCCAAGGCTATAGCCCACCCGTTTTTGTGGCCTTTTTCCGCTGGACGAACTTGGCGCCCCGGCTTTCGGGCGGTTATTTTTGGGCGCGGCTGTGCCCACGGCCTATTTTTGGCACACGGAGGCCCCTCGCAAAGTCTCGCGCCATTCCGATTCCGGCGGACGAAGTTGGCCAGCCCCACCTCCCAAGGCTATAGCCCACCCGTTTTTGTGGCCTTTTTCCGCTGGACGAACTTTGCGCCCCGGCCTTCGGGCGGTTATTTTTGGGCGCGGCTGTGCCCGCGGCCTATTTTTGGCACACGGAGGCCCCTCACAAAGTCTCGCGCCATTCCGAGTCCGGCTGACGAAGTTGGCCAGCCCCACCCCCCAAGGCTATAGCCCACCCGTTTTTGTGGCCTTTTTCCGCTGGACGAACTCGGCGCCCCGGCCTTCGGGCCGTTATTTTTGGGCGCGGCTGTGCCCGGGCCCTATTTTTGGAACACGTTAACCGCTCGCAAAGTCTCACGCCATTCCGAGTCCGGCGGACGAAGTTGGCCAGCCCCACCCCTCAAGGCTATAGCCCACCCGTTTTTGTGGCCTTTTTCCGCTGGACGAACTTGGCGCCCCGGCTTTCGGGCGGTTATTTTTGGGCGCGGCTGTGCCCACGGCCTATTTTTGGCACACGGAGGCCCCTCGCAAAGTCTCGCGCCATTCCGATTCCGGCGGACGAAGTTGGCCAGCCCCACCTCCCAAGGCTATAGCCCACCCGTTTTTGTGGCCTTTTTCCGCTGGACGAACTTTGCGCCCCGGCCTTCGGGCGGTTATTTTTGGGCGCGGCTGTGCCCGCGGCCTATTTTTGGCACACGGAGGCCCCTTGCAAAGTCTCGCGCCATTCCGAGTCCGGCGGACGAAGTTGGCCAGCCCCTCCGCCCAAGGCTATAGCCCACCCGTTTTTTGGCCATTTTTCCGCTGGGGGGTTTCGGCGCGCCGACCTTCGGGGGGTTAATTTTGGGCGCGGCTGTGCCCGCGGCCTATTTTTGGGACGCGGAGGCCGCTCGCAAAGTCTCTCGCCATTCCGAGTCCGGCGGACGAAGTTGGCCAGCCCCTCCCCCCAAGGCTATAGCCCATCCGTTTTTTGGCCATTTTTCCGCTAGGGGGTTTGGGCGCGCCGACCTTCGGGGGGCTATTTTTGGGCGCGCCTGTGCCGACGGCCTGTTTTTGGCACGCGGAGGCCGCTCGCAAAGTCTCGCCCCATTCCGAGTCCGGCGGACGAAGTTGGCCAGCCCCTCCCCCCAAGGCTATAACCAACCCGTTTTTTGGCCATTTTTCTGCTGGGGGGTTTCGGCGCGCCGACCTTCAGGGGCTTACTTTTGGGCGGTGCTGTGCCGCGGCCTATTTTCGGCATGGGGAGGCCGCTCGCAAAGTCTCGCCCCATTCCGAGTCCGGCGGACGAAGTTGTCCAGCCCCTCCCCTCAAGGCTATAGCCCACCCGTTTTTTGGCCATTTTTCCGCTGGGGGGTTTGGGCGCGCCGACCTTCGGTGGGTTATTTTTGGGCGCGGCTGTGCCCGCGGCCTATTTTTGGGATGCAGAGGCCGCTCGCAAAGTCTCTCGCCATTCCGAGTCCGGCGGACGAAGTTGGCCAGCCCCTCCCCCCAAGGCTATAGCCCACCCGTTTTTTGGCCATTTTTCCGCTGGACGAACTTGGCGCCCCGGCCTTCGGCCAGTTATTTTTGGGCGCGGCTGTGTCCGCGGCCTATTTTTGTCACGCGGACGGTGTTCGCAAAATCTCGCCCCATTCCGAGTACGGCGGACGAAGTCGGCCAGCCCCTCCCCCCAAGGCTATAGCCCACCCTTTTTTGGCAATTTTTCCGCTGGGGGGTTTGGGCGCGCCGACCTTCGGGGGGCTATTTTTGGGCACGGCTGTGCCCGCGGCCTGTTTTTGCCTCGCGGAGGCCGCTCCCAAAGTCTCGCCCAATTCCGAGGCCGGCGGACGAAGTCGGCCAGCCCCTCCCCCCAAGGCTATAACCCACCCGTTTTTTGGCCATTTTTCCGCTGGGGGGTTTGGGCGCGCCGACCTTCGGGGGGTTAGTTTTGGGCGCTGCTGTGCCGTGGCCTATTTTCGGCACGCGGAGGCCGCTCGCAAAGTCTCGCCCCATTCCGAGTCCGGCGGACGAAGTTGGCCAGCCCCTCCCCCCAAGGCTATAGCCCACCCGTTTTTTGGCCATTTTTCCGCTGGACGAACTTGGCGCCCCGGCCTTCGGGCAGTTATTTTTGGGCGCGGCTGTGTCCGCGGCCTATTTTTATCACGCGGAGGGTGCTCGCAAAGTCTCGCCCCATTCCGAGTACGGCGGACGAAGTCGGCCAGCCCCTCCCCCCAAGGCTATAGCCCACCCGTTTTTTGGCCATTTTTCCGGTGGGGGGGTTTGGGCTCGCCGACCTTCGGTGGGTTATTTTTGGGCGCCGCTGTGCCCGCGGCCTATTTTGGGGACGCGGAGGCCGCTCGCAAAGTCTCGCCCCATTCCGAGTCCGGCGGACGAAGTTGGCCAGCCCCTCCCCCCAAGGCTATAGCCCACCCGTTTTTTGGCCATTTTTCCGCTGGACGAACTTGGCGCCCCGGCCTTCGGGCAGTTATTTTTGGGCGCGGCTGTGTCCGCGGCCTATTTTTGTCACGCGGAGGGTGCTCGCAAAGTCTCGCCCCATTCCGAGTACGGCGGACGAAGTCGGCCAGCCCCTCCCCCCAAGGCTATAGCCCACCCGTTTTTTGGCCATTTTTCCGGTGGGGGGGTTTGGGCTCGCCGACCTTCGGTGGGTTATTTTTGGGCGCCGCTGTGACCGCGGCCAATTTTGGGGACGCGGAGGCCGCTCGCAAAGTCTCGCCCCATTCCGAGTCCGGCGGACGAAGTTGGCCAGCCCCTCCCCCCAAGGCTATAGCCCACCCGTTTTTTGGCCATTTTTCCGCTGGACGAACTTGGCGCCCGGGCCTTTGGGCAGTTAATTTTGGGCGCGGCTGTGCCCGCAGCCTATTTTAGGCTCGCGGAGGCCGCTCGCAAATTCTCGCCCCATTCCGAGTCCGGCGGACGAAGTTGGCCAGCCCCTCCCCCCAAGGCTATAGCCCACCCGTTTTTTGGCCATTTTTTCACGGGGTGGTTTGGGCGCGCCGACCTTCGGAGGGTTATTTTTGGGCGCGGCTGTGTCCGCAGCCTATTTTTGGCACGCAGAGGCCACTCGCAAAGTCTCACCCCATTCCGAGTCCGGCGGAAGAAGTTGGCCAGACCCAACCCCCAAGGCTATAGCCCACCCGTTTTTGTGGCCTTTTTCCGCCGGACGAACTTGGCGCTCCGGTCTTCGGGCGGTTATTTTTGGGTGCGGCTGTGCCCGTGGCCTATTTTTGGCACACGGAGGCCCCTCAGAAAGTCTTGCGCCATTCCGAGTCCGGCGGACGAAGTGGGCCAGCCCCTCCCCCCAAGGCTATAGCGCACCCGTTTTTTGGCCATTTTTCCGCTGGGGGGTCTGGGCGCGCCGACCTTCGGCGGGTTATTTTAGGGCGCGGCTGTGCCCACGGCCTATTTTTGGCACACGGAGGCCGCTCATAAAGTCTCGCCCCATTCCGAGTCCGGCGGACGAAGTCGGCCAGCCCCTCCCCCCAAGGCTATAGCCCACCCGTTTTTGTGGCCTTTTTCCGCTGGACGAACTTGGCGCCCCGGCCTTCGGGCGGTTATTTTTGGGCGCCGCTGTGCCCGCGGCCTATTTTTGGCACACGGAGGCCGCTCGCAAAGTCTGGCATCATTCCGAGTCCGGCGGACGAAGTGGGCCAGCCCCCCCCCAAAGCTATAGCCCACCCGCTTTTGTGGCCTTTTTCCGCTGGACGAACTTGGCGCCCCGGCCTTCGGGCGGTTATTTTTGGGTGCGGTTGTGACCGTGGCCTATTTTTGGCACACGGAGGCCCCTCACAAAGTCTCGCGCCATTCCGAGTCCGGCTGACGAAGTTGGCCAGCCCCACCCCCCAAGGCTATAGCCCACCCGTTTTTGTGGCCTTTTTCCGCTGGACGAACTCGGCGCCCCGGCCTTCGGGCGGTTATTTTTGGGCGCGGCTGTGCCCGGGGCCTATTTTTGGAACACGTTAACCGCTCGCAAAGTCTCACGCCATTCCGAGTCCGGCGGACGAAGTTGGCCAGCCCCACCCCCCAAGGCTATAGCCCACCCGTTTTTGTGGCCTTTTTCCGCTGGACGAAGTTGGTGCCCCGGCCTTCGGGTGGTTATTTTTGCCGCGGCTGTGTCCGGGGCCTATTTTTGGAACACGTTAACCGCTCGCAAAGTCTCACGCCATTCCGAGTCCGGCGGACGAAGTTGGCCAGCCCCACCCCCCAAGGCTATAGCCCACCCGTTTTTGTGGCCTTTTTCCGCTGGACGAAGTTGGTGCCCCGGCCTTCGGGCGGTTATTTTTGGGCGCGGCTGTGCCCGGGGCCTATTTTTGGCATAGGGAGGCCGCTCGCAAAGTCTCGCGCCATTCCGAGTCTGGCGGACGAAGTTGGCCAGCCCCACCCCCCAAGGCTATAGCCCACCCCTTTTTGTAGCCTTTTTCCGCTGGACAAACTTGGCGCCCCGGCCTTCGGGCGGTTATTTTTGGACTCAGCTGTGCCCGGGGCCTATTTTTGGCACACGGAGGCCGATCGCAAAGTCTCGTGCCATTCCGAGTCCGGCGTACGAAGTGGGACAGCCCCACCCCCCAAGGGTATAGCCCACCCGTTTTTGTGGCCTTTTTCCGCTGGACGAACTTGGCGCCCCAGCCTTCGGGCGGTTATTTTCGGGTGCGGCTGTGCCCGGGGCCTATTTTTGGCATAGGGAGGCGGCTCGCAAAGTCTCGCGCCATTCCGAGTCCGGCGGACGAAGTTGGCCAGCCCCACCCCCCAAGGCTACAGCCCACCCGTTTTTGTGGCCTTTTTCCGCTGGACGAACTTGGCGCCCCGGCCTTCGGGCGGTTATTTTTGGACGTAGCTGTGCCCGGGGCCTATTTTTGGCACACGGAGGCCGATCGCAAAGTCTCGCACCGTTCCGAGTCCGGCGGACGAAGTTGGCCAGCCCCACCCCCCAAGGCTATAGCCCACCCGTTCTTGTGGCCTTTTTCCGCTGGACGAACTTGGCGACCCGACCTTCGAGCGGTTATTTTTGGGCGCGGCTGTGTCCGCGGCCTATTTTTAGTAAACGGAGATGCCTCGCAAAGTCTCGCGCCGTTCCGAGTCCGGCCGTCGAAGTTGGCAAGCCACACCCCCCAAGGCTATAGCCCACCCTTTTTTGTGGCCTTTTTCCGCCGGACGAACTTGGTGCCCTGGCCTTCGGGCGGTTATTTTTGGGCGCGGCTGTGCCCACGGCCTATTTTTAGGACACGGAGGCCGATCGTAAAGTCTCGTGCCATTCCGAGTCCGGCGTACGAAGTGGGCCAGCCCCACCCCCCAAGGGTATAGCCCACCCGTTTTTGTGGCCTTTTTCCGCTGGACGAACTTGGCGCCCCGGCCTTCGGGCGGTTATTTTCGGGTACGGCTGTGCCCGGGGCCTATTTTTGGCATAGGGAGGCCGCTCACAAAGTCTCGCGCTATTCGGAGTCCGGCGGACGAAGTTGGCCAGCCCCACCCCCCAAGGCTATAGCCCACCCGTTTTTGTGGCCTTTTTCCACTGGACGAACTTGGTGCCCCGGCCTTCGGGCGGGTATTTTTGGGCGCGGCTGTGTCCGTGGCCTATTTTTAGTAAACGGAGATGCCTCGCAAAGTCTCGCACCATTTCGAGTCCGGCAGACTAAGTTGGCCAGCCCCACCCCCCAAGGTTATATCCCACCCGTTTTTGTGGCCTTTTTCCGCTGGACGAACTTGGCGCCCCGGCCTTCGGGCGGGTATTTTTGGGCGCGGCTGTGCCCACGGCCTATTTTTGGCACACGGAGGTGCCTAGCAAAGTCTTGCGCCATTCCTAGTCCGGCGAACGATGTTGGCCTGCCCCACCCCCGAAGGCTATAGCCCACCCGTTTTTGTGGCCTTTTTCCGCTGGACGAACTTGGCGCCCCGGCCTTCCGGCGGGTATTTTTGGACGTGACTGTGCCCGCGGCCTATTTTTGGGACACGGAGGTGCCTCGCAAAGTCTCACGCCATTCCGAGTCTGGCGGACGAAGTGGGCCTGCCCCACCCCCCAAGGCTATAGCCCACCCGTTTTTGTGGCCTTTTTCCGCTGGACGAACTTGGCGCCCCGGCCTTGGGCCGGTATTTTTGGACGCGGCTGTGCCCGCGGCCTATTTTTGGAACACGGAGGCCCCTCGCAACGTCTGACCCTATTCCGAGTCCGGCGGACGAACTTGGCCAGCCCCACCCCCCAAGGCTATAGCCCACCCGTTTTTGTGGCCTTTTTCCGCTGGACGAACTTGGCGCCCCGGCCTTCGGGAGGTTATTTTTGGGCGCGCTGTGCCCGCGGCATATTTTTGGCACACGGAGGCCGCTCGCAAAGTCTCGCCCCATTCCGAGTCAAGCGGACGAACTTGGCCAGCCCCACCCCCCATGGCTATAGCCCGCCCGTTTTTATGGCCGTTTTCCGCTGGACGAACCTGGCGCCCCTGCCTTCGGGCGGTTATTTTTGGGCGCGGCTGTGTCCGCGGCCTATTTCTGGCATATGGAGGCCGCTCGCAAAGTCTCGGCCCTTTCCGAGTCCGGCGGACGAACATGGCCAGCCCCACCCCCCAAGGCTATAGCCCACCCGTTTTTGTGGCCTTTTTCCGCAGGACAAACTTGGCGCCCCGTCCTTCGGGTGGTTATTTTTGGGCGTGGCTGCACCCGCACCCTATTTTTTACACACGGAGGCGCCTCGCAAAGTCTCACGCCATTCCGAGTCTGGCGGACGTAGTGGGCCTGCCCCACCCCCCAAGGCTATAGCCCACCCGTTTTTGTGGCCTTTTTCCGCTGGACGAACTTGGCGCCCCGGCCTTGGGCCGGTATTTTAGGACGCGGCGGTGCCTGCATGCCTATTTTTGGAACACGGAGGCCCCTCGCAACGTCTGACCCTATTCCGAGTCCGGCGGACGAACTTGGCCAGCCCCACCCCTCAAGGCTATAGCCCACCCGTTTTTGTGGCCTTTTTCCGCTGGACGAACTTGGCGCCCCGGCCTTCGAGCGGTTATTTTTGGGCGCCGCTGTGCCCGCGTCCTATTTTTGGCGCACAGAGGCCACTCTCAAAGTCTCGCCCCATTTCGAGTCCGGAGGACGAACTTGGCCAGCCCCACCCCCCAAGGCTATAGCCCACCCATTTTTGTGGACTTTTCCGTTGGGACGACCTTGGCGCCCCGGCCTTCGGGCGGTTATTTTTGGGCGCGGCTGTGTCCGCGGCCTATTTTTACCACATGGAGCCCGCTCGCAAAGTCTCGCCGCATTCGAGTCCTCTTGGACGAACTCAGCCAGCCCCACCCACCAAGGCTAAAGGCCACCCGTTTTTGTGGCCTTTTTCCGCTGGACGAACTTGGCGCCCCGGCCTTCGGGCGGTTATTTTTGGGTGTGGCTGTGCCCGCGGCTTATTTTTGGCACACAGAGGCCGCTCTCAAAGTCTCGCCCCAATCCGAGTCCTGCGGACGAACTTGGCTAGCTCCACCCACCAAGGCTATAGCCCACCCGTTTTTGTGGCCTTTTTCCGCTGGATGAACTTGGCGCCCCGGCCTTTGGGCAAATATTTTTGGGTGTGCCTATGCCTGCGGCCTATTTTTGGCACACAGAGGCCGCTCACAAAGTCTCACCCCATTCCGAGTCCGGCGGACGAACATGGCCAGCCCCACCCCCCAAGGCTATAGCCCACCCGTTTTTGTGGCCTTTTTCCGCTGGACGAACATGGCGCCCCGGCCTTCGGGCGGTTATTTTTGGGCGCGGCTGAGCCCGCAGCCTATTTTTGTCACACGGAGCCCGCTCGCAAAGTCTCGCCGCATTCCGAGTCCTGCGGACGAACTTGGCCAGCCCCACCCACCAAGGCTATAGCCCACCCGTTTTTGTGGCCTTTTTCCGCTAGACGAACTTGGCGCCCCGGCCTTTGGGCGGTTATTTTTTGGTGTGCCTGTGCCCACGGCCTATTTTTGGCACACTGAGGCCGCTCTCAAAGTCTCACCCCATTCCGAGTCCGGCGGACGAACTTGGCCAGCCCCACCCCCCAAGGCTATAGCCCACCCGTTTTTGTGGCCTTTTTCCGCTGGACGAACTTGGCGCCCCGGCCTTCGGGCGGTTATTTTTGGGCGCCGCTGTGCCCGCGTCCTATTTTTGGCACACAGAGGCCACTCTCAAAGTCTCGCCCCATTCCGAGTCCCTCGGACGAACAGCCAGCCCCACCCGCCAATGCTATAGCCCACCCGTTTTGTGGCCTTTTTCCGCCGGACGAACTTGGCGCCCGGCCTTGGGCGGTTATTTTGGGGCACGGCTGTGCCCGTGGCCTATTTTGTCACACGGAGCCCGCTCGCAAAGTCTTGCCGCATTCCGAGTCTCTGCGGACGAACTTGGCCAGCCCCACCCACCAAGGCTATAGCCCACCCATTTTTGTAGCCTTTTTCCGCTGGACGAACTTGGCGCCCGGCCTTTGGTAGGTTATTTTGGGTGTGCCTGTGCCTGCGGCCTATTTTTGGCACACAGAGGCCGCTCATAAAGTCTCACCCCATTCCGATTCAGCGGACGAACATGGCCAGCCCCACCCCCAAGGCTATAGCCCACCCGTTTTTGTGGCCTTTTCCGTTGGACGAACTTGGCGCCCGGCCTTCGGGCTGTTATTTTTAGGCGCGTCTGTGCCCGCGGCCTATTTTTGTCACACGGAGCCCGCTCGAAAAGTCTCGCTGCATTCCGAGTCCTGCTGGACGAACTTGGGCAGCCCCACCCACCAAGGCTATAGCCCACCCGTTTTTGTGCCCTTTTTCCGCTGGACGAACTTGGAGCCCGGCCTTTGGGCGGTTATTTTTGGGTGTGCCTATGCCCGCGGCCTATTTTTGGCACACAGAGGCCGCTCTCAAAGTCTTGCCCCATTCGAGTCCTGCGGACGAACTTGGCCAGCCCCACCCACCAAGGCTATAGCCAACCCGTTTTTGTGGCCTTTTTCCGCTGGACAAACTTCGCGCCCCGGCCTTTGGGCGGTTATTTTTGGGTGTGCCTGCGCCCGCGACCTATTTTTGGCACACAGAGGCCGCTCGTAAAGTCTTGCCCCATCCCGAGTCCGGCGGACGAACTTTGCTAGCCCCACACCCCAAGGCTATAGCCCACCCGTTTTAGTGGCCTTTTTCTGCTGGACGAACTTGGCGCCCCGGCCATCGGGCAGTTATGTTTGGGTACTGCTGTGCCCGCGGACTATTTTTGGCACCAGGAGGCAGCTCGCAAAGTCTTGCCCCATCCCGAGTCCGGCGGACTAACCTGGCCCGCCCCACCCCCCAAGGCTATAGCCCACCCGTTTTTGTGGCCTTTTTCCGCTGGACGAGCTTGGCGCCCCGGCCTTCGGGCGGTTATTTTTGGGCGCGGCTGTACCCGCGGCCTATTTTTGGCACACAGAGGCCGCTTGCAAAGTCTAACCCAATTCCGAGTCCAGGCGGACGAACAGCCAGCCCCACCCCCCAAGGCTATAGCCCACCCGTTTTTGTGGCCTTTTTCCGCTGGACGAACTTGGCGCCCCAGCCTTGGGCGGTTATTTTTGGGTGTGGCTGTGCCCGCGGAATATTTTTGGCACACATGAGGCTGCTCTCAAAGTCTCGCCCCAATCCGAGTCTCATGGACGAACTTGGCCAGCCCCACCCAAGCCAAGGCTATATAGCCTACCGTTTTGTGGCCTTTTTCCGCTGGACGAACTTGGCGCCCCGGCCTTTGGGCGGTTATTTTTGGGTGTGCCTGTGCCCACGGCATATTTTTGGCACACAGAGGCTGCTCGCAAAGTCTCACCCCATTCCGAGTCCGGCGGACGAACTTGGCCAGCCCCACCCCCCAATGCTATAGCCCACCCGTTTTTGTGGCCTTTTTCCGCTGGCTGAACTTGGGGCCCCGGCATTCGGGTGGTTATTTTTGGGCGCGGCTGTACCCGCGGCCTATTTTTGGCACACAAAGGCCGCTTTCAAAGTCTAACCCAATTCCGAGTCCGGCGGACGAACTTGGCCAGCCCCACCCCCGAAGGCTATAGCCCACCCGTTTTTGTGGCCTTTTTCCGCTGGACGAACTTGGCGCCCCAGACTTCGGGCGGTTATTTTTGGGCGCGGCTGTACCCGCGGCCTATTTTTGGCACACAGAGGCCGCTTGCAAAGTCTAACCCAATTCTGAGTCCGGCGGACGAACTTGGCCAGCCCCACCCCCCAAGGCTATAGCCCACCCGTTTTTGTGGCCTTTTTCCGCTGGACGAACTTGGCGCCCCAGCCTTCGGGCGGTTATTTTTGGGTGTGGCTGTGCCCGCGGCCTATTTTTGGCACACAGATGCCGCTCTCAAAGTCTCGCCCCAATCCGAGTCCTGCGGACGAACTTGGCCAGCCCAGCACCTGGAACAAGGCTATATAGCCCACCCGTTTTTGTGGCCTTTTTCCGCTGGACGAACTTGGCGCCCCGGCCATCGGGCGGTTATTTTTGGGTACGGCTGTGCCCGCGGACTATTTTTGGCACACGGAGGCCGCTCGCAAACTCTCGCCCCATTCCGAGTCCAGCGGATGAACTTGGCCAGCCCCACCCCCCAAGGTTAGAGCCCACCCGTTTTTGTGGCCTTTTTCCGCTGGACGAACTTGGCGGCCCGGCCTTCGGGCGGTTATTTTTGGGCGCGGCTGTGCCCGCGGCCTATTTTTGGCACACGGAGGCTGCTCCCAAAGTCTCGCCCCATTCCGAGTCCGGCGGACGAACTTGGCCAGCCCCACCCCCCAAGGCTATAGCCCACCCGTTTTTGTGGCCTTTTTCCGCTGGACGAACTTGGTGCCCCGGCCTTCGGGAGGTTATTTTTGGGCGCGGCTGTGCCCGCGGCCTATTTTTGGCACACAAAAGCCACTCGCAAAGTCTCACCCCATTCCGAGTCCGGCGGAGGAACTTGGCCAGCCCCACCCCCCAAGGCTATAGCCCACCCGTTTTTGTGGCCTTTTTCCGCTGGACGAACTTGGCGCCCCGGCCTTCGGGAGGTTATTTTTGGGCGCGGCTGTGCCCGCGGCCTATTTTTGGCACACGGAGGCGGCTCGCAAAGTCTCGCCCTATTCCGAGTCAAGCGGACGAACTTGGCCAGCCCCACCCCCCATGGCTATAGCCCGCCCGTTTTTGTGGCCGTTTTCCGCTGGACGAACCTGGCGCCCCGGCCTTCGGGCGGTTATTTTTTGGCGCGGCTGTGTCCACGGCCTATTTCTAGCATACGGAGGCCGCTCGCAAAGTCTCGGCCCATTCCGAGTCCGGCGGACGAACATGGCCAGCCCCACCCCCCAAAGCTATAGCCCACCCGTTTTTGAGGACTTTTTCCGCTGGACAAACTTGGCGCCCCAGCCTTTGGGTGGTTATTTTTGGGCACGGCTGTGCCTGTAGCCTATTTTTGGCACACAGAGGCCGCTCGCAAAGTCTCGCCCCATTCCGAGTCCGGCGGACGAACATGGCCAGCCCCACCCCCCAAGGCTATAGCCCACCCGTTTTTGTGGCCTTTTTCCGCAGGACAAACTTGGCGCCCCGGCCTTCGGGTGGTTATTTTTGGGCGCGGCTGCGTCAGCACCCTATTTTTTGCACACGGAGGCCGCTCGCAAAGTCTCGTCCCATTCCGAGTCCGGCGGACGAACTTGGCCAGCCCCACCCCCCAAGGCTATAGCCCACCCTTTTTTGTGGCCATTTTCCGCTGGACTAACTTGGCTCCCCATCCTTCGGGTGGTTATTTTTGGGCGCGGCTGTGCCCGCGGCCTAGTTTTGGCACACGGAAGCCGCTCGCAAAGTCTCACCCCATTCCAAGTCCGGCGGACGAACTTGGCCAGACCCACTCCCCAAGGCTATAGCCCACCCGTTTTTGTGACCTTTTTCCGCTGGACGAACTTGGCGCCCCGACCTTCGGGCGGTTGTTTTTGGGTACGGCTGTGCCCGCGCCCTATTTTTGGTACATGGAGGCCGCTCGTAAAGTCCTGCCCCAGTCCGAGTCCGGCGGACGAACTTGGCCAGCCCCACCCCCCAAGGCTATAGCCCACCCGTTTTTGTGGCCTTTTTCCGCTGGTAGAACTTGGCGCCCCGGCCTTCGGGCGGTTATTTTTGGGCGCCGCTGTGCCCGCGTCCTATTTTTGGCACACAGAGGCCACTCTCAATGTCTCGCCCCATTCCGAGTCCGGAGGACGAACTTGGCCAGCCCCACCCCCCAAGGCTATAGCCCACCCGTTTTTGTGGCCTTTTTCCGCTGGACGAGCTTGGCGCCCCGGCCTTCGGGAGGTTATTTTTGGGCGCGGCTGTGCCCGCGGCCTATTTTTGTCACACGGAGACCGCTCGCAAAGTCTCGCCCCATTCCGAGTCCGGCAGACGAACATGGCCAGCCCCGCCCCCCAAGGCTATAGCCCACCCGTTTTTGTGGCCTTTTTCCGCAGGACAAACTTGGCGCCCCGGCCTTCGGGTGGTTATTTTTGGGAGCGGCTGTGTCTGCACCCTATTTTTTGCACACGGAGGCCGCTGGCAAAGTCTCGCCCCATTCCGAGTCCGGCGGACGAACATGGCCAGCCCCACCCCCCAAAGCTATAGCCCACCCGTTTTTGAGGACTTTTTCCGCTGGACAAACTTGGCGCCCCAGCCTTTGGGTGGTTATTTTTGGGCGCGGCTGTGCCTGTAGCCTATTTTTGGCACACGGAGGCCGCTCGCAAAGTCTCGCCCCATTCCGAGTCCGGCGGACGAACTTGGCCAGACCCACCCCCCAAGGCTATAGCCCACCCGTTTTTGTGGCCTTTGTCCGCTGGACGAACTTGGCGCCCCGGCCTTAGGGCGGTTATTTTTGGGCGCCACTGTGCCCGCGTCCTATTTTTGGCACACAGAGGCCACTCTCAAAGTCTCACCCCATTCCGAGTCCGGAGGACGAACTTGGCCAGCCCCACCCCCCAAGGCTATAGCCCACCCGTTTTTGTGGCCTTTTTCCGCTGGACGAGCTTGGCGCCCCGGCCTTCGGGAGGTTATTTTTGGGCGCGACTGTGCCCGCGGCCTATTTTTGGCACATGGAGGCCGCTCGTAAATTCCTGCCCTCGTCCGAGTCCGGCGGACGAACTTGGCCAGCCCCACCCCCCAAGGCTATAGCCCACCCGTTTTTGTGGCCTTTTTCCGCTGGACGAGCTTGGCGCCCCGGCCTTCGGGAGGTTATTTTTGGGCGCGACTGTGCCCGCGGCCTATTTTTGTCACACGGAGACCACTCGCAAAGTCTCGCCCCATTCCGGCGGACGAACATGGGCAGCGCCACCCCCCAAGGCTATAGCCCACCCGTTTTTGTGGCCTTTTTCCGCAGGACAAACTTGGCGCCCTGGCGTTCGGGTGGTTATTTTTGGCCGCGGCTGTGTCTGCACCCTATTTTTTGTACACGGAGGCCGCTCGCAAAGTCTCGCCCCATTCCGAGTCCGGCGGACGAACTTGGCCAGCCCCACCCCCCAAGGCTATAGCCCACCCGTTTTTGTGGCCATTTTCCGCTGGACTAACTTGGCTCCCCATCCTTCGGGCGGTTATTTTTGGGCGCAGCTGTGCCCGCGGCCTATTTTTGGCACATGGAAGCCGCTCGCAAAGTCTCACCCCATTCCGAGTCCGGCGGACGAACTTGGCCAGCCCCACCCCCCAAGGCTATAGTCCACCCATTTTTGTGACCTTTTTCCGCTGGACTAACTTGGCGCCCCGACCTTCGGGCGGTTGTTTTTGGGTGCGGCTGTGCCCGCGCCCTATTTTTGGCACATGGAGGCCACTCGTAAAGTCCTGCCCCAGTCCGAGTCCGGCGGACGAACTTGGCCAGCCCCACCCCCCAAGGCTATAGCCCACCCGTTTTTGTGGCCTTTTTCCGCTGGACGCACTTGGCGCCCTGGCCTTCGGGCGGTTATTTTTGGGCGCCGCTGTGCCCGCGTCCTATTTTTGGCACACAGAGGCCACTCTCAAAGTCGCGCCCCATTCCGAGTCCGGAGGACGAACTTGGCCAGCCCCACCCCCCAAGGCTATAGCCCACCCGTTTTTGTGGCCTTTTTCCGCTGGACGAGCTTGGCGCCCCGGCCTTCGGGCGGTTATTTTTGGGCGCGGCTGTGCCCGCGGCCTATTTTTGTCACACGGAGACCGCTCACAAAGTCTCGCCGCATTCCGAGTCCTGCGGACAAACTTGGCCAGCCCCACCCACCAAGGCTATAGGCCACCCGTTTTTGTGGCCTTTTTCCGCTGGACGAACTTGGCGCCCCGGCCTTCGGGCGGTTATTTTTGGGTGTACCTATGCCCGCGGCATATTTTTGGCACACAGAGGCCGCTCGTAAAGTCTCACCCCATTCCGAGTCCGGCGAACGAACTTGGCCAGCCCCACCCCCCAAGGTTATAGCCCACCCGTTTTTGTGTCCTTTTTCCGCTGGACGAACTTGGCGCCCCGGCCTTCGGGCTGTTATTTTTGGGTGAGGCTGTGCCCACGGCCTATTCCGAGTCCGACGGACGAAGTTGGCCGGCCCCACCCCCCAAGGCTATAGCCCAACCGTTTTTGTGGCCTTTTTCCGCTGGACGAACTTGGCGCCCCGGCCTTCGGGCGGTTATTTTTGGGCGCGCCTGTGCCTGCTACTGTGCCCGCGGCCTATTTTTGGTACACGGGGGATGATCGCAAAGTCTCGCCCCATTCCGAGTTCGGCGGACGAATTTGGCCAGCCCCACTCCTCAAGGCTATAGCCCACCCGTTTTTCTGGCGTTTTTCCGCTAGACGAACTTTGTGCCCTGGCCTTCGGGTAGTTATTTTTGGTCGCGGCTGTGCCCGCGGCCTATTTTTTGAACACGGGGACCGCTCGCAAAGTCTCGTCCCATTCTGAGTCCGGCGGACGAAGTTGGCCAGCCCCACCCCCCAAGGCTATAGCCCACCCGTTTTTGTGGCCTTTTTCCGCTGGACGAACTTGGCGCCCCGGCCTTCAGGCGGTTATTTTTTGGTACGTCTGTGCCCCCAGCCTATTTTTGGCACACGGAGATCGCTCGCAAAGTCTCGCCCCATTCCCAGTCCGGCGGACGAACTTGGCCAGCCCCTCCCCCCAAGGCTATAGCCCACCCGTTTTTGTGGCCTTTTTCCGCTGGACGAACTTGGCGCCCCGGCCTTCGGGCGGTTATTTTTGGGCGCGGCTGTGCCTGTTGCTGTGCCCGTGGGCTATTTTTGGCACACAGAGATCGCTCGCAAAGTTTCGCGCCATTCCGAGTCCATTGGACGATCTTGGCCAGCCCCACCCCCCAAGGCTATAGCCCACCCGTTTTTGTAGCCTTTTTCCGCTGGACGAACTTGGCGCCCCGGCCTTCGGTCGGTTATTTTTGGGAGCGGCTGTGCCCGCGGCCTATTTTTGGAACACGGAGGTGCCTCGCAAAGTCTCGCGCCATTCTGATTCAGGCGGACGAAGTTGGCTCGCCCCACCCCCCAAGGCTATAGCGCACCCGTTTTTGTGGCCTTTTTCCGCTGGACGAATATGGCGCCCCGGCCTTCGGGCGGGTATTTTTTAGCTCGGCTGTGCCCACGGCCTAGTTCTGGCACACGGAGGCGCGTCGCAAAGTCTCGCGCCATTCTGAGTCCGGCGGACCAATTTGGCCAGCCCCACCGCCCAAGGCTATAGCCCACCCGTTTTTGTGGCCTTTTTCCGCAGGACGAACTTGGCGCCCCGGCCTTCGGGGGAGTATTTTTGGGCGCGGCTGTGCCCGCGGCCTATTTTTGGCACACAGAGGTGCCTCACAAAGTCTCGTGCCATTCCAAGTCCGGCGGACAAAGTTGGCCAGCCCCACCCCCCAAGGCTATAGCCCACCCGTTTTTGTGGCCTTTTTCCGCTGGACGAACTTGGCGCCCCGGCCTTCGGGCCGGTATTTTTTGGCGCGGCCGTGTCCGTGGCCTATTTTTGGCACACGGAGGCGCCTCGTAAACTCTCGCGGCTTTCCGAGTCTGGCGGACGAAGTGGGCCAGCCCCACCCCCAACGCTATAGCCCACCCGTTTTTGTGGCCTTTTTCCGCTAGACGAACTTGGCGCCCCGTCCTTCGGGCGGGTATTTTTTAGCGCGGCTGTGCCCGCGGCGTATTTTTGGCACACGGAGGTGCCTCGCAATGTCTCGCGCCATTCCGAGTCCGGCGGACCAATTTGGCCAGCCCCACCGCCCAAGGCTATAGCCCACCCGTTTTTGTGGCCTTTTTCCGCTGGACGAACTTGGCGCCCCGGCCTTCGGGCGGGTATTTTTGGGTGCGGCTGTGCCCGCGGCCTATTTTTGGCACACAGAGGTGCGTCGCAAAGTCTCGCGCCATTCCAAGTCCTGCGGACGAAGTTGGCCAGCCCCACCCCCCAAGGCTATAGCCCACCCGTTTTTGTGGCCTTTTTCCGCTGGACGAACTTGGCGCCCCGGCCTTCGGGCGGGTATTTTTTGGCGCGGCTGTGACTGCGGCCTATTTTTCGCACACGGAGGCGCCTCTTAAAGTCTCGCTCCATTCCGAGTCTGGCGGATGAAGTGGGCCAGCCCCACCCCCCAAGGCTATAGCCCACCCGTTTTTGTGGCCTTTTTCCGCTGGACGAACTAGGCTCCCCGGCCTTCGGGCGGGTATTTTTGTACGCGGCTAAGCCCGTGGCCTATTTTTGGCACACGGAGGTGCCTTCCAATGTCTCGCGCCATTCGGAGTCCGGCGGAGGAAGTCGGCCAGCCCCACCGCCCAAGGCTATAGCCCACCCGCTTTTGTGGCCTTTTTCCACTGGACGAACTTGGCGCCCCGGCCTTCGGGCGGTTTGTTTGGGCGCGTCTGTACCCGCGGCCTATTTTTGGCACACGGAGGCACCTCGCAAAGGCTCTCACCATTCCGAGTCCGGCGGACGAAGTTGGCCAGCCCCACCCCCCAAGGCTATAGCCCACCTGTTTTTGTGGCCTTTTACCGCTGGACGAACTTGGCGGCCCGGCCTTCGTGCGGGTATTTTTGGCCGCGGCTGTGTCCGTGGCCTATTTTTGGCACACGGAGGCTGCCCGCAAAGTCTCGGGCCATTCCGAGTCCGGCAGACGAACTTCGCCCACGTCCCCCACCAAGGCTATAGCCCACCCGTTTTTTGGCCATTTTACCGCTGGGGGGTTTTGGCACCACGATCTTCGGGCGCTTATTTTTGGGCGCGGCTTTGCCCGCGGCTTAGTTTTGGCACCCCGAGGCCCCTCGCAAAGTCTCGCCCCATTCCGAGTGCGGCGGACGAACTTCGCCCGTGCCCCCGACCAAGGCTATAGCCCACCCGTTTTGTGGGCATTTTTCCCCTGGGGGGTTTGGCACCACGACCTTCGGGCGCTTATGTTTGGGCACCGCTTTGCCCGCGGCTTATTTTTGGCACCCCGAGGCCCCTCGTAAAGTCTCGCCCCATTCCGAGTCCGGCGGCCGAACTTCGCCCGCGCCCCCCACCAATTTTATAGCCCACCCGCCCCTTTTTTGGCCATTTTTCCGCTGGGGGGTTTTGGCACCACGACCTGCGGGTGCTTATTTTTGGGCGCGGCTTTGTCCGCGGCTTATTTTTGGCACCCCGAGGCCCCTCGCAAAGTCTCGCCCCATTCCGAGTCCGGCGGACGAACTTCTCCAGCGCCACCCACCAAGGCTATAGCCCACCCGTTTTTTGGCCATTTTACCGCTGGGGGGTTTTGGCACCACGATCTTCGGGCGCTTATTTTTGGGCGCGGCTTTTCCTGCAGCTTATTTTGGCACCCCGAGGCCCCTCGCAAAGTCTCGCCCCATTCCGAGTCCAGCGGACGAACTTCGCCCGCGCACCCCACCAAGGCTATAGCCCACCCGTTTTTTAGCCATTATTCCGCTTTGGGGTTTTGGCACCACGATCTTTGAGCGCTTATTTTTGGCGCGGCTTTGCCCGCGGCTTATTTTGGCACCCGAGGCCCTCGCAATGTCTCGCCCCATTCCGAGTCCGGCGGCCGAACTTCGCCCGCGCCCCACCAAGGCTATAGCCCTTTTTGTTTTTGGCCATTTTTCCGCTGGGGGGTTTTGGCACCACGATCTTCGGGCGCTTATTTTTGGGCATGGCTTTGCCCGCGGCTTATTTTTGGCACCCCGAGGCCCCTCGCAAAGTCTCGCCCCATTCCGAGTCCGGCGGACGAACTTCGCCCGCGCCCCCCACCATGGCTATAGCCCACCTGTTTTTTGGCCATTTTTCCGCTGGGGGGTTTAGGCACCATGACCTTCGGGCGCTTATTTTTGGGCGCGGCATTGCCTGCGGCTTATTTTTGGCACCCCGACGCCCCTCGCAAAGTCTCGCCCCATTCCGAGTCCGGCGGACGAACTTCGCCCGCGCCCCCCACCAAGGCTATAGCCCACCTGTTTTTTGGCCATTTTTCCGCTGGGGGGTTTTGGCACCACGATCTTCGGGCTCTTATTTTTGGGCATGGCTTTGCCCGCGGCTTATTTTTGGCACCCCGAGGCCCCTCGCAAAGTCTCGCCCCATTCCGAGTCCGGCGGACGAACTTCGCCCGCGCCCCCCACCATGGCTATAGCCCACCTGTTTTTTGGCCATTTTTCATTTGGGGGTTTAGGCACCACGACCTTCGGCGCTTATTTTTGGCGCGGCATTGCCTGCGGCTTATTTTGGCACCTGACGCCCCTCGCAAAGTCTCGCCCCATTCCGAGTCCGCGGACGAACTCGCCGCGCCCCCACCAAGGCTATAGCCCACCTGTTTTTGGCCATTTTTCATTTGGGGTTTTGGCACCACGATCTTCGGGCGCTTATTTTGGGCATGGCTTTGCCCGCGGCTTATTTTTGGCAACCCGAGGCCCCTCGCAAAGTCTCGCCCCATTCCGAGTCCGCGGACGAACTTCGCCTCGCGCCCCCACCATGGCTATAGCCCACCTGTTTTTGGCCATTTTTCCGCTGGGGTTTGGGCACCACGATCTTCGGGCACTTATTTTTGGGCGCGGCTTTGACCATGGCTTATTTTTGGCACCCGAGGCCCTCGCAAAGTCTCGCCCCATTCCGAGTCCAGCGGACGAACCTCCAGCGCCACCCACCAAGGCTATAGCCCACCCCGTTTTTGGCCATTTTACTGGCTGGGGTTTTGGCACCACGATCTTGGGCGCTTATTTTTGGGCGCGGGTTTGCCCGCGGCTTATTTTTGGCACCCCGTGGCCCCTCGCAAAGTGTCGCCCATTCCAAGTCCGGCGGACGAACTTCGCCCGCCCCCCCCCACCAAGGCTATAGCCCACCCGTTTTTTAGCCATTTTTCCACTGGGGGGTTTTGGCACCACGATCTTCGGGCGCTTATTTTTGGGCGCGGCTTTGCCCGCGGCTTATTTTTGGCACCCCGAGGCCCCTCGCAATGTCTCGCCCCATTCCGAGTCCGGCGGCCGAACTTCGCCCGCGCCCCCCACCAAGGCTATAGCCCACCTGTTTTTTGGCCATTTTTCCGCTGGGGGGTTTTGGCACCACGATCTTCGGGCGCTTATTTTTGGGCATGGCTTTGCCCGCTGGCTTATTTTGGCACCCGAGGCCCCTCGCAAAGTCTCGCCCCATTCGAGTCCGTGGACGAACTTCGCCCGCGCCCCCACCATGGCTATAGCCCACTGTTTTTGGCCATTTTTCCGCTGGGGTTTAGGCACCATGACCTTCGGCGCTTTATTTTTAGGCGCGGCATTGCCTGCGGCTTATTTTTGGCACCCGACGCCCCTCGCAAAGTCTCGCCCCATTCCGAGTCGAGGCGGACGAACCGCCAGCGCCCCCACCAAGGCTATAGCCCACTTTGTTTTTGGCCATTTTTCATTTTGGGGTTTTGGCACCACGATCTTCGGGCTCTTATTTTTGGGCATGGCTTTGCCTGCGGCTTATTTTGGCACCCCGAGGCCCCTCGCAAAGTCTCGCCCCATTCCGAGTCCGGCGGACGAACTTCGCCCGCGCCCCCCACCATGGCTATAGCCCACCTGTTTTTTGGCCATTTTTCCGCTGGGGGGTTTAGGCACCACGACCTTCGGGCGCTTATTTTTGGGCGCGGCATTGCCTGCGGCTTATTTTTGGCACCCCGACGCCCCTCGCAAAGTCTCGCCCCATTCCGAGTCCGGCGGACGAACTTCGCCCGCGCCCCCCACCAAGGCTATAGCCCACCTGTTTTTTGGCCATTTTTCCGCTGGGGGGTTTTGGCACCACGATCTTCGGGCGCTTATTTTTGGGCATGGCTTTGCCCGCGGCTTATTTTTGGCAACCCGAGGCCCCTCGCAAAGTCTCGCCCCATTCCGAGTCCGGCGGACGAACTTCGCCCGCGCCCCCCACCATGGCTATAGCCCACCTGTTTTTTGGCCATTTTTCCGCTGGGGGGTTTGGGCACCACGATCTTCGGGCACTTATTTTTGGGCGCGGCTTTGACCGCGGCTTATTTTTGGCACCCCGAGGCCCCTCGTAAAGTCTCGCCCCATTCCGAGTCCGGCGGACGAACTTCGCCCGCGCCCCCCACCAAGCCTATAGCCCACCCGTTTTTTGGGCATTTTTCCGCTGGGGGTTTTGGCACCACGACCTTCGGGTGCTTATTTTTGGGCGCGCCTTTTTCCGCGGCTTATTTTTGGCACCCCGAGGCCCCTCGCAAAGTCTCGCCCCATTCCGAGTCCGGCGGACGAACTTCGCCAGCGCCACCCACCAAGGCTATAGCCCACCCGTTTTTTGGCCGTTTTACCGCTGGGGGGTTTTGGCACCACGATCTTCGGGCGCTTATTTTTGGGCGCGGCTTTGACCGCGGCTTATTTTTGGCACCCCGAGGGCCGTCGCAAAGTCTCGCCCCATTCCGAGTCCGGCGGAAGAAATTCGCCCGCGCCCCCCACCAAGGCTATAGCCTACCCGTTTTTTGGCCATTTTTCCGCTGGGGGGTTTTGGCACCACGACCTTCGGGCGCTTATTTTTGGGCGCGGCTTTGCCCGCGGCTTATTTTTGGCACCCCGAGGCCCCTCGTAAAGTCTCGCCCCATTCCGAGTCCGGCGGCCGAACTTCGCCCGCGCCCCCCACCGATTTTATAGCCCACCCGCCCGTTTTTTGGCCATTTTTCCGCTGGGGGGTTTTGGCACCACGACCTGCGGGTGCTTATTTTTGGGCACGGCTTTGTCCGCGGCTTATTTTTGGCACCCCGAGGCCCCTCGCAAAGTCTCGCCCCATTCCGAGTCCGGCGGACGAACTTCGCCCGCGCCCCCCACCAAGGCTATAGCCCACCCGTTTTTTGGCCATTTTTCCACTGGGGGGTTTTGGCACCACGACCTTCGGGTACGGCTTTGCCCGCGGTTTATTTTTGGCATCCCGAGGCCCCTCGTAAAGTCTCGCCCCATTCTGAGTCCGGCGGAAGAACTTCGCCCGCGCCCCCCACCAAGCCTATAGCCCACCCGTTTTTTGGGAATTTTTTCGCTGGGGGGTTTTGGCACCACGACCTTCGGGCGCTTTAATTTTGGGTGCGGCTTTGCCTGCGGCTTATTTTTGGCGCCCCGAGGCCCCTCGCAAAGTCTCACCCCATTCCGAGTCCGGCGGACGAACTTCGACCGCGCCCCCCACCAAGGCTATAGCCCACCCGTTTCTTGGGCATTTTTCCGCTGGGGGGTTTTGGCACCACGACCTTCGGGTGCTTTAATTTTGGGTGCGGCTTTGCCTGCGGCTTATTTTTGGCCCCCCGAGGCCCCTCGCAAAGTCTCGCCCCATTCCGAGTCCGACGGACGAACTTCGACCGCGGCCCCCACCAAGGCTATAGCCCACCCGTTTCTTGGGCATTTTTCCGCTGGTGGGTTTTGGCACCATGATCTTCGGGTGCTTATTTTTGGACGCGGCTTTACCCGCGGCTTATTTTGGGCACCCCGAGGCCCCTCGCAAAGTCTCGCCCCATTCCGAGTCCGCCGGACGAACTTCACCCGCCCCCCCCACCAAGGCTATAGCCCACCCGTTTTTTGGCCATTTTTCCGCTGGGGGGTTTTGGCACCACGACCTTCGGGCACTTATTTTTGGGCGCGGCTTTGCCTGCGGCTTATTTTTGGCACCCCGACGCCCCTCGCAAAGTCTCGCCCCATTCCGAGTCCGGCGGCCGAACTTCGCCCGCGCCCCCCACCAATGCTATAGCCCACCCGCCCGTTTTTTGCCCATTTTTCCGCTGGGGGGTTTTGGCACCACGACCTTCGGGCGCTTATTTTTGGGTACGGCTTTGCCCGCGGCTTATTTTTGGCACCCCGACGCCCCTCGCAAAGTCTCGCCCCATTCCGAGTCCGGCGGACGAACTTCGCCCGCGCCCCCCACCAAGGCTATAGCCCACCCGTTTTTTGGCCATTTTTCCGCTGGGGGGTTTTTGCACCACGATCTTCGGGAACTTATTTTTGGGCGCGGCTTTGCCCGCGGCTTATTTTTGGCACCCCGAGGCCCCTCGCAAAGTCTCGCCCCATTCCGAGTCCGGCGGCCGAACTTCGCCCGCGCCCCCCACCAATGCTATAGCCCACCCGCCCGTTTTTTGGCCATTTTTCCGCTGGGGGGTTTTGGCACCACGATCTTCGGGCGCTTATTTTTGGGCGCGGCTTTGCCCACGGCTTATTTTTGGCACCACGAGGCCCGTCGCAAAGTCTCGCTCATTCCGAGTCCGGCGGACGAACTTTGTCCGCGCCCCCCACCCAGGCTATAGCCCACCCGTTTTTTGGCGATTTTTCCGCTGGGGGGTTTTTGCACCACGATCTTCGGGAACTTATTTTTGGGCGCGGCTTTGCCCGCGGCTTATTTTTGGCACCCCGAGGCCCCTCGCAAAGTCTCGCCCCATTCCGAGTCCAGCGGACGAACTTCGCCCGCCCCCCCCCACCAAGGCTATAGCCCACCCGTTTTTTGGCCATTTTTCCGCTGGGGGGTTTTGGTACCACTACCTTCGGGCGCTTATTCTTGGGCGTGGCTTTTGCCCGCGGCTTCTTTTTGGCACCCCGAGGCCCCTCGCAAAGTCTCGCCCCATTCCGAGTCCGGCGGAAGAACTTCACCCGCGCCCCCCACCAAGCCCACCCGTTTTTTGGGCATTTTTCCGCTGGGGGGTTTTGGCACCACGACCTTCGGGCGCTTATTTTTGGGCGCGGCTTTGCCCGCGGCTTATTTTTTGCACCTCGAGGCCCCACGCAAAGTCTCGCCCCATTCCGAGTCCGGCGGACGAACTTCGCCCGTGCCCCCCACCAAGGCTATAGCCCACCCGTTTTGTGGGCATTTTTCCACTGGGGGGTTTGGCACCACTACCTTCGGGCGCTTATTTTTGGGCACCGGTTTGCCCGCGGCTTATTTTTGGCACCCCGAGGCCCCTCGCAAAGTCTCGCCCATTCCGAGTCCCGTGGCGGACGAACCGCCGCGTCCCCCACCAAGGCTACAGCCCACCCGTTTTGTGGGCATTTTTCCTCTGGGGGGTTTTCGCACCACGACCTTTGGGCGCTTATTCTTGGGCGCGGCTTTGCCCGCGGCTTCTTTTTGGCACCCCGAGGCCCCTCGCAAAGTCTCGCCCCATTCCGAGTCCGGCGGACGAACTTCGCCCGTGCCCCCCACCAAGGCTATAGCCCACCCGTTTTGTGGGCATTTTTCCACTGGGGGGTTTGGCACCACTACCTTCGGGCGCTTATTTTTGGGCACCGGTTTGCCCGCGGCTTATTTTTGGCACCCCGAGGCCCCTCGCAAAGTCTCGCCCATTCCGAGTCCGGCGGACGAACTTCGCCCGCGTCCCCCACCAAGGCTACAGCCCACCCGTTTTGTGGGCATTTTTCCTCTGGGGGGTTTTCGCACCACGACCTTTGGGCGCTTATTCTTGGGCGCGGCTTTGCCCGCGGCTTATTTTTGGCACCTCGAGGCCCCACGCAAAGTCTCGCCCCATTCCGAGTCCGGCGGACGAACTTCGCCCGTGCCCCCCACCAAGGCTATAGCCCACCCGTTTTGTGGGCATTTTTCCACTCGGGGGTTTGGCACCACTACCTTCGGGCGCTTATTTTTGGGCACCGGTTTGCCCGCGGTTTATTTTTGGCACCCCGAGGCCCCTCGCAAAGTCTCGCCCATTCCGAGTCCGGCGGACGAACTTCGCCCGCGTCCCCCACCAAGGCTACAGCCCACCCGTTTTGTGGGCATTTTTTCTCTGGGGGGTTTTCGCACCACGACCTTTGGGGGCTTATTCTTGGGCGTGGCTTTGCCCGCGGCTTATTTTTGGGAACCCGAGGCCTCTCGCAAAGTCTCGCCCCATTCCGAGTCCCGCGGACGAACTTCGCCCGCGCCCCCCACCAAGGCTATAGCCCACCGGTTTTTTGGGCATTTTTCCGCTGGAGGGTTTTGGTACCACGACCTTTGGGCGATTATTTTTGGGTACGGCTTTGCCCGCGGCTTATTTTTGGCACCCCGAGGCACCTCGCAAAGTCTCGCCCCATTCCGAGTCCGGCGGACGAACTTCGCCCGCGCCCCCCACCAACGCTATAGCCCACCCGTTTTTTTGCCATTTTTCCGCTGGGGGGTTTTGGCACCACGACCTTCGGGCGCTTATTTTTGGGCGTAGCTTTGCCCGCGGCTTATTTTTGGCACCCCGAGGCACCTCGCAAAGTCTCGGCCCATTCCGAGTCCGGCGGACGAACTTCGCCCACGCCCCCCACCAAGGCTATAGCGCACCCATTTTTTGGGCATTTTTCAGCTGAGGGGTTTTGGCACCACGACCTTCGGGCGCTTATTTTTGGGCGCGGCTTTGTCCGCGGCTTATTTTTGGCACCCCTAGGCCCCTCGCAAAGTTTCGCCCCATTCCGAGTCCGGCGGACGAACTTCGCCCGCGCCCCCCACCAAGGCTATAGCCCACCCGTTTTTTGAGCATTTTGCCGCTGGGGGGTTTTGTCACCACCACCTTCGGCGGCTTATTTTTGGGGGCGGCTTTGCCCACGGCTTATTTTTGGTACCCCGAGACCCCTCGCAAAGTCTCGCCCCATTCCGAGTCCAGCGGACGACCTTCGCCAGCGCCCCCCACCAAGGCTATAGCCCACCCGTTTTTTGGCCATTTTTCCGCTGGGAGGTTTTGGCACCACGACCTTCGGGCTCTTATTTTTGGGCACGGCTTTGCCCGCGGCTTATTTTTTGCACCCCGAGGCCCCTGGCAGAGTCTCGCCCCATTCCGAGTCCGGCGGACGAACTTCGCCCGCACCCCTCACGAAGGCTATAGCCCACCCGTTTTTTGGGCATTTTTCCGCTGGGGGTTTTGGCACCACGACCTTCGGGAGCTTATTTTTAGGCGCAGCTTTTCCCACGGCTTATTTTTGGCACCCCGAGGCCCCACACAAAGTCTCGCCCCATTCCGATTCCGGCGGACGAACTTCGCCCGCGCCCCCCACCAAGGCTATAGCCCACCCGTTTTTTGGCCATTTTTCCGCTGGGGGGTTTTGGCACCACGACCTTCGGGGGCTTATTCTTGGGCGCGGATTTGCCCGCGGCTTATTTTTGGCAGCCCGACGCCCCTCGCAAAGTCTCGCCCCATTCCCAGTCCGGCGGACGAACTTCGCCCGCGCCCCCCACCAAGGCTATAGCCCACCCTTTTTTTGGGCATTTTTCCGCTGGGGGGTTTTGGCACCACGACCTTCGGGCGCTTATTTTTGGCACCCCGGGGCCCCTCGCAAAGTCTCACCCCATTCCGAGTCCGGCGAGCAAACTTCGCCCGCGCCCCCCACCAAGGCTATAGCCCACCCGTTTTTTGGCCATTTTTCCGCTGGGGGGTTTTGGCACCACGACCTTCGGGCACTTATTTTTGGGCGCGGCTTTGCCCGCGGCTTATTTTTGGCACCCCGAGGCCCCTCGCAAAGTCTCGCCCCATTCCGAGTGCGGCGGACGAACTTCGCCCGTGCCCCCCACCAAGGCTATAGCCCACCCGTTTTGTGGGCATTTTTCCCCTGGGGGGTTTGGCACCACGACCTTCGGGCGCTTATGTTTGGGCACCGCTTTGCCCGCGGCTTATTTTTGGCACCCCGAGGCCCCTTGCAAAGTCTCGCCCATTCCGAGTCCGGCGGACGAAATTGGCCAGCCCCACCTCCCAAGGCTATAGCCCACCTGTTTTTGTGGCCTTTTTCCGCTGGACGAACTTGGCGCCCCGGCCTTCGGGCGGTTATTTTTGGGTGCAGCTGTTCCCGCAGCCTATTTTTGGCACACGGAGGCCCCTCGCAAAGTGTCGCCCCATTCCGAGTCCGGCGGACGAAGTTGGCCAGCCCCTCCCCCCAAGGCTATAGCCCAACCATTTTCTGGCCATTTTTCCGCTGCGGGGTTTGGGCGCGCAGACCTTCGGGTGGTTATTTTTGGGTACGGCTGTGCCCGCGGCCTATTTTTGGCAAGCGGAGGCCGCTGGTAAAGTCTCGCCCCATTCCGAGTCCGGCGGACGAAGTGGGCCAGACCCTCCCCCCAAGCTTATAGCCCGCCCGTTTTTTGGCCATTTTTCCGCTGGGGGGTTTGGGAACGCCGACCTTCGGGGGTTATTTTTGGGTGCGGCTGTGCCCGCGGCCTATTTTTGGCACGCAGAGGCCACTTGCAAAGTTTCGCCCCATTCCGAGTCCGGCGGACGAAGTTGGCCACCCTTCCCCCAAGGCTATAGCCCACCCGTTTTTTGGCCATTTTTCATTTGGGGGTTTGGGTGCGCCGACCTTCGGGGGTTATTTTTAGCGCGGCTGTGCCCGCGGCCTATTTTTGGCACGCGGAGGCCGTTTGCAAATTCTCGCCCCATTCCGAGTCCGGCGGACGAAGTTGGGCAGGCCCTCCCCCCAAAGCTATAGCCCACCCGTTTTTTGGACATTTTTCATATGGTGGGTATGGGCGCGCCCGACCGGGGGGTTATTTTGGGTGCGGCTGTGCCGCGTCCTATTTTTGGCACGCGAGGCCGCTCGCAATGTCTCGCCCCATTCCGAGTCCGGGCGGACGAAGTCGGCCAGCCCTCCCCCAAGGCTATAGCCCACCCGTTTTTGGCCATTTTTCCATTTGGGGGTTTGGGCGTGCCGAACTTCGGGGGGTTATTTTTGGCGCGGCTGTGCCCACTTCCTATTTTTGGCACACGGAGGCCGCTCGCAATGTCTCACCGCATTCCGAGTCCGGCGGACGACGTAGGCCAGCCACTCCCCCCAAGGCTATAGCGCACCCGTTTTTGGACATTTTCCGCTGGGGTTTTGGAGCGCCGACCTTCGGGGGTTATTTTGGGCGCGGCTGTGCCCGCTGCCTATTTTTGGCACGCGGAGGCCGCTTGTAAAGTCTCGCCACATTCCAAGTCCGGCGGACGAAGTCGGCCACCGTTCCCCCAAGGCTATAGCCCACCCGTTTTTTGGCCATTTTTCCGCTGGGGGGTTTGGGTGCGCCGTCCTTCGGGGGGTTATTTTTGGGCACGGCTGTGCCCGCTGCCTATTTTTGGCACACGGAGGCCCCTCGCAAAGTCTCGCGCCATTCCGAGTCCGGCGGACGAAGTTGGCCAGCCCCACCCCCCAAGGCTATAGCGAACCCGTTTTTTGGCCATTTTTCCGCTGGGGGGTTTGGGCGCGCCGACCTTCGGGGGATATTTTGGGCGCGGCTGTGCCGCGGCCTATTTTGGCACGCGGAGGCCGATCGCAAAGTCTCGGCCCATTCCGAGTCAGCGGCCGAGAAGTTGGCCAGCCCCACCCCCCAAGGCTATAGCGAACCCGTTTTTTGGCCATTTTTCCGCTGGGGGGTTTGGGCGCGCCGAACTTCGGGGGGTTAGTTTTGGGCGCGGCTGTGCCCGCGCCCTATTTTTGGTAGGCGGAGGCCGCTCGCAACGTCTCGCCCCATTCCGAGTCCGGCCGACGAAGTTGGCCAGCCCCTCCCCCCAAGGCTATAGCGCACCCGTTTTTTGCCCATTTTTCCGTTGGGGGGTTTGGGCGCGCCGACCTTCGGGGGGTTATTTTTGGGTGCGGCTGTGCCCGCGGCCTATTTTTGGCACGCGGAGGCCGCTCGCAAAGTCTCGCCCCATTCCGAGTCCGGCGGACGAAGTGGGCCAGCCCCTCCCCCCAAGGCTATAGCGCACCCGTTTTTTGGCCATTTTTTCGCTGGGGGGTTTGGGCGCGCCGACCTTCGGGGGGTTATTTTTTAGCGCGGCTGTGCCCGCGGCCTATTTTTGGTACGCGGAGGCCGCTCACAAAGACTCGCCCCATTCCGAGTCCGGCGGACGAAGTGGGCCAGCCCCACCCCCCAAGGCTATAGCCCACACGGTTTTGTGGCCTTGTTCCACTGGGACGAACTTGGCGCCCGGCCTTCGGGCGGTTATTTTTCGGGCGCGGCTGTGCCCGCAGCCTATTTTCAGCACACGGAGGCCTCTCAAAAAGTCTCAGGCCATTCCGAGTCCGGCGGACGAAGTTGGCCAGCCCCACCCCCCAAGGCTATAGCCCACCCGTTTTTGTGGCCTTTTTCCGCTGAAAGAACTTGGCGCCCCAGCATTCGGGCGGTTATTTTTGGGTGCGGCTGTGCCCACAGCCAATTTTTGGCACACGGAGGCCCCTCGCAAAGTCTCGCGACATTCCGAGCCCGGCAGACGAAGTTGACCAGCCCCACCCCCCAAGGCTATAGCCCACCCGTTTTTGCGGCCTTTTACCGCAGGACGAAGTTGGCGCCCCGTCTTTCGAGTGGTTATTTTTGGGCGCGGCTGTACCCGCGGCCTATTTTTAGCACACGAAGGCCCCTCGCAAAGTCTCGCGCCATTCCGACTCCGGCGGACGAAGTTGGCCAGCCCCATCCCCCAAGGCTACAGCCCACCCGTTTTTGTGGCCTTTTTCCGCTGGACAAACTTGGCGCCACGACCTTCGGGCGGTTATTTTTGGGCGCGGCTTTGTCCGCAGCCTATTTTTGGCACACGGAGGACCCTCGCAAAGTCTCGCGCCATTCCCAGTCCAGCGGACTAAGTTGGCCAGCCCCACCCCCCAAGGCTATAGCCCACCCATTTTTGTGGCCTTTTTCCGCTGCCCGAACTTGGCGCCCCGGCCTTCGGGATGTTATTTTTGTGTGCGGCTGTGCCCGCGGTGTATTTTTGGCACACGGAGGCCCCTCGCAAAGTCTCGCGCCCTTCCGAGTCCGGCGGACGAAGTCGGCCAGCCCCACTTCCCCAAGGCTATAGCCCACCCCGTTTTGTGGCCTTTTCCGCTGGGACGAACTTGGCGCCCGGCCTACGGGTTGTTATTTTGGGGACCGGCTATGCCCGTGGCCGATTTTTGGCACACGGAGGAGCCTCGCGATTTCTCGCGACATTCCCAGTCCGGCGGACGACAGTTGCCAGCCCCACCCCCAATGCTATAGCCCACCCGTTTTGTGGCCTTTTTTCCGCTGGACGAACTTGGCGCCCGGCCTTCGGGCGGTTATTTTGGGCGCGGCTGGGCCCGCAGCCTATTTTTGGCATACGGAGGCCCCTCGCAAAGTCTCGTGCCATTCCGAGTCCGACAGAAGAAGTCGGCCAGCCCCACCCCCCAAGGCTATAGCCCACCCGTTTTTGTGGCCTTTTCCGCTGGACGAACTTGGCGCCCCGGCCTACGGGTTGTTATTTTTGGGCGCGCCTAAGCCCGCGGCCTATTTTTGGCACACGGAGGACCCTCGCGAATTCACGCAACATTTCCAGTCCAGCGGACGAAGTTGGCCAGCCCCACCCCCCAAGGCTATTGCCCACCCGTTTTTGTGGCCTTTTTCCACTGGACGAACTTGGCGCCCCGGCCTTCGGGCAGTTATTTTTGGGTGCGGCTGTGCCCGCGGCCTAATTTTGGAACACGGAGGACCCTCGCAAAGTCTCGCGCCATTCCCAGTCTGGCGGACAAAGTTGACAAGCCCCACCCCCCAAGGCTATAGCCCACCCGTTTTTGTGGCCTTTTTCCGCTGGACGAACATGGCGCCCCGGCCTTCGGACGTTTTTTTTTTGGCCCAGCTGTGCCCGCGGCCTACTTTTGGCACACGGAGGACCCTCATAAAGTCTCGCGCCATTTCCAGTCCAGCGGACGAAGTTGGCCAGCCCCACCCCCCAAGGCTATAGCCCACCCGTTTTTGTGGCCTTTTTCCGCTGGACGAACTTGGTGCCCCGGCCTTCGGGCGGTTATTTTTGGGCGCGGCTGTGCCCGGGGCTTAGTTTTGGCACTCGGAGACAACTCGCAAAGTCTCGCGCCATTCCGAGTACGGCGGACGAAGTCGGCCCGCCCCACCCCCCAAGGCTATTGCCCGCCCGTTTTTGTGGCCTTTTTCCACTGGACGAACTTGGCGCCCCGGCCTTCGGGCTGTTATTTTTGGCCCCGGCTGGGCCCGCAGCCTATTTTTGGCATACGGAGGCCCCTCGTAAAGTCTCGTGCCATTCCGAGTCCGACAGAAGAAGTTGGCCAGCCCCACCCCCCAAGGCTATAGCCCACCCAGTTTTGTGGCCTTTTTCCGCTGGACGAACTTGGCGCCACGGCCTTCGGGCGGTTATTTTTGGGCGCGGCTGGGCCCGCGGCCTATATTTGGCATTCGGAGGCCCCTCGTAAAGTCTCCCGCCATTACGAGTCCGGCGGACGAAGTTGGCCAGCCCCAACCCCCAAGGCTATAGCCAACCCGGTTTTGTGGCCTTTTTCCGCTGGACAAACTTGGCGCCCCGGCCTTCGGGCGGTTATTTTTTGGCGCGGCTACGCCCGCGGTCTATTTTTGGCACACGGAGGCCCCTCGCAAAGTCACGCGCCATTCCGAGTCCAGCGGACGAAGTTGGCCTGCCCCACCCCCCAAGGCTATAGCCCACCCGTTTTTGTGGCCTTTTTCCGCTGGACGAACATGGCGCCCCGGCCTTCGGGCGGTTATTTTTGGGCCCGGCTTTGCCCACGGCCTACTTTTGGCAAACGGAGGACCCTCGTAAAGTCTCACGCCATTCCCAGTCCAGCGGACGAAGTTAGCCAGCCCCACCCCCCAAGGCTATAGCCCACCCGTTTTTGTGGCCTTTTTCCGCTGGACGAACTTGGTGCCCCGGCTTTCGGGCGGTTATTTTTGGGCGCGGCTGTGCCCGCGGCCTAGTTTTGGCACTCGGAGACAACTCACAAAGTCTCGCGCCATTCCGAGTACGGCGGACGAAGTCGGCCCGCCCCACCCCCCAAGGCTATTGCCCACCCGTTTTTGTGGCCTTTTTCCACTGGACGAACTTGGCGCCCCGGCCTTCGGGCGGTTATTTTTTGGCGCGGCTACGCCCGCGGTCTATTTTTGGCAAACGGAGGACCCTCGTAAAGTCTCACGCCATTCCCAGTCCAGCGGACGAAGTTAGCCAGCCCCACCCCCCAAGGCTATAGCCCACCCGTTTTTGTGGCCTTTTTCCGCTGGACGAACTTGGTGCCCCGGCTTTCGGGCGGTTATTTTTGGGCGCGGCTGTGCCCGCGGCCTAGTTTTGGCACTCGGAGACAACTCACAAAGTCTCGCGCCATTCCGAGTACGGCGGACGAAGTCGGCCCGCCCCACCCCCCAAGGCTATTGCCCACCCGTTTTTGTGGCCTTTTTCCACTGGACGAACTTGGCGCCCCGGCCTTCGGGCTGTTATTTTTGGGTGCGGCTGTGCCCGCGGCCTATTTTTGGTACACGGAGTCCCCTCGCAAAGTCTCGCGCCATTCCGAGTCCGGCGGACGAAGTGGGCCAGCCCCACCCCCCAAGGCTATAGCCCACCCGTTTTTGTGGCCTTTTTCCGCTGGACGAACTAGCGCCCCGGCCTTCGGGAGGGTATTTTTGGGTGCGGCTGTGCCCGCGGCCTATTTTTGGCATACGGAGGCGCCTCGCAAAGTCTCGCGCCATTCCGAGTCCGGCGGACGAAGTTTGCCAGCCCCACCCCTCAAGGCTATAGCCCACCCATTTTTGTGGCCTTTTTCCACTGGACGAAGTTGGCGCCCCGGCCTTCGGGCAGGTATTTTTGGGCGCGGCTGCGCCGGCGGCCTATTTTTGGCACACGGAGGCGCCTCGCAAAGTCTCGCGCCATTCCGAGTCCAGCGGACGAAGTTGGCCAGCCCCACCCCCCAGTGCTATAGCCCACCCGTTTTTGTGGCCTTTTTCCGTTGGACGAACTTGGGGCCCCGGCCTTCGGGCGGGTATTTTTGGTGCGGCTGAGCCCGCGGTCTATTTTTTGCACACGGAGGTGCCTCGTAAAGTCTCTCGCTATTCCGAGTCCGGCGGACGAAGTTGGGCAGCCCCACCCCCCAAGGCTATAGCCCACCCGTTTTTGTTGCCTTTTTCCGTTGGACGAACTTGGCGCCCCGGCCTTCGGGCGGTTATTTTTGGGCGCGGCTGTGCCCGCAGCCTATTTTTGGTACACGGAGTGCCCTCGTAAAGTCTCGCGCTGTTCCGAGTCCGGCGGACGACGTTGGCCAGCCCCACCTCCCAAGGCTATAGCCCACCCGTTTTTGTGGCCTTTTTCCGCTTGACGAACTTGGCGCCCCGGCCTTCGGGCGGTTATTTTTGGGCACGGCTATGCCCGCGGCCTATTTTTGGCACACGGAGGCAACTTGCAAAGTCTCGCGCCATTCCGAGTCCGGCGGACGAAGTTGGGCAGCCCCACCCCCCAAGGCTATAGCCCACCCGTTTTTGTGGCCTTTTGCCGCTGGACGAACTTGGCGCCCCGGCCTTCGGGCGGGTATTTTTGGGTGCGGCTGTGCCGGTGGCCTATTTTGGCACACGGAGGAGTCTCGCAAAGTCTCGCGCCATTCCGAGTCCGGCGGACGAACTTCGCCCGCGCCCCCCACCAAGGCTATAGCCCACCTTTTTTTTGGCCATTTTTCCGCTGGGGGGTTTTGGCACCACGATCCTCGGGCACTTATTTTTGGGCGCGGCTTCGCCGGCGGCTTATTTTTGGCACCCCGAGGCCCCTCGCAATGTCTCGCCCCATTCCGAGTCCGGCGGCCGAACTTCGCCCGCGCCCCCCACCAATGCTATAGCCCACCCGCCCGTTTTTTGACCATTTTTCCGCTGGGGGGTTTTCGCACCACGACCGTTGGGCGCTTATTTTTGGGCGCGGCTTTGCCCGCGGCTTATTTTTGGCGCCCCGACGCCCCTCGCAAAGTCTCGCCCCATTCCGAGTCCGGCGGACGAACTTCGCCCGCGCACCCCACCAAGGCTATAGCCCACCCGTTTTTTGGCCATTTTTCCGCTGGGGGGTTTTTGTACCACGATCTTCGGGAGCTTATTTTTGGGCACGGCTTTTCCCGCGGCTTATTTTTGGCACCCCGAGGCCCCTCTTAAAGTCTCACCCCATTCCGAGTCCGGCGGAGGAACTTCGCCCGCCCCCCCCCACCAAGGTTATAGCCCACCCGTTTTTTGGCCATTTTTCCACTGGGGGGTTTTGGCACCACGATCTTCGGGCGCTTATTTTTGGGCGCGGCTTTGCCCGCGGATTATTTTTGGCACCACGAGGCCCGTCACAAAGTCTCGCTCCATTCCGAGTCCGGCGGACGAACTTCGCCCGCGCCCCCCACCAAGGCTATAGCCCACCCGTTTCTTGGGCATTTTTCCGCTGGGGGGTTTTGGTACCATGACCTTCGGGCGCTTATTTTTAGGCGGGTCTTTACCCGCGGCTTATTTTTGGCACCCCGTGGCCCCTCGTAAAGTCTCGCCCCATTCCGAGTCCGGCGAACGAATTTCGCCCGCACCCTCCACCAAGGCTATAGCCCACCCGTTTTTTGGCCATTTTTCCGCTGGGGGGTTTTGGCACCACGATCTTCGGGCGCTTATTTTTGGGCGCGGCTTTGCCTGCGGCTTATTTTTTGGCACCCGACGCCTCGCAAAGTCTCGCCCCATTCCGAGTCCGGCGAACGAATTTCGCCCGCGCCCCCCACCCAGGCTATAGCCCACCTGTTTTTTGGCCACGTTTCCGCTGGGGGGTTTTCGCACCACGATCTTCGGGCGCTTATTTTTGGGCGCGGCTTTGCCATGGCTTATTTTTTGGCACCCCAAGGCCCTCGCAAAGTCTCGCCCCATTCGAGTCCAGTGGACGAACTTCGCCCGCCCCACACCAAGGCTATAGCCCACCCGTTTTTGGCCATTTTTCCTTTGGGGTTTTGGCACCCCGATCTTCGGCGCTTATTTTTTGGCGCGGCTTTGCCTGCGGCTTATTTTTGGGCACCGACGCCCCTCGCAAAGTCTCGCCCCATTCCGAGTCCGGCGGACGAACTTCGCCCGCCCCCCCCACCAAGGCTATAGCCCACCCGTTTTTTAGCCATTTTTCCACTGGGGGGTTTAGGCACCACGACCTTCGGGCTCTTCTTTTTGGGCGCGGCATTGCTTGCGGCTTATTTTTGGCACCCCGACGCCCCTCGCAAAGTCTCGCCCCATTCCGAGTCCAGTGGATTGAACTTCGCCAGCGCCCCCTTGAGGCTATAGCCCACTGTTTTTGGCCATTTTTCCGCTGGGGTTTTGGCACCACGATCTTCGGGCGCTTATTTTTGGGCATGGCTTTGCCGTGGCTTATTTTGGCACCCGAGGCCCCTCGCAAAGTCTCGCCCCATTCCGAGTCCGGGCGGACGAACCGCCTGCGCCCCACCATGGCTATAGCCCACCTGTTTTTTGGCCATTTTTCCGCTTGGGGTTTGGGCACCACGATCTTCGGGCACTTATTTTTGGGCGCGGCTTTGACCTTGGCTTATTTTTGGCACCCGAGGCCCCTCGTAAAGTCTCGCCCCATTCCGAGTCCAGCGGACGAACTTCGCCGCGCCCCACCAAGCCTATAGCCAACCCGTTTTTAGGCATTTTTCCGCTGGTGGTTTTGGCACCACGACCTTGGCGCGCTTATTTTGGGCGCGGCTTTTTCCATGGCTTATTTTTGGCACCCGAGGCCCCTCGCAAAGTCTCGCCCCATTCCGAGTCCGGCGGACGAACTTCGCCGGCGCCACCCACCAAGGCTATAGCCCACCCGTTTTTTGGGCCATTTTACCGGGGGGGGTTTTGGCACCACGATCTTGGGCGCTTATTTTTGGGCGCGGCTTTGACCGCGGCTTATTTTGGCACCCGAGAGGGCCGTCGCACAGTCTCGCCCCATTCCGAGTCCGGCGGAAGAAAGTCGCCGGCGCCCCCCACCAAGGCTATAGCCTACCCGTTTTTTGGCCATTTTTCCGCTGGGGGGTTTTGGCACCACGACCTGCGGGTGCTTATTTTTGGGCGCGGCTTTGTCCGCATGGCTTATTTTGGCACCCGAGGGCCCCTCGCAAAGTCTCGCCCCATTCCGAGTCCGGCGGACGAAACCACTTGACGCCACCCACCAAGGCTATAGCCCACCCGTTTTTGGCCATTTTACCGCTGGGGGTTTTGGCACCACGATCTTGGGCGCTTATTTTTGGGCGCGGCTTTGACCGCGGCTTAATTTTGGCACCCGAGGCCCCTCGCAAAGTCTCGCCCCATTCCGAGTCCGGCGGACGAACTTCGCCCGCGCCCCCCACCAAGGCTATAGCCCACCCGTTTTTTGGCCATTTTTCCACTGGGGGGTTTTGGCACCACGACCTTCGGGTACGGCTTTGCCCGCGGTTTATTTTTGGCACCCCGAGGCCCCTCGTAAAGTCTCGCCCCATTCCGAGTCCGGCGGACGAACTTCGCCCGCGCCCCCCACCAAGCCTATAGCCCACCCGTTTTTTGGGAATTTTTTCGCTGGGGGGTTTTGGCACCACGACCTTCGGGTGCTTTAATTTTGGGTGCGGCTTTGCCTGCGGCTTATTTTTGGCCCCCCGAGGCCCCTCGCAAAGTCTCGCCCCATTCCGAGTCCGGCGGACGAACTTCGACCGCGGCCCCCACCAAGGCTATAGCCCACCCGTTTCTTGGGCATTTTTCCGCTGGTGGGTTTTGGCACCATGATCTTCGGGTGCTTAATTTTGGGCGCGGCTTTGCCTGCGGCTTATTTTGGGCACCCCGAGGCCCCTTGCAAAGTCTCGCCCCATTCCGAGTCCGGCGGACGAACTTCACCCGCCCCCGCCCCCAAGGCTATAGCCCACCGTTTTTGGCCATTTTTCCGCTGGGGGGTTTTGCACCACGATCTTCGGGTACTTATTTTTGGCGCGGCTATGCCCATGGCTTATTTTGCACCCGATGCCCCTCGCAAAGTCTCGGCCCATTCCGAGTGCGGCGGACGAACTTCGCCCGCGCCCCCCACCAAGGCTATAGCCCGCCCGTTTTTTTGTCCATTTTTCCGCTGGGGGGTGTTGGCACCGCGCCCTTCGGGTACGGCTTTACCCGCGGCTTATTTTTGGCACCCGAGGCACCGCGCAACGTCTCGCCCCATACCGAGTCCAGTGGACGAACCGCCGCGCCCCACCAAGGCTATAGCCCACTTTGTTTTTGGCCATTTTTCCATTTGGGGGTTTTGGCACCACGACCTTCGGGCACTTATTTTGGCGCGGCTTTGCCTGCGGCTTATTTTTGCCCCCCGACGCACCTCGCAAAGTCTCGCCCCATTCCGAGTCCGGCGGCCGAACTTCGCCCGCGCCCCCCACCAATGCTATAGCCCACCCACCCGTTTTTTGCCCATTTTTCCGCTGGGGTTTTGGCACCACGACCTTGGGCGCTTATTTTAGTACGGCTTTGCCCGCGGCTTATTTTGGCACCCGAGGCACCTCGCTAAGTCTCGCCCCATTCCGAGTCCGGCGGACGAACTTCGCCCGCGCCCCCCACCAAGGCTATAGCCCACCCGTTTTTTGGCCATTTTTCCGCTGGGGGGTTTTTGCACCACGATCTTCGGGAACTTAATTTTGGGCGCGGCTTTGCCCGCGGCTTATTTTTGGCACCCCGAGGCCCCTCGCAAAGTCTCCCCCCATTCCGAGTCCGGCGGCGAGACGCCCGCGCCCCCGGCAATGCTATAGCCACCCGCCCGTTTTTGGCCATTTTTCCGCTGGGGTTTTGGCACCACGATCTTGGGCGCTTATTTTTGGGCGCGGCTTTGCCACGGCTTATTTTTGGCACCACGAGGCCCGTCGCAAAGTCTCGCCCCATTCCGAGTCCGCGGACGAACCCGTCCGCGCCCCCACCTGCTATAGCCCACCCGTTTTTTGGCCATTTTTCCGCTGGGGGGTTTTGGCACCGTGATCTTCGGGAACTTATTTTTGGGCGCGGCTTTGCCCGCGGCTTACTTTTGCCACCCCGAGGCCCCTCGGAAAGTCTCGCCCCATTCCGAGTCCGGCGGACGAACATCGCCCGCCCCACCAAGGCTATAGCCCACCCGTTTTTTGGCCATTTTTCCATTTGGGGTTTTGGCACCACTACCTTCGGCGCTTATTCTTGGGCGTGGCTTTTGCCCATGGCTTCTTTGGCACCCGGGCCCCTCGCAAAGTCTCGCCCCATTCCGAGTCCGCGGAAGAACTTCGCGCCTTTTCACCAAGCCCACCCGTTTTTTGGGCATTTTTCCGCTGTGGGGTTTTGGCACCACGACCTTCGGGCACTTATTTTTGGGCGCGGCTTTGCCCGCGGCTTATTTTTGGCACCTGGAGGCCCCACGCAAAGTCTCGTCCCAGTCCGAGTCCGGCGGACGAACCGCCGATGCCCCCAGCAAGGCTATAGCCCACCCGTTTTGTGGGCATTTTTCCCTTTGGGGGTTTGGCACCACTACCTTGGGCGCTTATTTTTGGGCACCCGGTTTGCCCGCGGCATATTTTGGCACCCGAGGCCGCTCGCAAAGTCTCGCCCATTCCGAGTCCAGTGGACGAACTTCCGCCGCGTCCCCCACCAAGGCTACAGCCCACCCGTTTTGTGGGCATTTTTCCTCTGGGGGGTTTTTGCACCACGACCTTTGGGCGCTTATTCTTGGGCGTGGCTTTGCCCACGGCTTATTTTTGGGAACCCGAGACCTCTCGCAAAGTCTCGCCCCATTCCGAGTCCCGCGGACGAACTTCGCCCGCGCCCCCCACCAAGGCTATAGCCCACCGGTTTTTTGGGCATTTTTCCGCTGGAGGGTTTTGTTACCACGACCTTCGGGCGCTTATTTTTGGGTACGGCTTTGCCCGCGGCTTATTTTTGGCACCCCGAGGCACCTCGCAAAGTCTCGCCCCATTCCGAGTCCGGCGGACGAACTTCGCCCGCGCCCCCCACCAAGGCTATAGCCCACCCGTTTTTTGGCCATTTTTCCGCTGGGAGGTTTTGGCACCACGACCTTCGGGCTCTTATTTTTGGGCACAGCTTTGCCCGCGGCTTATTTTTGGCACCCCGAGGCCCCTCGCAAAGTCTCGCCCCATTCCGAGTGCGGCGGACGAACTTCGCCCGTGCCCCCCACCAAGGCTATAGCCCACCCGTTTTGTGGGCATTTTTCCCCTGGGGGGTTTTGCACCACGACCTTCGGGCGCTTATTTTTGGGCACCACTTTGTCCGCGTCTTATTTTTGGCACCCCGAGGCCCCTCGCAAAGTCTCGCCCATTCCGAGTCCGGCGGACGAAATTGGCCAGCCCCACCTCCCAAGGCTATAGCCCACCTGTTTTTGTGGCCTTTTTCCTTTGGGACGAACTTGGCGCCCGGCCTTGGGCGGTTATTTTTGGGTGCAGCTGTTCCATGAGTCTATTTTTGGCACACGGAGGCCCCTCGCAAAGTGTCGCCCCATTCCGAGTCCAGCGGACGACGAAGTTGGCCAGCCCCCTCCCCAAGGCTATAGCCCAACCATTTACGGCCATTTTCCGCTGCGGGGATTGGGCGCGTTGACCTTCGGGGGTTTATTTTTTGGTGCGGCTGTGACCGCGGCCTATTTTTGGCATGCGGAGCACGCTGGCAAAGTCTCGCCCCATTCCGAGTCAAGCGGACGAAGTGGGCAGGACCCTCCCCCAAGCTTATAGCCCGCCCGTTTTTGGCCATTTTTCCGCTGGGGGTTTGGGAACATCGACCTTCGGGGGGTTATTTTGGGTGCGGCTGTGCCGCGGCCTATTTTTGGCATGCAGAGGCCGCTGGCAAAGTCTCGCCCCATTCCGAGTCCGGCGGACGAAGTTGGCCACCCGGCCCCCAAGGCTATATCCCACCCGGGTTTTGGCCATTTTTCAGCTAGGGGGTTTGGGTGCGCCGACCTTCGGGGGGTTATTTTTGGCGCGGCTGTGCCCGCGGCCTATTTTGGCACGCTGGAGGCCGTTTGCAAATTCTCGCCCCATTCGAGTCCGCGGACGAAGTTGGCCAGCCCCTCCCGAAAGCTATAGCCCACCCGTTTTTGGACATTTTCCATTTTGGGGGTTTGGGCGCGCCCGACCTTCGGGGTTATTTTTGGGCGCGGCTGTGCCCGCGGCCTATTTTTGGCACGCGGAGGCCGTTTGCAAATTCTCGCCCCATTCCGAGTCCGGCGGACGAAGTCGGCCAGCCCCTTCCCCCAAGGCTATAGCCCACCCGTTTTTTGGCCATTTTTCCGCTGGGGGTTTGGGCGTGCCGAACTTCGGGGGGTTATTTTTGGCGTGGCTGTGCCCACGACCTATTTTTGGCACACGGAGGCCGCTCGCAATGTCTCACCGCATTCCGAGTCCGGCGGACGACGTTGGCCAGCCCCGCCCCCAAGGCTATAGCGCACCCGTTTTTTGGACATTTTCCATTTGGGGGTTTGGGAACGCCGACCTTCGGGGGGTTATTTTTGGGCGCGGCTGTGCCCGCTGCCTGGCCACAGCACGCGGAGGCCGCTTGTAAAGTCTCGCCACATTCCAAGTCCGGCGGACGAAGTCGGCCACCGTTCCCCCAAGGCTATAGCCCACCCGTTTTTTGGCCATTTTTCCGCTGGGGGGTTTGGGTGCGCCGTCCTTCGGGGGGTTATTTTTGGGCACGGCTGTGCCCGCGGCCTATTTTTGGCACACGGAGGCCCCTCGCAAAGTCTCGCGCCATTCCGAGTCCGGCGGACGAAGTTGGCCAGCCCCACCCCCCAAGGCTATAGCGCACCCGTTTTTTGGCCATTTTTCCGCTGGGGGGTTTGGGCGCGCCGACCTTCGGGGGGATATTTTTGGGCGCGGCTGTGCCCGCGGCCTATTTTTGGCACGCGGAGGCCGATCGCAAAGTCTCGGCCCATTCCGAGTCCGGCGGCCGAAGTTGGCCGGCCCCTCCCCCCAAGGCTATAGCCCACCCGTTTTTTGGCCATTTTTCCGCTGGGGGGTTTGGGCGCGCCGAACTTCGGGGGGTTAGTTTTGGGCGCGGCTGTGCCCGCGCCCTATTTTTGGTAGGCGGAGGCCGCTCGCAACGTCTCGCCCCATTCCGAGTCCGGCCGACGAAGTTGGCCAGCCCCTCCCCCCAAGGCTATAGCGCACCCGTTTTTTGCCCATTTTTCCGTTGGGGGGTTTGGGCGCGCCGACCTTCGGGGGGTTATTTTTGGGTGCGGCTGTGCCCGCGGCCTGGCCCCAGTGCGCGGAGGCCGCTCACAAAGACTCGCCCCATTCCGAGTCCGAGGCGGACGAAGTGGGCCAGCCCCACCCCCAAGGCTATAGCCCACCCGTTTTGTGGCCTTTTTCCCTTTGGACGAACTTGGCGCCCCGGCCTTCGGGCGGTTATTTTCGGGCGCAGCTGTGCCCGCAGCCTATTTTTGGCACACGGAGGCCTCTCAAAAAGTCTCAGGCCATTCCGAGTCCGGCGGACGAAGTTGGCCAGCCCCACCCCCCAAGGCTATAGCCCACCCGTTTTTGTGGCCTTTTTCCACTGGACGAACTTGGCGCCCCGGCCTTCGGGCGGTTATTTTCGGGCGCAGCTGTGCCCGCAGCCTATTTTTGGCACACGGAGGCCTCTCAAAAAGTCTCAGGCCATTCCGAGTCCGGCGGACGAAGTTGGCCAGCCCCACCCCCCAAGGCTATAGCCCACCCGTTTTTGTGGCCTTTTTCCGCTGAAAGAACTTGGTGCCCCAGCATTCGGGCGGTTATTTTTGGGTGCGGCTGTGCCCACAGCCAATTTTTGGAACACGGAGGCCCCTCGCATAGTCTCGCGACATTCCGAGCCCGGCAGACGAAGTTGACCAGCCCCACCCCCCAAGGCTATAGCCCACCCGTTTTTGCGGCCTTTTACCGCAGGACGAAGTTGGCGCCCCGTCTTTCGAGTGGTTATTTTTGGGCGCGGCTGTACCCGCGGCCTATTTTTAGCACACGAAGGCCCCTCGCAAAGTCTCGCGCCATTCCGACTCCGGCGAACGAAGTTGGCCAGCCCCATCCCCCAAGGCTACAGCCCACCCGTTTTTGTGGCCTTTTTCCGCTGGACAAACTTGGCGCCACGACCTTCGGGCGGTTATTTTTGGGCGCGGCTTTGTCCGCAGCCTATTTTTGGCACACGGAGGACCCTCGCAAAGTCTCGCGCCATTCCCAGTCCAGCGGACGAAGTTGGCCAGCCCCACCCCCCAAGGCTATAGCCCACCCATTTTTGTGGCCTTTTTCCGCTGCCCGAACTTGGCGCCCCGGCCTTCGGGATGTTATTTTTGTGTGCGGCTGTGCCCGCGGTGTATTTTTGGCACACGGAGGCCCCTAGCAAAGTCTCGCGCCCTTCCGAGTCCGGCGGACGAAGTCGGCCAGCCCCACCCCCCAAGGCTATAGCCCACCCGTTTTTGTGGCCTTTTCCGCTGGACGAACTTGGCGCCCCGGCCTACGGGTTGTTATTTTTGGGCGCGCCTCAGCCCGCGGCCTATTTTTGGCACACGGAGGACCCTCGCGAATTCACGCGCCATTCCTGATCCGGCGGACGAAGTTGGCCAGCCCCACCCCCCAATGCTATATCCCACCCGGTTTTGTTGCCATTTTCCCCTGGACGAAATTGGCGCCCCGGCCTTCGGGGGGTTATTTTTGGGCGCGGCTTGGCCCGCAGCCAATTTTTGGCAAACGGAGGCCCCTCGCAAAGTCTCGTGCCATTCCGAGTCTGACAGAAGAAGTCGGCCAGCCCCACCCCCCAAGGCTATAGCCCACCCGTTTTTGTGGCCTTTTCCGCTGGACGAACTTGGCGCCCCGGCCTACGGGTTGTTATTTTTGGGCGCGGCTAATCCCGCGGCCTATTTTTGGCACACGGAGGACCCTCGCGAATTCACACAACATTTCCAGTCCAGCGGACGAAGTTGGCCAGCCCCACCCCCCAAGGCTATTGCCCACCCGTTTTTGTGGCCTTTTTCCACTGGACGAACTTGGCGCCCCGGCCTTCGGGCAGTTATTTTTGGGTGCGGCTGTGCCCGCAGCCTAATTTTGGCACACGGAGGACCCTCGCAAAGTCTCGCGCCATTCCCAGTCTGGCGGACAAAGTTGACAAGCCCCACCCCCCAAGGCTATAGCCCACCCGTTTTTGTGGCCTTTTTCCGCTGGACGAACATGGCGCCCCGGCCTTCGGACGTTTTTTTTTTGGCCCAGCTGTGCCCGCGGCCTACTTTTGGCACACGGAGGACCCTCGTAAAGTCTCACGCCATTCCCAGTCCAGCGGACGAAGTTAGCCAGCCCCACCCCCCAAGGCTATAGCCCACCCGTTTTTGTGGCCTTTTTCCGCTGGACGAACTTGGTACCCCGGCCTTCGGGCGGTTATTTTTGGGCGCGGCTGTGCCCGCGGCCTAGTTTTGGCACTCGGAGACAACTCACAAAGTCTCGCGCCATTCCGAGTACGGTGGACGAAGTCGGCCCGCCCCACCCCCCAAGGCTATTGCCCACCCATTTTTGTGGCCTTTTTCCATTGGACGAACTTGGCGCCCCGGCCTTCGGGCTGTTATTTTTGGGTGCGGCTGCGCCCGCGGCCTATTTTTGGTACACGGAGGCCCCTCGCAAAGTCTCGCGCCATTCCGAGTCCGGCGGACGAAGTGGGCCAGCCCCACCCCCCAAGGCTATAGCCCACCCGTTTTTGTGGCCTTTTTCCGCTGGACGAACTTGGCGCCCCGGCCTTCGGGCTGTTATTTTTGGGTGCGGCTGTGCCCGCGGCCTATTTTTGGCACACGGAGGCCACTCGCAAAGTCTCGCGCCATTCCGAGTCCGGCGGACGAAGTTGGCCAGCCCCACCCCCCAAGGCTATAGCCCACCCGTTTTTGTGGCCTTATTCATTGGGCCGAACATGGCGCCCGGACTTGGGCGGGTTATTTTTGGGCCCGGCTTTGCCCGCGGCCTACTTTTGGCACACGGAGGACCCTCGCAAAGTCTCGCGCCATTCCCAGTCCAGCGGACGAAGTTGGCCAGCCCCACCCCCCAAGGCTATAGCCCACCCATTTTTGTGGCCTTTTTCCGCTGCCCGAACTTGGCGCCCCGGCCTTCGGGATGTTATTTTTGTGTGCGGCTGTGCCCGCGGTGTATTTTTGGCACACGGAGGCCCCTCGCAAAGTCTCGCGCCCTTCCGAGTCCGGCGGACGAAGTCGGCCAGCCCCACCCCCCAAGGCTATAGCCCACCCGTTTTTGTGGCCTTTTCCGCTGGACGAACTTGGCGCCCCGGCCTACGGGTTGTTATTTTTGGGCACGGCTAAGCCCGCGGCCTATTTTTGGCACACGGAGGACCCTCGCGAATTCACGCACCATTCCCAGTCCGGCGGACGAAGTTGGCCAGCCCCACCCCCCAATGCTATAGCCCACCCGTTTTTGTGGCCTTTTTCCGCTGGACGAACTTGGTGCCCCGGCCTTCGGGCGGTTATTTTTGGGCGCGGCTGTGCCCGCGGCTTAGTTTTGGCACTCGGAGACAACTCGCAAAGTCTCGCGCCATTCAGTCACGGCGGACGAAGTCGCCTCCCCGCCCACCCCCCAAGGGTATTGCCCGCCCGTTTTTGTGGCCTTTTTCCACTAGACGAACTTGGCGCCCCGGCCTTCAGGCTGTTTTTTTTGGCCCCGTCTGGGCCCGCAGCCTATTTTTGGCATACGGAGGCCCCTCGTAAAGTCTCGTGCCATTCCGAGTCCGACAGAAGAAGTTGGCCAGCCCCACCCCCCAAGGCTATAGCCCACCCAGTTTTGTGGCCTTTTTCCGCTGGACGAACTTGGCGCCACGGCCTTCGGGCGGTTATTTTTGGGCGCGGCTGGGCCCGCGGCCTATATTTGGCATTCGGAGGCCCCTCGTAAAGTCTCACGCCATTACGAGTCCGGCGGACGAAGTTGGCCAGCCCCAACCCCCAAGGCTATAGCCAACCCGGTTTTGTGGCCTTTTTCCGCTGGACGAACTTGGCGCCCCGGCCTTCGGGCGGTTATTTTTTGGCGCGGCTACGCCCGCGGTCTATTTTTGGCACACGGAGGCCCCTCGCAAAGTCACGCGCCATTCCGAGTCCAGCAGACGAAGTTGGCCTGCCCCACCCCCCAAGGCTATAGCCCACCCGTTTTTGTGGCCTTTTTCCGCTGGACGAACATGGCGCCCCGGCCTTCGGGCGGTTATTTTTGGGCGCGGCTGTGCCCGCGGCCTAGTTTTGGCACTCGGAGACAACTCACAAAGTCTCGCGCCATTCCGAGTACGGTGGACGAAGTCGGCCCGCCCCACCCCCCAAGGCTATTGCCCACCCGTTTTTGTGGCCTTTTTCCATTGGACGAACTTGGCGCCCCGGCCTTCGGGCTGTTATTTTTGGGTGCGGCTGTGCCCGCGGCCTATTTTTGGTACACGGAGGCCCCTCGCAAAGTCTCGCGCCATTCCGAGTCCGGCGGACGAAGTGGGCCAGCCCCACCCCCCAAGGCTATAGCCCACCCATTTTTGTGGCCTTTTTCCACTGGACGAACTTGGCGCCCCGGCCTTCGGGCTGTTATTTTTGGGTGCGGCTGTGCCCGCGGCATATTTTTGGCACACGGAGGCCACTCGCAAAGTCTCGCGCCATTCCGAGTCCGGCGGACGAAGTTGGCCAGCCCCACCCCCCAAGGCTATAGCCCACCCGTTTTTGTGGCCTTATTCCGCTGGACGAACATGGCGCCCCGGACTTCGGGCGGTTATTTTTGGGCCCGGCTTTGCCCGCGGCCTACTTTTGGCACACAGAGGACCCTCGCAAAGTCTCGCGCCATTCCGAGTCCGGCGGACGAAGTCGGCCAGCCCCACCCCCCAAGGCTATAGCGCACCCGTTTTTGTGGCCTTTTTCCGCTGGACGAACTTGGCTACCCGGCCTTCGGGCGGTTATTTTTGGGCGCGGCTGTGCCCGCGGCCTAATTTTCGCACACGGAGGACCCTCGTGAAGTCTCACGCCATTCCCAGTCTGGCGGACAAAGTTGTCCAGCCCCACCTCCCAAGGCTATAGCCCACTCGTTTTTGTGGCCTTTTTCCGCTGGACGAACATGGCGCCCCGGCCTTCGGGCGGTTATTTTTGGGTACGACTGTGCCCGCGGCCTATTTTTGGCACACGAAGGGCCCTCGCAAAGTCTCGCGCCATAACGAGTCTGGCGAACGAAGTTGGCCCGCCCCACCCCCCAAGGTCATAGCCCACCCGTTTTTGTGGCCTTTTTCCGCTGGACGAACTTGGCGCCCTGGCCTTCGGGCGGTTATTTTTGGGCGCGGCTGTGCCCGCGCCCTAGTTTTGGCACACGGAGGCCCGTCGCAAAGTCTCGCGCCATTCCGAGTCCGGCGGACAAAGTTGGCCAGCCCCACCCCCCAAGGCTATAGCCCACCCGTTTTTGTGGCCTTTTTCCGCTGGACGAACTTGGCGCCCCGGCCTTCGGGCGGTTATTTTTTGTCGCAGCTGTGCCCGCAGCCTATTTTTGGCACACGGAGACCCCTCGCAAAGTCTCGCGCCATTCCGAGTCCGGCGGACGAAATTGGCCAGCCCCACCTCCCAAGGCTATAGCCCACCCGTTTTTTTGGCCTTTTTCCGCTGGACGAACTTGGCGCCCCGGCCTTCGGGCGGTTATTTTTGGGCGCGGCTGTGTCCGAGGCCTATTTTTGGCACACGGAGGTCCCTTGCAAAGTCTCGCGCCATTCTGAATCCGGCGGACGAAGTTGGCCAGCCCCACCTCCCAAGGCTATAGCCCACCCGTTTTTGTGGCCTCTTTCCGCTGGACGAACTTGGCGCCCCGGCCTTCGGGCGGTTATTTTTGGGCGCGGCTGTGCCCGCGGCCTATTTTTGGTACATGGAGGGCCCTCGTAAAATCTCGCGCTGTTCCGAGTCCGGCAGACGACGTTGGCCAGCCGCACCTCCCAAGGCTATAGCCCACCCGTTTTTGTGGCCTTTTTCCGCTTGACGAACTTGGCGCCCCGGCCTTCGGGCGGTTATTTTTGGGCACGGCTGTGCCCGCGGCCTATTTTTGGCACACGGAGGCCCCTCGTAAAGTGTCGGGTCATTCCGAGTCCGGCGGACGAAGTCGGCCAGCCCCACCCCCCAAGGCTATAGCCAACCCGTTTTTGTAGCCTTTTTCCGCTGGACGAACTTGGCGCCCCGGCCTTCGGGTGGTTATTTTTGGGCGCGGCTGTGTCCGAGGCCTATTTTTGGCACACGGAGGTCCCTTGCAAAGTCTCGCGCCATTCTGAATCCGGCGGACGAAGTCGGCCAGCCCCACCTCCCAAGGCTATAGCCCACCCGTTTTTGTGGCCTCTTTCCGCTGGACGAACTTGGCGCCCCGGCCTTCGGGCGGGTATTTTTGGGCGCGGCTGTGCCCGCGCCCTATTTTTGGCATACGGAGGCGCCTCGCAAAGTCTCGCGCCATTCCGAGTCCGGCGGTCGAAGTTGGCCAGCCCCACCCCCCAAGGCTATAGCCCACCCGTTTTTGTGGCCTTTTGCCGCTGGACGAACTTGGCGCCCCGGCCTTCGGGCGGGTATTTTTGGGTGCGGCTGTGCCGGTGGCCTATTTTTGGCACACGGAGGCGGCTCGCAAAGTCTCGCGCCATTCCGAGTCCGGCGGACGAAGTTGGCCAGCCCCACCCCCCAGCGCTATAGCCCACCCGTTTTATTGGCCTTTTTCCGTTGGTCGAACTTGGCGCCCCGGCCTTCGGGCGGGTATTTTTGGGCGCGGCTGTGCCCGCGGTCTATTTTTTGCACACGGAGGTGCCTCGTAAAGTCTCGCGCTATTCCGAGTCCGGCGGACGAAGTTGGGCAGCCCCACCCCCCAAGGCTATAGCCCACCCGTTTTTGTTGCCTTTTTCCGTTGGACGAACTTGGCGCCCCGGCCTTCGGGAGGTTATTTTTGGGCGCGGCTGTGCCCGCGGCCTATTTTTGGTACACGGAGGGCCCTCGTAAAGTCTCGCGCTGTTCCGAGTCCGGCGGACGACGTTGGCCAGCCCCACCTCCCAAGGCTATAGCCCACCCGTTTTTGTGGCCTTTTTCCGCTGGACTAACTTGGCGCCCCGGCCCTCGGGCGGGTTTTTTTGGGCGCGGCTGTGCCCGCGGCCTATTTTTGGCACACGGAGGTGCCTCCCAAAGTCTCGCGCTATTCCGAGTCCGGCGGACGAAGTTGGGCAGCCCCACCCCCCAAGGCTATAGCCCACCCGTTTTTGTTGCCTTTTTCCGCTGGACGAACTTGGCGCCCCGGCCTTCGGGCGGGTATTTTTGCGCACGGCTGTGCCGGCGGCCTATGTTTGGCACACGGAGACGCCTCGCAAAGTCTCGCGCCATTCCGAGTCCGGCGGACGAAGTTGGCCAGCCCCACCCCCCAACGCTATAGCCCACCCGTTTTTGTGGCCTTTTTCCGTTGGACGAACTTGGCGCCCCGCCCTTTGGGAGGGTATTTTTGGGCGCGGCTGTGCCCGCGGCCTATTTTTGGCACACGGAGGCATCTCGCAAAGTCTCTCGCCATTCCGAGTCCGGCGGACGAAGTTGGCCAGCCCCACCCCCCAAGGCCATAGCCCACCCGTTTTGGTGGCCTTTTGCCGCTGGACGAACTTTGCGCCCCGGCCTTCGGGCATTTATTTTTGGGCGCGGCTGTGCCTGCGGCCTATTTTTGGCACACGGAGACCCCTCGAAAAGTCTCGCGCCATTCCGAGTCCGGCGGACGAAGTCGGCCAGCCCCACCCCCGAAGGCTACAACCCACCCGTTTTTGTGGCCTTTTTCCGCTGGACGAACTTGGCGCCCCGGCCTTCGGGCGGTTATTTTTGGGTGCGGCTGTACCCACGGCCTATTTTTCGCACACGGAGGGCCCTCGCAAAGTTTCACGCCATTCCGAGTCCGGCGGACGAAGTTGGCCAGCCCCACCCCCCAAGGCTATAGCCCACCCGTTTTTGTGGCCATTTTCCGCTGGACGAACTTGGCGCCCCGGCCTTCGGGCGGGCATTTTTGGGCACGGCTGTGCCCACGGCCTATTTTTGGCACACGGAGGCGCCTTGCAAAGTCTCGCGCCATTCCGAGTCCGGCGGACGAAGTTGGGCAGCCCCACCCCCCAAGGCTATAGCCCACCCGTTTTTGTGGCCTTTTGCCGCTGGACGAACTAGGCGCCCCGGGCTTCGGGCTGGTATTTTTGGGTGCGGCTGTGACCGCGGCCTAATTTTGGCACATGGAGGAGCCTTGCAAAGTCTCGCGCCATTGCGAGTCCGGCGGACGAAGTTGGCCAGCCCCACCCCCCAAGGCTATAGCCCACCCGTTTTTGTGGGCTTTTGCCGCTGGACGAACTTGGCGCCCCGGCCTTCGGGCGGTTATTTTGGGGTGCGGCTGTGCCCGCGGCCTATTTTTGGCACACGGAGGCGTTCGCAAAGTCTCGCGCAATTCCGAGTCCGGCGGACGAAGTTGGCCAGCCCCACCCCCCAAGGCTAAAGCCCACCCGTTTTTGTGGCCTTTTTCCACTGGACGAACTTGGCGCCCCGGCCTTCGGGCGGGTATTTTTTGGCGCGGCTGTGCCCGCGGTCTATTTTTTGCACACGGAGGTACCTCGCAAAGTCTCGCGCCATTCCGAGTCCGGCAGACGAAGTCGGCCAGCCCCACCCGCCAAGGCTATAGCCCACCCGTTTTTGTGGCCTTTTACCGCAGGACGAACTTGGCGCCCCGGCCTTCGGGCGGGTATTTTTGGGCACGGCTCTGCCCACGGCCTATTTTTGGCACACGGAGGAGCCTTGCAAAGTCTCGCGCCATTCCGAGTCCGGCGGACGAAGTTGGGCAGCCTCACCCCCCAAGGCTATAGCCCACCCGTTTTTGTGGCCTTTTGCCGCTGGACGAACTAGGCGCCCTGGCCTTCGGGCCGGTATTTTTGGGTGCGGCTGTGCCCGCGGCCTATTTTTGGCACACGTAGGCGTCCCGCAAAGTCTCGCACCATTCCGAGTCCGGCAGACGAAGTTGGCCAGCCCGACCCCCCAAGGCTATAGCCCACCCGTTTTTGTGGCCTTTTTCCACTGGACGAACTTGGCCCCCCGGCCTTCGGGCGGGTATTTTTTTGGCGCGGCTGTGCCCGCGGCCTATTTTTGGCACACGGAGGACCCTCGCGAATTCACGCAACATTTCCAGTCCAGCGGACGAAGTTGGCCAGCCCCACCCGCCAAGGCTATAGCCCACCCGTTTTTGTGGCCTTTTTCCACTGGACGAACTTGGCGCCCCGGCCTTCGGGCGGGTATTTTTTAGCGCGGCTGTGCCCGCGGTCTATTTTTTGCACACGGAGGTACCTCGCAAAGTCTCGCGCCATTCCGAGCCCGGCAGACGAAGTCGGCCAGCCCCACCCCCCAAGGCTATAGCCCACCCGTTTTTGTGGCCTTTTACCGCAGGACGAACTTGGCGCCCCGGCCTTCAGGCGGGTATTTTTGGGCACGGCTCTGCCCACGGCCTATTTTTGGCACACGGAGGAGCCTTGCAAAGTCTCGCGCCATTCCGAGTCCGGCGGACGAAGTTGGGCAGTCTCACCCCCCAAGGCTATAGCCCACCCGTTTTTGTGGCCTTTTGCCGCTGGACGAACTAGGCGCCCTGGCCTTCGGGCCGGTATTTTTGGGTGCGGCTGTGTCCGCGGCCTATTTTTGGCACACGTAGGCGTCCCGCAAAGTCTCGCGCCATTCCGAGTCCGGCGGACGAAGTTGGCCAGCCCGACCCCCCATGGCTATAGCCCACCCGTTTTTGTGGCCTTTTTCCACTGGACGAACTTGGCCCCCCGGCCTTCGGGCGGGTATTTTTTTGGCGCGGCTGTGCCCGCGGTCTATTTTTTGCACACGGAGGTACCTCGCAAAGTTTCGCACCATTCCGAGTCCGGCGGATGAAGTTGGTCAGCCCCACCCACCAAGCCTATAGCCCACCCGTTTTTGTGGCCTTTTTCCGCTGGACGAACTTGGCGCCCCGGCCTTCGGGCAGTTATTTTTGGGCGTGGCTGTGCCCGCGGCCTATTTATGGCACACGGAGGCCCCTCGCAAAGTCTCGCGCCATTCCGAGTCCGGCGGACGAAGTGGGCCAGCCCCACCCCCCAAGGCTATAGCCAACCCGTTTTTGTGGCCTTTTTCCGCTGGACGAACTTGGCGCCCCGGCCTTCGGGCGGGTATTTTTGGGCGTGGCTTTGGCCGCGGCCTATTTTTGGCACACGGAGGCGCCTCGAAAAGTCTCGCGCCATTCCGAGTCCGGCGGACGAAGTCGGCCAGCCCCACCCCCCAAGGCTATAGCCCGCCCGTTTTTGTGGCCTTTTTCCCCTGGACGAACTTGGCGCCCCGGCCTTCGGGCGGGTATTTTTGGGCACGGCTGTGCCCACGGCCTATTTTTTGCACACGGAGGAGCCTTGCAAAGTCTCGCTCCATTCCGAGTCCGGCGGACGAAGTTGGCCAGCCCAACCCCGAAGGCTATAGCCCACCCGTTTTTGTGGCCTTTTTCCGCTGGACGAACTTGGCGCCCCGGCCTTCGGGCGGGTATTTTTGGCGCGCTGCTGTGCCCGCGGTCTATTTTTGCACACGGAGGTGCCTCGCATGCAAGTCTCGCGCCATTCCGAGTCCGGCGGACAAAGTTTGGCAGCCCCACCCCCCAAGGCTATATCCCACCCGTTTTTGTGGCCTTTTACCGCAGGACGAACTTGGCGCCCCGGCCTTCGGGCGGGTATTTTTGGGCACGCTGTGCCCACGGCCTATTTTTGGCACACGGAGGCGCCTTGCAAAGTCTCGCGCCATTCCGAGTCCGGCGGACGAAGTTGGGCAGCCTCACCCCCCAAGCCTATAGCCCACCCGTTTTTGTGGCCTTTTGCCGCTGGACGAACTAGGCGCCCTGGCCTTCGGGCCGGTATTTTTGGGTGCGGCTGTGCCCGCGGCCTATTTTTGGCACACGTAGGCGTCCCGCAAAGTCTCGCACCATTCCGAGTCCGGCGGACGAAGTTGGCCAGCCCCACCCCCCAAGGCTATAGCCCACCCGTTTTTGTGGCCTTTTTCCCTTGGACGAACTTGGCGCCCCGGCCTGCGGGCGGGTATTTTGGGGTGCGGCTGTGCCCGCGGCCTATTTTTGGCACATGGAGGCATCTCGCAAAGTCTCGCGCCATTCCGAGTCCGGCGGACGAAGTTGGCCAGCCCCACCCCCCAAGGCTATAGCCCACCCGTTTTTGTGGCCTTTTACCGCAGGACGAACTTGGCGCCCCGGCCTTCAGGAGGGTGTTTTTGGGCACGGCTGTGCCCACGGCCTATTTTTGGCACACGGAGGCGCCTCGCAAAATCTCGCGCCATTCCGAGTCCGGCGGACGAAGTTGGGCAGCCCCACCCCCCAAGGCTATAGCCCACCCGTTTTTGTGGCCTTTTGCCGCTGGACGAACTAGGCGCCCCGGCCTTCGGGCGGGTATTTTTGGATGCGGCTGTGCCCGCGGCCTATTTTTGGCACACGTAGGCATCCCGCAAAGTCTCGCGCCATTCCGAGTCCGGTGGACGAAGTTGGCCAGCCCCACCCCCAAGGCTATAGCCCACCCGTTTTTGTGGCCTTTTTCCCCTGGACGAACTTGGCGCCCCGGCCTTCGGGCTGGTATTTTTGGGTTCGGCTGTGCCCGCGGCCTAATTTTGGCACACGGAGGAGCCTTACAAAGTCTCGCGCCATTCCGAGTCCGGCGGACGAAGTCGGCCAGCCCCACCCCCCAAGGCTATAGCCCGCCCGTTTTTGTGGCCTTTTTCCCCTGGACGAACTTGGCGCCCCGGCCTTCGGGCGGGTATTTTTGGGTACGGCTTTGCCCACGGCCTATTTTTTACACACGGAGGAGCCTTACAAAGTCTCGCGCCATTCCGAGTCCGGCAGACGAAGTTGGCCAGCCCCATCCCCCAAGGCTATAGCCCACCCGTTTTTGTGGGCTTTTGCCGCTGGACGAACTTGGCGCCCCAGCCTTCGGGCGGGTATTTTGGGGTACGGCTGTGCCCGCGGCCTATTTTTGGCACACGGAGGTGTCTCGCAAAGTCTCGCGCCATTCCGAGTCCGGCGGACGAAGTTGGCCAGCCCCACCCCCCAAGGCTATAGCCCACCCGTTTTTGTGGCCTTTTTCCCCTGGACGAACTTGGCGCCCCGGCCTTCGGGCTGGTATTTTGGGGTACGGCTGTGCCTGCGGCCTATTTTTGGCACACGGAGGCGTCTCGCAAAGTCTCGCGCCATTCCGAGTCCGGCGGACGAAGTTGGCCAGCCCCACCCCCCAAGGCTAAAGCCCACCCGTTTTTGTGGCCTTTTTCCACTGGACGAACTTGGTGCCCCGGCCTTCGGGCGGATATTTTTTGGCGCGGCTGTGTCCGCGGTCTATTTTTTGCACACGGAGGTACCTCGCAAAGTCTCGCGCCATTCCGAGTCCGGCAGACGAAGTCGGCCAGCCCCACCCGCCAAGGCTATAGCCCACACGTTTTTGTGGCCTTTTTCCACTGGACGAACTTCGCGCCCCGGCCTTCGGGCGGGTATTTTTTAGCGCGGCTGTGCCCGCGGCCTATTTTTGGAACACGGAAGCGCCTTGCAAAGTCTCGTGCCATTCCGAGTCCGGCGGACGAAGTTGGGCAGCCTCACCCCCCAAGGCTATAGCCCACCCGTTTTTGTGGCCTTTTGCCGCTGGACGAACTAGGCGCCCTGGCCTTCGGGCGGGTATTTTTGGGTGCGGCTGTGCCCGCGGCCTATTTTTGGCACACGTAGGCGTCCCGCAAAGTCTCGCGCCATTCCGAGTCCGGCGGACGAAGTTGGCCAGCCCCACCCCCCAAGGCTATAGCCCACCCGTTTTTGTGGCCTTTTTCCCCTGGACGAACTTGGCGCCCCGGCCTTCGGGCTGGTATTTTGGGGTACGGCTGTGCCTGCGGCCTATTTTTGGCACACGGAGGCGTCTCGCAAAGTCTCGCGCCATTCCGAGTCCGGCGGACGAAGTTGGCCAGCCCCACCCCCCAAGGCTAAAGCCCACCCGTTTTTGTGGCCTTTTTCCACTGGACGAACTTGGTGCCCCGGCCTTCGGGCGGATATTTTTTGGCGCGGCTGTGTCCGCGGTCTATTTTTTGCACACGGAGGTACCTCGCAAAGTCTCGCGCCATTCCGAGTCCGGCAGACGAAGTCGGCCAGCCCCACCCGCCAAGGCTATAGCCCACACGTTTTTGTGGCCTTTTTCCACTGGACGAACTTCGCGCCCCGGCCTTCGGGCGGGTATTTTTTAGCGCGGCTGTGCCCGCGGCCTATTTTTGGAACACGGAAGCGCCTTGCAAAGTCTCGTGCCATTCCGAGTCCGGCGGACGAAGTTGGGCAGCCTCACCCCCCAAGGCTATAGCCCACCCGTTTTTGTGGCCTTTTGCCGCTGGACGAACTAGGCGCCCTGGCCTTCGGGCGGGTATTTTTGGGTGCGGCTGTGCCCGCGGCCTATTTTTGGCACACGTAGGCGTCCCGCAAAGTCTCGCGCCATTCCGAGTCCGGCGGACGAAGTTGGGCAGCCCCACCCCCCAAGGCTATAGCCCACCCATTTTTGTGGCCTTTTGCCGCTGGACGAACTTGGCGCCCCAGCCTTCGGGCGGGTATTTTGGGGTACGGCTGTGCCCGCGGCCTATTTTTGGCACACGGAGGCGTCTCGCAAAGTCTCGCGCCATTCCGAGTCCGCCAGACGAAGTTGGCCAGCCCCACCCCCCAAGGCTATAGCCCACCCGTTTTTGTGGCCTTTTTCCCCTGGACGAACTTGGCGCCCCGGCCTTCGGGCGGGTATTTTTGGGCACGGCTTTGCCCGCGGCCTATTTTTGGGACACGGAGGTGCCTCGCAAAGTCTCGCGCCATTCCGACTCCGGCAGACGAAGTTGGGCAGCCCCACCCCCCAAGGCTATAGCCCACCCGTTTTTGTGGCCTTTTTCCGCTAGACGAACTTGGCGCCCCGGCCTTCGGGCGGGTATTTTTGGGCGCGCCTGTGCCCACGGCCTATTTTTGGCACACGGAGGTGCCTCGCATAGTCTCGCGCCATTCCGAGTCCGGCGGACGAAGTTGGCCAGCCCCACCCCCCAAGGCTAAAGCCCACCCGTTTTTGTGGCCTTTTTCCACTGGACGAACTTGGCGCCCCGGCCTTCGGGCGGGTATTTTTTGGCGCGGCTGTGCCCGCGGTCTATTTTTTGCACACGGAGGTACCTCGCAAAGTCTCGCGCCATTCCGAGTCCGGCAGACGAAGTCGGCCAGCCCCACCCGCCAAGGCTATAGCCCACCCGTTTTTGTGGCCTTTTTCCGCTGGACGAAGTTGGCGCCCCGACCTTCGGGCGGGTATTTTTGGGCGCGGCTGTGCCCGCAGCCTATTTTTGGCACACGAAGGCCCCTCCCAAAGTCTCGCGCCATTCCGAGTCCGGCGGACGAAGTTGGCCAGCCCCACCCCCCAACGCTATAGCCCACCCGATTTTGTGGCCTTTTTCCGCTGGACGAACTTTGCGCACCGGCCTTCAGGCGGGTATTTTTGGGCTCGGCTGTTCCCGCGGCCTATTTTTGGCACACAGAGGTGCCTCGCAAAGTCTCGCGCCATTCCGAGTCCGCCAGACGAAGTTGGCCAGCCCCACCCCCCAAGGCTATAGCCCACCCGTTTTTGTGGCCTTTTTCCCCTGGACGAACTTGGCACCCCGGCCTTTGGGCTGGTATTTTTAGATACGGCTGTGCCGCAGCGGCCTAATTTTGGCACACGGAGGCGCCTCGCAAAGTCTCGCGCCATTCCGAGTCCGGCGGACGAAGTTGGCCAGCCCCACCCCCCAAGGCTATAGCCCACCCGTTTTTGTGGCCTTTTTCCGCTGGACAAAATTGGCGCCCGGGCCTTCGTGCGGTTATTTTTGGGCACGGCTGTGCCCGCAGCCTATTTTTGGCACACGGAGGCCCCTCGCAAAGTCCCGCGCCATTCCGAGTCCGGCAGACGAAGTTGGCCATCCCACCCCCCAAGGCTATAGCCCACCCGTTTTTGTGGCCTTTTTCCGCTGGACGAACTTGGCGCCCCGGCCTTCGGGCGGGTATTTTTGGGCGCGGTTGTGCCCGTGGCCTATTTTTGGCACACGGCGGTGCCTTGTAAAGTCTCAGCCCATTCCGAGTCCGGCGGACGAAGTTGGCCAGCCCCACCGCCCAAGGCTATAGCGCACCCATTTTTGTGGCCTTTTTCCGCTGGACGAACATGGCGCCCCGGCCTTTGGGAGGGTATTTTTGGGCGCGGCTGTGCCCGCGGCCTAATTTTGGCACACGGAAGCGCATCGTAAAGTCTCGCGCCATTCCGAGTCCGGCGGACGAAGTTGGCCAGCCCCACCCCCCAAGGCTATAGCCCACCCGTTTTTGTGGCCTTTTTCCGCTGGACGAACTTGGCGCCCCGGCCTTCGGGTGGGTATTTTTGGACGTGGCTGTACCCGCGGCTTATTTTTGGCACACGGAGGGGCCTCGCAAAGTCTCGCCCCATTCCGAGTCTTGCGGACGAAGTTGGCCAGCCCCGACCCCCAAGGCTATAGCCCACCCGTTTTTGTGGCCTTTTTCCGCTGGACGAACTTGGCGCCCCGGCCTTCGGGCGGGTATTTTTGGGCGCAGCTGTGCCTGCGGTGTATTTTTGGCACACGGAGGTGCCTCGCAAAGTCTCGTGCCATTCCGAGTCTGGCGGACGAAGTCGGCCAGCTCCACCCCCCAAGGCTATAGCCCACCCGTTTTTGTGGCCTTTTTCCGCTAGACGAACTTGGCGCCCCGGCCTTCGGGCGGGTATTTTTGGGCGCGCCTGTGCCCACGGCCTATTTTTGGCACACGGAGGTGCCTCGCATAGTCTCGTACCATTCCGAGTCCGGCGGACGAAGTCGGCCAGCCCCACCCCCCAAGGCTATAGCCACCCGTTTTGTTGGCCTTTTTCCGCTGGACGAACTTGGCGCCCCGGCCTTCGGCGGGTATTTTTGGGCGCGCCTGTTCCCGCGGCCTATTTTTGGCATGCGGAGGCCGCTCGCTAAGTCTCGCCCCATTCCGAGTCCGGCGGACGAAGTTGGCCAGCCCCACCGCCCAAGGCTATAGCGCGCACCCGTTTTTGTGGCCTTTTTCCGCTGGACGAACATGGCGCCCCGGCCTTCGGGAGGGTATTTTTGGGCGCGGCTGTGCCCGCGGCCTATTTTTGGCACACGGACGCGCCTCGCAAAGTCTCGCGCCATTCCGAGTCTGGCGGACGAAGTCGGCCAGCCCCACACCCAAAGGCTATAGCCCACCCGTTTTTGTGGCCTTTTTCCGCTGGACGAACTTGGCGCCCCGGCCTTCGGGCTGGTATTTTTGGGCGCGGCTGTGCCCGCAGCCTATTTTTGGCACACGAAGGCCCCTCCCAAAGTCTCGCGCCATTCCGAGTCCGGCGGACGAAGTTGGCCAGCCCCACCCCCCAACGCTATAGCCCACCCGATTTTGTGGCCTTTTTCCGCTGGACGAACTTTGCGCACCGGCCTTCAGGCGGGTATTTTTGGGCTCGGCTGTTCCCGCGGCCTATTTTTGGCACACAGAGGTGCCTCGCAAAGTCTCGCGCCATTCCGAGTCCGCCAGACGAAGTTGGCCAGCCCCACCCCCCAAGGCTATAGCCCACCCGTTTTTGTGGCCTTTTTCCCCTGGACGAACTTGGCGCCCCGGCCTTTGGGCTGGTATTTTTGGGTACGGCTGTGCCCGCGGCCTAATTTTGGCACACGGAGGCGCCTCGCAAAGTCTCGCGCCATTCCGAGTCCGGCGGACGAAGTTGGCCAGCCCCACCCCCCAAGGCTATAGCCCACCCGTTTTTGTGGCCTTTTTCCGCTGGACAAAATTGGCGCCCGGGCCTTCGTGCGGTTATTTTTGGGCACGGCTGTGCCCGCAGCCTATTTTTGGCACACGGAGGCCCCTCGCAAAGTCCCGCGCCATTCCGAGTCCGGCAGACGAAGTTGGCCATCCCACCCCCCAAGGCTATAGCCCACCCGTTTTTGTGGCCTTTTTCCGCTGGACGAACTTGGCGCCCCGGCCTTCGGGCGGGTATTTTTGGGCGCGGTTGTGCCCGTGGCCTATTTTTGGCACACGGCGGTGCCTTGTAAAGTCTCAGCCCATTCCGAGTCCGGCGGACGAAGTTGGCCAGCCCCACCCCCCAAGGCTATAGCCCACCCGTTTTTGTGGCCTTTTTCCGCTGGACGAACTTGGCGCCCCGGCCTTGGGGAGGGTATTTTTGGGCGCGGCTGTGCCCGCGGCCTAATTTTGGCACACGGAGGCGCCTCGCAAAGTCTCGCGCCATTCCGAGTCCGGCGGACGAAGTTGGCCAGCCCCACCCCCCAAGGCTATAGCCCACCCGTTTTTGTGGCCTTTTTCCGCTGGACGAACTTGGCGCCCCGGCCTTCGGGTGGGTATTTTTGGACGTGGCTGTACCCGCGGCTTATTTTTGGCACACGGAGGGGCCTCGCAAAGTCTCGCCCCATTCCGAGTCTTGCGGACGAAGTTGGCCAGCCCCGACCCCCAAGGCTATAGCCCACCCGTTTTTGTGGCCTTTTTCCGCTGGACGAACTTGGCGCCCCGGCCTTCGGGCGGGTATTTTTGGGCGCAGCTGTGCCTGCGGTGTATTTTTGGCACACGGAGGTGCCTCGCAAAGTCTCGTGCCATTCCGAGTCTGGCGGACGAAGTCGGCCAGCTCCACCCCCCAAGGCTATAGCCCACCCGTTTTTGTGGCCTTTTTCCGCTAGACGAACTTGGCGCCCCGGCCTTCGGGCGGGTATTTTTGGGCGCGCCTGTGCCCACGGCCTATTTTTGGCACACGGAGGTGCCTCGCATAGTCTCGTACCATTCCGAGTCCGGCGGACGAAGTCGGCCAGCCCCACCCCCCAAGGCTATAGCCACCCGTTTTGTTGGCCTTTTTCCGCTGGACGAACTTGGCGCCCCGGCCTTCGGGCTGGTATTTTTGGGCACGGCCGAACCCGCGGCCTATTTTTGGCACACAGAGGTGGCTCGCAAAGTCTCGCGCCATTCCGAGTCCGGCGGACGAAGTGGGCCAGCCCCACACCCCAAGGCTATAGCCCACCCGTTTTGGTGGCCTTTTTCCGCTGGACGAACTTGGCGCCCCGGCCTTCGGGCTGGTATTTTTGGGCGCGGCCGTACCCGCGGCCTATTTTTGGCACACGGAGGTGGCTCGCAAAGTCTCGCGCCATTCCGAGTCCGGCGGACGAAGTGGGCCAGCCCCACCCCCCAAGGCTATAGCCCACCCGTTTTTGTGGCCTTTTTCCGCTGGACGAACTTGGCGCCCCGGCCTTCGGGCTGGTATTTTTGGGCGCGGTTGTGCCCGTGGCCTATTTTTGGCACACGGAGGTGCCTCGTAAAGTCTCGCACCATTCCGAGTCCGGCGGACGTAGTTGGCCAGCCCCACCCCCCAAGGCTATAGCGCACCCGTTTTTGTGGCCTTTTTCCGCTGGACGAACTTGGCGCCCCGGCCTTCGGGCTGGTATTTTTGGGCGCCGCCGTACCCGTGGCCTATTTTTGGCACACGGAGGCGCCTCGCAAAGTATCGCGCAATTCCGAGTCCGGCGGACGAACTGGGCCAGCCCCCCCCCACCAAGGCTATAGCCCACCCGTTTATTGGCCATTTTTCCGCTAGGGGGTTTTGGCACCACGATCTTTGGGCGCTTATTTTTGGGTGTGGCTTTGTCCGCAGCTTATTTTTGGCATCCCGAGGCCCCTCGCAAAGTCTCGCCCCATTCCGAGTCCGGCGGACGAACTTCGCCCGCGCCCCCCACCAATGCTATAGCCCACCCGTTTTTTGGCCATTTTTTCGCTGGGGGGTTTTGGCACCACGATCTTCGGGCGCTTATTTTTGGGCACGGCATTGTCCGTGGCTTATTTTTGGCACTCCAAGGCCCCTCGCAAAGTCTCGCCCCATTCCGAGTCCGGCGGACGAACTTTGCCCGCGCCCCCCACCAAGGCTATAGCCCACCCGTTTTTGGGCCATTTTTCCGCTGGGTGGTTTTGGCACCACGATCTTCTGGCGCGGGTTTGCCCACGGCTTATTTTTGTAACCCCGAGGCTCCTCGCAAAGTCTCGCCCCATTCCGAGTCCGGCGGACGAACTTCGCCCGCGCCCGCCACCAAGGCTATAGCCCACCCGTTTTTTGGCCATTTTTCCGCTGGGGGGTTTTGGTACCACGATCTTCGGGCGCTTATTTTTAGGCGCGGCTTTGCCCGCGGCTTATTTTTGGCATCCCGAGGCCCCTCGCAAAGTCTCGCCCCATTTCGAGTCCGGCGGACGAACTTCGCCCGCGCCCCCCACCAAGGCTTTAGCCCACCCGTTTTTTGGCCATTTTTTCGCTGGGGGGTTTTGGCACCACGATCTTCGGGCGCTTATTTTTGGGCGCGGCTTTGGCCGTGGCTTATTTTTGGCACCCTGAGGCCCCTCGCAAAGACTCGCCCCATTCCGAGTCCGGCGGACGAACTCGCCTGCGCCCCCACCAAGTCTATAGCCCACCCGTTTTTCCGCAATTTTTCCGCTGGGGGGTTTTGGCACCACGATCTTCGGGCGCGGCTTTGCCCGCGGCTTTTTTTTGGTACCCCAAGGCCCCTCGCAAAGTCTCGCCCCATTCCGAGTCCGGCGGACGAACTTCGCCACCCCCCCCACCAAGGCTAAAGCCCACCCGTTTTTTGGCCATTTTTACGCAGGGGGTTTTCGTACCACGATCTTCGGCGCGCTTATTTTTGGGCGCGGCCTTGCCGTGGCTTAATTTTGGCACCCCGAGGCCCCTAGCAATGTCTCGCCCCATTCCGTGTCCAGCTGACGTACTCGCCCCTCGCCCCCCACCAAGGCTATAGCCCACCCGTTTTTTGGCCATTTTTCCGCTGGGGGTTTGGGAACCACGACCTTGGGCGCTTATTTTGGGCGCGGCTTTGCCGCATGGCTTATTTTTGGCACCCCGAGGCCCCTCGCAAAGTCTCACCCCATTCTGAGTCCGGCGGACGAACTTCGCCCACGCCCCCCACCAAGGCTATGGCCCACCCGTTTGTGAGCCATTTTTCCGCTGGGGGTTTGGGAACCACGACCTTCAGGCGCTTATTTTTGGGCGTGGCTTTGCCCGCGGCTTATTTTGGCACCCCGAGGCCCCTCGCAAAGTCTCACCCCATTCTGAGTCCGGCGGACGAACTTCGCCCGCGCCCCCCACCAAGGCTATGGCCCACCCGTTTTTGAGCCATTTTTCCGCTGGGGGGTTTTGGCACCACGATCTTCTGGCGCGGCTTTGCCCACGGCTTATTTTTGGGACCCCGAGGCCCCTCGCAAAGTCTCGCCCCATTCCGAGTCCGGCGGACGAACTTCGCCCGCGCCCCCCACCAAGGCTATAGCCCACCCGTTTTTCAGCAATTTTTCCGCTGGGGGGTTTTGGCACCACGATCTTCGGGCGCGGCTTTGCCCACGGCTTATTTTTGGGACCCCGAGGCCCCTCGCAAAGTCTCTCCCCATTCCGAGTCCGGCGGACGAACTTCGCCCGCGCCCCCCACCAAGGCTATAGCCCACCCGTTTTTTGGCCATTTTTCCGCTGGGGGGTTTTGGAATCACGACCTTCGGGCGCTTATTTTTGGGCGCGGCTTTGCCCGCGGCTTATTTTTGGCACCCCGAGGCCCCTCGCAAAGTCTCACCCCATTCTGAGTCCGGCGGACGAACTTCGCCCGCGCCCCCCACCAAGGCTATGGCCCACCCGTTTTGAGCCATTTTTCCGCTGGGGTTTTGCTTCCTCGATCTTCGGGCACTTATTTTTGGGCACGGCTTTGCCTGCGGCTTAATTTGGGTACCCGAGGCCCCTCGCAAAGTCTCGCCCCATTCCGAGTCCGTGCGGACCGAACTTCGCCTGCGCCCCCCACCAAGGCTATAGCCCACCCGTTTTTTGGCCATTTTTCCGCTGGGGGTTTTGGCATCCCAACCTTCGGGTGCTTATTTTTGGGCGCGGCTTCGCCCGCGGCTTATTTTTGGCACCCCGAGGCCCCTCACAAAGTCTTGCCCCATTCCGAGTCCGGCGGACGAACTTCGCCCGCGCCCCCCACCAAGGCTATAGCCCACCCGTTTTTTGGCCATTTTTCAGCTGGGGGTTTTGGAACCACGACCTTCGGGCGCTTCTTTATGGGCGCGGCTTTGTCCGCGGCTTATTTTTGGCACCCCGAGGCCCCTCGCAAAGTCTCGCCCCATTCCGAGTCCGGCGGACTGACTTCGGCCTCGCCCCCCACCAAGGCTATAGCCCACCCGTTTTTTGGCCATTTTTCCGCTGGGGGGTTTTGGCACCACGATCTTCGGGCGCTTATTTTTGGGCGCGGCTTTGTCCGCGGCTTATTTTTGGCACCCCGAGGCCCCTCGCAAAGTCTCGCCCCATTCCGAGTCCGGCGGACGAACTTCGGCCTCGCCCCCCACCAAGGCTATAGCCCACCCGTTTTTTGGCCATTTTTCCGCTGGGGGGTTTGGGCACCACGACCTTCGGGCGCTTATTTTTGGGTACGACTTTGCCCGCGGCTTAGTTTTGGCACCCCGAGGCCCCTCGCAATGTCTCGCCCCATTCCGTGTCCGGCGGACGAAATTCGCCCGCGCCCCCCACCAAGGCTATAGCCCACCCGTTTTTTGGCCATTTTTCGGCTGGGGGGTTTTGGCACCTCGACCTTCGGGTGCTTATTTTTGGGCGCGGCTTTGCCCACGGCTTATTTTTGGCACCCCGAGGCCCCTCGCAAAGTCTCACCCCATTCCGAGTCCGGCAGACGAACCGCCATGACCCCACCAAGGCTATGGCCCACCCGTTTTTGAGCCATTTTCGCTGGGGGTTTTAGCAGCTTCGATCATCGGCCGCTTATTTTTGGACGCTGGCTTTGCCCGCTGCTTATTTTGGCACCCGAGGCCCCTCGCAAAGTCTCGCCCCATTCGAGTCCAGGCGGACGAACTTCGCCTCGCCCCCACCAAGGCTATAGCCCACCCGTTTTTGGCCATTTTCCGCTGGGGTTTTGGCACCTCGACCTTCGGGCACTTATTTTTGGGCGCGGCTTTGCCAGTGGCTTATTTTGGCACCCGAGGCCCCTCGCATAGTCTCCCCCCATTTCGAGTCCTGCGGACGAACTTCGCCCGCGCCCCCCACCAAGGCTATGGCCCACCCGTTTTTGAGCCATTTTTCCGCTGGGGGGTTTAGGCACCTCGATCTTCGGGCACTTATTTCTGGGCGCGGCTTTGCCTGTGGCTTATTTTGGGTACCCCGAGGCCCCTCGCAAAGTCTCGCCCCATTCCGAGTCCGGCGGACGAACTTCGCCCGCGCCCCCCACCAAGGCTATAGCCCACCCGTTTTTTGGCCATTTTTCGGCTGGGGGGTTTTGGCACCTCGAACTTCGGGCGCTTCTTTTTGGGCGCGGCTTTGTCCGCGGCTTATTTTTGGCACCCCGAGGCCCCTCGCAATGTCTCGCCCCATTCCGAGTCTGGCGGACGAACTTCGCCCGCACCCCCCACCAAGGCTATAGCCCACCCGTTTTTTGGCCATTTTTCCGCTGGGGGGTTTTGGCACCACGATCTTCGGGCGCTTATTTTTGGGCGCGGCTTTGCCCGCTGCTTATTTTCGGCACCCCGAGGCCCCTCGCAAAGTCTCGCCCCATTCCGTGTCCGGCGGACGAACTTCGCCCGCGCCCCCCACCAAGGCTATAGCCCACCCGTTTTTTGGCCATTTTCCGGCTGGGGGGTTTTGGCACCTCGAACTTGGGCGCTTCTTTTTGGGCGCGGCTTTGTCCATGGCTTATTTTCGGCACCCCCAGGCCCCTCGCAAAGTCTCGCCCCATTCCGAGTCCGGCGTACTAACTTCGCCGTCGCCCCCACCAAGGCTATAGCCCACCCGTTTTTGGCCATTTTTCCATTGGGGGTTTTAGCGGCACGATCATCGGCCGCTTATTTTTGGGCGCGGCTTTGCCCGCTGCTTATTTTGGCACCCGAGGCCCCTCGCAAAGTCTCGCCCCATTCCGAGTCCAGGCGGACGAACCCGGCCTCGCCCCCACCAAGGCTATAGCCCACCCGTTTTTGGCCATTTTTCCGCTGGGGTTTTGGCACCTCGACCTTGGGCGCTTATTTTTAGGCGCGGCTTTGCCCGCGGCTTATTTTTGGCACCCGAGGCCCCTCGCAAAGTCTCACCCCATTCCGAGTCCGGCGGACGAACTTCGCCAGCGCCCCCACCAAGGCTATGGCACACCCGTTTTTGAGCCATTTTTACGCTGGGGTTTTGGCACCTCGATCTTCGGGCACTTATTTCTGGGCGCGGCTTTGCCTCTGCGGCTTATTTTGGGTACCCGAGGCCCCTCGCAAAGTCTCGCCCCATTCCGAGTCCAGGCGGACGAACTTCGCCCGCGCCCCCACCAAGGCTATAGCCCACCCGTTTTTGGCCATTTTTCGGCTGGGGTTTTGGCACCTCGAACCGGGCGCTTCTTTTTGGTGTGGCTTTGACCGCCGCTGCTTATTTTTGGCACCCCGAGGCCCTCGCAAAGTCTCGCTCCATTCCGAGTCCGTCGGACGACGAACCGCCTCGCCCCCCACCAAGGCTATAGCCCACCCGTTTTTGGCCATTTTTCCTCTGGGGGTTTTGGCACCACGATCTTGGCGCGGCTTTGCCGCGGCTTATTTTGGCACCCCGAGGCCCCGCGCAAAAGTCTCGCCCCATTCCGAGTCCGGCGGACGAACTTCGCCCGCGCCCCACCAAGGCTATGGCCCACCCGTTTTGAGCCATTTTTTTCCGCTGGGGGGTTTTGGCACCTCGATCTTCGGGCACTTATTTCTGGGCGCGGCTTTGCCTGCGGCTTATTTTGGGTACCCCGAGGCCCCTCGCTAAGTCTCCCCCCATTCCGAGTCCGGCGGACGAACTTCGCCCGCGCCCCCCACCAAGGCTATAGCCCACCCGTTTTTGGGCCATTTTTCAGCTGGGGGTTTTGGAACCACGAACTTCGGGCGCTTCTTTTTGGGTGCGGCTTTGTCCGCGGCTTATTTTTGGTACCCCGAGGCCCCTCGCAAAGTCTCACCCCATTCCGAGTCCGGCGGACTAACTTCGCCCTCGCCCCCCACCAAGGCTATAGCCCACCCGTTTTTTGGCCATTTTTCCGCTGGGGGGTTTTAGCAGCACGATCATCGGCCGCTTATTTTTGGGCGCGGCTTTGCCCGCTGCTTATTTTTGGCACCCCGAGGCCCCTCGCAAAGTCTCGCCCCATTCCGAGTCCGGCGGACGAACTTCGGCCTCGCCCCCCACCAAGGCTATAGCCCACCCGTTTTTTGGCCATTTTTCCGCTGGGGGTTTTGGCACCTCGACCTTCGGGCGCTTATTTTTGGGCGCGGCTTTGCCCCTTGGCTTATTTTTGGCACCCGAGGCCCCTCGCAAAGTCTCACCCCATTCCGAGTCCAGGCGGACGAACCGCCCGCGCCCCCACCAAGGCTATGGCCCGCCGGTTTTGAGCCAATTTTCCGGCGGGGGGTTTTGGCACCTCGATCTTCGGGCACTTATTTCTGGGCGCGGCTTTGCCTGCGGCTTATTTTGGGTACCCCGAGGCCCCTCGCAAAGTCTCGCCCCATTCCGAGTCCGGCGGACTAACTTCGCCGTCGCCCCCCACCAAGGCTATAGCCCACCCGTTTTTTGTCCATTTTTCCGCTGGGGGGTTTTAGCACCACGATCATCGGCCGCTTATTTTTGTGCGCGGCTTTGCCCGCTGCTTATTTTTGGCACCCCGAGGCCCCTCGCAAAGTCTCGCTCCATTCCGAGTCCGGCGGACGAACTTTGGCCTCGCCCCCCACCAAGGCTATAGCCCACCCGTTTTTTGGCCATTTTTCCTCTGGGGGGTTTTGGCACCACGATCTTCGGGCGCGGCTTTGCCCGCGGCTTATTTTTGGCACCCAGAGGCCCCTCGCAAAGTCTCGCCCCATTCCGAGTCCGGCGGACGAACTTCACCCGCGCCCCCCACCAAGGCTATAGGCCACCCGTTTTTTGGCCATTTTTCCGCTGGGGGATTTTGGCACCACGATCTTCGGGCGCTTATTTTTGGGCGCGGCTATTCCCGCTGCTTATTTCTGGTACCCCAAGGCCCCTCGGAAAGTCTCGCCCCATTCCGAGTCCGGCAGACTAACTTCGCCCGCGCCCCACACCAAGGCTATAGCCCCACCGTTTTTTGGCCATTTTTCCGCTGGGGGGTTTTGGCACCATGACCTTCGGGCGCTTATTTTTGGGCGCGGCTTTGCCGGCGGCTTATTTTTGGCACCCCGAGGCCCCTCGCAAAGTCTCTCCCCATTCCGAGTCCGGCGGACAAACTTCGGCCGCGGCCCCCACCAAGGCTATAGCCCGCCCGTTTTTTGGCCATTTTTCGGCTGGGGGGTTTTGGCACCTCGAACTTCGGGCGCTTCTTTTTGGGCGCGGCTTTGTCCGCGGCTTATTTTTGGCACCCCGAGGCCCCTCGCAAAGTCTCGCCCCATTCCGAGTCCGGCATACTAACTTCGCCCTCGCCCCCCACCAAGGCTATAGCCCACCCGTTTTTTGGCCATTTTTCCGCTGGGGGGTTTTAGCACCACGATCATCGGCCGCTTATTTTTGGGCGCGGCTTTGCCCGCTGCTTATTTTTGGCACCCCGAGGCCCCTCGCAAAGTCTCGCCCCATTCCGAGTCCGGCGGACGAACTTCGGCCTCGCCCCCCACCAAGGCTATAGCCCACCCGTTTTTTGTCCATTTTTCCGCTGGGGGGTTTTAGCACCACGATCATCGGCCGCTTATTTTTGTGCGCGGCTTTGCCCGCTGCTTATTTTTGGCACCCCGAGGCCCCTCGCAAAGTCTCGCTCCATTCCGAGTCCGGCGGACGAACTTCGGCCTCGCCCCCCACCAAGGCTATAGCCCACCCGTTTTTTGGCCATTTTTCCTCTGGGGGGTTTTGGCACCACGATCTTTGGGCGCGGCTTTACCCGCGGCTTATTTTTGGCACCCAGAGGCCCCTCGCAAAGTCTCGCCCCATTCCGAGTCCGGCGGACGAACTTCACCCGCGCCCCCCACCAAGGCTATAGGCCACCCGTTTTTTGGCCATTTTTCCGCTGGGGGATTTTGGCACCACGATCTTCGGGCGCTTATTTTTGGGCGCGGCTATTCCCGCTGCTTATTTCTGGTACCCCAAGGCCCCTCGGAAAGTCTCGCCCCATTCCGAGTCCGGCAGACTAACTTCGCCCGCGCCCCCCACCAAGGCTATAGCCCCACCGTTTTTTGGCCATTTTTCCGCTGGGGGGTTTTGGCACCATGACCTTCGGGCGCTTATTTTTGGGCGCGGCTTTGCCGACGGCTTATTTTTGGCACCCCGAGGCCCCTCGCAAAGTCTCGCCCCATTCCGAGTCCGGCGGACTAACTTCGCCGTCGCCCCCCACCAAGGCTATAGCCCACCCGTTTTTTGTCCATTTTTCCGCTGGGGGGTTTTAGCACCACGATCATCGGCCGCTTATTTTTGTGCGCGGCTTTGCCCGCTGCTTATTTTTGGCACCCCGAGGCCCCTCGCAAAGTCTCGCTCCATTCCGAGTCCGGCGGACGAACTTGCCCTCGCCCACCAAGGCTATAGGCCACCCGTTTTTGGCCATTTTCCGCTGGGGATTTTGGCACCACGATCTTCGGACGCTTATTTTTGGGCGTGGCTTTTCCGCTGCTTATTTTGGTACCCCGAGGCCCCTCGGAAAGTCTCGCCCCATTCCGAGTCCAGGCAGACGAACTTCGCCGCGCCCCACCAAGGCTATAGCCCCACCGTTTTTGGCCATTTTTCCGCTGGGGTTTTGGCACCATGACCTTCGAAGGCGCTTATTTTTGGGCGCGGGTTTGCCCTTGCTTATTTTGGCACCCGAGGCCCCTCGCAAAGTCTCGCCCCATTCCGAGTCCGGCGGACAAACTTGACCGCGCCCCCGCCAAGGCTATAGCCCGCCCGTTTTTGGCCATTTTCCGCTGGGAGTTTTGGCGCCACGACCTTCGGGCGCTTATTTTTGGGTGCGGCTTTGATCGGGGCTCATTTTGGTACCCGGGCCCCTCGCAAGCGTCTCGCCCCACTCCCACTCCGGCGGACGAACTTCACCCGCGCCCCCCACAAAGGCTATAAGCCACCCGTTTTTTGGCCATTTTTCCGCTGGGGGATTTTGGCACCACAATCTTCAGGCGCCTATTTTTGGGCGCGGCTTTGCCCGCGGCTTATTTTTGGCTCCCCTTGGCCCTTCGGAAAGTCTCGCCCCATTCCGAGTCCGGCAGATGAACTTCGCCCGCGCCCCCCACCAAGGCTATAGCCCCACCGTTTTTTGGCCATTTTTCCGCTGGGGGGTTTTGGCACCAAGACCTTTGGGCGCTAATTTTTGGGTGCGGCTTTGCCCGCGGCTTATTTTTGGTACCCCTAGGCCCCTCGCAAAGTCTCGACCCATTCCGAGTCCGGCGGACGAATTTCGCCCGCGCCCCCCACCGAGCCTATAGCCCACCCGTTTTTTGGCCATTTTTCCGCTGGGGGGTTTTGGCACCATGACCTTCGGGCGCTTATTTTTGGGCGCGGCTTTGCCCGCGGCTTATTTTAGGCACCCCTAGACCCCACGCAAAGTCTCGACCCATTCCGAGTCCGGCGGACGAACTTCGCCCGCGCCCCCCACCCAGGCTATAGCCCACCTGTTTTTTGGCCATTTTTCCGCTGGGTGGTTTTGGCACCACGATCTTCGGGCGCAGCTTTGCCCACGGCTTATTTTTGGCACCCCGAGGCCCCTCGCAAAGTCTCGCCCCATTCCGAGTCCGGCGGACAAACTTCGCCCGCGCCCCCCACCAAGGCTATAGGCCACCCGTTTTTTGGCCATTTTTCCGCTGGGGGGTTTTGGCACCACGACCTTCGGGCGTGGCTTTGCCCGCGGGTTATTTTTGGCACCCCGAGGCCCCTCGCAAAGTCTCGCCCCATTCCGAGTCCGGCGGACGAAGTTCGCCCGCTCCCCCCACCAACGCTATAGCCCACCCGTTTTATGGCCATTTTTCTGCTGGGGATTTTGCTTCCACGATCTTGGGCGCATATTTTTGGCTACGGCTTTGCCCGCGGCTTATTTTTGGCACCCCGAGGCCCCTCGGAAAGTCTCACCCCATTGCCAGTCCGGCGGACGAACTTCGCCCGCGCCCCCCACCAAGGCTATAGCCCACCCGTTTTTTGGCCATTTTTCCGCTGGGGGTTTTGGTACCACGACCTTCGGGCACATATTTTTGGGTGCGGCTTTGCCCGCGGCTTATTTTTGGCACCCCGAGGCCCCTCGGAAAGTCTCGCCCCATTCACAGTCCGGCAAACGAAATTCGCCCGAGCCCCCCACCAAGGCTATAGCCCCACCGTTTTTTGGCCATTTTTCCGCTGGGGGGTTTTGGCAACACGACCTTCGGGCGCTTATTTTTGGGCGTGGCTTTGCCCGCGGCTTATTTTTGGCACCCCGAGGCCCCTCGGAAAGTCTCGCCCCATTCCGAGTCCGGCGGACGAACTTCGCCCGCGCCCACCACCAAGGCTATAGCCCACCCGTTTTGTGGCCATTTTTCCGCTGCGAGGTTTTGGCACCAGGACCTTCGGGCGCTTATTTTTGGGCGCGGCTTAGCCCGCGGCTTATTTTTGGCACCCCGAGGTCCCTCGCAAAGTGTCGCCCCATTCCGAGTCCGGCGGACGAAGTGGGCCAGCCCCACCCCCCAAGCCTATAGCCCACCCGTTTTTGTGGCCTTTTTCCGCTGGACAAACTTGGCGCCCCGGCCTTCGGGTGGTTATTTTTGGGCACGGCTGTGCCTGCGTCCTATTTTTGCCACACGGAGGACCCTCGCAAAGTCTCGCGCCATTCCCAGTCCGGTGGACGAAGTTGGCCAGCCCCACCCCCCGAGGCTATAGCCCACCCGTTTGTGTGGCCTTTTTCCGCTGTACGAACTTGGCGCCCCGGCCTTCGGGTGGTTATTTTTGGGCATGGCCGTACCCGCGGCCTATTTTTGGCACACGGAGAGCCCCCTTAAAGTCTCGACCCATTTCAAGTCCGGCGGACGAAGTGGGTTAGCCCCACCCCCCAAGGCTATAGCCCACCCGTTTTGTGGACTTTTTCCGCTGGACGAACTTGGCGCTCCGGCCTTCGGGAGGTTATTTTTGGGTGCGGCTGTGCCCGCGGCCTATTTTTGGCACACGGAGGCCCCTCGCAAAGTCTCGCACCATTCTGAGTCCGGCGGACGAAGTTGGCCCGCCCCACCCCCCAAGGCTATAGCCCACCCGTTTTTGTGGCCTATTTCCGCTGGACGAACTTGGCGCCCCGGCCTTCGGGTGGTTATTTTTGGGCGCGGCTGTGCCCGCGGCCTATTTTTGGCACACGGAGGCCCCTCGCAATGTCTCGTGCAATTCCGAGTCTGGCGGACGAAGTTGGCCAGCCCCAACCCCCAAGGCTATAGGCCACCCGTTTTTGTGGCCTTTTTCCGTTGGACGAACTTGGCGCCCCGGCCTTCGGGCGGTTATTTTTGGGGATGGCTCTGCCCGTGGCCTATTTTTGGCACACGGAGGCCCCTCGCACAGTCTCGCGCCATTCTGAGTCCGGCGGACGAAGTTGGCCCAGCCCCACCACCCAAGGCTATAGCCCACCCTTTTTTGTGGCCTCTTTCGCTGGGACGAACTTGCGCCCCGGCTTTCGGGTTGTTAGTTTTGGGCACGGCTGTGCCCGTGGCCTGCCACAGCGCGCGGAGACCCCTCGCAAAGTCTCGCGCCATTCCGAGTCCGCGGACGAAGTTGGCCAGCCCACCCGCAAAGGCTATTGCCCACCCGTTTTGTTGCCTTTTTCGCTGCTGGGAACTTGGCGCCCGGCCATCGGGCGGTTATTTTTGTGTGTACGGCTGTGGCCGCGGCCTATTTTGGAACACGGTGACCCCTCACAAAGTCTCGCGCCTTTCCGAGTCCGGTGGACAAAGTTGGCCAGCCCACACCCCAAGGCTATTGCCCACCCGTTTTGTGGCCTTTTTCCTCGGGACGAACTTGGCGCCCGGCCTTGGGCGGTTATTTTTTAGCGTGGCTGTACCCGCAGCCTATTTTTGGCACACGGAGGCCCTCGCAAATTCTCACGCCATTCCAGTACGGCGGACAAAGTTGGCCAGCCCCACCCCCAAGGCTATAGCCCACCTATTTTTGTGGCCTTTTCCGCTGGACGAACTTTGCGGCCCGGCCTTCGGGCGGTGGTTTTTTGCGCGGCTGTGCCCATGCGGCCTATTTTCACACGCGGAGGCCACTCGTAAAGTCTCGCCCCATTCCGAGACCGGCGGACGAGTTGGCCAGCCCCTCCCCCAAGGATATAGCCCACCCATTTTTGGCCATTTTTCCGCTGGGGTGTTTGGGCGCTCCGACCTTCGGGGTTATTTTGGGTGTGGCTGTGCCCCATGCCTATTTTTGGCACGCGGAGGCCGTTCGCAAAGTCTCGCCCCATTCCGAGTCCGGTGGACAAAGTGGACCAGCCCCTCCCCCAAGGCTATAGCGCACCCGTTTTTGGCCATTTTTCCGCTGGGGTTTGGGCGCACCGACCTTCGGGGTTATTTTTGGGTGCGGCTGTTTCGCGGCCTATTTCCCAGCCTTGCGGAGGCTGCTCGCATAGTCTCGCCCCATCCTGAGTCCGGCGAACGAAGTAGGCCAGCCCCTCCCCCCATGTCTATAGCGCAACCGATTTTTGGCCGTTTTTCCGCTGGGGGGTTTGGGGGCGCCGACCTACGGGGGGTTATTTTTGGGCGCGGCTGCGCTGCGCGGCCTCTTTTTGCACGCGGAGGCCGCTCGCAAAGTCTCGCCCCATTCCGAGTCCGACAGACGAAGTTGGCCAGCCCTTCCCCCCAAGGCTATAGCCCACCCGTTTTTTGGCCATTTTTCCGCTGGGGGGTTTGGGCACGCCGACCTTCGGGGGTTTATTTTTGGGCGCGGCTGTGCCCGTGTCCTATTTTTGGCATGTGGAGGCCGCTCGCAAAGTCTCGCCGTATTCCGAGTCCGGCGGACGAAGTTGGCCAGCCCCTCCCCCCAAGGCTATAGCCCACCCGTTTTTTGGCCGTTTTTCCGCTGGGGGGTTTGGGCGCGCCGACCTTCGGGGGGTTATTTTTGGGCGCGGCTGTGCCCGAGGCCTATTTTTGGCACGCGGAGGCCGCTCGCAAAGTCTCGCCCCATTCCGAGTCCGGCGGACGAAGTCGGCCAGCCCCTCCCCCCAAGGCTATAACGCACCCGTTTTTTGGCCATTTTTCCGCTGGGGGGTTTGGGCGCGCCGAACTTCGGAGGGTTATTTTTGGGCGCGGCTGTGCCCGCGGCCTATTTTTGGAACGCGGAGGCCGCTCGCAAAGTCTCACCCCATTCTGAGTCCGGCGGACGAAGTTGGCCTGCCCCTCCCCCCAAGGCTATAGCGCACCCGTTTTTTGGCCATTTTTCCGCTGGGGGGTTTGGGCGCGCCGAACTTCGGAGGGTTATTTTTGGGCGCGGCTGTGCCCGCGGCCTATTTTTGGCATGTGGAGACCGCTCGTAAAGTCTCGCCCCATTCCAAGTCCGGCGGACGAAGTTGGCCAGCCCCTCCCCCCAAGGATATTGCCCACCCATTTTTTGGCCATTTTTCCGCTGGGGGGTTTGGGCGCTCCGACCTTCGGGGGGTTATTTTTGGGCGTGGCTGTGCCCGCGGCCTATTTTTGGCACGTGGAGGCCGCTCGCAAAGTCTCGCCCCATTCCGAGTCCGGTGGACGAAGTGGACCAGCCCCTCCCCCCAAGGCTATAGCGCACCCGTTTTTTGGCCATTTTTCCGCTGGGGGGTTTGGGCGCACCGACCTTCGGGGGGTTATTTTTGGGTGCGGCGGTTTCCGCGGCCTATTTTTGGCACGCGGAGGCTGCTCGCATAGTCTCGCCCCATCCCGAGTCCGGCGAACGAAGTAGGCCAGCCCCTCCCCCCATGTCTATAGCGCAACCGATTTTTGGCCATTTTTCCGCTGGGTGTTTGGGCGCGCCGACCTTCGGTGGGTTACTTTTGGACGCGGCTGTGCCCGCGGCCTATTTTTGGCACGCGGAGGCCGCTCGCAAAGTCTCGCCCCATTCCGAGTCCGACAGATGAAGTTGGCCAGCCCTTCCCCCCAAGGCTATAGCCCACCCGTTTTTTGGCCATTTTTCCGCTGGGGGGTTTGGGCGCGCCAACCTTCGGGGGGTTATTTTTGGGTGCGGCTTTGCCCGCGGCTTATTTTTGGCACCCCGAGGCCCCTCGGAAAGTCTCGCCCCATTCTGAGTCCGGCAAACGAACTTCGCCCGCGCCCCCCACCAAGGCTATAGCCCCACCGTTTTTTGGCCATTTTTCCGCTGGTGGGTTTTGGCACCACAATCTTCGGGCACTTATTTTTGGGCGTGGCTTTGCCCGCGGCTTATTTTTGGCACCCCGAGGCCCCTCGGAAAGTCTCGCCCCATTCTGAGTCCGGCAAACGAACTTCGCCCGCGCCCCCCACCAAGGCTATAGCCCCACCGTTTTTTGGCCATTTTTCCGCTGGTGGGTTTTGGCACCACAATCTTTGGGCACTTATTTTTGGGCGCGGCTTTGCCCGCGGCTTATTTTTGGCACCCCGAGGCCCCTCGCAAAGTCTCGCCCCATTCCGAGTCCGGCGGACGAACTTCGCCCGCGCCCCCCACCAAGGCTATAGCCCTCCCTTTTTTTTGGCCATTTTTCCGCTGGGGGGTTTTGGCACCACGACCTTCGGGCGCTTATTTTTGGCTGCGGCTTTGACCGTGACTTATTTTTGGCACCCCGATGCCCCTCGGAAAGTCTCACCCCATTGCCCGTGCGGCGGACGAACTTCGCCCGCGCCCCCCACCAAGGCTATAGCCCACCCGTTTTTTGGCTATTTTTCCGCTGGGGGGTTTTGGCACCACGACCTTCGGGCACTTATTTTTGGGTACGGCTTTGCCCGCGGCTTATTTTTGGCACCCCGAGGCCTCTCGGAAAGTCTCGTCCCATTCTGAGTCCGGCAAACGAACTTCGCCCGCGCCCCCCACCAAGGCTATAGCCCCACCGTTTTTTGGCCATTTTTCCGCTGGTGGGTTTTGGCACCACAATCTTCGGGCACTTATTTTTGGGCGCGGCTTTGCCCACGGCTTATTTTTGGCACCCGAGGCCACTCGCAAAGTCTCGCCCCATTCCGAGTCCGGCGGACGAACTTCGCCCGCGCCCCCCACCAAGGCTATAGCCCACCCGTTTTTTGGCCATTTTTCGGCTGTGGGGTTTTGGCACCACGACCTTTGGGCACTTATTTTTGCGCGCGGCTTTGCCCGCGGATTATTGTTGGCACCCCGAGGCCCCTCGCAAAGTCTCGCCCCATTCCGAGTCCAGCGGACGAACGCCCACGCCCACCACAAAGCTATAGCCCACCCGTTTTTGGCCATTTTTCCGCTGGGGGTTTTGGTACCACGATCTCGGGCGCTTATTTTGGGCTCGGCTTTGTCCGCGGCTTATTTTTGGCACCACGATCTTGGGCGCGGCTTTGCCAGCTGGATTATTGTTGGCACCCGAGGCCCCTCGCAAAGTCTCGCCCCATTCCGAGTCCGCGGACGAACCGCCACGCCCCACACCAAGGCTATAGCCCACCCGTTTTTGGGCCATTTTTCCGCTGGGGGGTTTTGGCACCACGACCTTCGGGCTGGGGTTTTGGCACCACGATCTTGGGCGCGGCTTTGCCACGGCTTGTTTTTGGCACCCGAGGTCCCTCACAAAGTCTTGCCCCATTCAGGTGTCAGTGGACGAACTTCGCCCGCGCCCCCACCTAGGCTATAGCCCACCTGTTTTTGGCCATTTTTCCGCTGGGGTTTTGGCAACGATCTTGGCGCGGCCTTGCCCGTGGCTTATTTTTGGCAACCCGAGGCCCTAGCAATGTCTCGCCCCATTACGAGTCCAGCGGACGAACTCGAACGTGCCCCCACCAAGGCCATAGCCCACCCGTTTTTGGCAATTTTTCCGCTGGGGGTTTTGGCACCACGATCTTTGGGTGCGGCTGCTTGCGCGGCTTATTTTGGCACTCCAAGGCCCCTTGCAAAGTCTCGCCCCATTCCGAGTCCGGTGGACGAACTTTGCCAGCGCCCCCACCAAGGCTATAGCCCACCCGTTTTGGGCCATTTTTCTGCTGGGGGTTTTGGCACAACGATCTTCTGGCGCGGCTTTGGCCTTGGCTTATTTTTCGGACCCTGAGGCCCCTAGCAATGTCTCGACCCATTCGGAGTCCGGCGGACGAACTTCGCCGCCCGCGCCCCCACCAAGGCTATAGCCCACCCGTTTTTGGCCATTTTCCGCTGGGGGTTTTGGCACCACGATCTTTGGGCGCTTATTTTTGGGGGAGGCTTTGCCCGTGGCTTATTTTGGCACCCCGAGGCCCTCGCAAAGTCTCGCCCCATTCTGAGTCCAGTGGACGAACTTCACCTGCGCCCCCACCAAGGCTATAGCCCACCGTTTTTGGCCATTTTTCCGTTGGGGGGTTTTGGCCCCACGATCTTGGGGCGCGGCTTTGCCCGCGGCTTATTTTTGGATTCCCGAGGCCCCTCGCAAAGTCTCGCCCCATTCCGAGTCCGGCGGACGAACTTCGCCCACGCCCCCCACCAAGGCTATAGCCAACCCGTTTTTTGGCCATTTTTCCGCTGGGGGGTTTTGGTACCACGATCTTCGGGCGCTTCTTTTTGGGTGCGGCTTTGTCCGCGGCTTATTTTTGCCACCCCGAGGCCCCTCGCAAAGTCTCACCCCATTCCGAGTCCGGCGGACTAACTTCGCCCTCGCCCCCCACCAAGGCTATAGCCCACCCGTTTTTTGGCCATTTTTCCGCTGGGGGGTTTTAGCAGCACGATCATCGGCCGCTTATTTTTGGGCGCGGCTTTGCCCGCTGCTTATTTTTGGCACCCCGAGGCCCCTCGCAAAGTCTCGCCCCATTCCGAGTCCGGCGGACGAACTTCGGCCTCGCCCCCCACCAAGGCTATAGCCCACCCGTTTTTTGGCCATTTTTCCGCTGGGGGGTTTTGGCACCACGATCTTTGGGCGCTTATTTTTGGGCGAGGCTTTGCCCGTGGCTTATTTTTGGCACCCCGAGGCCCCTCGCAAAGTCTCGCCCCATTCTGAGTCCGGCGGACGAACTTCACCCGCGCCCCCCACCAAGGCTATAGCCCACCCGTTTTTTGGCCATTTTTCCGTTGGGGGGTTTTGGCCCCACGATCTTGGGGCGCGGCTTTGCCCGCGGCTTATTTTTGGATTCCCGAGGCCCCTCGCAAAGTCTCGCCCCATTCCGAGTCCGGCGGACGAACTTCGCCCACGCCCCCCACCAAGGCTATAGCCAACCCGTTTTTTGGCCATTTTTCCGCTGGGGGGTTTTGGTACCACGATCTTCGGGCGCTTATTTTTGGGCGCGGCTTAGTCCGCGGCTTATTTTTGGCACCCCGAGGCCCCTCACAAAGTCTCGCCCTATTCCGAGTCCGGCGGACGAACTTCGCCCGCGCCCCCCACGAAGGCTATAGCCCACCCTTATTTTGGCCATTTTTCCGCTGGGGGGTTTTTGCACCACGACCTTCGGGCGCTTATTTTTGGGCGTGGCTTTGCCCACGGCTTATGTTTGGCACCTCGAGGCCCCTCGTAAAGTCTCGCCCCATTCCGAGTCCGGCGGACGAACTTCGTCCGCGCCCCCCACCAAGGCTATACCCACCCATTTTTTGGCCATTTTTCCGCTGGGGGGTTTTGGCACCACGATCTTCGGGCGCTTATTTCTAGGCGCGGCTTTGCCCGCGGCTTATTGTTGGCACCCCGAGGCCCCTCGCAAAGTCTCGCCCCATTCCGAGTCTGGCGGACGAACTTCGCCCGCGCCCCCCCACCAATGCTATGGCCCACCCTTATTTTTGGCCATTTTTCCGCTGGGGGGTTTTGGCCCCACGATCTTCGGACGCTTATTTTTGGGCGCGGCTTTGCCCGCGGCTTATTGTTGGCACCCCGAGGCCCCTCGCAAAGTCTCGCCCATTCCGAGTCCGGCGGACGAACATCGCCCGCGCCCCCCACCAAGGCTATAGCCCACCCGTTTTTTGGCCATTTTTCCGCTGGGGGGTTTTTGCACCACGACCTTCGGGCGCTTATTTTTGGGCGTGGCTTTGCCCATGGCTTATGTTTGGCACCTCGAGGCCCCTCGTAAAGTCTCGCCCCATTCCGAGTCCGGCGGACGAACTTCACCCGCGCCCCCCACCAAGGTTATAGCCCACCCGTTTTTTGGCCATTTTTCCGCTGGGGGGTTTTGGCACCACGATCTTCGGGTGCGGCTTTGCCCGCGGCTTATTTTTGGCTCCCCAAGGCCCCTCGCAAAGTCTCGCCCCATTCCGAGTCCGGCGGACGAACTTCGCCCGCGCCCCCCCACCAATGCTATAGCCCACCCTTATTTTTGGCCATTTTTCCGCTGGGGGGTTTTGGCACCACGATCTTCGGGCGCTTATTTCTAGGCGCGGCTTTGTCCGCGGCTTATTTTTGGCACCCCGAGGCCCCTCGCAAAGTCTCACCCCATTCCGAGTCCGGCGGACGAACATCGCCCGCGCCCCCCACCAAGGCTATAGCCCACCCATTTTTTGTCCATGTTTCCGCTGGGGGTTTTATTCTGACGACCTTCGGGAACTTATTTTTGGGCGGCTTTGCCCGCACCTTATTTCTGGCACCCGAGGCCCCTCGCAAAGTCTCGCCCCATTTCCGAGTCCGTGGACGAACTTCACCTGCGCCCCCCACCAAGGCTATAGCCCACCCGTTTTTTGGCCATTTTTCCGTTGGGGGGTTTTGGCCCCACGATCTTGGGGCGCGGCTTTGCCCGCGGCTTATTTTTGGATTCCCGAGGCCCCTCGCAAAGTCTCGCCCCATTCCGAGTCCGGCGGACGAACTTCGCCCACGCCCCCCACCAAGGCTATAGCCAACCCGTTTTTTGGCCATTTTTCCGCTGGGGGGTTTTGGTACCACGATCTTCGGGCGCTTATTTTTGGCTGCGGCTTTGACCGTGACTTATTTTTGGCACCCCGATGCCCCTCGGAAAGTCTCGCCCCATTCCGAGTCCGGCGGACGAACTTCGTCCGCGCCCCCCACCAAGGCTATACCCACCCGTTTTTTGGCCATTTTTCCGCTGGGGGGTTTTGGCACCACGATCTTCGGGCGCTTATTTCTAGGCGCGGCTTTGCCCGCGGCTTATTGTTGGCACCCCGAGGCCCCTCGCAAAGTCTCGCCCCATTCCGAGTCTGGCGGACGAACTTCGCCCGCGCCCCCCCACCAATGCTATGGCCCACCCTTATTTTTGGCCATTTTTCCGCTGGGGGGTTTTGGCACCACGATCTTCGGGCGCTTATTTCAAGGTGCGGCTTTTCCCGCGGCTTATTGTTGGCACCCCGAGGCCCCTCGCAAAGTCTCGCCCCATTCCGAGTCTGGCGGACGAACTTCGCCCGCGCCCCCCACCAAGGCTATAGCTCACCCGTTTTTTGGCCATTTTTCCGCTGGGGGGTTTTGGCCCCACGATCTTCGGACGCTTATTTTTGGGCGCGGCTTTGCCCGCGGCTTATTGTTGGCACCCCGAGGCCCCTCGCAAAGTCTCGCCCATTCCGAGTCCGGCGGACGAACATCGCCCGCGCCCCCCACCAAGGCTATAGCCCACCCGTTTTTTGGTCATTTTTCCGCTGGGGGATTTTTGCACCACGACCTTTGGGCACTTATTTTTGGGCGTGGCTTTGCCCACGGCTTATGTTTGGCACCTCGAGGCCCCTCGCAAAGTCTCGCCCGATTCCGAGTCCGGCGGATGAACTCCGCCCGCGCCCCTCATCAATGCTATAGCCCACCCATTTTTTGGCCATTTTTCCGCTGGGGGGGTTTTTGTACCACAATCTTCGGGTGCTTAATTTTGGGCGCGGCTTTGCCCTTGGCTTATTTTTGGCACCCCGAGGCCCCTCGCAAAGTCTCGCCCCATTCCGAGACCGGCGGACGAACTTCGCCCGCGCCCCCCACCAATGCTATAGCCCACCCGGTTTTTTGCCATTTTTCCGCTGGGGGGTTTTGGCACCACGACCTTTGGGCGCGGCTTTGCCCGCGGCTTATGTTTGGCACCCCGAGGCCCCTCGCAAATCTCGCCCCATTCCGAGTCCGGCGGACGAACTTCGCCCGCGCCCACCACCAATGCTATAGCCCACCCGGTTTTTTGCCATTTTTCCGCTGGGGGGTTTTGGCACCACGACCTTTGGGCGCGGCTTTGCCCGCGGCTTATGTTTGGCACCCCGAGGCCCCTCGCAAATCTCGCCCCATTCCGAGTCCGGCGGACGAACTTCGCCCGCGCCCACCACCAAGGCTATAGCCCACGCGTTTTTTGGCCATTTTTCCGCTGGGGGGTTTTGGCACCACGATCTTCGGGTGATTATTTTTGGGCGCGGCTTTGCCCGTGGCTTATTTTGGCACCCCGAGGCCCCTCGCAAAGTCTCGCCCCATTCCGAGTCCGGCGGACAAACATCGCCCGCGCCCCCCACCAAGGCTATAGCCCACCCGTTTTTTGTCCATGTTTCCGCTGGGGGGTTTTGGTACGACGACCTTTGGGCGCTTATTTTTGGGCGCGGCTTTGCCCGCACCTTATTTTTGGCACCCCGAGGCCCCTCGCAAAGGCTCGCCCCATTCCGAGTCCGGCGGACGAACATCGCCCGCGCCCCCCACCAAGGCTATAGCCCACCCGTTTTTTGGCCATTTTTCCGCTGGGGGGTTTTGGTACCACGATCTTCGGGCGCTTATTTTTTGGCGCGACTTTGCCCGCGGCTTATGTTTGGCACCCCGAGGCCCCTCGCAAAGTCTCACCCCATTCCGAGTCCGGCGGACGAACTCCGCCCGCGCCCCCCATCAAGGCTATAGCCCACCCATTTTTTGGACATTTTTCCGCTGGGGGGTTTTTGTACCACAATCTTCGGGTAATTAATTTTGGGCGCGGCTTTGCCCTTGGCTTATTTTTGGCACCCCGGGGCCCCTCGCAAAGTCTCGCCCCATTCCGAGACCGGCGGACGAACTTCGCCCGCGCCCCCCCACCAATGCTATAGCCCACCCTTATTTTTGGCCATTTTTCCGCTGGGGGGTTTTGGCACCACGATCTTCGGGCGCTTATTTTTAGGCACGGCTTTGCCCGCGGCTTATTGTTGGCACCCCGAGGCCCCTCGCAAAGTCTCGCCCCATTCCGAGTCGGGCGGACGAACTTCGCCCGCGCCCCCCACCAAGGCTATAGCTCACCCGTTTTTTGGCCATTTTTCCGCTGGGGGGTTTTGGCCCCACGATCTTCGGAGGCTTATTTTTGGGCGTGGCTTTGCCGCGGCTTATTGTTGGCACCCCGAGGCCCCTCGCAAAGTCTCGCCCATTCCGAGTCCGGCGGACGAACATCGCCCGCGCCCCCCACCAAGGCTATAGCCCACCCGTTTTTTGGCCATTTTTCCGCTGGGGGGTTTTGGTACCACGATCTTCGGGCGCTTATTTTTTGGCGCGACTTTGCCCGCGGCTTATGTTTGGCACCCCGAGGCCCCTCGCAAAGTCTCGCCCCATTCCGAGACCGGCGGACGAACTTCCCCCGCGCCCCCCACCAAGGCTATAGCCCACCCATTTTTTGGCCATTTTCCCGCTGGGGGGTTTTTGCACCACGATCTTCGGGTACTTAATTTTGGGCGCGGCTTTGCCCTCGGCTTATGTTTGGCACCCCGAGGCCCCTCGCAAAGTCTCGCCCCATTCCGAGTCCGGCGGACGAACTTCGCCCGCGCCCCCCCACCAATGCTATAGCCCACCCTTATTTTGGCCATTTTTCCGCTGGGGGGTTTGTGCACCACGACCTTCGGGCGCTTATTTTTGGGCGTGGCTTTGCCCACGGCTTATGTTTGGCACCTCGAGGCCCCTCGTAAAGTCTCGCCCCATTCCGAGTCCGGCGGACGAACTTCGTCCGCGCCCCCCACCAAGGCTATACCCACCCGTTTTTTGGCCATTTTTCCGCTGGGGGGTTTTGGCACCACGATCTTTGGGCGCTTATTATTGGGCGCGGCTTTGTCCGCAGTTTATTATTGGCACCCCGAGGCCCCTCGCAAAGTCTCGCCCGATTCCGAGTCCGGCGGACGAACTCCGCCCGCGCCCCCCATCAAGGCTATAGCCCACCCATTTTTTGGACATTTTTCCGCTGGGGGGTTTTTGTACCACAATCTTCGGGTGCTTAATTTTGGCCGCGGCTTTGCCCTTGGCTTATTTTTGGCACCCCGAGGCCCCTCGCAAAGTCTCGCCCCATTCCGAGACCGGCGGACGAACTTCGCCCGCGCCCCCCACCAAGGCTATAGCCCACCCGGTTTTTTGCCATTTTTCCGCTGGGGGGTTTTGGCACCACGACTTTTGGGCGCGGCTTTGCCCGTAGCTTATTTTTGGCACCCCGAGGCCCGTCGCAAAGTCTCGCCCCATTCCGAGTCCGGCGGACGAACTTCGCCCGCGTCCACCACCAAGGCTATAGCCCACGCGTTTTTTGGCCATTTTTCCGCTGGGGGGTTTTGGCACCACGATCTTCGGGTGATTATTTTTGGGCGCGGCTTTGCCCGTGGCTTATTTTGGCAGCCCGAGGCCCCTCGCAAAGTCTCGCCCCATTCCGAGTCCGGCGGACGAACTTCGCCCGCGCCCCCCACCAAGGCTATAGCCCACCCGTTTTTTGGCCATTTTTCCGCTGGGGGGTTTTGGCACCACGATCTTCGGGTGCTTAATTTTGGGCGTGGCTTTGCCTGCGGCTTATTTTTTGCACCCCGAGGCCCCTCGCAAAGTCTCGCCCCATTCCGAGTCCGGCGGACGAACTTCGCCCACGCCCCCCACCAAGGCTATAGCCCACCCGTTTTTTGGCCATTTTTCCGGTGGGGGGTTTTGGCACCACGATCTTCGGGCGCTTAATTTTGGGATTGGCTTTGCCCGCGGCTTATTTTTTGCACCCCGAGGCCCCTCGCAAAGTCTCGCCCCTTTCCGAGTCCGGCGGACGAACTTCGCCCGCGCCCCCACCCGTTTTTGGCCATTTTTTTCCGCTGGGGTTTTGGCACCACGACCTTGGGCGCTTATTTTAGGGGCAGCTTTGCCCGCAGCTTATTTTTGGTACCCGAGGCCCCTCGCATATTCTCGCCCCATTCCGAGTCCGATTGGACGAACTTCGCCGCCCCCACCAAGGCTATAGCCCACCCTTTTTTGGCCATTTTTCCGCTGGGGTTTTGGCACCATGGTCTTGGGGCGCTTATTTTTGGGCGCGGCTTTGCCCGCCGCTTATTTTGGCACCCGAGGCGCGTCGCAAAGTCTCGCCCCATTCCGAGTCCGGCGGACGAACATCGCCCGCGCCCCCCGACAAGGCTATAGCCCAACCTTTTGTTGTCCATTTTTCCGGTGGGGGGTTTTGTCACCACGATCTTCGGGCGCTTATTTTTGTGGAACGGCTTTGCCCGCTGCTTATTTTGGCACCCGAGGACCCTTGCAAAGTCTCACCCCATTCCGAGTCTGGCGGACGAACTTCGCCCGCCCCCCACCCGTTTTTTGGCCATTTTTCCGCTGGGGGGTTTTGGACCACGACCTTCGGGCACTTATTTTTGGGCGCAGCTTTGCCCGTGGCTTATTTTTGGCACCCCGAGGCCCCTCACAAAGTCTCACCCCATTCCGAGTCCGGCAGACGAACTTCGGCCACGCCCCTCTCCAAGGCTATAGCCCACCCGTTTTTTGGCCATTTTTCCGCTGGGGGGTTTTGGCACCACGATATTCGGGCACTTATTTTTGGGCGCGGCTTTGCCCACGGCTTATTTTTGGCACCCCGAGGCCGCTCGCAAAGTCTCGCCCCATTCCGAGTCCGGCGGACGAAGTTGGCCAGCCCCTCTCCGCAAGGCTATAGCCAACCCATTTTTTGGCCATTTTTCCGCTGCGGGGTTTGGGCGCGCCGATCTTCGGGGGGTTATTTTTGGACGCGGCTGTGCCCGCGGCCTATTTTTGGCACGCGGAGGCCGCTCGCAAATTCTCGCTACATTCCGAGTACGGCGGACGAAGTCGCCAGCCCCGTCCCAAATTTGTAGCCAACCCCTTTTTTGGCCATTTTTCCGCTGCGGGGTTTGGGCGCGCCGATCTTCGGGGGGTTATTTTTGGGCGCGGCTGTGCCCGCGGCCTATTTTTGGCACGCGGAGGCCGCTCGCAAATTCTCGCTACATTCCGAGTTCGGCGGACGAACTTCGCCCGTGCCCCCCACCAAGGCTATAGCCCACCCATTTTTTGGCCATTTTTCCGCTGGGGGATTTTGGCACCACGACCTTCGGGCACTTATTTTTGGGCGCGGCATTGCCCGCTGCCTAATTTTGGCACGCGGAGGCCGCTCGCAAAGTCTAGCCCCATTCCGAGTCAGGCGGACGAACTTTGCCCGCGCCCCCCACCAAGGCTATAGCCCACCCGTTTTTTGGCCATTTTTCCGCTGGGGGGTTTTGGTACCACGACCTTCGGGGGCTTATTTTTGGGCGCGGGTTTGCCCAGCTTATGTTTAGCACCCCGAGTCCCTCGTAAAGTCTCGCCCCATTCCGAGTCCAGCGGACGAACCGCCATGCGGCCCCCCATAGGCTATAGCCCACCCGTTTTTTGGCCATTTTTCCGCTGGGGGGTTTTGGTACCACGACCTTTGGGGGCTTATTTTTGGGCGCGGCTTTGTCCGCGCCTTATTTGTTGCACCCCGAGGCCCCTCGTAAAGTCTCGCCCAATTCCGAGTCCGAGGCGGATGAACTTCGCTCGCACCCCCACCAAGGCTATAGCCCACCCGTTTCTTTGGCCATTTTCCGCTGGGGGCTTTTGGTACCCCGACCTTTGGGCGCTTATTTTCGGGCGCGGCTTTGCCCGAGGTGCATTTTTGGCACCCCGAGGCCCCTCGCAAAGTCTCGCCCCATTCCGAGTCCGGCGGCAAACTTCGCCCGCGCCCCCCACCAAGGCTATACCCCACCCGTTTTTGGGCATTTTTCCGCTGGCGGGTTTTCGCGCCACGATCTTGGGGCGCTTATTTTTGGGCGCGGCTTTGCCCGCGGCTTATTTTTGGCACCCCGAGGCCCCTCACAAAGTCTCGCCCCATTCCGAGTCCGGCGGAGGAACTTCGCCCGCGCCCCCCACATAGGCTGTAGCCCACCCGTTTTTTGGCCATTTTTCCGCTGGGGGGTTTTGGTACCACGACCTTCGGGGGCTTATTTTTGGGCGCGGCTTTGTCCGCGGCTTATTTTTGGCACCCCGAGGACCCTCGCAAAGTCTCGCCCCATTCCGAGTCCGGCGGACGAACTTCGCCCGCGCCCCCCGCCAAGGCTATAGCCCACCCGTTTTTTGGCCATTTTTCCGCTGGGGGGTTTTGGCACCACGACCTTCGGGCGCTTATTTTTGGGCGCGGCTTTGCCCGCGCCTTATTTTTTGCACCCCGAGGCCCCTAGCAAAGTCTCGTCCAATTCCGAGTCCGGCGGACGAACTTCGCTCGCACCCCCCACCAAGGCTATAGCCCACCCGTTTTTGGCCATTTTTCCGCTGGGGGGTTTTGGCACCACGACCTTCGGGCGCTTATTTTTTGGCGCGGCTTTGCCGAGATGCATTTTGGCACCCGAGGCCCCTCGCAAAGTCTCGCCCCATTCCGAGTCCGGCGGCAAACTTCGCCGCGCCCCACCAAGGCTATACCCCACCCGTTTTGGGCATTTTCCGCTGGCGGGTTTCGCACCACGACCTTTGGGCGCTTATTTTTAGGCGCGGCTTTGCCCGTGGCTTATTTTTGGCACCCGAGGCCCCTCACAAAGTCTCACCCCATTCCGAGTCCGGCGGAGGAACCGCCCGCGCCCCCACATAGGCTATAGCCCACCCGTTTTTGGCCATTTTCCGCTGGGGTTTTGGCACCACGATCTTCGGGCGCTTATTTTTGGGCGCGGCTTAACCCGTGGCTTATTTTTGGCACCCCGAGGCCCCTCGCAAAGTCTCGCCACATTCCGAGTTCGGCGGACGAACTTCGCCCGTGCCCCCTACCAAGGCTATAGCCCACCCGTTTTTTGGCCATTTTTCCGCTGGGGGGTTTAGGTACCACGACCTTCGGGCACTTATTTTTGGGAACGGCTTTGCCCGCGCCTTATTTGTTGTACCCCGAGGCCCCTCGCAAAGTCTCGCCCCACTCCGAGTCCGGCGGACGAACTTCGCCCGCGCCCCCCACCCGTTTTTTGGCCATTTTTCCGCTAGGGGGTTTTGGCACCACGACCTTCGGGGGCTTATTTTTGGGCGCGGCTTTGCCCGCGGTGTATTTTTGGCACCCCGAGGCCCCTCGTAAAGTCTCACCCCATTCCGAGTCCTGCGGACGAACTTCGCCCGCGCCCCCCACCAAGGCTATAGCCCACCCGTTTTTTGGCCATTTTTCCGCTGGGGGGTTTTGGCACCACGATCTTCGGGCACTTATTTTTGGGCGCGGCTTTGCCCGCGCCTTATTTGTTGTACCCCGAGGCCCCTCGCAAAGTCTCGCCCCACTCCGAGTCCGGCGGACGAACTTCACCCGCGCCCCCCACCCGTTTTTTGGCCATTTTTCCGCTAGGGGGTTTTGGCACCACGACCTTCGGGGGCTTATTTTTGGGCGCGGCTTTGCCCGCGGTGTATTTTTGGCACCCCGAGGCCCCTCGCAAAGTCTCACCCCATTCCGAGCCCGGCGGACAAACTTCACCCGCGCCCCCCACCAAGGCTATACCCCACCCTTTTTTGGGCATTTTTCCGCTGGCGGGTTTTCGCACCACGACCTTGGGGCGCTTATTTTTGGGCGCGGCTTTGCCTGCGGCTTATTTTTGGCATCCCGAGGCCCCTCACAAAGTCTCGCCCCATTCCGAGTCTGGCGGAGGAACTTCGCCCGCGCCCCCCACATAGGCTATAGCCCACCCGTTTTTTGGCCATTTTTCCGCTGGGGGGTTTTGGCACCACGATATTCGGGCACTTATTTTTGGGCGCGGCTTTGCCCACGGCTTATTTTTGGCACCCCGAGGCCGCTCGCAAAGTCTCGCCCCATTCCGAGTCCGGCGGACGAAGTTGGCCAGCCCCTCTCCGCAAGGCTATAGCCAACCCATTTTTTGGCCATTTTTCCGCTGCGGGGTTTGGGCGCGCCGATCTTCGGGGGGTTATTTTTGGACGCGGCTGTGCCCGCGGCCTATTTTTGGCATGCGGAGGCCGCTCGCAAAGTGTCGCCCCATTCCGAGTCAGGCGGACGAAGTCGGCCAGCCCGTCCCCCCAAGGCTGTAGCCCACCCGTTTTTTGGCCATTTTTCCGCTGGGGGGTTTGCGCGCGCCGACCTTCGGGGGGTTATTTTTGGGCGTGGCTGTGCCCGCGGCCTATTTTTGGCACGCGGAGGCCGCTCGCAAATTCTCGCTACATTCCGAGTTCGGCGGACGAACTTCGCCCGTGCCCCCCACCAAGGCTATAGCCCACCCATTTTTTGGCCATTTTTCCGCTGGGGGATTTTGGCACCACGATCTTCGGGCACTTATTTTTGGGCGCGGCATTGCCCGCAGCCTAATTTTGGCACGCGGAGGCCCCTCGCAAAGTCTAGCCCCATTCCGAGTCAGGCGGACGAACTTTGCCCGCGCCCCCCACCAAGGCTATAGCCCACCCGTTTTTTGGCCATTTTTCCGCTGGGGGGTTTTGGTACCACGACCTTCGGGGGCTTATTTTTGGGCGCGGGTTTGCCCGCGGCTTATGTTTAGCACCCCGAGTCCCCTCGTAAAGTCTCGCCCCATTCCGAGTCCGGCGGACGAACCGCCATGGCCCCCACCAAGGCTATAGCCCACCCGTTTTTTGGCCATTTTTCCGCTGGGGGGTTTTGGTACCACGACCTTTGGGGGCTTATTTTTGGGCGCGGCTTTGTCCGCGCCTTATTTGTTGCACCCCGAGGCCCCTCGTAAAGTCTCGCCCAATTCCGAGTCCGGCGGATGAACCGCTCGCACCCCCACCAAGGCTATAGCCCACCGTTTTTGGCCATTTGTCCGCTGGCGGGTTTCGGCACCACTACCTTCGGGTGCTTATTTTTGGGCGCGGCTTTGCCCGAGGTGCATTTTGGCACCCGAGGCCCCTCGCAAAGTCTCGCCCCATTCCGAGTCCGGCAAACTTCGCGCGCCCCCCACCAAGGCTATACCCCACCCGTTTTTGGGCATTTTTCCGCTGGCGGGTTTTCGCGCCACGATCTTGGGGCGCTTATTTTTGGGCGCGGCTTTGCCCGCGGCTTATTTTTGGCACCCCGAGGCCCCTCACAAAGTCTCGCCCCATTCCGAGTCCGGCGGAGGAACTTCGCCCGCGCCCCCCACATAGGCTGTAGCCCACCCGTTTTTTGGCCATTTTTCCGCTGGGGGGTTTTGGTACCACGACCTTCGGGGGCTTATTTTTGGGCGCGGCTTTGTCCACGGCTTATTTTTGGCACCCCGAGGACCCTCGCAAAGTCTCGCCCATTCCGAGTCCAGCGGACGAACCGCCTTCGCGCCCCGCCAAGGCTATAGCCCACCCGTTTTTGGCCATTTTCCGCTGGGGGGTTTTGGCACCACGACCTTCGGGCACTTATTTTTGGGCGCGGCTTTGCCCGCGCCTTATTTGTTGCACCCCGAGGCCCCTAGCAAAGTCTCGTCCAATTCCGAGTCCGGCGGACGAACTTCGCTCGCACCCCCCACCAAGTCTATAGCCCACCCGTTTTTGGCCATTTTTCCGCTGGCGGGTTTTCGCACCACGACCTTGGGGCGCTTATTTTTGGGCGCGGCTTTGCCGAGATGCATTTTGGCACCCGAGGCCCCTCGCAAAGTCTCGCCCCATTCCGAGTCCCGGCAAACTTCGCCGCGCCCACCAAGGCTATACCCCACCGTTTTGGGCATTTTCCGCTGGCGGGTTTCGCACCACGACCTTGGGCGCTTATTTTTGGGCGCGGCTTTGCCCGTGGCTTATTTTGGCACCCGAGGCCCCTCACAAAGTCTCACCCCATTCCGAGTCCAGGCGGAGGAACTTCGCCCAGCGCCCCACATAGGCTATAGCCCACCCGTTTTTGGCCATTTTTCCGCTGGGGTTTTGGCACCACGATTCGGGCGCTTATTTTTGGGCGCGGCTTAACCCGTGGCTTATTTTTGGCACCCGAGGCCCCTCGCAAAGTCTCGCCACATTCCGAGTTCGGCGGACGAACCGCCCGTGCCCCTACCAAGGCTATAGCCCACCCGTTTTTGGCCATTTTCCGCTGGGGGTTTAGGTACCACGACCTTCGGGCACTTATTTTTGGGAACGGCTTTGCCCGCGCCTTATTTGTTGTACCCCGAGGCCCCTCGCAAAGTCTCGCCCCACTCCGAGTCCTGCGGACGAGCTTCGCCCGCGCCCCCCCCCGTTTTTGGCCATTTTGCCGCTAGGGGGTTTTGGCACCACGACCTTCGGGGGCTTATTTTTGTGCGCGCCTTAGCCCGCGGTTAATCAATTGCACCCCGAGGCCCATCGTAAAGTAAAACCCCATTCCGAGTCCTGCGGCCGAACTTCTCCCGCGCCCCCCACCAAGGCTATAGCCCACCCGTTTTTTGGCCATTTTCCGCTGGGGGTTTTGGCACCACGATCTTCGGGCACTTATTTTTGGCGCGGCTTTGCCGCGCCTTATTTGTTGTACCCGAGGCCCCTCGCAAAGTCTCGCCCCACTCCGAGTCCGGGCGGACGAACTTCACCTGCGCCCCACCGTTTTTGGCCATTTTCCGCTAGGGGTTTTGGCACCACGACCTTCGGGGGCTTATTTTAGGCGCGGCTTTGCCCGCGGTGTATTTTTGGCACCCGAGGCCCCTCGCAAAGTCTCGCCCCACTCCGAGTCCGGCGGACGAACTTCACCCGCGCCCCCCACCAAGGCTATACCCCACCCGTTTTTGGGCATTTTTCCGCTGGCGGGTTTTCGCACCACGACCTTGGGGCGCTTATTTTTGGGCGCGGCTTTGCCTGCGGCTTATTTCTGGCACCCCGAGGCCCCTCACAAAGTCTCGCCCCATTCCGAGTCTCATGGAGGAACTTCGCATGCGCCCCCACATAGGCTATAGCCCACCCGTTTTTGGCCATTTTTCCGCTGGGGTTTTGGCACCACGATCTTCGGGCCTTATATTTTTGGCGCGGCTTTGCCCATGGCTTATTTCTGGCACCCCGAGGCCCCTCAAAAGTCTCGCCGCATTCCGAGTCCGGCGGACGAACTTCGCCCGCGCCCCCCACCAAGGTTTTAGCCCACCCGTTTTTTGGCCATTTTTCCGCTGGGGGGTTTTGGTAACACGACCTTCGGGTGCTTATTTTGGGGAGCGGCTTTGCCCGCGGCTTATTTTTGGCACCCCGAGGCCCCTCGCAAAGTCTCGTCCCATTCCGAGTCCGGCGGACGAACTTCGCCCGCGCCCCCCGCTAAGGCTATAGCCCACCCGTTTTCTGGCCATTTTTCCGCTGGCGGGTTTTGGCACCACGACCTTCGGGCGCTTATTTTTGGGCGCTGCTTTGCCCGCTGCTTATTTTTGGCACCCCGAGGCCCCTCGCAAAGTCTCGCCCCATTCCGAGCCCGGCGGACAAACTTCACCCGCGCCCCCCACCAAGGCTATACCCTACCCGTTTTTGGGCATTTTTCCGCTGGCGGGTTTTCGCACCACGACCTTGGGGCGCTTATTTTTTGGCGCGGCTTTGCCTGCGGCTTATTTTTAGCATCCCGAGGCCCCTCACAAAGTCTCGCCCCATTCCGAGTCTGGCGGAGGAACTTCGCCCGCGCCCCCCACATAGGCTATAGCCCACCCGTTTTTTGGCCATTTTTCCGCTGGGGGGTTTTGGCGCCACGATCTTGGGCCCTTATTTTTGGCGCGGCTTTGCCATGGCTTATTTTCTGGCACCCGAGGCCCCTCAAAAGTCTCGCCGCATTCCGAGTCCGGCGGACGAACTTCGCCCGCGCCCCCCACCAAGGTTTTAGCCCACCCGTTTTTTGGCCATTTTTCCGCTGGGGGGTTTTGGTAACACGACCTTCGGGTGCTTATTTTTGGGAGCGGCTTTGCCCGCGGCTTATTTTGGCACCCGAGGCCCCTCGCAAAGTCTCGTCCCATTCCGAGTCCAGTGGACGAACCGCCCGCGCCCCGCTAAGGCTATAGCCCACCCGTTTTCGGCCATTTTTCCGCTGGCGGGTTTTGGCACCACGACCTTGGCGCTTATTTTTGGGGCGTGGCTTTGCCGCTGCTTATTTTGGCACCCGAGGCCCCTCGCAAAGTCTTGCCCCATTCCGAGTCCTGCGGACGAACCGCCAGCGCCCCCGCCAAGGCTATAGCCCACCCGTTTTTTGGCCATTTTTCCGCTGGGGTTTTGGCACCACGACCTTGGGCGCTTAATTTTAGCGCGGCTTTGCCTGCTGGCTTATTTTTGGCACGCCCGAGGCCCCTCGCAAAGTCTCGCCACATTCCGAGTCAGGCTGGACGAACCGCCCGCGCCCCCACCAAGGCTATAGCCCACCCGATTTTTGGCCATTTTTCCGCTGGGGGGTTTTGGCACCACGACCTTCAGGGGGTTATTTTTTGGCGCGACTTTGTCAGAGGCTTATTTTTGGCACACCGAGGCCCCTCGCAAAGTCTCGCCCCATTCCGAGTCCGGCGGACGAACTTCGCCCGCGCCCCGCCCCAAGGCTATAGCCCCCCCTTTTTTTGGCCATTTTTCCGCTGGGGTTTTGGCACCACGATCTTCGGGCCCTTATTTTTGGGCGCGGCTTTGCCCGTGGCTTATTTCTGGCACCCCGAGGCCCCTCAAAAGTCTCGCCCCATTCCGAGTCCGGCGGACGAACTTCGCCCGCGCCCCCCACAAAGGCTATAGCCCACCCGTTTTTTGGCCATTTTTCCGCTGGGGGGTTTTGGCACCACGACCTTCGGGCGCTTAATTTTGGGCGTGGCTTTGCCCGCGGCTTATTTTTGGCACCCCGAGGCCCCTCGCAAAGTCTCGCCCCATTCCGAGTCCGGCGGAAGAACTTCGCCCGCGCCCCCTACCAAGGCTATAGCCCACCCGTTTTTTGGCCATTTTTCCGCTGGGGGGTTTTGGCACCACGATCTTCGGGCCCTTATTTTTGGGCGCGGCTTTGCCCGTGGCTTATTTCTGGCACCCCGAGGCCCCTCAAAAGTCTCGCCGCATTCCGAGTCCGGCGGACGAACTTCGCCCGCGCCCCCCACAAAGGCTATAGCCCACCCGTTTTTTGGCCATTTTTCCGCTGGGGGGTTTTGGCACCACGACCTTCGGGCACTTAATTTTGGGCGTGGCTTTGCCTGCGGCTTATTTTTGGCACCCCGAGGCCCCTCGCAAAGTCTCGCCACATTCCGAGTCCGTCGGACGAACTTCGCCCGCGCCCCCCACCAAGGCTATAGCCCACCCGTTTTTTGGCCATTTTTCCGCTGGGGGGTTTTAGCAGCACGATCATCGGCCGCTTATTTTTGGGCGCGCCTTTGCCCGCGGCTTATTTTTGGCACCCCGAGGCCCCTCGCAAAGTCTCGCCCCATTCCGAGTCCAGTGGACGAACCGCATCGCGCCCCCACAAAGGCTATAGCCCACCCGTTTTTTGGCCATTTTTCCGCTGGGGGGTTTTGGCACCACGACCTTCGGGCGCTTAATTTTGGGCGTGGCTTTGCCTGCGGCTTATTTTTGGCACCCCGAGGCCCCTCGCAAAGTCTCGCCACATTCCGAGTCCGTCAGACGAACTTCGCCCGCGCCCCCCACCAAGGCTATAGCCCACCCGTTTTTTGGCCATTTTTCCACTGGGGGGTTTTAGCAGCACGATCATCGGCCGTTTATTTTTGGGCGCGCCTTTGCCCGCGGCTTATTTTTGGCACCCCGAGGCCCCTCGCAAAGTCTCGCCCCATTCCGAGTCCGGCGGACGAACTTCGCCCGCGCCCCCCGCCAAGGCTATAGCCCACCCGTTTTTTGGCCATTTTTCCGCTGGGGGGTTTTGGCACCACGACCTTCGGGCGCTTATTTTTGGGCGCGGCTTTGCCCGCGCCTTATTTGTTGCACCCCGAGGCCCCTAGCAAAGTCTCGTCCAATTCCGAGTCCGGCGGACGAACTTCGCTCGCACCCCCCACCAAGTCTATAGCCCACCCGTTTTTGGCCATTTTTCCGCTGGGGGGTTTTGGCACCACGACCTTCGGGCGCTTATTTTTTGGCGCGGCTTTGCCCGAGATGCATTTTTGGCACCCCGAGGCCCCTCGCAAAGTCTCGCCCCATTCCGAGTCCGGCGGCAAACTTCGCCCGCGCCCCCCACCAAGGCTATACCCCACCCGTTTTTGGGCATTTTTCCGCTGGCGGGTTTTCGCACCACGACCTTGGGGCGCTTATTTTTGGGCGCGGCTTTGCCTGCGGCTTATTTTTGGCACCCCGAGGCCCCTCGCAAAGTCTCGCCACATTCCGAGTCCGTCGGACGAACTTCGCCCGCGCCCCCCACCAAGGCTATAGCCCACCCGTTTTTTGGCCATTTTTCCGCTGGGGGGTTTTAGCAGCACGATCATCGGCCGCTTATTTTTGGGCGCGCCTTTGCCCGCGGCTTATTTTTGGCACCCCGAGGCCCCTCGCAAAGTCTCGCCCCATTCCGAGTCCGGCGGACGAACTTCGCCCGCGCCCCCCACAAAGGCTATAGCCCACCCGTTTTTTGGCCATTTTTCCGCTGGGGGGTTTTGGCACCACGACCTTCGGGCGCTTAATTTTGGGCGTGGCTTTGCCTGCGGCTTATTTTTGGCACCCCGAGGCCCCTCGCAAAGTCTCGCCACATTCCGAGTCCGTCAGACGAACTTCGCCCGCGCCCCCCACCAAGGCTATAGCCCACCCGTTTTTTGGCCATTTTTCCGCTGGGGGGTTTTAGCAGCACGATCATCGGCCGTTTATTTTTGGGCGCGCCTTTGCCCGCGGCTTATTTTTGGCACCCCGAGGCCCCTCGCAAAGTCTCGCCCCATTCCGAGTCCGGCGGACGAACTTCGCCCGCGCCCCCCGCCAAGGCTATAGCCCACCCGTTTTTTGGCCATTTTTCCGCTGGGGGGTTTTGGCACCACGACCTTCGGGCACTTATTTTTGGGCGCGGCTTTGCTTTGCGCTTATTTGTTGCACCCCGAGGCCCCTAGCAAAGTCTCGTCCAATTCCGAGTCCGGCGGACGAACTTCGCTCGCACCCCCCACCACGTCAATCGCCCCCCCGTTTTTGGCCATTTTTCCGCTGGGGTTTTGGCACCACGACCTCGGGCGCTTATTTTTTGGCGCGGCTTTGCCCGAGATGCATTTTTGGCACCCCGAGGCCCCTCGCAAAGTCTCGCCCCATTCCGAGTCCGGCGGCAAACTTCGCCCGCGCCCCCCACCAAGGCTATACCCCACCCGTTTTTGGGCATTTTTCCGCTGGCGGGTTTTCGCACCACGACCTTGGGGCGCTTATTTTTGGGCGCGGCTTTGCCGGCGGCTTATTTTTGGCACCCCGAGGCCCCTCACAAAGTCTCGCCCCATTCCGAGTCCGGCCGAGGAACTTCGCCCGCGGCCCCCACATAGGCTATAGCCCACCCGTTTTTTGGCCATTTTTCCGCTGGGGGGTTTTGGCACCACGATCTTCGGGCGCTTATTTTTGGGCGCGGCTTAACCTGTTGCTTATTTTTGGCACCCCGAGGCCCCTCGCAAAGTCTCGCCACATTCCGAGTTCGGCGGACGAACTTCGCCCGTGCCCCCTACCAAGGCTATAGCCCACCCGTTTTTTGGCTATTTTTCCGCTGGGGGGTTTAGGTACCACGACCTTCGGGCACTTATTTTTGGGTACGGCTTTGCCCGCTGCTTATTTTTGGCACCCCGAGGCCCCTCGTAAAGTCTCACCCCATTCCGAGTCCTGCGGACGAACTTCGCCCGCGCCCCCCACCAAGGCTATAGCCCACCCGTTTTTTGGCCATTTTTCCGCTGGGGGGTTTTGGCACCACGATCTTCGGGCACTTATTTTTGGGCGCGGCTTTGCCCGCGCCTTATTTGTTGTACCCCGAGGCCCCTCGCAAAGTCTCGCCCCACTCCGAGTCCGTGGACGAACTTCACCGCGCCCCCCACCCGTTTTTTCGCCATTTTTCCGCTAGGGGGTTTTGGCACCACGACCTTCGGGGGCTTATTTTTGGGCGCGGCTTTGCCCGCGGTGTATTTTTGGCACCCCGAGGCCCCTCGTAAAGTCTCACCCCATTCCGAGTCCTGCGGACGAACTTCGCCCGCGCCCCCCACCAAGGCTATAGCCCAACCGTTTTTGGCCATTTTTCCGCTGGGGGGTTTTGGCACCACGATCTTCGGGCACTTATTTTTGGGCGCGGCTTTGCCCGCGCCTTATTTGTTGTACCCCGAGGCCCCTCGCAAAGTCTCGCCCCACTCCGAGTCCGGCGGACGAACTTCACCCGCGCCCCCCACCCGTTTTTTGGCCATTTTTCCGCTAGGGGGTTTTGGCACCACGACCTTCGGGGGCTTATTTTTGGGCGCGGCTTTGCCCGCGGTGTATTTTTGGCACCCCGAGGCCCCTCGCAAAGTCTCGCCCCATTCCGAGCCCGGCGGACAAACTTCACCCGCGCCCCCCACCAAGGCTATACCCCACCCGTTTTTGGGCATTTTTCCGCTGGCGGGTTTTCGCACCACGACCTTGGGGCGCTTATTTTTGGGCGCGGCTTTGCCTGCGGCTTATTTTTGGCATCCCGAGGCCCCTCACAAAGTCTCGCCCCATTCCGAGTCTGGCGGAGGAACTTCGCCCGCGCCCCCCACATAGGCTATAGCCCACCCGTTTTTTGGCCATTTTTCCGCTGGGGGGTTTTGGCACCACGATCTTCGGGCCCTTATTTTTGGGCGCGGCTTTGCCCGCGGCTTATTTCTGGCACCCCGAGGCCCCTCAAAAGTCTCGCCGCATTCCGAGTCCGGCGGACGAACTTCGCCCGCGCCCCCCACCAAGGTTTTAGCCCACCCGTTTTTTGGCCATTTTTCCCCTGGGGGGTTTTGGTAACACGACCTTCGGGTGCTTATTTTGGGGAGCGGCTTTGCCCGCGGCTTATTTTTGGCACCCCGAGGCCCCTCGCAAAGTCTCGTCCCATTCCGAGTCCGGCGGACGAACTTCGCCCGCGCCCCCCGCTAAGGCTATAGCCCACCCGTTTTCTGGCCATTTTTCCGCTGGCGGGTTTTGGCACCACGACCTTCGGGCGCTTATTTTTGGGCGCGGCTTTGCCCGCTGCTTATTTTTGGCACCCCGAGGCCCCTCGCAAAGTCTTGCCCCATTCCGAGTCCTGCGGACGAACTTCGCCCGCGCCCCCCGCCAAGGCTATAGCCCACCCGTTTTTTGGCCATTTTTCCGCTGGGGGGTTTTGGCACCACGACCTTCGGGCGCTTATTTTTGGGCGCGGATATTCCCTTGGCTTATTTTTGGCACCCGAGGACCTTCTCAAAGTCTCGCCCCATTCCGAGTCCTGCGGACGAACTTCGCCCGCGCCCCCCGCCAAGGCTATAGCCCACCCGTTTTTTGGCCATTTTTCCGCTGGGGGTTTTTGGCACCACGACCTTCGGGCGCTTAATTTTTGGCGCGGCTTTGCCTGCGGCTTATTTTTGGCACCCCGAGGCCCCTCGCAAAGTCTCACCACATTCCGAGTCCGCCGGACGAACCCGCCAGCGCCCCCACAAAGGCTATAGCCCACCCGTTTTTTGGCCATTTTTCCGCTGGGGGGTTTTGGCACCACGACCTTCCGGGGGTTATTTTTGGGCGCGCCTTTGTCCGCGGCTTATTTTTGGCACCCCGAGGCCCCTCGCAAAGTCTCGCCCCATTCCGAGTCCGGCGGACGAACTTCGCCCGCGCCCCCCGCCAAGGCTATAGCCCACCCGTTTTTTGGCCATTTTTCCGCTGGGGGGTTTTGGCACCACGACCTTCGGGCGCTTATTTTTGGGCACAGCTTTGTCCGCGGCTTATTTTTGGCACCCCGAGGCCCCTCACAAAGTCTCGCCCCATTCCGAGTCTGGCGGAGGAACTTCGCCCGCGCCCCCCACATAGGCTATAGCCCACCCGTTTTTTGGCCATTTTTCCGCTGGGGGGTTTTGGCACCACGATCTTCGGGCCCTTATTTTTGGGCGCGGCTTTGCCCGTGGCTTATTTCTGGCACCCCGAGGCCCCTCAAAAGTCTCGCCGCATTCCGAGTCCGGCGGACGAACTTCGCCCGCGCCCCCCACAAAGGCTATAGCCCACCCGTTTTTTGGCCATTTTTCCGCTGGGGGGTTTTGGCACCACGACCTTCGGGCGCTTAATTTTGGGCGTGGCTTTGCCTGCGGCTTATTTTTGGCACCCCGAGGCCCCTCGCAAAGTCTCGCCACATTCCGAGTCCGCCGGACGAACTTCGCCCGCGCCCCCCACCAAGGCTATAGCCCACCCGTTTTTTGGCCATTTTTCCGCTGGGGGGTTTTGGCACCACGACCTTCAGGGGGTTATTTTTGGGCGCGCCTTTGTCCGCGGCTTATTTTTGGCACCCCGAGGCCCCTCGCAAAGTCTCGCCCCATTCCGAGTCCGGCGGACGAACTTCGCCCGAGCCCCCCGCCAAGGCTATAGCGCACCCGTTTTTTGGCCAATTTTCCGCTGGGGGGTTTTGGCACCACGACCTTCGGGCGCTTATTTTTGGGCACAGCTTTGTCCGCGGCTTATTTTTGGTACCCCAAGGCCCCTCGCAAAGTCTCGCCCCATTCCGAGTCCGGCGGACGAACTTCGCCCGCGCCCCCCACCAAGGCTATAGCCCACCCGTTTTTTGGCCATTTTTCCGCTGGGGGGTTTTGGCACCACGACCTTCGGGCGCTGATTTTTGGGCACGGCTGTGCCTGCGTCCTATTTTTGGCACACGGAGGCCCCTCGTAACGTCTCGCGCCATACCGAGTCCGGCGGACGAAATGGGCCGTCCCCACCTCCCAAGGCTATAGCCCACCCGTTTTTGTGGCCTTTTTCCGCTGGACGAACTTGGCGCCCCGGCCTTCGGGCAGTTATTTTTGGGCGCGGCTGTGCCCGCGTCCTATTTTTGGCACACGGAGGCCCCTCGTAAAGTCTCGTGCCATACCGAGTCCGGCGGACGAAGTGGGCCTGCCCCACCCCCCAAGGCTATAGCCCACCCGTTTTTGTGGCCTTTTTCCGCTGGACGAACTTGGCGCACCGGCCTTCGGGCAGTTATTTTTGGGCGCGGCTGTGCCCGCGTCCTATTTTTGGCACACGGAGGCCCCTCGTAAAGTCTCGCGCCATACCGAGTCCGGCGGACGAAGTGGACCGGCCCCACCTTCCAAAGGCTATAGCCCACCCGTTTTTGTGGCCTTTTTCCGCTGGACGAACTTGGTGCCCCGGCCTTCGGGCAGTTATTTTTGGGTGCGGCTGTGCCCGCATCATATTTTTGGCACACGGAGGCCCCTCGCAAAGTCTCGCGCCATACCGAGTCCGGCGGACGAAGTCGGCCGGCCCCACCTCCCAAGGCTATAGCCCACCCGTTTTTGTGGCCTTTTTCCGCTGGACGAACTTGGCGCCCCGGCCTTCGGTCTTTTATTTTTGGGCGCGGCTGTGCCCGCGGCCTATTTTTGGCACACGGAGGTCCCTCGCAAAGTCTCGTGCCATTCTGAGGCCGGCGGACGAAGTCGGCCAGCCCCACCCCCCAAGACTATAGCCCACCCGTTTTTGTGGCCTTTTTCCGCTGGACGAACTAGGCGCCCCGGCCTTCGGGCGGTTATTTTTGGGCGCGGCTGTGACCGCGGCCTATTTTTGGTACACGGAGGCCCATTACAAAGTCTTGCGCCATTCCTAGTCCGGCGGACGAAGTCGGCCAGCGCCACCCCCCAAGGCTATAGCCCACCCGTTTTTGTGGCCTTTTTCCGCTGGACGAACTTGGCGCCCCGGCCTTCGGTCAGTTATTTTTGGGCGCGGCTGTGCCCGCATCATATTTTTGGCACACGGAGGCCCCTCGCAAAGTCTCGCGCCATACCGAGTCCGGCGGACGAAGTCGGCCGGCCCCACCTCCCAAGGCTATAGCCCCCCGTTTTTGTGGCCTTTTTCCGCTGGACGAACTTGGCGCCCCGGCCTTCGGGCGGTTATTTTTGGGCGCGGCTGTGACCGCGGCCTATTTTTGGTACACGGAGGCCCATTACAAAGTCTCGCGCCATTCCGAGTCCGGCGGACGAAGTCGGCCAGCGCCACCCCCCAAGGCTATAGCCCACCCGTTTTTGTGGCCTTTTTCCGCTGGACGAACTTGGCGCCCCGGCCTTCGGTCTTTTATTTTTGGGCGCGGCTGTGCCCGCGGCCTATTTTTGGCACACGGAGGTCCCTCGCAAAGTCTCGTGCCATTCTGAGGCCGGCGGACGAAGTGGGCCAGCCCCACCCCCCAAGGCTATAGCCCACCCGTTTTTGTGGCCTTTTTCCGCTGGACGAACTAGGCGCCCCGGCCTTCGGGCGGTTATTTTTGGGCGCGGCTGTGACCATGCCTATTTTTTGGCACACGGAGGCCCATTACAAAGTCTCGCGCCATTCCGAGTCCGGCGGACGAAGTCGGCCAGCGCCACCCCCCAAGGCTATAGCCCACCCGTTTTTGTGGCCTTTTTCCGCTGGACGAACTTGGCGCCCCGGCCTTCGGTCAGTTATTTTTGGGCGCGGCTGTGCCCGCATCATATTTTTGGAACACGGAGGCCCCTCGCAAAGTCTCGCGCCATACCGAGTCCGGCGGACGAAGTCGGCCGGCCCCACCTCCCAAGGCTATAGCCCACCCGTTTTTGTGGCCTTTTTCCGTTGGACGAACTTGGCGCCCCGGCCTTCGGGCGGTTATTTTTGGGCGCGGCTGTGCCCGTGGCCTATTTTGGTCACACGGAGGGCCCTCGGAAAGTCTCGCGGCATTCCGAGTCCGGCGGACGAAGTGGGCCAGCCCCACCCCCCAAGGCTATAGCCCACCCGTTTTTGTGGCCCTTTTCCGCTGGACGAACTAGGCGCCCCGGCCTTCGGGAGGGTATTTTTGGGCGCGGCTGTGCCCGCGGCCTATTTTGGGCACACGGAGGCGCCTCCCAAAGTCTCGCGCCATTCCGAGTCTGCCGGACGAAGTTTGCCAGCCCCGCCCCCCAAGGCTATAGCCCACCCGTTTTTGTGGCCTTTTTCCGCTGGACGAACCTGGCGTCCCGGCATTCGGGCGGTTATTTTTGGGCGTGGCTTTGCTTGCAGCATATTTTTGGCACACGGAGGCACCTCGCAAAGTCTCGCGCTATTCCAAGTCCGGCGGACGAAGTGGGCTGGCCCCACCCCCCAAGGCTATAGCCCACCCGTTTTTGTGGCCTTTTTCCGCTGGACGAACCTGGTGCCCCGTTCTTCGGGCGGGTATTTTTGGTCGCGGCTGTTCCCACGGCCTATTTTTGGCACACGGAAGCACCTCGCAAAGTCTCGCGCCATTCCGAGTCTAGCGGACGAAGTCGGCCAGCCCCACCCCCCAAGGCTTTAGCCCACCCGTTTTTGTGGCCATTTTCCGCAGGACGAACTTGGTGACCCGTTCTTCGGGCGGGTATTTTTGGTCACGGCTGTTCCCACGGCCTATTTTTGGCACACGGAGGTGCCTCGCAAAGTCTCGCGCCATTCCGAGTCTAGCGGACGAAGTCGGCCAGCCCCACCCCCCAAGGCTTTAGCCCACCCGTTTTTGTGGCCTTTTTCCGCTGGACGAACTTGGCGCCCCGGCCTTCGGGCGGTTATTTTTGGGCGCGGCTGTGCCCGTGGCCTATTTTGGTCACACGGAGGGCCCTCGGAAAGTCTCGCGGCATTCCGAGTCCGGCGGACGAAGTGGGCCAGCCCCACCCCCCAAGGCTATAGCCCACCCGTTTTTGTGGCCTTTTTCCGCTGGACGAACTAGGCGCCCCGGCCTTCGGGAGGGTATTTGTGCAGGCGCGGCTGTGACCGCGGCCTATTTTTTGGCACACGGAGGCGCCTCACAAAGTCTCGCGCCATTCCGAGTCTGCCGGACGAAGTTTGCCAGCCCCACCCCCAAGGCTATAGCCCACCCGTTTTGTGGCCTTTTTCATTTGGACGAACTGGCGTCCGGCATTCGGGCGGTTATTTTTGGGCGTGGCTTTGCTTGCAGCATATTTTTGGCACACGGAGGCACCTCGCAAAGTCTCGCGCTATTCCAAGTCCGGCGGACGAAGTGGGCTGGCCCCACCCCCCAAGGCTATAGCCCACCCGTTTTTGTGGCCTTTTTCCGCTGGACGAACCTGGCGTCCCGGCATTCGGGCGGGTATTTTTGGTCGCGGCTGTTCCCACGGCCTATTTTTGGCACACGGAGGTGCCTCACAAAGTCTCGCGCCATTCCGAGTCCGGCGGACAAAGTTGGCCAGCCGCACCCCCCAAGGCTATAGCCCACCCGTTTTTGTGGCCATTTTCCGCAGGACGAACTTGGTGCCCCGTTCTTCGGGCGGGTATTTTTGGTCACGGCTGTTCCCACGGCCTATTTTTGGCACACGGAGGCGCCTCGCAAAGTCTCGCGCCATTCCGAGTCTAGCGGACGAAGTCGGCCAGCCCCACCCCCCAAGGCTATAGCCCACCCGTTTTTGTGGCCTTTTTCCGCTGGACGAACCTGGCGTCCCGGCATTCGGGCGGGTATTTTTGGGCGTGGCTTTGCTTGCGGCCTATTTTTGGCACACGGAGGTGCCTCACAAAGTCTCGCGCCATTCCGAGGCCGGCGGACAAAGTTGGCCAGCCCCACCCCCCAAGGCTATAGCCCACCCGGGTTTGTGGCCTTTTTCTTGGGACGAACTTGGTGCCCGTTCTTGGGAGGGTATTTTTGGTCGCGGCTGTTCTCTCGGCCTATTTTTGGCACACGGATGAGCCTCTCAAAGTCTCGCGCCATTCCGAGTCTAGCGGACGAAGTCGGCCAGCCCCACCCCCCAAGGCTTTAGCCCACCCGTTTTTGTGGCCTTTTTCCGCTGGACAGACTTGGCGCCTGGCCTTCGGGCGGGTATTTTGGGCTAGGCTGTGCCCCTTGACCTATTTTGGCACACGGAGGAGCCTCGCAAAGTGTTGCGCCATTCTGAGTCTGGCGGACGGAATTTGGCCAACCCCACCCCCAAGGCTATAGCCCACCTGCGTTTTGTAGCCTTTTCCGCTGGACGAACTTGGCGTCCCCGGCCTTGGGCGGGTATTTTTGGGCGCGGCTGTGCCCTTGCCTATTTTTTGGAAAATGGAGGCGCCTCGCAAATTCTCGCGCCTTTCCAAGTCCGGCGGACGAAGTGGGCTGGCCCCACCCCCCAAGGCTATAGCCCACCCGTTTTGATGGCCTTTTTCCGCTGGACGAACTTGGGGCCCCGGCCTTCGGGCGTATTTTTAGCGCGGCTGTGCCCGCGGCCTATTATTGGCACACGGGGGCGCCTCGCAATGTCTCGCGCCATTCCGAGTCTGCCGGACGAAGTTTGCCAGCCCCACCCCAAGGCTTTAGCCCACCGTTTTTTGTGGCCTTTTTTCAGCTGGGACGAACTTGGCGCCCGGCCTTGGGCGGCTATTTTTGGGCGCGGCTGTGCCCGCGGCCTATTTTTAGCACACGGAGGCGCCTCGCAAAGCCTCGCACCATTCCGAGTCTGCCGGACGAAGTTTGCCAGCCCCACCCCTCAAGGCTATAGCCCACCCGTTTTTGTGGCCTTTTTCCGCAGGACGAACTTGGTGCCCCATTCTTCGGGCGGGTATTTTTGGTCGCGGCTGTTCCCACGGCCTATTTTTGGCACATGGAGGCGCCTCACAAAGTCTCGCGCCATTCCGAGTCCGGCGGACAAAGTTGGCCAGCCCCACCCCCCAAGGCTATAGCCCACCCGTTTTTGTGGCCATTTTCCGCAGGACGAACTTGGTGCCCCGTTCTTCGGGCGGGTATTTTTGGTCGCGGCTGTTCCCACGGCCTATTTTTGGCACACGGAGGCGCCTCGCAAAGTCTCGCGCCATTCCGAGTCTAGCGGACGAAGTCGGCCAGCCCCACCCCCCAAGGCTATAGCCCACCCGTTTTTGTGGCCTTTTTCCGCTGGACGAACCTGGCGTCCCGGCATTCGGGCGGGTATTTTTGGGCTAGGCTGTGCCCGCGGCCTATTTTTGGCACACGGAGGAGCCTCGCAAAGTGTTGCGCCATTCTGAGTCTGGCGGACGAATTTGGCCAACCCCACCCCCCAAGGCTATAGCCCACCCGTTTTTGTGGCCTTTTTCCGCTGGACGAACTTGGCGCCCCGGCCTTCGGGCGGGTATTTTTGGGCTAGGCTGTGCCCGCGGCCTATTTTTGGCACACGGAGGAGCCTCGCAAAGTGTTGCGCCATTCTGAGTCTGGCGGACGAATTTGGCCAACCCCACCCCCCAAGGCTATAGCCCACCCGTTTTTGTGGCCTTTTTCCGCTGGACGAACTTGGCGCCCCGGCCTTCGGGCGGCTATTTTTCGGCGCGGCTGTGCCCGCGGCATATTTTTGGCACACGGAGGTGCCTCACAAAGTCTCGCGCCATTCCGAGTCCGGCGGACAATGTTGGCCCGCCCCACCCCCCAAGGCTATAGCCCACCCGTTTTTGTGGCCTTTTTCCGCAGGACGAACTTGGTGCCCCGTTCTTCGGGAGGGTATTTTTGGGCACGGCTGTTCCCACGGCCTATTTTTGGCACACGGAGGTGCCTTGTAAAGTCTCACGCCATTCCGAGTCCGGCGGGCGGAGTGGTCCGGCCCCACCCCCCAATGCTATAGCCCACCCGTTTTTGTGGCCTTTTTCCGCTGGACGAACTTCGCGTCCCGGGCTTCGGGCGGGTATTTTTGGGCGCGGCCGTGCCCATAGCCTATTTTTCGCACACGGACGTGCCTCGCAAAGTTTCGCGCCATTCCGAGTCCGGCGGACGGAGTTGGCCAGCCCCACCCCTCAAGGCTATAGCCCACCCGTTTTTGTGGCCTTTTTCCGCTGGACGAACTTGGCGCCCTGCCTTGGCGTGGTATTTTGGGCGCGGCTGTGGCCGCGGCATATTTTTGGCACACGGAGGCGCCTCGTAAAGTCTCGCGCCGTTCCGAGTCTCGCGGACGGAGTTGGCCAGCCCCACCCCCCAAGGCTATAGCCCACCCGTTTTTGTGGCCTTTTTCCACTGGACGAACTTGGCGCACCGGCCTTCGGGCGGGTATTTTTGGGCGCGGCTGTGCCCGCGGCCTATTTTTGGCACACGGAGTCGCCTCACAAATTCTCGCGCCATTCCGAGTCCGTTGGACGAATTTCGCCAGCCCCACCCCCCAAGGCTATAGCCCACCGGTTTTTGTGGCCTTTTTTCCGCTGGACGAACTTGGCGCCCCGGCCTTCGGGCGGGTATTTTTGGTCGCGGCTGTGTCCACGGCCTATTTTTGGCACACGGAGGCGCCTCGCAAAGTCTCGCGCCATTCCGAGTATAGCCCACCCGTTTTTGTGGCCTTTTTCCGCTGGATGAACTTGGCGCCCCGGCCTTCGGGCGGGTATTTTTGGGCCCAGCTGTGCCCGCGGCCTATTTTTGGCAAACGGAGGCGCCTCGCAAAGTCTCGCGCCATTCAGAGTCCGGCGGACGAAGTCGGCCGGCCCCACCCCCGAAGGCTATAGCCCACCCGTTTTTGTGGCCTTTTTCCGCTGGACAAACTTTGCGCCCCGGCCTTCGGGCGGGTATTTTTGGGCGCGGCTGTGCCCGCGGCCTATTTTTGGCACACGGAGGCACCTCGCAAAGTCTAGTGACATTCCGAGTCTGCCGGACGAAGTTGGCCAGCCCCACCCCCCAAGGCTATAGCCCACCCGTTTTTGTGGACTTTTTCCGCTGGACGAACTTGGCGCCCCGGCCTTCGGGCGGGTATTTTTGGGTGCGGCTGTGCCCGCGGCCTAGTTTTTGCACACGGAGGTGCCTCGCAAAGTCTCGCGCCATTCCGAGTCCAGCGGACGAAGTTGGCCAGCCCCACCCCCCAAGGCTATAGCCCACCCGTTTTTGTGGCCTTTTTCAGCTGGACGAACTTGGCGCCCCGGCCTTAACGCGGCTATTTTTGGATGCGGCTGTGCCCGCGGCCTATTTTTAGCACACGGAGGCGCCTCGCAAAGTCTCGCGCCATTCCGAGTCTGCCGGACGAAGTTTGCCAGCCCCACCCCCCAAGGCTATAGCCCACCCGTTTTTGTGGCCTTTTTCCGCAGGACGAACTTGGTGCCCCGTTCTTCGGGCGGGTATTTTTGGTCGCGGCTGTTCCCACGGCCTATTTTTGGCACACGGAGGCACCTCACAAAGTCTCGCGACATTCCGAGTCCGGCGGACAAAGTTGGCCAGCCCCACCCCCCAAGGCTATAGCCCACCCGTTTTTGTGGCCTTTTTCCGCAGGACGAACTTGGTGCCCCGTTCTTCGGGCGGGTATTTTTGGTCGCGGCTGTTCCCACGGCCTATTTTTGGCACACGGAGGCGCCTCGCAAAGTCTCGCGCCATTCCGAGTCTAGCGGACGAAGTCGGCCAGCCCCACCCCCCAAGGCTATAGCCCACCCGTTTTTGTGGCCTTTTTCCGCTTGGATGAACACTGGCGTCTCGGCATTCGGGCGGGTATTTTTGGGCGTGGCTTTGCTTGCGGCCTATTATTGGCACACGGAGGTGCCTCACAAAGTCTTGCGCCATTCCGAGGCCGGCGGACAAAGTTGGCCAGCCCCACCCCCCAAGGCTATAGCCCACCCGTTTTTGTGGCCTTTTCCTTGGGACGAACTTGGTGCCCCGTTCTTCGGGCTGGTATTTTTGGTCGCGGCTCTTCCCATGGCCTATTTTTGGCACACGGAAGCGCCTCGCAAAGTCTCGCGCCATTCCGAGTCTAGCGGACGAAGTCGGCCAGCCCCACCCCCCAAGGCTATAGCCCACCCGTTTTTGTGGCCTTTTTCCGCTGGACGAACTTGGCGCCCCGGCCTTCGGGCGGGTATTTTTGGGCTAGGCTGTGCCCGCGGCCTATTTTTGGCACACGGAGGAGCCTCGCAAAGTGTTGCGCCATTCTGAGTCTGGCGGACGAATTTGGCCAACCCCACCCGCCAAGGCTATAGCCCACCCGTTTTTGTGGCCTTTTTCCGCTGGACGAACTTGGCGTCCCGGCCTTCGGGCGGGTATTTTTGGGCGCGGCTGGGCCCGCGGCCTATTTTTGGAAAATGGAGGCGCCTCGCAAATTCTCGCGCCTTTCCAAGTCCGGCGGACGAAGTGGGCTGGCCCCACCCCCCAAGGCTATAGCCCACCCGTTTTGATGGCCTTTTTCCGCTGGACGAACTTGGTGCCCCGGCCTTCGGGCCGGTATTTTTGGGCGCGGCTGTGCCCGCGGCCTATTTTTGGCACACGGAGGTGCCTCGCAATGTCTCGCGCCATTCCGAGTCTGGCGGACGAAGTCGGCCAGCCCCACCCCCCAAGGCTATAGCCCACTCGTTTTTGTGGCCTTTTTCCGCTGGACGAACTTGGCGCCCCGGCCTTCGGGCGGGAATTTTTCTGCGCGGCATTGCCCGCGGCCTATTTTTGGCACACGGAGGCGCCTCGCAAAGTCTCGCGCTATTCCGAGTCTCGCGGACGAAGTTGGCCAGCCCACCCCCCAAGGCTACAACCCACCCGTTTTTGTGGCCTTTATCCGATGGACGAACTTGGCGCCCCGACCTTCGGGCGGGTATTTTTGGGCTAGGCTGTGCCCGCGGCCTATTTTTGGCACACGGAGGAGCCTCGCAAAGTGTTGCGCCATTCTGAGTCTGGCGGACGAATTTGGCCAACCCCACCCCCCAAGGCTATAGCCCACCCGTTTTTGTGGCCTCTTTCCGCAGGACGAACTTGGTGCCCCGTTCTTCGGGCGGGTATTTTTGGTCGCGGCTGTTCCCACGGCCTATTTTGGGCACACGGAGGCGCCTCGCAAGGTCTCGCGCCATTCCGAGTCTGGCGGACGAAGTCGGCCAGCCCCACCCCCCAAGGCTATAGCCCACCCGTTTTTGTGGCCTTTTTCCGCTGGACGAACTTGGCGCCCCGGCCTTCGGGCGGGTATTTTTGGGCGCGGCTGTGCCCGCGGCATATTTTTGGCACACGGAGGCGCCTCACAAAGTCTCGCGCCATTCCGAGTCCGGCGGACAATGTTGGCCAGCCCCACCCCCCAAGGCTATAGCCCACCCGTTTTTGTGGCCTTTTTCCGCAGGACGAACTTGGTGCCCCGTTCTTCGGGCGGGTATTTTTGGGCGCGGCCGTGCCCATAGCCTATTTTTCGCACACGGACGTGCCTCGCAAAGTTTCGCGCCATTCCGAGTCCGGCGGACGGAGTTGGCCAGCCCCACCCCTCAAGGCTATAGCCCACCCGTTTTTGTGGCCTTTTTCCGCTGGACGAACTTGGCGCCCCGGCCTTCGGGCGGGTATTTTTGGGCGCGGCTGTGGCCGCGGCATATTTTTGGCACACGGAGGCGCCTCGTAAAGTCTCGCGCCGTTCCGAGTCTCGCGGACGGAGTTGGCCAGCCCCACCCCCCAAGGCTATAGCCCACCCGTTTTTTTGGCCTTTTTCCACTGGACGAACTTGGCGCACCGGCCTTCGGGCGGGTATTTTTGGGCGCGGCTGTGCCCGCGGCCTATTTTTGGCACACGGAGTCGCCTCACAAATTCTCACGCTATTCCGAGTCCGGCGGACGAAGTTCGCCAGCCCCACCCCCCAAGGCTATAGCCCACCGGTTTTTGTGGCCTTTTTCCGCTGGACGAACTTGGCGCCCCGGCCTTCGGGCGGGTATTTTTGGTCGCGGCTGTGCCCACGGCCTATTTTTGGCACACGGAGGCGCCTCGCAAAGTCTCGCGCCATTCCGAGTATAGCCCACCCGTTTTTGTGGCCTTTTTCCGCTGGACGAACTTGGCTCCCCGGCCTTCGGGCGGGTATTTTTGTGCTAGGCTGTGCCCGCGGCCTATATTTGGCATACGGAGGCGCCTCGCAAAGTCTAGTGCCATTCCGAGTCTGGCGGACGAATTTGGCCAGCCCCACCCCCCAAGGCTATAGCCCACCCGTTTTTGTGGACTTTTTCCGCTGGACGAACTTGGCGCCCCGGCCTTCGGGCGGGTATTTTTGGGCGCGGCTATGCCCGCGGCCTAGTTTTTGCACACGTTGGTGCCTCGCAAAGTCTCGCGCCATTCCGAGTCCAGCGGACGAAGTTGGCCAGCCCCACCCCCCAAGGCTATAGCCCACCCGTTTTGATGGCGTTTTTCCGCTGGACGAACTTGGTGCCCCGGCCTTCGGGCGGTATTTTTGGGCGCGCGGCTGTGCCCGCGGCTTATTTTTGGCACACAGAGGCGCCTCGCAATGTCTCGCGCCATTCCGAGTCAGTGGATTTAAGTCGGGCCAGCCCCACCCCAAGGCAATAGCCCACCTGTTTTTGTGGCCTATTTCCGCTGGACGAGTCAGCGCCCGGCCTTGGACGGGTATTTTTCATGCGACTTTGGCCGCGGCTCTATTTTTGCACACGGAGGCGCCTCGCAAAGTCTTGCGCTATTCCGAGTCTGCAGCAGACGAAGTTGGCCAGCCCACCCCCAAGGCTACAACCCACCCGTTTTGCTTGGCCTTTATCCGCTGGACGAACTTGGAGCCCCGGCCAGCCGGGCGGGTATTTTTGGGCTAGGCTGTGTCGCCGCGGCCTATTTTGGCACACGGGAGGCCTCGCAAACTGTTGCGCCATTCTGAGTCTGGCGGACGAATTTGGCCAGCCCCACCCCCCAAGGCTATAGCACACCCGTTTTTGTGGCCTTTTTCCGCTGGACGAACTTGGCACCCCGGCCTTCGGGCGGGTATTTTTGGGCGCGGCTGTGCCCGCGGCCTATTTTTGGAAAACGGAGGCACCTCGCAAAGTCTCACGCCTTTCCAAGTCCGGCGGACGAAGTGGGCTTGCCCCACCCCCCAAGGCTATAGCCCACCCGTTTTTGTTGCCTTTTTCCGCTAGACGAACTTGGCGCCCCGGCTTCGGGCGGGTATTTTTGGGCGCGGCTGTGCCTGCGGCCTATTTTTGGCACACAAAGGCACCTCGCAAAGTCTCGCGCCATTCCGAGTCCGGCGGACGATGTTGGCCAGCTCCAACCGCAAGGCTATAGCCCACCCGTTTTTGTGGCCTTTTTCCGCTGGACGAACTTGGCGCCTCGGCCTTCGGGCGGGTATTTTTGGGCGTGGCTTTGCCCGCGGCCTATTTTTGGCACACGGAGGTGCCTCACAAAGTCTCGCGCCATTCCGAGTCCGGCGGACGAAGTGGGCCGGCCCCACCCCCCAAGGCTATAGCCCACCCGTTTTTGTGGCCTTTTTCCGCTGGACGAACTTGGCGCCCCGGCCTTCGGGCGGGTATTTTTGGGTGCGGCTGTGCCCGCGGCCTAGTTTTTGCACACGGAGGTGCCTCGCAAAGTCTCGCGCCATTCCGAGTCCAGCGGACGAAGTTGGCCAGCCCCACCCCCCAAGGCTATAGCCCACCCGTTTTTGTGGCCTTTTTCCGCTGGACAAACTTTGCGCCCCGGCCTTCGGGCGGGTATTTTTGGGCGCGGCTGTGGCCGCGGCCTATTTTTGGCACACGGAGGCGCCTCACAAAGTCTCGCGCCATTCCGATTCCGGCGGACGAAGTGGGCCGGCCCCACCCCCCAAGGCTATAGCCCACCCGTTTTGGTGGCCTTTTTCCGTTGGACGAACTTGGCGCCCCGGCCTTCGGGCGGGTATTGTTGGGCGCGGCTGTGCCCGTGGCCTATTTTTGGGAGACGGAGATGCCTCCCAAAGTCTCGCGCCATTCCGAGTCCGGCGGCCGAAGTCGGCCAGCCCCACCCCCCAAGGCTATAGCCCACCCGTTTTTTTGGCTTTTTTCCTCTGGACGAACTTGGCGCCCCGGACTTCGGGCGGGTATTTTTGGTCGCGGCTGTGCCCGCGGCCTATTGTTGGCACACGGAGACGTCTCGCATAGTCTCGCGCCATTCCGAGTCCGGCGAACGAAGTGTGCCAGCCCCACCCCCCAAGGCTATAGCCCACCCGTTTTTGTGGCCTTTTTCCGCTGGACGAACTTGGCGCCCCGGCCTTCGGGGGGGTATTTTTTGGTGTGGCTGTGCCAGCGGCCTATGTTTGGCACACGGAGGTGCCTCGTAAAGTCTCGCGCCATTCCGAGTCCGGCGGACGAGTTGGCCAGCCCCAACCCCAAGCCTATAACCCACCCGTTTTTGTGGCCTTTTTCCGCTGGACGAACTTGGCGCCCCGGGCTTCGGGCGGGTATTTTTGGGCGCGGCTGTGCCCGCGGCCTATTTTTGGCTCACGGAGGCACCTTGGAAAGTCTCGCGCCATTCCGAGTCCGGAGGACGAAGTTGGCCAGCCCCACCCCCCAAGGCTATAGCCCACCCGTTTTTGTGGCCTTTTTCCGCTGGACGAACTTGGCGCCCCGGCCTTCGGGCGGGTATTGTTGGCCGCGGCTGTGCCCGCGGCCTATTTTTCGCACACGGAGGCGCCTCGCAAAGTCTCGCGCCATTCCGAGTCCGGCGAACGAAGTGTGCCAGCCCCACCCCCCAAGGATATAGCCCACCCGTTTTTGTGGCCTTTTTCCGCGGGACGAACTTGGCGCCCCGGCCTTCGGGCGGGTATTTTTGGGTGAGGCTGTGCCCGTAGCCTATTTTTTGAACACGGAGGCGCCTGAAAAAGTCTCGTGCCATTCCGAGTCCGGCAGATGAGTTGGCCAACCCCACCCCCCAAGGCTATAGCCCACCCGTTTTTGTGGCCTTTTTCCGCTGGACGAACTTGGCGCCCCGGCCTTCGGGCGGGTATTTTTGGGTGCGGCTGTGCCCGTAGCCTATTTTTTGAACACGGAGGCGCCTGAAAAAGTCTCGCGCCATTCCGAATCCGGCGGATGAGTTGGCCAACCCCACCCCCCAAGGCTATAGCCCACCCGTTTTTGTGGCCTTTTTCCGCTGGACGAACTTGGCGCCCCAGCCTTCGGGCGGGTATTTTTGGGCGCGGCTGTGCCCCCGGCCTATTTTTGGCTCACGGAGGCACCTTGCAAAGTCTCGCGCCATTCCGAGTCCGGAGGACGAAGTTGGCCAGCCCCACCCCCCAAGGCTATAGCCCACCCGTTTTTGTGGCCTTTTTCCGCTGGACGAACTTGGCGCCACGGCCTTCGGGCGGGTATTTTTGGCCGCGGCTGTGCCAGCGGCCTATTTTTCGCACACAGAGGCGCCTCGCAAAGTCTCACGCCATTCCGAGTCCGGCGAACGAAGTGTGCCAGCCCCACCCCCCAAGGATATAGCCCACCCGTTTTTGTGGCCTTTTTCCGCTGGACGAACTTGGCGCCCCGGCCATCGGGCGGGTATTTTTGGGTGCGGCTGTGCCCGTAGCCTATTTTTTGAACACGGAGGCGCCTGAAAAAGTCTCGCGCCATTCCGAGTCCGGCGGATGAGTTGGCCAACCCCACCCCCCAAGGCTATAACCCACCCGTTTTTGTGGCCTTTTTCCGCTGGACGAACTTGGCGCCCGGCATTCGGGCGGGTATTTTTTGGGTGCGGCTGTGCCCGCGGCCTATTTTTGGCACACGGAGGCGCCTGGCAAAGTCTCGCGCCATTCCGAGTCCGGCGGACGAGTTGGCCAGCCCCAACCCCAAGCCTATAACCCACCCGTTTTTGTGGCCTTTTTCCGCTGGACGAACTTGGCGCCCCGGCCTTCGGGCGGGTATTTTTGGGCGCGGCTGTGCCTGCGGCCTATTTTTAGTACCCGGAGGCACCTCGCAAAGTCTCGCATCATTCCGAGTCCGGCAGACGAAGTGGGCCAGCCCCACCCCCAAGGCTATAGCCCACCCGTTTTTGTGGCCTTTTTCCGCTAGACGAACTTGGCGCCCCGGCCTTCGGGCGGGTATTTTTTGGCGTGGCTTTGCCCGTGGCCTATTTTTGGCACACGGAGGCACCTTCCAAAGTCTCGCGCCATTCCGAGTCCGGAGGACGAAGTTGGCCAGCCCCAACCCCAAGCCTATAACCCACCCGTTTTTGTGGCCTTTTTCCGCTGGACGAACTTGGCGCCCCGGCCTTTGGGCGGGTATTTTTGGGCGTGGCTGTGCCCGCGGCCTATTTTTGGCACACGGAGGCACCTTCCAAAGTCTCGCGCCATTCCGAGTCCGGAGGACGAAGTTGGCCAGCCCCACCCCCCAAGGCTATAGCCCACCCGTTTTTGTGGCCTTTTTCCGCTGGACGAACTTGGCGCCCCGGCCTTCGGGCGGGTATTTTTGGCCGCGGCTGTGCCCGCGGCCTATTTTTCGCACACGGAGGCGCCTCGCAAAGTCTCGCGCCATTCCGAGTCCGGCGTACGAAGTGTGCCAGCCCCACCCCCCAAGGATATAGCCCACCCGTTTTTGTGGCCTTTTTCCGCTGGACGAACTTGGCGCCCCGGCCTTCGGGCGGGTATTTTTGGGTGCGGCTGTGCCCGTAGCCTATTTTTTGAACACGGAGGCGCCTGAAAAAGTCTCGCGCCATTCCGAGTCGAGGCGGATGAGTTGGCCAACCCCACCCCCAAGGCTATAACCCACCCGTTTTGTGGCCTTTTTCCGCTGGACGAACTTGGCGCCCGGCATTCGGGTGGGTATTTTTAAGGCGCGGCTGTGCCGCGGCCTATTTTTGGCACACGGAGGCACCTGGCAAAGTCTCGCGCCATTCCGAGTCCGCGGACGAGTTGGCTGTGCCCAACCCCAAGCCTATAACCCACCCGTTTTGTGGCCTTTTCCGCTGGACGAACTTAGCGGCCCGGCCTTCGAGGCGGGTATTTTTGGCGCGGCTGTGCCTGCGGCCTATTTTTAGTACCCGGAGGCACCCTCGCACAGTCTCGCATCATTCCGAGTCCGGCAGACGAAGTGGGCCAGCCCCACCCCCAAGGCTATAGCCCACCCGTTTTTGTGGCCTTTTTCCGCTAGACGAACTTGGCGCCCCGGCCTTCGGGCGGGTATTTTTTGGCGTGGCTTTGCCCGTGGCCTATTTTTGGCACACGGAGGCACCTCGCAAAGTCTCGCGCCATTCCGAGTCCGGAGGACGAAGTTGGCCAGCCCCAACCCCAAGCCTATAACCCACCCGTTTTTGTGGCCTTTTTCCGCTGGACGAACTTGGCGCCCCGGCCTTTGGGCGGGTATTTTTGGGCGTGGCTGTGCCCGCGGCCTATTTTTGGCACACGGAGGCACCTTCCAAAGTCTCGCGCCATTCCGAGTCCGGAGGACGAAGTTGGCCAGCCCCACCCCCCAAGGCTATAGCCCACCTGCTTTTGTGGCCTTTTTCCGCTGGATTTGACTTGGCGCCCCGGCCTTCGGGCGGGTATTTTTGGCCGCGCCTGTGCCCGCGGCCTATTTTTCGCACACGGAGGCGCCTCGCAAAGTCTCGCGCCATTCCGAGTCCGGCGAACGAAGTGTGCCAGCCCCACCCCCCAAGGATATAGCCCACCCGTTTTTGTGGCCTTTTTCCGCTGGACGAACTTGGCGCCCCGGCCTTCGGGCGGGTATTTTTGGGTGCGGCTGTGCCCATAGCCTATTTTTTGAACACGGAGGCGCCTGAAAAAGTCTCGCGCCATTCCGAGTCCGGCGGATGAGTTGGCCAACCCCACCCCCCAAGGCTATAGCCCACCCGTTTTTGTGGCCTTTTTCCGCTGGACGAACTTGGCGCCCCGGCCTTCGGGCGGGTATTTTTTGGCGCGGCTGTGCCAGCGGCCTATATTTGGCACACGGAGGAGCCTCGTAAAGTCTCGCGCCATTCCGAGTCCGGCGGACGAGTTGGCCAGCCCCAACCCCAAGCCTATAACCCACCCGTTTTTGTGGCCTTTTTCCGCTGGACGAACTTGGCGCCCCGGCCTTCGGGCGGGTATTTTTGGGCGCGGCTGTGCCTGCGGCCTATTTTTAGTACCCGGAGGCACCTCGCAAAGTCTCGCATCATTCCGAGTCCGGCAGACGAAGTGGGCCAGCCCCACCCCCAAGGCTATAGCCCACCCGTTTTTGTGGCCTTTTTCCGCTAGACGAACTTGGCGCCCCGGCCTTCGGGCGGGTATTTTTGGGCGTGGCTTTGCCCGTGGCCTATTTTTGGCACACGGAGGCACCTCGCAAAGTCTCGCGCCATTCCGAGTCCGGAGGACGAAGTTGGCCAGCCCCAACCCCAAGCCTATAACCCACCCGTTTTTGTGGCCTTTTTCCGCTGGACGAACTTGGCGCCCCGGCCTTTGGGCGGGTATTTTTGGGCGTGGCTGTGCCCGCGGCCTATTTTTGGCACACGGAGGCACCTTCCAAAGTCTCGCGCCATTCCGAGTCCGGAGGACGAAGTTGGCCAGCCCCACCCCCCAAGGCTATAGCCCACCCGTTTTTGTGGCCTTTTTCCGCTGGACGAACTTGGCGCCCCGGCCTTCGGGCGGGTATTTTTGGCCGCGCCTGTGCCCGCGGCCTATTTTTCGCACACGGAGGCGCCTCGCAAAGTCTCGCGCCATTCCGAGTCCGCGAACGAAGTGTGCCAGCCCCACCCCAAGGATATAGCCCACCCGTTTTTGTGGCCTTTTTCCGCTGGGACGACTTGGCGCCCCGGCCTTCGGGCGGGTATTTTTGGGTGCGGCTGTGCCCGTAGCCTATTTTTTGAACACGGAGGCGCCTGAAAAAGTCTCGCGCCATTCCGAGTCCGGCGGATGAGTTGGCCAACCCCACCCCCCAAGGCTATAGCCCACCCGTTTTTGTGGCCTTTTTCCGCTGGACGAACTTGGCGCCCCGGCCTTCGGGCGGGTATTTTTTGGTGTGGCTGTGCCAGCGGCCTATGTTTGGCACACGGAGGTGCCTCGTAAAGTCTCGCGCCATTCCGAGTCCGGCGGACGAGTTGGCCAGCCCCAACCCCAAGCCTATAACCCACCCGTTTTTGTGGCCTTTTTCCGCTGGACGAACTTGGCGCCCCGGCCTTCGGGCGGGTATTTTTTGGTGTGGCTGTGCCAGCGGCCTATGTTTGGCACACGGAGGTGCCTCGTAAAGTCTCGCGCCATTCCGAGTCCGGCGGACGAGTTGGCCAGCCCCAACCCCAAGCCTATAACCCACCCGTTTTTGTGGCCTTTTTCCGCTGGACGAACTTGGCGCCCCAGCCTTCGGGCGGGTATTTTTGGGCGCGGCTGTGCCCGCGGCCTATTTTTGGATCACGGAGGCACCTTGCAAAGTCTCGCGCCATTCCGAGTCCGGCGGACGAAGTGGGCCAGCCCCACTGCCCAAGGCTATAGCCCACCCGTTTTTGTGGCCTTTTTCCGCTGGACGAACTTGGCGCCCCGGCCTTCGGGCAGGTATTTTTGGGCGCAGCTGTAAACGCAGCGTATTTTTGGCACACGGAGGTGCCTCGCAAAGTCTCGCACCATTCCGAGTCCGGCGGACGAAGTGGGCCAGCCCCACCCCCCAAGGCTATGGCCCACCCGTTTTTGTGGCCTTTTTCCGCTGGACGAACTTGGCGCCCCGGCCTTCGGGCGGTTATTTTTGGGCTCGGCTGTGCCCGCGGCCTATTTTTGGCACATGGAGGCCGCTCGCAAAGTCTCGCCCCATTCTGAGTCCGGCGGACGAGCTTGGCCAGCCCCACCCGCCAAGGCTATAGCCCACCCGATTTTGTGGCCTTTTTCCGCTGGACGAACTCGGCGCCCCGGCCTTCGGGCTGTTATTTTTGGGCACGGCTGTGTCCGTCGCCTATTTTTGGCACAAGGAGCCCGCTGGCAAAGTCTCGCCCCATTCCGAGGCTGGCGGACGAACTTGGCCAGCCCCAACCCCCAACGCTGTAGCCCACCCGTTTTTGTGGCCTTTTTCCGCTGGACGAACTCGGCGCCCCGGCCATCGGGTAGTTATTTTTGGTCGCGGCTGTGCCTGCGGCCTATTTTTTGCACCCGGAGGTCGCTCACAAAGTCTCGGCCCATTCCGAGTCCGGCGGACGAATTTGGCCAGCCTCCCCCCCCCCAAGGCTATAGCCCACCCATTTTTGTGGCCTTTTTCCGCTGGACGAACTTGGGGCCCGGCCTTCGGGCGGTTATTTTTGGTGCGGCTGTGCCCGTGGCCTATTTTTGGTACATGGAGGACGCCGCAAAGTCTCACCCCATTCCGAGTCCGCGGACGAACATGGCCAGCCCCACTTCGAAGGCTATAGCCCACCCGTTTTTGTGGCCTTTTTCCGCTGGACGAACTTGGCGCCCCGGCCTTCGGGGGCTTATTTTTGGGCGCGGTTGTGTCCGTGGCCTATTTTTGTACACGGAGGCCCCTCGCAAAGTCTGGCCCCATTCCGAGCCCGGCGGACGAACTCTCAAGGCCGCCACCCCCCAAGGCTAAAGCCCACCCGTTTTTTGGGCATTTTTGCGGCGGACGAACTTGGGGACGGGACCTTCGGCGCTTATTTTTGGGCACGGCTATGTCAGCGGCCTAGTTTTGGCACACGGAGGCCCCTCGCAAAGTCTGGCCCCATTCCGAGCCCGGCGGACGAACATGGCCAGCCCCATCCACCAAGGCTATAGCCCACCCGTTTTTTGGGCATTTTTGCGGCGGACGAACTTGGGGACGGTACCTTCGGCCGCTTATTTTTGGGCACAGCTGTGCCCGTGGCCTATTTTTGGCACACGGAGGCCCCTCGCAAAGTCTGGCCCCATTCCGAGTCCGGCGAACGATCATGGTGAGCCCCACCCCCGAAGGCCATAGCCCATCCGTTGTTTGGGCATTTTTGCGGCGGCCGAACTTGGGGACGGGACCTTGGGGCGCTTATTTTTGTGCGCGGCTGTGCCCACGGCCTATTTTTTGTACACGGAGTCCGCTCGCAAAGTCTGGCCCCATTTCGAACTTGGCCACCCGTTTTAAGGGCATTTTTGCGGCAGACGAACTTGGGGATGGGACCTTCGGGCGCTTCATTTTGGACGCGGCTGTGCCCGCGGCCTATTTTTAGCACACGGAGTCCCTTCGCAAAGCCTGGCCCCATTCCGAGTCCGGCGGACGAACTTGGCCAGCCCCACCCCCCAAGGCTATAGCCCACCCGTGTTTTGGGCATTTTTGCGGCGGGCGAACTTGGGGACGGGACCTTTGGGTGCTTATTTTTGAGCATGGCTGTACCCACTGCCTATTTTTGGCACACGGAGTCCCTTTGCAAAGCCTGGCACCATTCTGAGTCCGGCGGACGAAATTGGCCAGCCCCATCCCCCAAGGCTATAGCCCACCCCTTTTTTAGGCATTTTTGCGGCGGACGAACTTGGGGACGGGACATCCGGGCACTTATTTTTGGGCGCGGCTGTTCTCGCAGCCAATTTTTGACACACGGTGGCCGCTCTTAAGATCTGGCCCCATTCCGAGTCCGGCGGACAAAATTGGCCAGCCCCACCCCCCAAGGCTATAGGCCACCCGTTTTTTGGGCATTTTTCCGGCGGACGAACTTGGGGACGGGACCTTCGGCGCTTATTTTTGGCTGCGGCTGTGCCTGCAGCCTATTTTTGGTACATGGAGACCCCTCGCAAAGTCTGACCCCATTCCGAGTCCGGCGGACGAAGTCGGCCAGCCCCTCTCCCCAAGGCTATAGCCCACCCATTTTTTGGCCATTTTTCCGCTGGGGGGTTTCGGCGTGTCGACCTTCGGGGGGTTATTTTCGTGCGCTACTGTGCCCGCGGCCTATTTTTGGCACGCGGAGGCCGCTCGCAAAGTCTCACCCCATTCCGAGTCCGGCGGACGAAGTGGACCAGCCCCTCCCCCAAGGCTATAGACCACCCGTTTTTTGGCCATTTTTCCGCTGGGGGGTTTGGTCGCGCCGAACTTCAGGGTGTTATTTTTGGGCGCGGCTGTGCCCGCGGCCAATTTTTGGCACGCGGAGGTCGCTCGAAAAGTCTCGCCCCATTCCGAGTCCGGCGGACGAAGTTGGCCAGCCCCACCCCCCAAGGCTATAGCCCACCCGTGTTTTGGGCATTTTTGCGGCGGGCGAACTTGGGGACGGGACCTTTGGGTGCTTATTTTTGAGCATGGCTGTACCCACTGCCTATTTTTGGCACACGGAGTCCCTTTGCAAAGCCTGGCACCATTCTGAGTCCGGCGGACGAAATTGGCCAGCCCCATCCCCCAAGGCTATAGCCCACCCCTTTTTTAGGCATTTTTGCGGCGGACGAACTTGGGGACGGGACATCCGGGCACTTATTTTTGGGCGCGGCTGTTCTCGCAGCCAATTTTTGACACACGGTGGCCGCTCTTAAGATCTGGCCCCATTCCGAGTCCGGCGGACAAAATTGGCCAGCCCCACCCCCCAAGGCTATAGGCCACCCGTTTTTTGGGCATTTTTCCGGCGGACGAACTTGGGGACGGGACCTTCGGCGCTTATTTTTGGCCGCGGCTGTGCCTGCAGCCTATTTTTGGTACATGGAGACCCCTCGCAAAGTCTGGCCCCATTCCGAGTCCGGCGGACGAAGTCGGCCAGCCCCTCTCCCCAAGGCTATAGCCCACCCATTTTTTGGCCATTTTTCCGCTGGGGGGTTTCGGCGTGTCGACCTTCGGGGGGTTATTTTCGTGCGCTACTGTGCCCGCGGCCTATTTTTGGCACGCGGAGGCCGCTCGCAAAGTCTCACCCCATTCCGAGTCCGGCGGACGAAGTGGACCAGCCCCTCCCCCAAGGCTATAGACCACCCGTTTTTTGGCCATTTTTCCGCTGGGGGGTTTGGTCGCGCCGAACTTCAGGGTGTTATTTTTGGGCGCGGCTGTGCCCGCGGCCAATTTTTGGCACGCGGAGGCCGCTCGCAAAGTCTCGCCCCATTCCGAGTCCGGCGAACGAAGTTGGCCAGCCCCTCCCCCCAAGACTATAGCCCACCCGTTTTTTGGCCATTTTTCCGCTGGACGAACTTGGCGCCCCCGCCTTCGGACGGTTATTTTTGGGCGCGGCTGTGCCCGCGGCCTATTTTTGGCACGCGGAGGCCGCTCGCAAATTGTTGCACCATTCCGAGTCCGGCGGACGAAGTTGGCCAGCCCCTCCCCCCAAGGCTATAGCCCACCCGTTTTTTGGCCATTTTTCCGCTGGGGGGTTTGGGCGCGCCGACCTTCGGGGGGTTATTTTTGGGCGCGGCTGTGCCCGCGGCCTATTTTTGGCACGCGGAGGCCGTTCGTAAAGTCTCGCCCCATTCTGAGTCCGGCGAACGATGTTGGCCAGTCCCTCCCCCCAAGACTATAGCCCACCCGTTTTTTGGCCATTTTTCCGCTGGGGGGTTTGGGCGCGCCGACCTTCGGGGGGTTATTTTTGGGCGTGGCTGTGCCCGCGGCCTATTTTTGGCACGTGGAGGCCGCTCGTAAAGTATTACCCCATTCCGAGTCCGGCGGACGAACTAGGCCAGCCCCACCCCCCAAGGCTACAGCCCACCCGTTTTTGTGGCCTTTTTCCGCTGGACGAACTTGGCGCCCCGGCCTTCGGGTGGTTATTTTTGTGCGTGGCTGTGCCCGCGGCCTATTTTTGGCACATGGAGGCTGCTCGCAAAGTCTCGTCCAAATCCGAGTCCGGCGGACGAACTAGGCCAGCCCCACCCCCCAAGGCTACAGCCCACTCGTTTTTGTGGCCTTTTTTCGCTGGACAAACTAGGCGCCCCGGCCTTCGGGCAGTTCGTTTTGGGCGCAGCTGTGCCCATGGCCTATTTTTGGCACCTGGAGGCCACTCGCAAAATCTCTACCCATTCCGAGTCCGGCGGACGAACATGGCCAGCGCCACCCCCCAAGGCTATAGCCCACCCGTATTTGTGGCCTTTTTCCGCTGGACGAACTTGGCGCCCAGGCCTTCGGGCAATTATTTTTGTGCGCGGCTGAGCCCGCAGCCTTTTTTTTGCACACGGAGGCCGCTCGCAACGTCTCGCACCATTCCGAGTCCGGCGGACGAACTTGGCCAGCCCCAACCCCCAAGGATATAGCCCACCCGTTTTTGTGGCCTTTTTCCGCTGGACGAATGGGCGCCCCGGCGTTCGGGCGGTTATTTTTGGACGTGGCTGAGCCCGTGGCCTATTTTTGGAACACGGAGTCCGCTCGCAAAGTCTCGCCCCATTCCCAGTCCGGCGGACGAAGTTGGCCAGCCCCACCCCCAAGGCTATAGCCCACCCGTTTTTGTGGCCTTTTTCCGCTGGACGAACTTGGCGCCCCGGCCTTCGGGTGGTTAATTTTGGGTGCGGCTGAGCCCGCGGCCTATTTTTGGAACACGGAGTCTGCTCGCAAAGTCTCGCCCCATTCTGAGTCCGGCGAACGATGTTGGCCAGCCCCTCCCCCCAAGACTATAGCCCACCCGTTTTTTGGCCATTTTTCCGCTGGGGGGTTTGGGCGCGCCGACCTTCGGGGGGTTATTTTTGGGCGTGGCTGTGCCCGCGGCCTATTTTTGGCACGTGGAGGCCACTCGTAAAGTATTACCCCATTCCGAGTCCGGCGGACGAACTAGGCCAGCCCCACCCCCCAAGGCTACAGCCCACCCGTTTTTGTGGCCTTTTTCCGCTGGACGAACTTGGCGCCCCGGCCTTCGGGTGGTTATTTTTGTGCGCGGCTGACCCCGCAGCCTATTTTTTGCACACGGAGGCTGCTCGCAAAGTCTCACACCATTCCGAGTCCGGCGGACGAACTTGGCCAGCCCCACCCCCAAGGCTATAGCCCACCCGTTTTTTGGCCATTTTTCCGCTGGACGAACTTGGCGCCCCGGCCTTCGGGCGGTTATTTTTTGCCGTGGCTGTGCCCGCGGCCTATTTTTGGCACGCGGAGGCCGCTCGCAAAGTCTCGCCCCATTCCGAGTCCGGCGAACGAAGTTGGCCAGCCCCTCCCCCCAAGACTATAGCCCACCCGTTTTTTGGCCATTATTCCGATGGGGGGTTTGGGCGCACCGACCTTCGGGGTGTTATTTTTGGGCGCGGCTGTGCCCGCGGCCTCTTTTTCGTACGCGGAGGCCGCTCGCAAAGTCTCGTCCCATTCCGAGTCCGGCGGACGAAGTTGGCCAGCCCCTCTCGCCAAGGCTATAGCCCACCCGTTTTTTGGCCATTTTTCCGCTGGGGGGTTTGGGCGCGCCGACCTTCAGGTGGTTATTTTTTGGCGCAGCTGTGCCCGCGGCCTATTTTTGGCACGCGGAGGCCGCTCGCAAAGTCTCGCCCCATTCCGAGTCCGGCGAACGAAGTTGGCCAGCCCCTCCCCCCAAGACTATAGCCCACCTGTTTTTTGGCCATTTTTCCGCTGGACGAACTTGGCGGCCCCACCTTCGGGCGGTTATTTTTAGGCGCGGCTGTGCCCGCGGCCTATTTTTGGCACGCGGAGGCCGCTCGCAAATTGTCGCACCATTCCGAGTCCGGCGGACGAAGTTGGCCAGCCCCTCCCCCCAAGGCTATAGCCCACCCTTTTTTTGGCCATTTTTCCGATGGGGGGTTTGGGCGCGCCGACCTTCGGGGTGTTATTTTTGGGTGCGGCTGTGCCCACGGCCCCTTTTTGGCACGCGGAGGCCGTTCGCAAAGTCTCGCCCCATTCCGAGTCCGGCGGACGATGTTGGCCAGCCCCTCCCCCCAAGGCTATAGCCCACCCGTTTTTTGGCCATTTTTCCGCTGGGGAGTTTGGGCGCGTCGACCTTCGGTGGGTTATTTTTGGGCGCGGCTGTGCCCGCGGCCTCTTTTTGGCACGCGGAGGCCGCTCGCAAAGTCTCGTCCCATTCCGAGTCCGGCGGACGAAGTTGGCCAGCCCCTCTCGCCAAGGCTATAGCCCACCCGTTTTTTGGCCATTTTTCCGCTGGGGGGTTTGGGCGCGCCGACCTTCAGGTGGTTATTTTTTGGCGCAGCTGTGCCCGCGGCCTATTTTTGGCACGCGGAGGCCGCTCGCAAAGTCTCGCCCCATTCCGAGTCCGGCGAACGAAGTTGGCCAGCCCCTCCCCCCAAGACTATAGCCCACCTGTTTTTTGGCCATTTTTCCGCTGGACGAACTTGGCGGCCCCACCTTCGGGCGGTTATTTTTAGGCGCGGCTGTGCCCGCGGCCTATTTTTGCCACGCGGAGGCCGCTCGCAAAGTCTCGCACCAATCCGAGTCCGCGGGACGGTTGGCCAGCCCCCTCCCCAAGGCTATAGCCCACCCTTTTTTGGCCATTTTTCCGATGGGGGTTAGGGCGGGCCGACCTTCGGGGTGTTATTTTTGGGTACGGCTGTGCCCACGGCCCCTTTTTGGCACGCGGAGGCCGTTCGCAAAGTCTCGCCCCATTCCGAGTCCGGCGGACGATGTTGGCCAGCCCCTCCCCCCAAGGCTATAGCCCACCCGTTTTTTGGCCATTTTTCCGCTGGGGAGTTTGGGCGCGTCGACCTTCGGTGGGTTATTTTTGGGCGTGGCTGTGCCCGCGGCCTCTTTTTGGCACGCGGAGGCCGCTCACAAAGTCTCGCTCCATTCCGAGTCCGGCGGACGAAGTTGGCCAGCCCCTCCCCCCAAGGCTATAGCCCACCCATTTTTTGGCCATTTTTCCGCTGGGGGGTTTGGGCTCGCCGACCTTCAAGTTATTTTGGGCGCGGCTGTGCCAAGCGGCCTAGTTTTTGCATGCGGAGGCCGCTCGCAAAGTCTCGCCCCATTCCGAGTCCGGCGCACGAAGTTGGCCAGCCCCTCCCCCCAAGGCTATAGCCCACCCGTTTTTTGGTCGTTTTTCCGCTAGGGGTTTGGGCGCGCCGACCTTCGGGGGGTAATTTTTGGGTTCGGCTGTGCCCGCGGCTTATTTTTGGCGCGCGGAGGCCGCTCGAAAAGTCTTGCCCCATTCCGAGTCCGGTGGACGAAGTTGGCCAGCCCCTCCCCCCAAGGCTATAGCCCACCCGTTTTTTGGCCATTTTTCCGCTGGACGAACTTGGCGCCCCGGCCTCCGGGCAGTTATTTTTTGGCGCGGCTGCGTCCGCGGCCTATTTTTGGCACTCGGAGGCCGCTCGTAAAGTCTCACCCCATTCCGAGTCCGGCGGAAGAACTTGGCCAGGCCCACACCCAAGGCGATAGCCCACCCTTTTTTGCGGCCTTTTTCCGCTGGATGAACTTGGTGCCCCGGTCTTCGGGTGGTTATTTTTGGGTGCAGCAGTGCCCGAAGCCTATTTTTGTCACACAGAGGCCGCTCACAAAGTCTCGTCCCATTCTGAGTCCGGCGGACGAACCTGGCCAGCCCCACCTTCCACGGCTATAGCCCACCCGTTTTTGTGGCCTTTTTCCGCTGGACGAACTTGGCCCCCCGGCCTTTGGGCAGTTATTTTTGGGCGCAGCTGTGCCCGCGCCCTATTTTTGGCACGCGGAGGCCGCTCGCAAAGTCTCGCCCCATTCCAAGTCCGGCGGACGAACTTGGCCAGCGCCACCCCCCAAGGCTATAGCCCACCCGTTTTTGTGGCCTTTTTCCACTGGACGAACTTGGCCCCCCGGCCTTTGGGCAGTTATTTTTGGGCGCAGCTGTGCCCGCGCCCTATTTTTGGCACACCGAGGCCGTACACAAAGTCTCGTCCCATTCCGAGTCCGGCGGACGAACTTGGCCATCCCCACCCCACAAGGCAATAGCCCACCCGTTTTTGTGGCCTTTTTCCGCTGGACGAACTTGGCGCCCCGGCCTTTGGGCTGTTATTTTTTGGCGCGGTTGTGTCCACGGCCTATTTTTGGTACACGGAGGCCGCTCGCAAAGTCTCGACCCATTCCGAGTCCGCCGGAAGAACTTGGCCAGCCCCACACCCAAGGCCATAGCCCACCCTTTGTTGTGGCCTTTTTCCGCTGGAAGAACTTGGTGCCCCGGTCTTCGGGCAGTTATTTTTGGGCGCGGCTGTGTCCGCAGCCTATTTTTGGCACACGGAGGCCGCTAGTAAACTCTCGCCCCATTCCGAGTCCGGCGGACGAACTAGGCCAGCCCCACCCCCCAAGGCTACAGCCCACCCGTTTTTGTGGCCTTTTTCCACTGGACGAACTTGGCGCCCCGGCCTTCGGGTGGTTATTTTTGTGCGTGGCTGTGCCCGCGGCCTATTTTTGGCACATGGAGGCCGCTAGCAAAGTCTCGCCCAAATCCGAGTCCGGCAGATTTAACTAAGCCAGCCCCACCCCCAAGGCTACAGCCCACTCGCTTTTGTGGCCTTTTTCATTTGGACAAGCTAGGCGCCTGCCTTCGGGCAGTTCGCTTTGGGCGCAGCTGTGCCTCAAGGCCTATTTTTGGCACCTGGAGGCCACTCACAAAGTCTCGTCCAATTCTGAGTCCGACGGACGAACTTGGCCAGCCCCACCCCCCAAGGCTATAGCCCACCCATTTTTGTGGCCTTTTTCCACTGGACGAACTTGGCGCCCAGGACTTCGGGCGCTTATTTTTGTGCGCGGCTGTGCCCGCGGCCTATTTTTGGAACATTGAGGCCGTTCGTAAAGTCTCGTCCCTTTCCGAGTCCGGGTGGACGAACTTGGCCAGCCCCACCCCCAAGGCTATAGCCCACCCGTTTTTGTGGCCTTTTTCCGCTGGACGAACTTGGCGCCCCAGCCTCTGGGGGGTTTTTTTAGGGCGTGGCTGTGCCCGCGGCTTACTTTTGGTGCACGGAGGCCGCTCGCAAAGTCTCGCACCATTCCGAGTCCGGCGGACGAACTTGGCCAGCCCCACCCCCAAGGCTATAGCCCACCCGTTTTGGTGGCCTTTTCCGCTGGATTTAACTTGGCGCCAGGGCTTCGGGCAGTTATTTTTGTGCGCGGCTGACCCCGCAGCCTATTTTTTGCACACGGAGGCTGCTCGCAAAGTCTCGCACCATTCCGAGTCCGGCGGACGAACTTGGCCAGCCCCACCCCCAAGGCTATAGCCCACCCGTTTTGGTGGCCTTTTTCCGCTGGACGAACTTGGCGCCCCAGCCTCTGGGGGGTTTTTTTAGGGCGTGGCTGTGCCCGCGGCTTATTTTTGGCGCACGGAGGCCGCTCGCAAAGTTTCGCCCCATTCCGCGTCCGACGGACGAACTTGGCCAGCCCCACCCCCCAAGGCTATAGCCAACCCGTTATTGTGGCCTTTTTCCGCTGGACGAACTTGGTGCCCAGGGCTTCGGGCAGTTATTTTTGTGCGCGGCTGATCCCGCAGCCTTTTTTTTGCACACGGAGGCCGCTCGCAATGTCTCGCACCATTCCGAGTCCGGCGGACGAACTTGGCCAGCCCCAACCCCCAAGGATATAGCCCACCCGTTTTTGTGGCCTTTTTCCGCTGGACGAATGGGCGCCCCGGCGTTCGGGCGGTTATTTTTGGGCGTGGCTGAGCCCGCGGCCTATTTTTGGAACACGGAGTCCGCTCGCAAAGTCTCGCCCCATTCCCAGTCCGGCGGACGAACTTGGCCAGCCCCACCCCCAAGGCTATAGCCCACCCGTTTTTGTGGCCTTTTTCCGCTGGACGAACTTGGCGCCCCGGCCTTCGGGTGGTTAATTTTGGGTGCGGCTGAGCCCGCGGCCTATTTTTGGAACACGGAGTCCGCTCGCAAAGTCTCGCCCATTCCGAGTCCGGGCGGACGAACTTGGCCAGCCCCACCCCCAACGGGTTTGGCCACCCCGTTTTGTGGCCTTTTTCCACTGGACGAGTGGGCGCCCCGGCCTTCGGGAGTTTATTTTTAGGCGCGGCTGTGGCCGCGGCCTATTTTTGATACACAGAGACCGCTCGCAAAGTCTCACCCCATTCCGAGTCCGGCGGACGAACTTGGCCAGCCCCACCCACCAAGGCTATAGCCCACCCGTTTTTGTGGCCTTTTTCCGCTGGACGAACTTGGCGCCCCGGCCTCGGGCGGTTATTTTTGGGTGTGGCTGTGCCCGCGGCCTATTTTTGGCACACAGAGGCCGTTCGCAATATCTCGCCCCATTCGGAGTCCTGCGGACGAACTTGGCCAGCCCCACCCGCAAAGGCTATAGCCCACCCGTTTTTGTGGCCTTATTCCGCTGGATGAATTGGCGCCCCGGCCTTCAAGCGGTTATTTTTGGGCGCGGCTGTGCCCGCGGCCTATTTTTGGCACACAGAGGCCGTTCGCAATGTCTCGCCCCATTCGGAGTCCGGCGGACAAACTTGGCCAGCCCCACCCGCAAAGGCTATAGCCCACCCGTTTTTGTGGCCTTATTCCGCTGGATGAATTGGCGCCCCGGCCTTCAAGCGGTTATTTTTGGGCGCGGCTGTGCCCGGGGCGTATTTTTGGCACACGGAGTCCGCCGCAAAGTCTCTTCCCATTCGAGAAAAGGGCGGACGAACTTGGCCAGCCCCACCCGCCAAGGCTATAGCCCAACCGTTTTTGTGGCCTTTTTCCGCAGGACGTACTTGGCGCCCCGGCGTTCGGGCGGTTATTTTTGGGCACGGCTGTGCCCGTGGCTTATTTTTGGCACACGGAGTCCACTCGCAAAGTCTCTCCCCATTCCGAGTGCGGCGGACGAACTTGGCCAGCCCCACCCCCCAAGGCTATAGCCAACCCGTTTTTGTGGCCTTATTCCGCTGGATGAATTGGCGCCCCGGCCTTCAAGCGGTTATTTTTGGGCGCGGCTGTGCCCGCTGCCTATTTTTGGAACACGGAGTCCGCTCGCAAAGTTTCGCCCCATTCCGAGTCCGGCGGACGAACTTGGCCAGCCCCACCCCCCATGGCTATAGCCCACCCGTTTTTGTGGCCTTTTTCCAATGGACGAGTGGGCGCCCCGGCCTTCGGGCGGTTATTTTTAGGCGCGGCTGTGGCCGCAGCCTATTTTTGATACACACAGACCGCTCGCAAAGTCTCGCCCCATTCCGAGTCCGGCGGACGAACTTGGCAAGCCCCACCCCCCAAGGCTATAGCCCACCCGTTTTGGTGGCCTTTTTCCGCTGGACGAACTTGGCGCCCCAGCCTCTGGGGGGTTTTTTTAGGGCGTGGCTGTGCCCGCGGCTTACTTTTGGTGCACGGAGGCCGCTCGCAAAGTTTCCCCCCATTCCGAGTCCGACGGACGAACTTGGCCAGCCCCACCCCCCAAGGCTATAGCCAACCCGTTATTGTGGCCTTTTTCCGCTGGACGAACTTGGCGCCCAGGGCTTCGGGCAGTTATTTTTGTGCGCGGTTGACCCCACAGCCTATTTTTTGCACACGGAGGCTGCTCGCAAAGTCTCGCACCATTCCGAGTCCGGCGGACGAACTTGGCCTGCCCCACCCCCAAGGCTATAGCCCACCCGTTTTGGTGGCCTTTTTCCGCTGGACGAACTTGGCGCCCCAGCCTCTGGGGGGTGTTTTTAGGGCGTGGCTGTGCCCGCGGCTTATTTTTGGCGCACGGAGGCCGCTCGCAAAGTTTCGCCCCATTCCGAGTCCGACGGACGAACTTGGCCAGCCCCACCCCCCAAGGCTATAGCCAACCCGTTATTGTGGCCTTTTTCCGCTGGACGAACTTGGTGCCCAGGGCTTCGGGCATTTATTTTTGTGCGCGGCTGAGCCCGCAGCCTTTTTTTTGCACACGGAGGCCGCTCGCAATGTCTCGCACCATTCCGAGTCCGGCGGACGAACTTGGCTAGCCCCAACCCCCAAGGATATAGCCCACCCGTTTTTGTGGCCTTTTCCGCTGGACGAATGGGCGCCCCGGCGTTCGGGCGGTTATTTTTGGGCGTGGCTGAGCCCGCGGCCTATTTTTGGAACACGGAGTCCGCTCGCAAAGTCTCGCCCCATTCCCAGTCCGACGGACGAACTTGGCCAGCCCCACCCCCAAGGCTATAGCCCACCCGTTTTTGTGGCCTTTTTCCGCTGGACGAACTTGGCGCCCCGGCCTTCGGGTGGTTAATTTTGGGTGCAGCTGTGCCCGCGGCCTATTTTTGGCACACAGAGGCCATTCGCAATGTCTCGCCCCATTCGGAGTCCGGCGGACGAACTTGGCCAGCCCCACCCCCCAAGGCTATAGCCCACCCGTTTTTGTGGCCTTATTCCGCTGGATGAATTGGCGCCCCGGCCTTCAAGCGGTTATTTTTGGGCGCGACTGTGCCCGTGGCCTATTTTTAGCACACAGAGGCCGCTCGCTATAAAGTCTCGACCCATTCCGAGTCCGGGCAGACGAACTTTGCCAGCCCCGTCCTCCCCACGCCCCAAGGCTAAAGTCTAGCCCACCCGTTTTTGTGGCCTTTTTCCGCTGGACGAACTTGGCGCCCCGGCTTTTGGGTGGTTATTTTTGGGCGTGCTTGTACCCGCTGCCTATTTTTGGCAGACGGAGGCCGCTCGTAATGTCTAATCCCGTTCCAAGTCCGGCGGACGAACTTGGCCAGCCCCACCCCCCAAGGCTATAACCCACCCGGTTTTGTGGTATTTTTCCGCTGGACGAACTTGGCGCCCCAGCCTCTGGGGGGTTTTTTTAGGGCGTGGCTGTGCCAGCGGCTTACTTTTGGCGCACGGAGGCCCCTCGCAAAGTTTCCCCCCATTCCGAGTCCGACGGACGAACTTGGCCAGCCCCACCCCCCAAGGCTATAGCCAACCCGTTATTGTGGCCTTTTTCCGCTGGACGAACTTGGCGCCCAGGGCTTCAGGCAGTTATTTTTGTGTGCGGCTGACCCCACGGCCTATTTTTTGCACACGGAGGCTGCTCGCAAAGTCTCGCACCATTCCGAGTCCGGCGGACGAACTTGGCCAGCCCCACCCCCAAGGCTATAGCCCACCCGTTTTGGTGGCCTTTTTCCACTGGACGAACTTGGCGCCCCAGCCTCTGGGGGGTTTTTTTAGGGCGTGGCTGTGCCCGCGGCTTATTTTTGGCGCACGGAGGCCGCTCACAAAGTTTCGCCCCATTCCGAGTCCGACGGACGAACTTGGCAAGCCCCACCCCGCAAGGCTATAGCCAACCCGTTATTGTGGCCTTATTCCGCTGGTCGAACTTGGTGCCCAGGGCTTCGGGCAGTTACTTTTGTGCGCGGCTGAGCCCGTAGCCCTTTTTTTGCACACGGAGGCCGCTCGCAACGTCTCGCACCATTCCGAGTCCGGCGGACGAACTTGGCCAGCCCCAACCCCCAAGGATATAGCCCACCCGTTTTTGTGGCCTTTTTCCGCTGGACGAATGGATGCCCCGGCGTTCGGGCGGTTATTTTTGGGCGTGGCTGAGACCGTGGCCTATTTTTGGAACACGGAGTCCGCTCGCAAAGTCTCGCCCCATTCCCAGTCCGGCGGACGAAGTTGGCCAGCCCCACCCCCAAGGCTATAGCCCACCCGTTTTTGTGGCCTTTTTCCGCTGGACCAACTTGGCGCCCCGGCCTTCGGGTGGTTAATTTTGGGTGCGGCTGAGCCCGCGGCCTATTTTTGGAACACGGAGGCCGCTCGTAAAGTCTCACCCCATTCCGAGTCCGGCGGAAGAACTTGGCCAGGCCCACACCCAAGGCGATAGCCCACCCTTTTTTGCGGCCTTTTTCCGCTGGATGAACTTGGTGCCCCGGTCTTCGGGTGGTTATTTTTGGGTGCAGCAGTGCCCGAAGCCTATTTTTGTCACACGAGAGGCCGCCACAAAGTCTCGTCCCATTTTCGAGTCCGCGGACGAACCTGGCCAGCCCCACCCTCCACGGCTATAGCCCACCCGTTTTTGTGGCCTTTTTCCGCTGGACGAACTTGGCCCCCCGGCCTTTGGGCAGTTATTTTTGGGCGCAGCTGTGCCCGCGCCCTATTTTTGGCACGCGGAGGCCGCTCGCAAAGTCTCGCCCCATTCCAAGTCCGGCGGACGAACTTGGCCAGCGCCACCCCCCAAGGCTATAGCCCACCCGTTTTTGTGGCCTTTTTCCACTGGACGGTTTGGCGCGCCTGCCTTCGGGCAGTTTTTTTGGCGCAGCCTTGCTCGCGCCTATTTTTGTCACACAGAGGCCGTACACAAAGTCTCGTCCCATTCCGAGTCCGGCGGACGAACTTGGCCATCCCCACCCCACAAGGCAATAGCCCACCCGTTTTTGTGGCCTTTTTCCGCTGGACTAACTTGGCGCCCCGGCCTTTGGGCTGTTATTTTTTGGCGCGGTTGTGTCCACGGCCTATTTTTGGTACACGGAGGCCGCTCGCAAAGTCTCGACCCATTCCGAGTCCGCCGGAAGAACTTGGCCAGGCCCACACCCAAGGCGATAGCCCACCCTTTTTTGCGGCCTTTTTCCGCTGGATGAACTTGGTGCCCCGGTCTTCGGGTGGTTATTTTTGGGTGCAGCAGTGCCCGAAGCCTATTTTTGTCACACAGAGGCCGCTCACAAAGTCTCGTCCCATTCTGAGTCCGGCGGACGAACCTGGCCAGCCCCACCTTCCACGGCTATAGCCCACCCGTTTTTGTGGCCTTTTTCCGCTGGACGAACTTGGCCCCCCGGCCTTTGGGCAGTTATTTTTGGGCGCAGCTGTGCCCGCGCCCTATTTTTGGCACGCGGAGGCCGCTCGCAAAGTCTCGCCCCATTCCAAGTCCGGCGGACGAACTTGGCCAGCGCCACCCCCCAAGGCTATAGCCCACCCGTTTTTGTGGCCTTTTTCCACTGGACGAACTTGGCGCGCCGGCCTTCGGGCAGTTTTTTTTGGCGCAGCTTTGCCTGCGGCCTATTTTTGGCACACCGAGGCCGTACACAAAGTCTCGTCCCATTCCGAGTCCGGCGGACGAACTTGGCCATCCCCACCCCACAAGGCAATAGCCCACCCGTTTTTGTGGCCTTTTTCCGCTGGACTAACTTGGCGCCCCGGCCTTTGGGCTGTTATTTTTTGGCGCGGTTGTGTCCACGGCCTATTTTTGGTACACGGAGGCCGCTCGCAAAGTCTCGACCCATTCCGAGTCCGCCGGAAGAACTTGGCCAGCCCCACACCCAAGGCCATAGCCCACCCTTTGTTGTGGCCTTTTTCCGCTGGAAGAACTTGGTGCCCCGGTCTTCGGGCAGTTATTTTTGGGCGCGGCTGTGTCCGCAGCCTATTTTTGGCACACGGAGGCCGCTAGTAAACTCTCGCCCCATTCCGAGTCCGGCGGACGAACTAGGCCAGCCCCACCCCCCAAGGCTACAGCCCACCCGTTTTTGTGGCCTTTTTCCACTGGACGAACTGTGCGCGCCTGCCTTCGGGTGGTTATTTTTGTGCGTGGCTGTGCCCGCGGCCTATTTTTGGCACATGGAGGCTGCTCGCAAAGTCTCGTCCAAATCCGAGTCCGGCAGACGAACTAAGCCAGCCCCACCCCCCAAGGCTACAGCCCACTCGTTTCTGTGGCCTTTTTCCGCTGGACAAGCTAGGCGCCCCGGCCTTCGGGCAGTTCGTTTTGGGCGCAGCTGTGCCCGCGGCCTATTTTTGGCACCTGGAGGCCACTCGCAAAATCTCTACCCATTCCGAGTCCGGCGGACGAACATGGCCAGCGCCACCCCCCAAAGCTATAGCCCACCCGTATTTGTGGCCTTTTTCCGCTGGACGAACTTGGCGCCCAGGCCTTCGGGCGGTTATTTTTGTGCGCGGCTGTGCCCGCGGCCTATTTTTGGCACACGGAGGCCGCTCGTAAAGTCTCATCCCATTCCGAGTCCGGCGGACGAACTTGGACAGCCCCACCCCCCAAGGCTATAGCCCACCCGTTTTGGTAGCCTTTTTCCGCTGGACGAACTTGGCGCCCCAGCCTCTGGGGGGTTTTTTTAGGGCGTGGCTGTGCCCGCGGCTTACTTTTGGTGCACGGAGGCCGCTCGCAAAGTTTCCCCCCATTCCGAGTCCGACGGACGAACTTGGCCAGCCCCACCCCCCAAGGCTATAGCCAACCCGTTATTGTGGCCTTTTTCCGCTGGACGAACTTGGCGCCCAGGGCTTCGGGCAGTTATTTTTGTGCGCGGCTGACCCCGCAGCCTATTTTTTGCACACGGAGGCTGCTCGCAAAGTCTCGCACCATTCCGAGTCCGGCGGACGAACTTGGCCAGCCCCACCCCCAAGGCTATAGCCCACCCGTTTTGGTGGCCTTTTTCCGCTGGACGAACTTGGCGCCCCAGCCTCTGGGGGGTTTTTTTAGGGCGTGGCTGTGCCCGCGGCTTATTTTTGGCGCACGGAGGCCGCTCGCAAAGTTTCGCCCCATTCCGCGTCCGACGGATTTAACTTGGCCAGCCCCACCCCCCAAGGCTATAGCCAACCCGTTATTGTGGCCTTTTTCCGCTGGACGAACTTGGTGCCCAGGGCTTCGGGCAGTTATTTTTGTGCGCGGCTGATCCCGCAGCCTTTTTTTTGCACACGGAGGCCGCTCGCAATGTCTCGCACCATTCCGAGTCCGGCGGACGAACTTGGCCAGCCCCAACCCCCAAGGATATAGCCCACCCGTTTTTGTGGCCTTTTTCCGCTGGACGAATGGGCGCCCCGGCGTTCGGGCGGTTATTTTTGGGCGTGGCTGAGCCCGCGGCCTATTTTTGGAACACGGAGTCCGCTCGCAAAGTCTCGCCCCATTCCCAGTCCGGCGGACGAACTTGGCCAGCCCCACCCCCAAGGCTATAGCCCACCCGTTTTTGTGGCCTTTTTCCGCTGGACGAACTTGGCGCCCCGGCCTTCGGGTGGTTAATTTTGGGTGCGGCTGAGCCCGCGGCCTATTTTTGGAACACGGAGTCCGCTCGCAAAGTCTCGCCCCATTCCGAGTCCGGCGGACGAACTTGGCCAGCCCCACCCCCCAAGGCTATAGCCCACCCGTTTTTGTGGCCTTTTTCCACTGGACGAGTGGGCGCCCCGGCCTTCGGGAGTTTATTTTTAGGCGCGGCTGTGGCCGCGGCCTATTTTTGATACACAGAGACCGCTCGCAAAGTCTCACCCCATTCCGAGTCCGGCGGACGAACTTGGCCAGCCCCACCCACCAAGGCTATAGCCCACCCGTTTTTGTGGCCTTTTTCCGCTGGACGAACTTGGCGCCCCGGCCTCGGGCGGTTATTTTTGGGTGTGGCTGTGCCCGCGGCCTATTTTTGGCACACAGAGGCCATTCGCAATATCTCGCCCCATTCGGAGTCCTGCGGACGAACTTGGCCAGCCCCACCCGCAAAGGCTATAGCCCACCCGTTTTTGTGGCCTTATTCCGCTGGATGAATTGGCGCCCCGGCCTTCAAGCGGTTATTTTTGGGCGCGGCTGTGCCCGCGGCCTATTTTTGGCACACAGAGGCCGTTCGCAATGTCTCGCCCCATTCGGAGTCCGGCGGACAAACTTGGCCAGCCCCACCCGCAAAGGCTATAGCCCACCCGTTTTTGTGGCCTTATTCCGCTGGATGAATTGGCGCCCCGGCCTTCAAGCGGTTATTTTTGGGCGCGGCTGTGCCCGCGGCCTATTTTTGGCACACGGAGTCCGCTCGCAAAGTCTCTTCCCATTCCGAGTGCGGCGGACGAACTTGGCCAGCCCCACCCGCCAAGGCTATAGCCCAACCGTTTTTGTGGCCTTTTTCCGCAGGACGTACTTGGCGCCCCGGCGTTCGGGCGGTTATTTTTGGGCACGGCTGTGCCCGTGGCTTATTTTTGGCACACGGAGTCCGCTCGCAAAGTCTCTCCCCATTCCGAGTGCGGCGGACGAACTTGGCCAGCCCCACCCCCCAAGGCTATAGCCAACCCGTTTTTGTGGCCTTATTCCGCTGGATGAATTGGCGCCCCGGCCTTCAAGCGGTTATTTTTGGGCGCGGCTGTGCCCGCGGCCTATTTTTGGAACACGGAGTCCGCTCGCAAAGTTTCGTCCCATTCCGAGTCCGGCGGACGAACTTGGCCAGCCCCACCCCCCATGGCTATAGCCCACCCGTTTTTGTGGCCTTTTTCCAATGGACGAGTGGGCGCCCCGGCCTTCGGGCGGTTATTTTTAGGCGCGGCTGTGGCCACAGCCTATTTTTGATACACACAGACCGCTCGCAAAGTCTCGCCCCATTCCGAGTCCGACGGACGAACTTGGCCAGCCCCACCCCCCAAGGCTATAGCCAACCCGTTATTGTGGCCTTTTTCCGCTGGACGAACTTGGCGCCCGCGGCTGGGGGGGGTGTGTTTAGGGCGTGGATGTCCCCGCGGCGTTTTTTTGGCGCACGGAGTCCGCTCGCAAAGTCTCGCCCCATTCCGAGTCCGACGGACGAACTTGGCCAGCCCCACCCCCCAAGGCTATAGCCAACCCGTTATTGTGGCCTTTTTCCGCTGGACGAACTTGGCGCCCAGGGCTTCGGGCAGTTATTTTTGTGCGCGGTTGACCCCGCAGCCTATTTTTTGCACACGGAGGCTGCTCGCAAAGTCTCGCCCCATTCCGAGTCCGGCGGACGAACTTGGCCTGCCCCACCCCCAAGGCTATAGCCCACCCGTTTTGGTGGCCTTTTTCCGCTGGACGAACTTGGCGCCCCAGCCTCTGGGGGGTTTTTTTAGGGCGTGGCTGTGCCCGCGGCTTATTTTTGGCGCACGGAGGCCGCTCGCAAAGTTTCGCCCCATTCCGAGTCCGACGGACGAACTTGGCCAGCCCCACCCCCCAAGGCTATAGCCAACCCGTTATTGTGGCCTTTTTCCGCTGGACGAACTTGGTGCCCAGGGCTTCGGGCATTTATTTTTGTGCGCGGCTGAGCCCGCAGCCTTTTTTTTGCACACGGAGGCCGCTCGCAATGTCTCGCACCATTCCGAGTCCGGCGGACGAACTTGGCTAGCCCCAACCCCCAAGGATATAGCCCACCCGTTTTTGTGGCCTTTTCCGCTGGACGAATGGGCGCCCCGGCGTTCGGGCGGTTATTTTTGGGCGTGGCTGAGCCCGCGGCCTATTTTTGGAACACGGAGTCCGCTCACAAAGTCTCGCCCCATTCCCAGTCCGACGGACGAACTTGGCCAGCCCCACCCCCAAGGCTATAGCCCACCCGTTTTTGTGGCCTTTTTCCGCTGGACGAACTTGGCGCCCCGGCCTTCGGGTGGTTAATTTTGGGTGCAGCTGTGCCCGCGGCCTATTTTTGGCACACAGAGGCCATTCGCAATGTCTCGCCCCATTCGGAGTCCGGCGGACGAACTTGGCCAGCCCCACCCCCCAAGGCTATAGCCCACCCGTTTCTGTGGCCTTATTCCGCTGGATGAATTGGCGCCCCGGCCTTCAAGCGGTTATTTTTGGGCGCGACTGTGCCCGTGGCCTATTTTTAGCACACAGAGGCCGCTCGCAAAGTCTCGACCCATTCCGAGTCCGGCAGACGAACTTTGCCAGCCCCACCCCCCAAGGCTATAGCCCACCCATTTTTGTGGCCTTTTTCCGCTGGACGAACTTGGCGCCCCGGCTTTTGGGTGGTTATTTTTGGGCGTGCTTGTACCCGCTGCCTATTTTTGGCAGACGGAGGCCGCTCGTAATGTCTAATCCCGTTCCAAGTCCGGCGGACGAACTTGGCCAGCCCCACCCCCCAAGGCTATAACCCACCCGTTTTTGTGGTATTTTTCCGCTGGACGAACTTGGCGCCCCAGCCTCTGGGGGGTTTTTTTAGGGCGTGGCTGTGCCAGCGGCTTACTTTTGGCGCACGGAGGCCCCTCGCAAAGTTTCCCCCCATTCCGAGTCCGACGGACGAACTTGGCCAGCCCCACCCCCCAAGGCTATAGCCAACCCGTTATTGTGGCCTTTTTCCGCTGGACGAACTTGGCGCCCAGGGCTTCAGGCAGTTATTTTTGTGTGCGGCTGACCCCGCGGCCTATTTTTTGCACACGGAGGCTGCTCGCAAAGTCTCGCACCATTCCGAGTCCGGCGGACGAACTTGGCCAGCCCCACCCCCAAGGCTATAGCCCACCCGTTTTGGTGGCCTTTTTCCACTGGACGAACTTGGCGCCCCAGCCTCTGGGGGGTTTTTTTAGGGCGTGGCTGTGCCCGCGGCTTATTTTTGGCGCACGGAGGCCGCTCACAAAGTTTCGCCCCATTCCGAGTCCGACGGACGAACTTGGCAAGCCCCACCCCCCAAGGCTATAGCCAACCCGTTATTGTGGCCTTATTCCGCTGGTCGAACTTGGTGCCCAGGGCTTCGGGCAGTTACTTTTGTGCGCGGCTGAGCCCGCAGCCCTTTTTTTGCACACGGAGGCCGCTCGCAACGTCTCGCACCATTCCGAGTCCGGCGGACGAACTTGGCCAGCCCCAACCCCCAAGGATATAGCCCACCCGTTTTTGTGGCCTTTTTCCGCTGGACGAATGGATGCCCCGGCGTTCGGGCGGTTATTTTTGGGCGTGGCTGAGACCGCGGCCTATTTTTGGAACACGGAGTCCGCTCGCAAAGTCTCGCCCCATTCCCAGTCCGGCGGACGAAGTTGGCCAGCCCCACCCCCAAGGCTATAGCCCACCCGTTTTTGTGGCCTTTTTCCGCTGGACCAACTTGGCGCCCCGGCCTTCGGGTGGTTAATTTTGGGTGCGGCTGAGCCCGCGGCCTATTTTTGGAACACGGAGTCCGCTCGCAAAGTCTCACCCCATTCCGAGTCCGGCGGACGAACTTGGCCAGCCGCACCCCCCAAGGCTATAGCCCACCCGTTTTTGTGGCCTTTTTCCACTGGACGAGTGGGCGCCCCGGCCATCGGGCGGTTATTTTTAGGCGCGGCTGTGGCCGCGGCCTATTTTTGATACACAGAGACCGCTCGCAAAGTCTCGCCCCATTCCGAGTCCGGCGGACGAACTTGGCCAGCCCCACCCACCGAGGCTATAGCCCACCCGTTTTTGTGTCCTTTTTCCGCTGGACGAACTTGGCGCCCCGGCCTCGGGCGGTTATTTTTGGGTGCGGCTGTGCCCGCGGCCTATTTTTGGCACACAGAGGCCGTTCGCAATGTCTCGTCCCATTCGGAGTCCGGCGGACGAACTTGGCCAGCCCCACCCGCAAAGGCTATAGCCCACCCGTTTTTGTGGCCTTATTCCGCTGGATGAATTGGCGCCCCGGCCTTCAAGCGGTTATTTTTGGGCGCGGCTGTGCCCGCGGCCTATTTTTGGCACACGGAGACCGCTCGCAAAGTTTCGTCCCTTTCCGAGTCCGGCGGACGAACTTGGCCAGGCCCACCCCCCAAGGCTATAGCCCACCCTTTTTTGTGGCCTTTTTCCGCAAGACGAACTTGGCGCCCCAGCCTCTGGGGGGCTATTTTAGGGCGTGGCTGTGCCCGCGGCCTATTTTTGGTGCATGGAGGCCGCTCGCAAAGTTTCGCCCCATTCCGAGTGCGACGGACGAACTTGGCCAGCCCCACCCCCCAAGGCTATAGCCAACCCGTTCTTGTGGCCTATTTCTGCTGGATGAGCTTGGCGCCCAGGGCTTCGGGCATTTATTTTTGTGCGTGGCTGAGCCCGTATCCTATTTTTTCCACATGGAGGCCGCTCGCAAAGTCTCGTCCCATTCCGAGTCCGGCGGACAAACTTGGCGAGCCCCACCCCCAAAGGCTATAGCCCACCCGTTTTTATAGGCTTGTTCCGCTGGACGAACTTGGCGCCCCGGCCTTCGGGTGGTTAATTTTGGGTGCGGCTGAGCCCGTGGCCTATTTTTGGAACATGGTGTCCGCTCGCAAAGTCTCGCCCCATTCCCAGTCCGGCGGACGTACTTGGCCAGCCCCACCCCCAAGGCTATAGCCCACCCCCAAGGCTATAGCCCACCCGTTTTTGTGGCCTTTTTCCGCTTGACGAACTTGGCGCCCCAGCCTTCGGGCTGTTATTTTTGGGCGCGGCTGTGCCCGCATCCTATTTTCCTCACACGGAGGCCGCTTGCAAAGTCTCGGCCCATTCCGAGTCCGGCGGACAACATTGCCTGCGCCTCCCCCCAAGGCTATAACCCACCCGTTTTTGTGGCCTTTTTCCGCTGGACGAACTTGGCGCGTCGGCGTTCGGGCAGTTATTTTTGGGTGCGGCTTTGCCCGCGGCCTATTTTTGGCACATGGAGGCCACTCGTAAAGTCTCGTCCCATTCCGAGTCCGGCAGATGAACTTGGCCAGCCACACCCCACAAGGCTATAGCCCACCCATTTTTGTGGCCTTTTTCCGCTGGACGAACTTGGCGGCCTGGCTTTCGGGCTGTTATTTTTGGGCGTGGCTGTGCCCGCGGCGTATTTTTGGCACATGGAGGCCGCTCGCAAAGTCTAGTCCCATTCCGAGTCCGGCGGACGAACATGGCCAGCGCCACCCCCCAAGGCTATAGCCGAACCGTTTTTGTGGCCTTTTTCCGCTGGACGAACTTGGCACCCCGGCCTTCGTGCGGTTATTTTTGTGCGCGACTGTGCCCGCGGCCTATTTTTGGCACACAGAGGCCGCTCGCAAAGTCTCGCCCTATTCCGAGTCCGGCGAACGAACATGGCCAGCCCCACCCCCCAAGGCAATAGCCCACCCGTTTTTGTGGCCTTTTTCCGCTGGACGAACTTGTCGCCCCGGCCTTCGGGTGGTTATTTTCGGGCGCGGCTGTACCTGCGGCCTATTTTGGCACATGGAGGCCGCTCGCAATGTCTCTCCCCATTCCGAGTCCGGCGGACGAACTTGGCCAGCCCCAGCCCCTAAGGCTATAGCCAACCCGTTTTTGAGCCCTTTTTCCGCTGGACGAGCTTTGTGCCCCGGCCTTCGGCGGTTATTTTTGGGCGCGGCATTGTCCGTGGCCTATTTTTGGCACACGGCGGCCGCTTGCAAAGTCTCGTCCCATTACGAGTCCGGCGGACGAACTTGGCTAGCCCCACCCCCCAAGGCTATAGCCCACCCGTTTTTGTGGCCTTTTTCCGCTGGACGAACTTGGCGTCCCGGCCTTCGGCCGGTTATTTTTGGGTGCGGCTGTGCCCGCGGCCTATTTTTGGCACACGGAGGCCGCTCGTAAAGTCTCGCCCCATTCCGAGTCCGGCGGACGAACATGGCCAGCCCCACCCCCCAAGGCTATAGCCCACCCGTTTTTGTTGCCTTTTTCTGCTGGACGAACTTGGCGTCCCGGCCTTCGGGCGGTTAGTTTTGGGCGCGGCTGTGCCGGCAGCCTATTTTTGGAACACGGAGGCCACTCGCAAAGTCTCGTCCCATTCCGAGTCCGGCGGACAAACTTGGCCAGCCCCACCCCCAGCACAATAGCCCACCCGTTTTTGGGGCCTTTTTCCGCCGGACGAACTTGGCGCCTCGGCGTTCGGGAGGATATTTTTGGGCGCGGCTGTGCCTGTGGCCTATTTTTCGCACATGGAAGCCGTTCGCAAAGTCTGGTCCCATTCCGTGTTCGGCGGACGAACTTGGCAAGCCCGACCCTCCAAGGCTATATCCCACCCGTTTTTGTGGCCTTTTTCCGCTGGACGAACTTGGCGCCCCGGCCTTCGGGTGGTTCTTTTTGGGCGCGGCTCTGCCTACAGGCTATTTTTGGCACACGGAGGCCGCTCGCAAAGTCTCGCCCCGTTCTGAGTCCGGCGGACCAACTTGGCCAGCCCCACCCCCCAAGGCTATAGCCCACCCGTTTTTGTGGGCATTTTCCGCTGGACGAACTTGGCGCCCCGGCCTTCGGGCAGTTATTTTTGGGCGCGGCTGTGCCCGTGGCCGATTTTTAGCACATGGAGGCCGCTCGCAAAGTCTCGCCCCATTCTGAGTCCGGCAGATGAACTTGGCCAGCCCCACCCCCCAAGGCTATAGCCCACCCGTTTTCGTGGCCTTTTTCCGCTGGACGAACTTGGAGCCCCGGCCTTCGGCCAGTTATTTTTTGGCGCGGCTGTGCCCGCGGCCTATTTTTGACACACGGAGGCCCCTCGTAAAGTCTCGCGCCATTCTGAGTCTGGCGGACGAAGTGGGCCAGCCCCACCTCCCAAGGGTATAGCCCACCCGTTTTTGTGGCCTTTTTCCGCTGGACGAACTTGGTGCCCCGGCCTTTGGGTGGTTATTTTTGGGCGCGGCTGTGCCTGCGGCCTATTTTGGGCACACGGAGGCCCCTTGCCAAGTGTCGCACCATTCCGAGTCCGGCGGACGAAGTTGGCCAGCCCCACCCCCCAATTCTATACCCCACCCATTTTTGAGGCCTTTTTCCGCAGGACGAACTTGGCGCCCCGGCCTTCGGGCGGTTATTTTTAGGTACGGCTGTGCCCACGGCCTATTTTTCGCAAACGGAGGCCCCTCGCAAAGTCTCGTACCATTCCGAGTCCGGCGGACGAAGTTGGCCAGCCCCACCCCCCAAGTCTATAGCCCACCCGTTTTTGTGGCCTTTTTCCGCTGGACGAACTTGGCGCCCCAGCCTTCGGAGGTTATTTTTGGGCGCGGCAGTGCCCGCGACCTATTATTGGCACACGGAGGCCCCTCGCAAAGTCTCGCGCCATTCCGAGTACAGCAGACGAAGTTGGCCAGCGCCACCCCCAAAGGCTATAGCCCCCCCGTTTTTGTGGCCTTTTTCCGCTGGACGAACTTGGCGACCTGGCCTTCGGGCGGTTACTTTTAGGCACAGCTGTGCCTACGGCCTATTTTTGGCACAAGGAGGCCCCTTGCCAAGTCTCGTACCATTCCGAGTCCGGCGGACGAAGTTGGCCAGCCCCACCCCCCAAGTCTATAGCCCACCCATTTTTGTGGCCTTTTTCCGCTGGACGAACTTGGCGCCCCGGCCTTCGAACTGTGATTTTTGGACGCGGCTGTGTCCGCGGCCTATTTTTGGCACACGGAGGCCCCTCGTAAAGTCTCGCACCATTCCGAGTCCGGCGGACGAAGTTGGCCAGCCCACCCCCCAAGGCCATAGCCCACCCGTTTTTTTGGCCTTTTTCCAATGGACGAACTAGGTGCCCCAGCCGTCGGGCTGTTATTTTTGGACGTGGCTGTGCCCGCGGCCTATTTTTGGCACACGGAGGCCCCTCGCAAAGTCTCGCGCCATTCCGAGTCCGGCGGACGAAGTGGGCCAGCCCCACCCCCCAAGGCTATAGCCCACCCGTTTTTGTGGCCTTATTCCGCTGGATGAACTTGGCGCCCCGGCCTTCGGGCGGTTTTTTTCGCGCGGCTGTGCCTGCGTCCTATTTTTGGCACACGGAGGCCCCTCGCAAAGTCTCGCGCCATTCCGAGTCCGGCGGACGAAGTTGGCCAGCCCCTCCTCCCAAGGCTATAGCCCACCCTTTTTTGTGGCCTTTTTCCGCTGGACGAACTTGGCGGCCCGGTCTTCGGGCGGTTATTTTTGGGCACGGCTGTGCCCGCGGCCTATTTTTGGCTCACGGAGGCCCCTCGCAAAGTCTCGCGCCATTCCGAGTCCGGCGGACGAAGTTGGCCAGCCCCACCCCCCAAGGCCATAGCCCACCCGTTTTTGTGGCCTTTTTCCAATGGACGAACTTGGCGCCCCAGCCGTCGGGCGGTTATTTTTGGACGCGGCTGTGCCGGCGGCCTATTTTTGGCACACGGAGGCCCCTCGCAAACTCTCGCGCCATTCCGAGTCCGGCGGACGAAGTTGGCCAGCCCCACCTTCCAAGGCTACAGCCCACCCGTTTTTGTCGCCTTTTTCCGCTGGACGAACTTGGCGCCCCGGCCTACGGGCGATTATTTTTTTGTGCGGCTGTGCCCACGGCCTATTTTTGGCACACGGAGGGCCCTCGGAAAGTCTCGCGCCATTCCGAGTCCTGCGGACGAAGTTGGCCAGCCCCAACCCCCAAGGCTATAGCCCACCCGTTTTTGTGGCCTTTTTCCGCTGGACGAACTTGGCGCCCCGGCCTTCGGGTGGTTATTTTTGGGCGCGGCTGTGCCCGCGGCCTATTTTTGGCACACGGAGGCCCCTCGCAAAGTCTCGCGCCATTTCGAGTCCAGCCGACAAAGTTGGCCAGCCCCACCTCCCAAGGCTATAGCCCACCCGTTTTTGTGGCCTTTTTCCGCTGGACGAACTTGGCGCCCCGGCCTTCGGGCAGTTATTTTTGGGCGCGGCTGTGCCGGCGGCCTATTTTTGCACACGGAGGCCCCTCGCAAAGTCTCACACCATTCCGAGTCCGGCGGACGAAGTGGGCCAGCCCCACCCCCCAAGACTATAGCCCACCCGTTTTTGTGGCCTTTTTCCGCTGGACGAACTTGGCTCCCCGGCCTTCGGGCGGTTATTTTTGGACGTGGCTGTGCCCGCGGCCTTTTTTTGGCACACGGAGGCCCCTCGCAAAGTCTCACACCATTCCGATTCCGGCGGATGAAGTGGGCGAGCCCCCCCCCCCAAGGCTATAGCCCACCCGTTTTTGTGGCCTTTTTCCGCTGGACGAACTTGGCGCCCCGGCCTTCGGGCGATTATTTTTTTTCGCGGCTGTGCCCGCGGCCTATTTTTGGTACACGGAGGGCCCTCGGAAAGTCTCGCGCCATTCCGAGTCCTGCGGACGAAGTTGGCCAGCCCCAACCCCCAAAGCTATAGCCCACCCGTTTTTGTGGCCTTTTTCCGCTGGACGAACTTGGCGCCCCGGCCTTCGGGCAGTTATTTTTGGGCGCGGCTGTGCCCGCGGCCTATTTTTGGCACACGGAGGCCCCTCGCAAAGTCTCGCGCCATTCCGAGTCCAGCGGACGAAGTTGGCCAGCCCCACCTCCCAAGGCTATAGCCCACCCGTTTTTGTGGCCTTTTTCCGCTGGACGAACTTGGCGCCCCGGCCCTCGGGCGGTTATTTTTGGGCGCGGCTGTGCCCGCGGCCTATTTTTGGCACACAGAGGGCCATTTCAAAGTCTCGCGCCATTCCAAGTCCGGCGGACGAAGTTGACCAGCCCCACCCGCCAAGGCTATAGCCCACCCGTTTTTGTGGCCTTTTTTCCGCTGGATGAACTTGGCGCCCCGGCCTTCGGGCGGTTATTTTTTGGCGCGGCTGTGTCCGCGGCCTATTTTTGGCACACGTAGGACCCTCGCAAAGTCTTGCGCCATTCCGAGTCCGGCGGACGAAGTTGGCCAGCCCCACCCCCCAAAGCTATAGCCCACCCGTTTTTGTGGCCTTTTTCCGCTGGACGAACTTGGCGCCCCGGCCTTCGGGCGGTTATTTTTGGGCACGGCTGTGTCCGCGGCCAATTTTTGGCCTATGGAGGCCCCTCGCAAAGTCTCGCGCCATTCCGAGTCCGGCGGACGAAGTTGGCCAGCCCCACCTCCCAAGGCTATAGCCCACCTGTTTTTGTGGCCTTTTTCCGCTGGACGAACTTGGCGCCCCAGCCTTCGGGCGGTTATTTTTGGGCGCGGCTGTGCCCGCGGCCTATTTTTGGCACACGGAGGCCCCTCGCAAAGTCTCGCGCCATTTCGAGTCCAGCCGACAAAGTTGGCCAGCCCCACCTCCCAAGGCTATAGCCCACCCGTTTTTGTGGCCTTTTTCCGCTGGACGAACTTGGCGCCCCGGCCTTCGGGCAGTTATTTTTTGGCGCGGCTGTGCCGGCGGCCTATTTTTGCACACGGAGGCCCCTCGCAAAGTCTCACGCCATTCCGAGTCCGGCGGACGAAGTGGGCCAGCCCCACCCCCCAAGACTATAGCCCACCCGTTTTTGTGGCCTTTTTCCGCTGGACGAACTTGGCTCCCCGGCCTTCGGGCGGTTATTTTTGGACGTGGCTGTGCCCGCGGCCTTTTTTTGGCACACGGAGGCCCCTCGCAAAGTCTCACACCATTCCGATTCCGGCGGATGAAGTGGGCGAGCCCCCCCCCCCAAGGCTATAGCCCACCCGTTTTTGTGGCCTTTTTCCGCTGGACGAACTTGGCGCCCCGGCCTTCGGGCGATTATTTTTTTTCGCGGCTGTGCCCGCGGCCTATTTTTGGTACACGGAGGGCCCTCGGAAAGTCTCGCGCCATTCCGAGTCCTGCGGACGAAGTTGGCCAGCCCCAACCCCCAAAGCTATAGCCCACCCGTTTTTGTGGCCTTTTTCCGCTGGACGAACTTGGCGCCCCGGCCTTCGGGCAGTTATTTTTGGGCGCGGCTGTGCCCGCGGCCTATTTTTGGCACACGGAGGCCCCTCGCAAAGTCTCGCGCCATTCCGAGTCCAGCAGACGAAGTTGGCCAGCCCCACCTCCCAAGGCTATAGCCCACCCGTTTTTGTGGCTTTTTTCCGCTGGACGAACTTGGCGCCCCGGCCCTCGGGCGGTTATTTTTGGGCGCGGCTGTGCCCGCGGCCTATTTTTGGCACACAGAGGGCCATTTCAAAGTCTCGCGCCATTCCAAGTCCGGCGGACGAAGTTGGCCAGCCCCAACCCCCAAAGCTATAGCCCACCCGTTTTTGTGGCCTTTTTCCGCTGGACGAACTTGGCGCCCCGGCCTTCGGGCAGTTATTTTTGGGCGCGGCTGTGCCCGCGGCCTATTTTTGGCACACGGAGGCCCCTCGCAAAGTCTCGCGCCATTCCGAGTCCAGCAGACGAAGTTGGCCAGCCCCACCTCCCAAGGCTATAGCCCACCCGTTTTTGTGGCTTTTTTCCGCTGGACGAACTTGGCGCCCCGGCCCTCGGGCGGTTATTTTTGGGCGCGGCTGTGCCCGCGGCCTATTTTTGGCACACAGAGGGCCATTTCAAAGTCTCGCGCCATTCCGAGTCCGGCGGACGAAGTTGGCCAGCCCCACCTTCCAAGGCTATAGCCCACCAGTTTTTGTGGCCTTTTTCCGCTGGACGAACTTGGCGCCCCGGTCTTCGGGTGGTTATTTTTGGGTGCGGCTTTGTCCGCGGCCTATTTTTGGCACACGCAGGACCCTCGCAAAGTCTTGCGCCATTCCGAGTCCGGCGGACGAAGTTGGCCAGCCCCACCCCCCAAAGCTATAGCCCACCCCTTTTTTTGGCCTTTTTCCGCTGGACGAACTTGGTGCCCCGCCTTCGGGCGGTTATTTTTGGACGCGGCTGTGCCCGCGGCCAATTTTTGGCCCATGGAGGCCCCTCGCAAAGTTTCGTGCCATTCCGAGTCCGGCGGACGAAGTTGGCCAGCCCCACCTCCCAAGGCTATAGCCCACCTGTTTTTGTGGCCTTTTTCCGCTGGACGAACTTGGCGCCCCAGCCTTCGGGCGGTTATTTTTGGGCGCGGCTGTGCCCGCGGCCTATTTTTGGCACACGGAGGGCCATTTCAAAGTCTCACGCAATTCCGAGTCCGGCGGACGAAGTTGACCAGCCCCACCCGCCAAGGCTATAGCCCACCCGTTTTTGTGGCCTTTTTCCGCTGGACGAACTTGGCGCCCCGGCCTTCGAGCTGTTATTTTTGGGCGCGGCTGTGCCCGAGGCCTATTTTTGGCACACAGAGGACAGTGGCAAAGTCTCGCGCCATTCCGAGTCCGGCGGACAAAGTGGGCCAACCCCACCCCCCAAGGCTATAGCCCACCAGTTTTTGTGGCCTTTTTCCGCTGGACGAACTTGGCGCCCCGGTCTTCGGGTGGTTATTTTTGGGTGCGGCTTTGTCCGCGGCCTATTTTTGACACACGGAGGCCCGTCATAAAGTCTCGCACCATTCCGAGTCCGGCGGACGAAGTTGGCCAGCCCCACCCCCCAAGGCTATAGCCCACCCGTTTTTGTGGCCTTTTTTCCGCTGGACGAACTTGGCGCCCCGGCCTTCGGGCGGTTATTTTTTGGCGCGGCTGTGTCCACGGCCTATTTTTGGCACACGCAGGACCCTCGCAAAGTCTTGCGCCATTCCGAGTCCGGCGGACGAAGTTGGCCAGCCCCACCCCCCAAAGCTATAGCCCACCCGTTTTTGTGGCCTTTTTCCGCTGGACGAACTTGGCGCCCCGGCCTTCGGGCGGTTATTTTTGGGCGCGGCTGTGCTCGCGGCCAATTTTTGGCCCATGGAGGCCCCTCGCAAAGTCTCGCGCCATTCCGAGTCCGGCGGACGAAGTTGGCCAGCCCCACCTTCCAAGGCTATAGCCCACCAGTTTTTGTGGCCTTTTTCCGCTGGACGAACTTGGCGCCCCGGTCTTCGGGTGGTTATTTTTGGGTGCGGCTGTGCCCGCGGCCTATTTTTGGCACACGGAGGGCCATTTCAAAGTCTCACGTAATTCCGAGTCCGGCGGACGAAGTTGACCAGCCCCACCCGCCAAGGCTATAGCCCACCCGTTTTTGTGGCCTTTTTCCGCTGGACGAACTTGGCGCCCCGGCCTTCGAGCTGTTATCTTTGGGCGCGGCTGTGCCCGAGGCCTATTTTTGGCACACAGAGGACCGTGGCAAAGTCTCGCGCCATTCCGAGTCCGGCGGACAAAGTGGGCCAGCCCCACCCCCCAAGGCTATAGCCCACCAGTTTTTGTGGCCTTTTTCCGCTGGACGAACTTGGCGCCCCGGTCTTCGGGTGGTTATTTTTGGGTGCGGCTTTGTCCGCGGCCTATTTTTGGCACACGGAGGCCCCTCACAAAGTCTCGCACCATTCCGAGTCCGGCGGACGAAGTTGGCCAGCCCCACCCCCCAAGGGTATAGCCCACCCGTTTTTGTGGCGTTTTTCCGCTGGAAGAACTTGGCGCCCCGGCCTTCGGGTGGTTATTTTTGGGTGCGGCTTTGTCCGTGGCCTATTTTTGACACACGGAGGCCCGTCATAAAGTCTCGCACCATTCCGAGTCCGGCGGACGAAGTTGGCCAGCCCCACCCCCCAAGGCTATAGCCCACCCGTTTTTGTGGCCTTTTTTCCGCTGGACGAACTTGGCGCCCCGGCCTTCGGGCGGTTATTTTTTGGCGCGGCTGTGTCCACGGCCTATTTTTGGCACATGCAGGACCCTCGCAAAGTCTTGCGCCATTCCGAGTCCGGCGGACGAAGTTGGCCAGCCCCACCCCCCAAAGCTATAGCCCACCCGTTTTTGTGGCCTTTTTCCGCTGGACGAACTTGGCGCCCCGGCCTTCGGGCGGTTATTTTTGGGCGCGGCTGTGCCCGCGGCCAATTTTTGGCCCATGGAGGCCCCTCGCAAAGTCTCGCGCCATTCCGAGTCCGGCGGACGAAGCTGGCCAGCCCCACCTTCCAAGGCTATAGCCCACCTGTTTTTGTGGCCTTTTTCCGCTGGACGAACTTGGCGCCCCAGCCTTCGGGCGGTTATTTTTGGGCGCGGCTGTGCCCGCGGCCTATTTTTGGCACACGGAGGGCCATTTCAAAGTCTCACGCAATTCCGAGTCCGGCGGACGAAGTTGACCAGCCCCACCCGCCAAGGCTATAGCCCACCCGTTTTTGTGGCCTTTTTCCGCTGGACGAACTTGGCGCCCCGGCCTTCGAGCTGTTATTTTTGGGCGCGGCTGTGCCCGAGGCCTATTTTTGGCACACAGAGGACCCTGGCAAAGTCTCGCGCCATTCCGAGTCCGGCGGACAAAGTGGGCCAGCCCCACCCCCCAAGGCTATAGCCCACCAGTTTTTGTGGCCTTTTTCCGCTGGACGAACTTGGCGCCCCGGTCTTCGGGTGGTTATTTTTGGGTGCGGCTTTGTCCGCGGCCTATTTTTGGCACACGGAGGCCCCTCACAAAGTCTCGCACCATTCCGAGTCCGGCGGACGAAGTTGGCCAGCCCCACCCCCCAAGGGTATAGCCCACCCGTTTTTGTGGCGTTTTTCCGCTGGAAGAACTTGGCGCCCCGGCCTTCGGGCGGTTATTTTTGGGCGCGGCTGTGCCCACGGCCTATTTTTGGCACACAGAGGGCCATTTCAAAGTCTCGCGCCATTCCAAGTCCGGCGGACGAAGTTGACCAGCCCCACCCGCCAAGGCTATAGCCCACCCGTTTTTGTGGCCTTTTTTCCTCTGGACGAACTTGGCGCCCCGGCCTTCGGGCGGTTATTTTTTGGCGCGGCTGTGTCCGCGGCCTATTTTTGGCACACGGAGGACCCTCGCAAAGGCTTGCGCCATTCCGAGTCCCGCGGACGAAGTTGGCCAGCGCCACCCCCCAAAGCTATAGCCCACCCGTTTTTGTGGCCTTTTTCCGCTGGACGAACTTGGCGCCCCGCCTTCGGGCGGTTATTTTTGGACGCGGCTGTGCCCGCGGCCAATTTTTGGCCCATGGAGGCCCCTCGCAAAGTTTCGTGCCATTCCGAGTCCGGCGGACGAAGTTGGCCAGCCCCACCTCCCAAGGCTATAGCCCACCTGTTTTTGTGACCTTTTTCCGCTGGACGAACTTGGCGCCCCAGCCTTCGGGCGGTTATTTTTGGGCGCGGCTGTGCGCGAGGCCTATTTTTGGCACACAGAGGACCCTGGCAAAGTCTCGCGCCATTCCGAGTCCGGCGGACAAAGTGGGCCAGCCCCACCCCCCAAGGCTATAGCCCACCAGTTTTTGTGGCCTTTTTCCGCTGGACGAACTTGGCGCCCCGGTCTTCGGGTGGTTATTTTTGGGTGCGGCTTTGTCCGCGGCCTATTTTTGACACACGGAGGCCCGTCATAAAGTCTCGCACCATTCTGAGTCCGGCGGACGAAGTTGGCCAGCCCCACCTTCCAAGGCTATAGCCCACCTGTTTTTGTGGCCTTTTTCCGCTGGACGAACTTGGCGCCCCAGCCTTCGGGCGGTTATTGTTGGGCGCGGCTGTGCCCGCGGCCTATTTTTGGCACACGGAGGGCCATTTCAAAGTCTCACGCAATTCCGAGTCCGGCGGACGAAGTTGACCAGCCCCACCCGCCAAGGCTATAGCCCACCCGTTTTTGTGGCCGTTTTCCGCTGGACGAACTTGGCGCCTTGGCCTTCGGGCCGTTATTTTTGGGCACGGCTGTGGCCGCGGCCAATTTTTGGCACACGGAGGCCCCTCGCAACGTCTGGCACCATTCCGAGTCCGGCGGACGAAGTTGGCCAGCCCCACCTTCCAAGTTTATAGCCCACCCGTTTTTGTGGCCTTTTTCCGCTGGACGAACTTGGCGTCCCGGCCTTCGGGCGGTTATTTTTGGGCGCGGCTGTGCCCGCGGCCTATTTTTGGCACACGGAGGGCCATTTCAAAGTCTCACGCAATTCCGAGTCCGGCGGACGAAGTTGACCAGCCCCACCCGCCAAGGCTATAGCCCACCCGTTTTTGTGGCCTTTTTCCGCTGGACGAACTTGGCGCCCCGGCCTTCGGGCTGTTATTTTTGGGCACAGCTGTGCCCGCGGCCTATTTTTGGCACACAGAGGACCCTGGCAAAGTCTCGCGCCATTCCGAGTCCGGCGGACAAAGTGGGCAAGCCCCACCCCCCAAGGCTATAGCCCACCAGTTTTTGTGGCCTTTTTCCATTGGACGAACTTGGCGCCCCGGCCTTCGGGTGGTTATTTTTGGATGGGGCTGTGCCCACGGCCTATTTTTGGCCCACGGAGGCCCCTCGCAAAGTCTCGCGCCATTCCGAGTCCGGCGGACGAAGTTGGCCAGCCCCACCTCCCAAGGCTATAGCCCACCCGTTTTTTTGGCCTTTTTCCGCTGGAAGAGCTTGGCGCCCCGGCCTTCGGGCGGTTATTTTTGGGCGCGGCTGTGTCCGCGGCCCATTTTTGGCACACGGAGGCCCCTCATAAAGTCTCGCACCATTCCGAGTCCGGCGGACGAAGTGGGCAAGCCCCACCCCCCAAGGCTATAGCCCACCAGTTTTTGTGACCTTTTTCTGCTGGACGAACTTGGCGCCCCGGCCTTCGGGCTGTTATTTTTGGGCGCGGCTTCTCCCGTGGCCTATTTTTGGAACACGGAGGGTCATTTCAAAGTCTCACGTAATTCCGAGTCCGGCGGACGAAGTTGACCAGCCCCACCCGCCAAGGCTATAGCCCACCCGTTTTTGTGGCCTTTTTCTGCTGGACGAACTTGGCGCCCTGGCCTTCGGGCTGTTATTTTTGGGCGCGGCTTCTCCCGCGGCCTATTTTTGGTACACGGAGGCCGCTCGCAAAGTCTCGCGTCATTCCTAGCCCGGCGGACGAAGTGGGCCAGCCCCACCCCCAAGGCTATAGCCCACCCGTTTTTGTGGCCGTTTTCCGCTGGACGAACTTGGCGCCTTGGCCTTCGGGCAGTTATTTTTGGGCACGGCTGTGCCCGCGGCCGATTTTTGGCACACGGAGGCCCCTCGCAAAGTCTCGCACCATTCCGAGTCCGGCGGACGAAGTTGGCCAGCCCCACCTCCCAAGGCTATAGCCCACCCGTTTTTGTGGCCTTTTTCCGCTGGACGAACTTGGCGACCCGGCCTTCGGGCGGTTATTTTTGGGCGCGGCTGTGTCCGCGGCCCATTTTTGGCACACGGAGGCCCCTCATAAAGTCTCGCACCATTCCGAGTCCGACGGACGAAGTTGGCCAGCCCCACCCCCCAAGGCTATAGCCCACCCGTTTTTGTGGCGTTTTTCCGCTGGAAGAACTTGGCGCCCCGGCCTTCGGGCGGTTATTTTTGGGTGCGGCTGTGCCCGCGGCCTATTTTTGGTACACAGAGGGCCATTTCAAAGTCTCGCGCCATTCCAAGTCCGGCGGACGAAGTTGACCAGCCCCACCCGCCAAGGCTATAGCCCACCCGTTTTTGTGGCCTTTTTTCCGCTGGACGAACTTGGCGCCCCGGCCTTCGGGCGATTATTTTTGGGCGCGGCTGTGCCCGCGGCCAATTTTTGGTCCATGGCGGCCCCTCGCAAATGTCTCGCGCCATTCCGAGTCCGGCGGACGAAGTTGGCCAGCCCCACCTCCCAAGGCTATAGCCCACCTGTTTTTGTGGCCTTTTTCCGCTGGACGAACTTGGCGCCCAAGCCTTCGGGCGGTTATTTTTGGGCGCGGCTGTGCCCGCGGCCTATTTTTGGAACACGGAGGGTCATTTCAAAGTCTCACGTAATTCCGAGTCCGGCGGACGAAGTTGACCAGCCCCACCCGCCAAGGCTATAGCCCACCCGTTTTTGTGGCCTTTTTCTGCTGGACGAACTTGGCGCCCTGGCCTTCGGGCTGTTATTTTTGGGCGCGGCTTCTCCCGCGGCCTATTTTTGGTACACGGAGGCCGCTCGCAAAGTCTCGCGTCATTCCTAGCCCGGCGGACGAAGTTGGCCAGCCCCACCCCCCAAGGCTATAGCCCACCCGTTTTTGTGGCCGTTTTCCGCTGGACGAACTTGGCGCCTTGGCCTTCGGGCAGTTATTTTTGGGCGCGGCTGTGCCCGCGGCCGATTTTTGGCACACGGAGGCCCCTCGCAAAGTCTCGCACCATTCCGAGTCCGGCGGACGAAGTTGGCCAGCCCCACCTCCCAAGGCTATAGCCCACCCGTTTTTGTGGCCTTTTTCCGATGGACGAACTTGGCGACCCGGCCTTCGGGCGGTTATTTTTGGGCGCGGCTGTGTCCACGGCCTATTTTTGGCAGACGGAGGCCCCTCATAAAGTCTCGCACCATTCCGAGTCCGACGGACGAAGTTGGCCAGCCCAACCCCCCAAGGCTATAGCCCACCCGTTTTTGTGGCCTTTTTCCGCTAGACGAACTTGGCGGCCCGGCCTTCGGGCGGTTATTTTTGGGCGTGGCTGTGCCCACGGCCTATTTTTGGCACACGGAGGGCCATTTCAAAGTCTCGCGCCATTCCAAGTCCGGCGGACGAAGTTGACCAGCCCCACCCGCCAGCCCACCTGTTTTTGTGGCCTTTTTTCCGCTGGACCAACTTGGCGCCCCGGTCTTCGGGCGGTTATTTTTGGGCGCGGCTGTGTCCACGGCCTATTTTTGGTACACGGAGGACCCTCGCAAAGTCTCACGCCATTCCGAGTCCGGCGGACGAAGTTGGCCAGCCCCACCCCCCAAAGCTATAGCCCACCCGTTTTTGTGGCCTTTTTCCGCTGGACTAACTTGGCGCCCAGGCCTTCGGGCGGTTATTTTTGGGCGCGGCTGTGTCCACGGCCTATTTTTGGTACACGGAGGACCCTCGCAAAGTCTCGCGCCATTCCGAGTCCGGCGGACGAAGTTGGCCAGCCCCACCCCCCAAAGCTATAGCCCACCCGTTTTTGTGGCCTTTTTCCGCTGGACTAACTTGGCGCCCAGGCCTTCGGGCGGTTATTTTTGGGCGTGGCTGTGCCGGCAGCCTATTTTTGGCATACGGAGGCCCCTCGCAAAGTCTCGCGCCATTCCGAGTCCGGCGGACGAAGTTGGCCAGCCCCACCCCCCAAAGCTATAGCCCACCTGTTTTTGTGGCCTTTTTCCGCTGGACGAACTTGGCGCCCCAGCCTTCGGGCAGTTATTTTTGGGCGCGGCTGTGCCCGCGGCCTATTTTTGGAACACGGAGGGTCATTTCAAAGTCTCACGTAATTCCGAGTCCGGCGGACGAAGTTGACCAGCCCCACCCGCCAAGGCTATAGCCCACCCGTTTTTGTGGCCTTTTTCTGCTGGACGAACTTGGCGCCCCGGCCTTCGGGCTGTTATTTTTGGGCGCGGCTTCTCCCGCGGCCTATTTTTGGTACACGGAGGCCGCTCGCAAAGTCTCACGTCATTCCTAGCCCGGCGGACGAAGTTGGCCAGCCCCACCCCCCAAGGCTATAGCCCACCCGTTTTTGTGGCCGTTTTCCGCTGGACGAACTTGGCGCCTTGCCTTCGGGCAGTTATTTTTGGGCGCGGCTGTGCCCGCGGCCTATTTTTGGAACACGGAGGGTCATTTCAAAGTCTCACGTAATTCCGAGTCCGGCGGACGAAGTTGGCCAGCCCCACCCCCCAAGGCTATAGCCCACCCGTTTTTGTGGCCTTTTTCCGCTTGACGAACTTGGCGCCCCGGCCTTCGGGCGGTTATTTTTGGGCGCGGCTGTGCCTGCGGCTATTTTTGGCACACGGAGGACCCTCGCAAAGTCTCGCGCCATTCCGAGTCCGGCGGACGAAGTTGGCCAGCCCCACCTCCCAAGGCTATAGCCCACCCGTTTTTGTGGCCTTTTTCCGTTGGACGAACTTGGCGCCCCGGCCTTCGGGATGTTATTTTTGGGCGCGGCTGTGCCCGCGGCCTATTTTTGGCACACGGAGGGCCCTCGCAAAGTCTCCCGCCATTCCGAGTCCGGCGGACGAAGTTGGCCAGCCCCACCCCCCAAGGCTATAGCCCACCCGTTTTTGTGGCCTTTTTCCGCTGGACGAACTTGGCGCCCAAGCCTTCGGGCGGTTATTTTTGGGCGCGGCTGTGCCCGCGGCCTATTTTTGGAACACGGAGGGTCATTTCAAAGTCTCACGTAATTCCGAGTCCGGCGGACGAAGTTGACCAGCCCCACCCGCCAAGGCTATAGCCCACCCGTTTTTGTGGCCTTTTTCTGCTGGACGAACTTGGCGCCCTGGCCTTCGGGCTGTTATTTTTGGGCGCGGCTTCTCCCGCGGCCTATTTTTGGTACACGGAGGCCGCTCGCAAAGTCTCGCGTCATTCCTAGCCCGGCGGACGAAGTTGGCCAGCCCCACCCCCCAAGGCTATAGCCCACCCGTTTTTGTGGCCGTTTTCCGCTGGACGAACTTGGCGCCTTGGCCTTCGGGCAGTTATTTTTGGGCGCGGCTGTGCCCGCGGCCGATTTTTGGCACACGGAGGCCCCTCGCAAAGTCTCGCACCATTCCGAGTCCGGCGGACGAAGTTGGCCAGCCCCACCTCCCAAGGCTATAGCCCACCCGTTTTTGTGGCCTTTTTCCGCTGGACGAACTTGGCGACCCGGCCTTCGGGCGGTTATTTTTGGGCGCGGCTGTGTCCACGGCCTATTTTTGGCAGACGGAGGCCCCTCATAAAGTCTCGCACCATTCCGAGTCCGACGGACGAAGTTGGCCAGCCCAACCCCCCAAGGCTATAGCCCACCCGTTTTTGTGGCCTTTTTCCGCTAGACGAACTTGGCGCCCCGGCCTTCGGGCGGTTATTTTTGGGCGTGGCTGTGCCCACGGCCTATTTTTGGCACACGGAGGGCCATTTCAAAGTCTCGCGCCATTCCAAGTCCGGCGGACGAAGTTGACCAGCCCCACCCGCCAGCCCACCTGTTTTTGTGGCCTTTTTTCCGCTGGACCAACTTGGCGCCCCGGTCTTCGGGCGGTTATTTTTGGGCGCGGCTGTGTCCACGGCCTATTTTTGGTACACGGAGGACCCTCGCAAAGTCTCACGCCATTCCGAGTCCGGCGGACGAAGTTGGCCAGCCCCACCCCCCAAAGCTATAGCCCACCCGTTTTTGTGGCCTTTTTCCGCTGGACTAACTTGGCGCCCCGGCCTTCGGGCGGTTATTTTTGGGCGCGGCTGTGTCCACGGCCTATTTTTGGTACACGGAGGACCCTCGCAAAGTCTCGCGCCATTCCGAGTCCGGCGGACGAAGTTGGCCAGCCCCACCCCCCAAAGCTATAGCCCACCCGTTTTTGTGGCCTTTTTCCGCTGGACTAACTTGGCGCCCAGGCCTTCGGGCGGTTATTTTTGGGCGTGGCTGTGCCGGCAGCCTATTTTTGGCATACGGAGGCCCCTCGCAAAGTCTCGCGCCATTCCGAGTCCGGCGGACGAAGTTGGCCAGCCCCACCCCCCAAAGCTATAGCCCACCTGTTTTTGTGGCCTTTTTCCGCTGGACGAACTTGGCGCCCCAGCCTTCGGGCAGTTATTTTTGGGCGCGGCTGTGCCCGCGGCCTATTTTTGGAACACGGAGGGTCATTTCAAAGTCTCACGTAATTCCGAGTCCGGCGGACGAAGTTGACCAGCCCCACCCGCCAAGGCTATAGCCCACCCGTTTTTGTGGCCTTTTTCTGCTGGACGAACTTGGCGCCCCGGCCTTCGGGCTGTTATTTTTGGGCGCGGCTTCTCCCGCGGCCTATTTTTGGTACACGGAGGCCGCTCGCAAAGTCTCACGTCATTCCTAGCCCGGCGGACGAAGTTGGCCAGCCCCACCCCCCAGGCGATAGCCCACCCCGTTTTGTGGCCGTTTTCCGCTGGACGAACTTGGCGCCTTGGCCTTCGGGCAGTTATTTTTGGGCGCGGCTGTGCCCGCGGCCTATTTTTGGAACACGGAGGGTCATTTCAAAGTCTCACGTAATTCCGAGTCCGGCGGACGAAGTTGGCCAGCCCCACCCCCCAAGGCTATAGCCCACCCGTTTTTGTGGCCTTTTTCCGCTTGACGAACTTGGCGCCCCGGCCTTCGGGCGGTTATTTTTGGGCGCGGCTGTGCCTGCGGCTATTTTTGGCACACGGAGGACCCTCGCAAAGTCTCGCGCCATTCCGAGTCCGGCGGACGAAGTTGGCCAGCCCCACCTCCCAAGGCTATAGCCCACCCGTTTTTGTGGCCTTTTTCCGTTGGACGAACTTGGCGCCCCGGCCTTCAGGCGGTTAGTTTTGGGCGCGGCTGTGCCCGCGGCCTATTTTTGGCACACAGAGGCCCCTCGCAAAGTCTCCCGCCATTCCGAGTCCGGCGGACGAAGTTGGCCAGCCCCACCTCCCAAGGCTATTGCCCACCCGTTTTTGTGACCTTTTTCCGCTGGACGAACTTGGTGCCCCGGCTTTCGGGCGGTTAGTTTTGGGCGCGGCTGTGCCCGCGGGTAATTTTTGGCACACGGAGGCCCCTCGCAAAGTCTCGCGCCATTCCGAGTCCGGCGGACGAAGTCGGCCAGCACCACCCCCCAAGGCTATAGCCCACCCGTTTTTGTGGCCTTTTTCCGCTAGACGAACTTGGCGCCCCGGCCTTCGTGCATTATTTTTGGGCGCGGCTGTGTCCGCGGCCTATTTTTGGCACACAGAGGCCCCTCGCAACGTCTCGCGCCATTCCGAGTCCGGCGGACGAAGTTCGCCAGCCCCACCCCCCAAGGCTATAGCCCACCCGTTTTTGTGGCCTTTTTCCGCTGGACGAACTTGGCGCCCCGGCCTTCGTGCATTATTTTTGGGCGAGGCTGTGTCCGCGGCCTATTTTTGGCACACGGAGGCCCCTCGCAAAGTCTCGTACCATTCCAAGTCCGGCGGACGAAGTCGGCCAGCCCCGCCCCCCAAGGCTATAGCCCACCCGTTTTGTGGCCTTTTTCCGCTGGACGAACTTGGCGCCCCGTCCTTCGGGCGGTTATTTTTGGGCGCGGCTGTGCCCGCGGCCTAGTTTTGGCACACGGAGGGCCCTCGTAAAGTCTCGCGCCATTCCGAGTCCGGCGGACGAAGTTGGCCAGCCCCACCCCCCAAGGCTATAGCCCACCCGTTTTTGTGGCCTTTTTCCGCTGGACGAACTTGGCGCCCCGGCCTTCGGGCGGTTATTTTTGGGCGCGGCTGTGCCCGCGGCCTATTTTTGGCACACGGAGGCCCCTCGCAAAGTCTCGTACCATTCCAAGTCCGGCGGACGAAGTCGGCCAGCCCCGCCCCCCAAGGCTATAGCCCACCCGTTTTGTGGCCTTTTTCCGCTGGACGAACTTGGCGCCCTGGCCTTCGTGCATTATTTTTGGGCGCGGCTGTGCCCGCGGCCTATTTTTGGCACGCGGAGGCCGCTCGCAAAGTCTCGCCCCATTCCGAGTCCGGCGGACGAAGTTGGCCAGCCCCTCCCCCCAAGGCTATAGCCCACCCGTTTTTTGGCCATTTTTCCGCTGGGGGGTTTGGGCGCGCCGACCTTCGGGGGGTTATTTTTGGGCGCGGCTGTGCCCGCGGCCTATTTTTGGCATGCGGAGGCTGCTCGTAAAGTCTCGCCCCATTCCGAGTCCGGAGGACGAAGTTGGCCTGCCCCTCCCCCCAAGGCTATAGCCCACCCGTTTTTTGGCCATTTTTCCGCTGGAGGTTTGGGCGCGCCGAGCCTCGGGGGGTTATTTTTGGGCGCAGCTGTGCCCACGGCCTATTTTTGGCACGCGAAGGCCACTCGCAAAGTCTTGTCCCATTCCGAGTCCGGCGGACGAAGTGGGCCAGCCTCTCCCCCCAGGGCTATAGCCCACCCGTTTTTTGGCCATTTTTCCGCAGGACGAACTTGGCGCCCCGGTCTTCGGGCGGTTATTTTTGGGCGCGGCTGTGCCCGTAGCCTATTTTTGGCACGCAGAGGCCGTTCGCAAAGTCTCGCCCTATTCCGAGTACGGTGGATGAAGTTGGCCAGCCCCTCCCCCCAAGGCTATAGCGCACCCGTTTTTTGGCCATTTTTCCGCTGGGGGGTTTGGGCGCGCCGACCTTCGGGGGGTTATTTTTGGGCGCGGCTGTGCCCGCGGCCTATTTTTGGTACGCGGAGGCTGCTCGCAAAGTCTCGCCCCATTCCGAGTCCGGCGGACGAAGTTGGCCAGCCCCTCCCCCCAAGGCTATAGCGCACCCATTTTTTGGCCATTTTTCCGCTGGACGAACTTGGCGCCCCGGCCTTCGGGCGGTTATTTTTGGGTTCGGCTGTGCCCACGGCCTATTTTGGGCACGCGGAGGCCGCTCGCAAGTCTCGTCCCATTCCGAGTCCGGCGGACGAAGGTGGCCAGCCTCTCCCCCCAGGGCTATAGCCCACCCGTTTTTTGGCCATTTTTTCGCCGGGGGGTTTTGGCGCGCCGACCTTCGGGGGGTTATTTTTGGGCGCGGCTGTGCCCGCCGCCTATTTTTGGCAGGCGTAGGCCGCTCGAAAAGTCTTGCCCCATTCCGAGTCCGGCGGAAGAAGTTGGCCAGCCCCTCCCCGCAAGGCTATAGCCCACCCGTTTTTTGGCCATTTTTCCGCTGGACGAACTTGGCGCCCCGGCCTTCGGGCGGTTAATTTTGAATACGGCTGTGCGCGCGGCCTATTTTTGGCACGGGGAGGCCGCTCGCAAAGTCTCACCCCATTCCGAGTCCGGCAGACGAAGTTGGGCAGCCCCTCCCCCCAAGGCTATAGTGCACCCGTTTTTTGGCCATTTTTCTGCTGGACGAACTTGGCGCCCCGGCCTTCGGGCAGTTAATTTTGGATGCGGCTGTGTGCGCGGCCTATTTTTGGCATGCGGAGGCCGCTCGCAAAGTCTCGCCCCATTCCGAGTCCGGCGGACGAAGTTGGCCAGCCCCTCCCCCCAAGGCTATAGCCCACCCGTTTTTTGGCCATTTTTCCGCTGGGGGGTTTGGGCGCGCCGACCTTCGGGGGGTTATTTTTGGGCACGGCTGTTCCCACGGCCTATTTTTGGCACACGGAGGCCGCTCGCAAAGTCTCGCCCAATTCCGAGTCCGGCGGATGATGTTGGCCAGCCACTCCACCCAAGGCTATAGCCCACCCGTTTTTTGGCCATTTTTCCGCTGGGGGGTTTGGGCGCGCCGACCTTCGGGGGGTTATTTTTGGGCGCGGCTGTGCCCGCGGCCTATTTTTTGCACGAGGAGGCAGCTCGCAAAGTCTCGCCCCATTCCGAGTCCGGCGGACGAAGTGGGCCAGCCCCTCCCCCCAAGGCTATAGCCCACCCGTTTTTTGGCCATTTTCCGCTGGGGGGTTTGGGCGCGCCGACCCTCGGGGGGTTATTTTTGGGCGCGGCTGTGCCCGCGGCCTATTTTTGGCAAGCGGAGGCTGCTCACAAAGTATCACCCTATTCCGAGTCCGGCGGACGAAGTTGGCCAGCCCCTCCCCGCAAGGCTATAGCCCACCCGTTTTTTGGCCATTTTTCCGCTGGACGAACTTGGCGCCCTGGTCTTCGGGCGGTTAATTTTGGATACGGCTGTGCGCGCGGCCAATTTTTGCCACGCGGAGGCCGCTCGCAAAGTCTCGCCCCATTCCGAGTCCGGCAGATGAAGTTGGGCAGCCCCTCCCCCCAAGGCTATAGCGCACCCATTTTTTGGCCATTTTTCCGCTGGACGAACTTGGCGCCCCGGCCTTCGGGTGGTTATTTTTGGGTACGGCTGTGCCCACAGCCTATTTTGGGTACGTGGAGGCCGCTCGCAAAGTCTCGTCCCATTCCGAGTCCGGCGGACGAAGTTGGCCAGCCCCTCCCCCCAAGGCTATAGCCCACCCGTTTTTTGGCCATTTTTCCGCTGGACGAACATGGCGCCCCGGCCTTCGGGCAGTTATTTTGGGGTGTGGCTGTGCCCGCGGCCTATTTTTGGCACGCGGAGGCCGCTCGCAAAGTCTCGCCCCATTCTGAGTCCGGCGGACGAAGTTGGCCAGCCACTCCCCCGAAGGCTATAGCCCACCCGTTTTTTGGCCATTTTTCCGCTGGGGGGTTTGGGCGCGCCGACCCTCGGGGGGTTATTTTTGGGTACGGCTTTGCCCACGGCCTATTTTTGGCACGCGAAGGCCGCTCGCAAAGTCTCGTCCCATTCCGAGTCTGGCGGACGAAGTGGGCCAGCCTCTCCCCCCAGGGCTATAGCCCACCCGTTTTTTGGCCATTTTTCCGCAGGACGATCTTGGTGCCCCGGTCTTCGGGCGGTTATTTTTGGGCGCGGCTGTGCCCGCGGCCTATTTTTGGCACGCAGAGGCGGTTCGCAGTGTCCCGCCCTATTCCGAGTCCGGCGGACGAAGTTGGCCAGCCCCTCCCCCCAAGGCTATAGCGCACCCGTTTTTTGGCCATTTTTCCGCTGGGGGGTTAGGGCGGGCCGACCTTCGGGGGGTTATTTTTGGGCGCGGCTGTGTCCACGGCCTATTTTTGGCACGCGGAGGCCGCTCGCAAAGTCTCGTCCCATTCCGAGTCCGGCGGACGAAGTTCGCCAGCCCCTCCACCCAAGGCTATAGCGCACCCGTTTTTTGGCCATTTTTCCGCTGGGGAGTTTGGGCGCGCCGACCTTGGGGGGTTATTTTTGGGCGCGGCTGTGCCCGCGGCCTATTTTTGGCAAGCGGAGACCGCTCACAAAGTCTCGCCCCATTCCGAGTCCGGCGTACGAAGTTGGCCAGCCCCTCCCCCCAAGGCCATAGCCCACCCGTTTTTTGGCCATTTTTCCGCTGGGGGGTTCGGCGCGCCGACCTTCGGCGGGTTATTTTTGGGCACGGCTCTTCCCGCAGCCTATTTTTGGCACGCGGAGGCCGCTCACAAAGTCTCGCCCAATTCCGAGTCCGGCGGATGATGTTGGCCAGCCCCTCCACCCAAGGCTATAGCCCACCCGTTTTTTGCCCATTTTTCTGCAGGATGAACTTGGGCGCGCCGACATTCGGGGGGTTATTTTTGGGCGCGGCTGTGCCCGCGGCCTATTTTTGGCATGCGGAGGCCGCTCGCAAAGCCTCGTCCCATTCCGAGTCCGGCGGACGAAGTTGGCCAGCCCCTCCCTCCAAGGCTAGCCCACCCGTTTTTTGGTCATTTTTCCGCTGGACGAACTTGGCGCCCCGGCCTTCGGGTGGTTATTTTTGGGCGCGGCTGTGCCCGCGGCATATTTTTAGCACATGGAGGCCGCTCGCCAAGTCTCGTCCCATTCCGAGTCCGGCGGACGAAGTTGGCCAGCCCTTCCCCCCAAGGCTATAGCCCACCCGTTTTTTGGCCATTTTTCCGCTGGACGAACTTGGCGCCCCGGCCTTCGGGCGGTTAGTTTTGGGTGCAGCTGTGCCCACGGCCTATTTTGGGCACGCGGAGGCCGCTCGCAAAGTCTCGCCCCATTCCGAGTCCGGCGGACGAAGTTGGCCAGCCCCTCCCCCCAAGGCTATAGCCCACCCGTTTTTTGGCCATTTTTCCGCTGGGGGGTTTGGGCGCGCCGACCTTCGGGGGGTTATTTTTGGGCACGGCTATTCCCACGGCCTATTTTTGGCACGCGGAGGCCGCTCGCAAAGTCTCGCCCCATTCCGAGTCCGGCGGACGAAGTTGGCCAGCCCCTCCACCCAAGGCTATAGCCCACCCGTTTTTTGGCCATTTTTCCATAGGTGGGTTTGGGCGCGCCGACCTTCGGGGGGTTATTTTTGGGCGCGGTTATGTCCGCGGCCTATAGTTGGCACGCGGAGGCCGCTCGCAAAGTCTCACAACATTCCGAGTCCGGCGGACGAAGTTGGCCAGCCCCTCCCCTCAAGGATAAAGCCCACCCATTTTTTGGTCATTTTTCCGTTGGACGAACTTGGTGCCCCGGCCTTCGGGTGGTTATTTTTGGGTACGGCTGTGCCCACGGCCTATTTTGGGTACACGGAGGCCGCTTGCAAAGTCTCGCCCCATTCCGAGTCCGGCGGACGAAGTTGGCCAGCCCCTCCCCCCAAGGCTATAGCCCACCCATTTTTTGGCCATTTTTCCGCAGGACGAACTTGGCGCCCCGGTCTTCGGGCACGGCTATGCCCGCGGCCTATTTTTGGCACGCAGAGGCCGTTCGCAAAGTCTCGCCCTATTCCGAGTGCGGCGGACGAAGTTGGCCAGCCCCTCCCCCCAAGGCTATCGCCCACCCATTTTTTGGCCATTTTTCCGCTGGACGAACTTGGCACCCCGGCCTTCGGGCGGTTATTTTTGGGCGCGGCTGTGCCCGCGGCCTATTTTTGGCACGCGGAGGCCGCTCGCAAAGTCTCGCCCCATTCCGAGTCCTGCGGACGAAGTTGGCCAGCCCCTCCCCCCAAGGCTATAGCCCACCCGTTTTTTGGCCATTTTTCCGCTGTACTAACTTGGCGCCCCGGCCTTCGGGCCTTTATTTTTGGGCGCGGCTGTGCCCGCGGCCTATTTTTGGCACGCAGAGGCCGCTCGCAAAGTCTCGCCCCATTCCGAGTCCGGCGGACGAAGTTGGCCAGCCCCTCCCCCCAAGGCTATAGCCCACCCGTTTTTTGGCCATTTTTCCGCTGGGGTGTTTGGTCGCGCCGACCTTCGGGGGGTTATTTTTGGGCACGGGTGTATCCGCGGCCTATTTTTGGCACACGGAGGCCGCTCGCAAAGTCTCGCCCCATTCCGAGTCCTGCGGACGAAGTTGGCCGGCCCCTCCACCCAAGGCTATAGCCCACCCATTTTTTGGCCATTTTTCCGCTGGGGGGTTTGGGCGCGCCGACCTTTGGGGGGTTATTTTTGGGCACGGCTGTTCCCGCGGCCTATTTTTGGCACGCGGAGGCCGTTCACAAAGTCTCGACCCATTCCGAGTCCGGCGGACGAAGTTGGCCAGCCCCTCCCCCCAAGGCGATAGCCCACCCGTTTTTTGGCCATTTTTCCGCTGGGGGGTTTGGGTACGCCGACCTTCGGGGGGTTATTTTTGGGCGTGGCTGTGCCCGCGGCCTATTTTTGGCATGCGGAGGCCGCTCGCAAAGTCTCGCCACATTCCGAGTCCGGCGGACGAAGTTGGCCAGCCCCTCCCCCCAAGGCTAAAGCCCACCCGTTTTTTGGTCATTTTTCCGCTGGACGAACTTGGCGCCCTGGCCTTCGGGTGGTTATTTTTGGGTAGGGCTGTGCCCACGGCCTATTTTGGGCACGCGGAGGCCGTGGGCAAAGTCTCGCCCCATTCCGAGTCCGGCGGACGAAGTCGGCCAGCCCCTCCACCCAAGGCTATAGCCCACCCATTTTTTGGCCATTTTTCCGCTGGGGGGTTTGGGCGCGCCGATCTTCGGGGTGTTATTTTTGGGCGCGGCTGTGCCCGTGGCCTATTTTTGGCACGCGGAGGCCGTTCGCAAAGTCTCGCCCCATTCCGAGTCCGGCGGACGAAGTTGGCCAGCCACTCCCCCCAAGGCGATAGCCCACCCGTTTTTTGGCCATTTTTCCGCTGGGGGGTTTGGGTGCGCCGACCTTCGGGGGGTTATTTTTGGGTGCGGCTGTGCCCGCGGCCTATTTTTGGCATGCGGAGGCCGCTCGCAAAGTCTCACCACATTCCGAGTCCGGCGGACGAAGTTGGCCAGCCCCTCCCCCCAAGGCTAAAGCCCACCCGTTTTTTGGTCATTTTTCCGCTAAACGAACTTGGCGCCCCGGCCTTCGGGTGGTTATTTTTGGGTAGGGCTGTGCCCACGGCCTACTTCTGGCATGCGGAGGCCGCTCGCAAAGTCTCGCCCCATTCCGAGTCCGGCGGACAAAGTTGGCCAGCCCCTCCCCCCAAGGCTATAGCCCACCCGTTTTTTGGCCATTTTTCCGCTGGGGGGTTTTGGCGCGCCGATCTTCGGGGGGTTATTTTTGGGCACGGCTGTGCCTACGGCCTATTTTTAGCACACGGAGGCCGGTCGCAAAGTCTCGCCCCATTCCGAGTTGGCCAGCCCCTCCCCCCAAGGCTATAGCCCACCCGTTTTTTGGCCATTTTTCCGCTGGGGGGTTTGGGCGCGCCGACCTTCGGGGGGTTATTTTTGGGCGCGGCTGTGCCCGCGGCCTATTTTTTGCACGCGGAGGCCGCTCGCAATGTCTCGACCCATTCCGAGTCCGGCGGACGAAGTTGGCCAGCCCCTCCCCCCAAGGCTATAGCCCACCCGTTTTTTGGCCATTTTTCCGCTGGGGGCTTTGGGCGCGCCGACCTTCGGGGGGTTATTTTTGGGTGCGGCTGTGCCCGCGGCCTATTTTTGGCACGCGCAGGCCGCTCGCAGAGTCTCACCCCATTCCGAGTCCGGCGGACGAAGTTGGCCAGCCCCTCCCCCCAAGGCTATAGCCCACCCGTTTTTTGGCCATTTTTCCGCTGGGCGGTTTGGGCGCGCCGACCTTCACGGGGTTATTTTTGGGCGCGGCTGTGCCCGCGGACTATTTCTGGCACACGGAGGCCGCTCGCAAAGTCTCACCCCATTCCGAGTCCGGCGGACAAAGTTGCCCAGCCCCTCCCCCCAAGTCTATAGCCCACCCGTTTTTGTGGCCTTTTTCCGCTGGACGAACTTGGCGCCCCGGTCTTCGGGCAGTTATTTTTGGGCGCGGCTGTGCCCGCGGCCTATTTTTGGCACATGGAGGCACCTCACAAAGTCTCGCGCCATTCCGAGTCCGGCGGAGGAAGTGGGCAAGCCCCACCTCCCAAGGCTATAGCCCACCCGTTTTTGTGGCCTTTTTCCAATGGACGAACTTGGCGCCCCGGCCTTCGGGCGGTTATTTTTGCGCACGGCTGTACCCGTGGCATATTTTTGGTACACGGAGGCCCCTCACAAAGTCTCGCGCCATTTCGAGTCCGGCGGACAAAGTCGGCCAGCCCCACCCCCCAAGGCTATAGCCCACCCGTTTTTGTGGCCTTTTTCCGCTGGACGAACTTGGCGCCCCGGCCTTCAGGCGGTTATTTTTGGGCGTGGCTGTGTCCGCAGCCTATTTTTGGCACACGGAGGCCCCTCACAAAGTCTCGCGCCATTCCGAGTCCGGCGGACGAAGTAGGCCAGCCCCACCTCCCAAGGCTATAGCCCACCCGTTTTTGTGGCCTTTTTCCGCTGGACGAACTTGGCGCCCCGGCCTTCGGGCGGTTATTTTTGCGCACGGCTGTACCCGCGGTGTATTTTTGGTACACGGAGGCCCCTCACAAAGTCTTGCACCATTTCGAGTCCGGCGGACGAAGTCGGCCAGCCCCACTCCCCAAGGCTATAGCCCACCCGTTTTTGTGGCCTATTTCCGCTGGACGAACTTGGTGCCCCGGTCTTCGGGCAGTTATTTTTGGACGCGGCTGTGCCCGCGGTCTATTTTTGGCACACGGAGGCCCCTCGCAATGTCTCGCGCCATTCTGAGTCCGGCGGAGGAAGTGGGCAAGCCCCACCTCCCAAGGCTATAGCCCACCCGTTTTTGTGGCCTTTTTCCACTGGACGAACTTTGCGTCCCGGCCTTCGGGCGGTTATTTTTGCGCACGGCTGTACCCGCGGCATATTTTTGGTACACGGAGGCCCCTCACAAAGTCTCGCACCATTTCGAGTCCGGCGGACGAAGTCGGCCAGCCCCACCCCCCAAGGCTATAGCCCACCCGTTTTTGTGGCCTTTTTCCGCTGGACAAACGTGGCGCCCCGGCCTTCGGGCATTATTTGTGGGCGCGGCTGTGTCCACAGCCTATTTTTGGCACACGGAGGCCCCTCGCAAAGTCTCGCGCCATTCCGAGTCCGGCGGACGAAGTTGGCAAGCCCCACCTCCCAAGGCTATAGCCCACCCGTTTTTGTGGCCTTTTTCCGCTGGACGAACTTGGCACCCCGGCCTTCAGGCGGTTATTTTTGGGCGCGGCTGTGTCCGCAGCCTATTTTTGGCACACGGAGGCCCCTCGCAAAGTGTCACGCCATTCCGAGTCCGGCGGACGAAGTTGGCAAGCCCCACCTCCCAAGGCTATAGCCCACCCGTTTTTGTGGCCATTTTCCGCTGGACGAACTTGGCACCCCGGCCTTCAGGCGGTTATTTTTGGGCGCGGCTGTGTCCGCAGCCTATTTTTGGCACACGGAGGCCCCTCGCAAAGTGTCACGCCATTCCGAGTCCGGCGGACGAAGTTGGCAAGCCCCACCTCCCAAGGCTATAGCCCACCCGTTTTTGTGGCCTTTTTCCGCTGGACGAACTTGGCGCCCCGTCCTTCGGGCAGTTATTTTTGGGCGCGGCTGTGCCCGCGGCCTATTTTTGGCACACGGAGGCCCCTCCCAAAGTCTCGCGCCATTCTGAGTCCGGCGGACGAAGTGGGCCAGCCCCACCTCCCAAGGCTATAGCCCACCCGTTTTTGCGGCCTTTTTCCGCTGGACGAACTTGGCGCCCCGGCCTTCGGGGGGTTCTTTTTGGGCGCGGCTGTGCCCGCAGCCTATATTTGGCACACGGAGGCCCCTCGCCAAGTCTCGCGCCATTCCGAGCCCGGCGGACGAAGTTGGCCAGCCCCACCTCCCAAGGCTATAGCCCACCCGTTTTTGCGGCCTTTTTCCGCTGGACGAACTTGGCGCCCAGGCCTTCAGGTGGTTCTTTTTGGGCGCGGCTGTGCTCGCGGCCTATATTTGGCACACGGAGGCTTCTCACAAAGTCTCGCGCCATTCCGAGTCCGGTGGACGAAGTTGGCAAGCCCCACCTCCCAAGGCTATAGCCCACCCGTTTTTGTGGCCTTTTTCCGCTGGACGAACTTGGCGTCCTGGCCTTCGGGCAGTTATTTTTGGGCGCGGCTGTGCCCGCGGCTTATTTTTGTCACACGGAGACCCCTCGTAAAGTCTCGTGCCATTCCGAGTCCGGCAGACGAAGTTGGCCAGCCCCACCCCCAAGGCTGTAGCCCACCCGTTTTTGTGGCCTTTTTCCGCTGGACGAACTTGGCGTCTCGGCCTTCGGGCCGTTATTTTTGGGCGCGGCTGTGTCCGCTGCCTATTTTTTTGCACACGGAGGCCCCTCGCAAAGTCTCGCGCCAATCCGAGTCCGGCGGACGAAGTTGGCCAGCCCCACCTCCAATGGCAATAGCGCACCCGTTTTTGCGGCCTTTTTCCGCCGGACGAACTTGGCGCCCCGGCCTTCGGGCGGTTATTTTTGGGCGTGGCTGTGCCCGCGGCCTATATTTGGCACACGGAGGCCCCTCGCAAAGTCTAGCGCCATTCCGAGTCCGGCGGAGGAAGTGGGCAAGCCCCACCTCCCAAGGCTATAGCCCACCCGTTTTTGTGGCCTTTTTCCGTTGCACGAACTTGGCGCCCCGGCCTTCGGGCGGTTATATTTGGGCGCGGCTGTACCCACGGCCTATTTTTGGCACACGGAGGCCCCTCACAAAGTCTCACACCATTCCGAGTCCGGCGGACGAAGTTGACCAGCCCCACCCGCCAAGGCTATAGCCCACCCGTTTTTGTGGCCTTTTTCCGCTGGACGAACTTGGCGCCCCGGCCTTCGGGCTGTTATTTTTGGGCACAGCTGTGCCCGTGGCCTATTTTTGGCACACAGAGGACCCTGGCAAAGACTCGCGCCATTCCGAGTCCGGCGGACAAAGTGGGCAAGCCCCACCCCCCAAGGCTATAGCCCACCAGTTTTTGTGGCCTTTTTCCATTGGACGAACTTGGCGCCCCGGCCTTCGGGTGGTTATTTTTGGATGGGGCTGTGCCCACGGCCTATTTTTGGCCCACGGAGGCCCCTCGCAAAGTCTCGCGCCATTCCGAGTCCGGCGGACGAAGTTGGCCAGCCCCACCTCCCAAGGCTATAGCCCACCCGTTTTTTTGGCCTTTTTCCGCTGGAAGAACTTGGCGCCCCGGCCTTCGGGCGGTTATTTTTGGGTGCGGCTGTGCCCGCGGCCTATTTTTGGCACACAGAGGGCCATTTCAAAGTCTCGCGCCATTCCAAGTCCGGCGGACGAAGTTGGCCAGCCCCACCTCCAATGGCAATAGCGCACCCGTTTTTGCGGCCTTTTTCCGCCGGACGAACTTGGCGCCCCGGCCTTCGGGCGGTTATTTTTGGGCGTGGCTGTGCCCGCGGCCTATATTTGGCACACGGAGGCCCCTCGCAAAGTCTAGCACCATTCCGAGTCCGGCGGACGAAGTTGGCCAGCCCCACCCCCCAAGGCTATAGCCCACCCGTTTTTGTGGCCTTTTTCCGCTGGACGAACTTGGCGCCCCGGCCTTCAGGCGGTTATTTTTTGGCGCGGCTGTCCTCGCGGCCTATTTTTGGCACATGGAGGCCCCTCGCAAAGTCTCGCGCCATTCCGAGTCCGGCTGACGAAGTTGGCCAGCCCCACCTCCCAAGGCTATAGCCCACCTGTTCTTGTGGCCTTTTTCCGCTGGACGAACTTGGCGCCCCAGCCTTTGGGCGGTTATTTTTGGGCGCGGCTGTGCCCATGGCCTATTTTTGGCACACGGAAGCCCCTCGCAAAGGCTCGCGCCATTCCGAGTCCGGCGGACGAAGTTGGCCAGCCCCACCCCCCAAGGCTATAGCCCACCTGTTTTTGTGGCCTTTCTCCACTGGACGAACTTGGCGCCCCGGCCTTCGGGCGGTTATTTTTGGACGCGGCTGTGCGCGCGGCCTAATTTTGGCCCACGGAGGCCCCTCACAAAGTCTCAACCCATTCCGAGTCCGGCGGACGAAGTTGGCCAGCCCTACCCCCCAAGGCTATAGCCCACCCGTTTTTGTGGCCTTTTTCCGCTGGACGAACTTGGCGCCGCGGCCTTCGGGCTGTTATTTTTGGGCGCGGCTGTGCCCGCGGCCTCTTTTTGGCACACGGAGGGCCATTTCAAAGTCTCACGCAATTCCGAGTCCGGCGGACGAAGTTGACCCGCCCCACCCGCCAAGGCTATAGCCCACCCGTATTTGTGGCCTTTTTCCGCTGGACGAACTTGGCGCCCCGGCCTTCGGGTGGTTATTTTTGGGCGCGGCATTGTCCGCGGCCTATTTTTGGCACACGGAGGGCCATTTCAAAGTCTCACGCAATTCCGAGTCCGGCGGACGAAGTTGACCAGCCCCACCCGCCAAGGCTATAGCCCACCCGTTTTTGTGGCCTTTTTCTGCTGGACGAACTTGGCGCCCCGGCCTTCGGGCTGTTATTTTTGGCCGCGGCTGTGCCCGTGGCCTATTTTTGGTACACGGAGGCCCCTCGCAAAGTCTCGCGTCATTCCTAGCCCGGCGGACGAAGATGGCCAGCCCCACCCCCCAAGGCTATAGCCCACCCGTTTTTGTGGCCGTTTTCCGCTGGACGAACTTGGCGCCCCGGCCTTCGGGCGGTTATTTTTGGGCGCGGCTGTACCCGCGGCCTATTTTTGGCACACGGAGGCCCCTCGCAAAGTCTCGCGTCATTCCTAGCCCGGCGGACGAAGTTGGCCAGCCCCACCTCCCAAGGCTATAGCCCACCCGTTTTTGTGGCCTTTTTCCGCTGGATGAACTTGGTGCCCCGGCCTTCGGGCGGTTATTTTTGGGCGCGGCTGTGCCCGCGGCCTATTTTTGGCACACGGAGGGCCATTTCAAAGTCTCACGCAATTCCGAGTCCGGCGGACGAAGTTGACCAGCCCCACCCGCCAAGGCTATAGCCCACCCGTTTTTGTGGCCTTTTTCCGCTGGACGAACTTGGCGCCCCGGCCTTCGGGCTGTTATTTTTGGGCGTGGCTGTGCCCGAGGCCTATTTTTGGCACACAGAGGACCCTCGCAAAGTCTCGCGCCATTCTCAGTCCGGCGGACAAAGTGGGCCAGCCCCACCCCCCAAGGCTATAGCCCACCAGTTTTTGTGGCCTTTTTCCGCTGGACGAACTTGGCGCCCCGGCCTTCGGGTGGTTATTTTTGGATGCGGCTGTGCCCGCGGCCTATTTTTGGCCCACGGAGGCCCCTCACAAAGTCTCGCGCCATTCCGAGTCCGGCGTACGAAGTTGGCCAGCCCCACCTCCCAAGGCTATAGCCCACCCGTTTTTGTGGCCTTTTCCCGCTGGACGAACTTGGCGACCCGGCCTTCGGGCGGTTATTTTTGGGTGCGGCTGTGTCCGCGGCCTATTTTTGGCACACGGAGGCCCCTCACAAAGTCTCGCACCATTCCGAGTCCGGCGGACGAAGTTGACCAGCCCCACCCGCCAAGGCTATAGCCCACCCGTTTTTGTGGCCTTTTTCTGCTGGACGAACTTGGCGCCCCGGCCTTCGGGTGGTTATTTTTGGGCGCGGCTGTGCCCGCGGCCTATTTTTGGCACACAGAGGGCCATTTCAAAGTCTCGCGCCATTCCAAGTCCGGCGGACGAAGTTGACCAGCCCCACCCGCCAAGGCTATAGCCCACCCGTTTTTGTGGCCTTTTTTCCGCTGGACGAACTTGGCGCCCCGGCCTTCGGGCGGTTATTTTTTGGCGCGGCTGTGTCCGCGGCCTATTTTTGGCACACGGAGGACCCTCGCAAAGTCTCGCGCCCTTCCGAGTCCGGCGGACGAAGTTGGCCAGCCCCACCCCCCAAAGCTATAGCCCACCCGTTTTTGTGGCCTTTTTCCGCTGGACGAACTTGGCGCCCCGGCCTTCGGGCGGTTATTTTTGGGCGCGGCTGTGCCCGCGGCCTATTTTTGGCACACGGAGGGCCATTTCAAAGTCTCACGCAATTCCGAGTCCGGCGGACGAAGTTGACCAGCCCCACCCGCCAAGGCTATAGCCCACCCGTTTTTGTGGCCTTTTTCCGCTGGACGAACTTGGCGCCCCGGCCTTCGGGCTGTTATTTTTGGGCGCGGCTGTGCCCGAGGCCTATTTTTGGCACACAGAGGACCCTCACAAAGTCTCGCGCCATTCTCAGTCCGGCGGACAAAGTGGGCCAGCCCCACCCCCCAAGGCTATAGCCCACCAGTTTTTGTGGCCTTTTTCCGCTGGACGAACTTGGCGCCCCGGCCTTCGGGTGGTTATTTTTGGATGCGGCTGTGCCCGCGGCCTATTTTTGGCCCACGGAGGCCCCTCACAAAGTCTCACGCCATTCCGAGTCCGGCGTACGAAGTTGGCCAGCCCCACCTCCCAAGGCTATAGCCCACCCGTTTTTGTGGCCTTTTCCCGCTGGACGAACTTGGCGACCCGGCCTTCGGGCGGTTATTTTTGGGTGCGGCTGTGTCCGCGGCCTATTTTTGGCACACGGAGGCCCCTCACAAAGTCTCGCACCATTCCGAGTCCGGCGGACGAAGTTGGCCAGCCCCACCCCCCAAGGCTATAGCCCACCCGTTTTTGTGGCCTTTTTCCGCTTGAAGAACTTGGCGCCCCGGCCTTCGGGTGGTTATTTTTGGGCGCGTCTGTGCCCACGGCCTATTTTTTGGCACACAGAGGGCCATTTCAAAGTCTCGCGCCATTCCAAGTCCGGCGGACGAAGTTGACCAGCCCCACCCGCCAAGGCTATAGCCCACCCGTTTTTGTGGCCTTTTTCCGCTGGACGAACTTGGCGCCCCGGCCTTCGGGCGGTTTTTTTTTGGCGCGGCTGTGTCCGCGGCCTATTTTTGGCACACGGAGGACCCTCGCAAAGTCTCGCACCATTCCGAGTCCGGCGGACGAAGTTGGACAGCCCCACCCCCCAAAGCTATAGCCCACCCGTTTTTGTGGCCTTTTTCCGCTGGACGAACTTGGCGCCCCGGCCTTCGGGCGGTTATTTTTGGGCGCGGCTGTGCCCGCGGCCTATTTTTGGCACACGGAGGGCCATTTCAAAGTCTCACGCAATTCCGAGTCCGGCGGACGAAGTTGACCAGCCCCACCCGCCAAGGCTATAGCCCACCCGTTTTTGTGGCCTTTTTCCGCTGGACGAACTTGGCGCCCCGGCCTTCGGGCTGTTATTTTTGGGCGCGGCTGTGCCCGAGGCCTATTTTTGGCACACAGAGGACCCTCGCAAAGTCTCGCGCCATTCCGAGTCCGGCGGACAAAGTGGGCCAGCCCCACCCCCCAAGGCTATAGCCCACCAGTTTTTGTGGCCTTTTTCCGCTGGACGAACTTGGCGCCCCGGCCTTCGGGTGGTTATTTTTGGATGCGGCTGTGCCCGCGGCCTATTTTTGGCCCACGGAGGCCCCTTACAAAGTCTCGCGCCATTCCGAGTCCGGCGGACGAAGTTGGCCAGCCCCACCTCCCAAGGCTATAGCCCACCCGTTTTTGTGGCCTTTTTCCGCTGGACGAACTTGGCGACCCGGCCTTTGGGCGGTTATTTTTGGGTATGGCTGTGTCCGCGGTCTATTTTTGGCACACGGAGGCCCCTCACAAAGTCTCGCACCATTCCGAGTCCGGCGGACGAAGTTGGCCAGCCCCACCCCCCAAGGCTATAGCCCACCCGTTTTTGTGGCCTTTTTCCGCTGGAAGAACTTGGCGCCCCGGCCTTCGGGATGTTATTTTTGGGCGCGGCTGTGCCCGAGGCCTATTTTTGGTACACGGAGGCCCCTCGCAAAGTCTCGCACCATTCCGAGTCCGGCGGACGAAGTTGGCCAGCCCCACCCCCCAAGGCTATAGCCCACCCGTTTTTGTGGCCTTTTTCCGCTGGAAGAACTTGGCGCCCCGGCCTTCGGGATGTTATTTTTGGGCGCGGCTGTGCCCGCGGCCAATTTTTGGCCCATGGAGGCCCCTCGCAAAGTCTCGCACCATTCCGAGTACGGCGCACGAAGTTGGCCAGCCCCACCTCCCAAGGCTATAGCCCACCTGTTTTTGTGGCCTTTTTCCGCTGGACGAACTTGGCGCCCCGGCCTTCGGTCGGTTATTTTTGGGCGCGGCTGTGCCCGCGGCCTATTTTTGGCACAGGGAGGGCCATTTCAAAGTCTAACGCAATTCCGAGTCCGGCGGACGAAGTTGACCAGCCCCACCCGCCAAGGCTATAGCCCACCCGTTTTTGTGGCCTTTTTCCGCTGGACGAACTTGGCGCCCCGGCCTTCGGGCTGTTATTTTTGGGCGCGGCTGTGCCCGAGGCCTATTTTTGGCACACAGAGGACCCTCGCAAAGTCTCGCGCCATTCCGAGTCCGGCGGACAAAGTGGGCCAGCCCCACCCCCCAAGGCTATAGCCCACCAGTTTTTGTGGCCTTTTTCCGCTGGACGAACTTGGCGCCCCGGCCTTCGGGTGGTTATTTTTGGATGCGGCTGTGCCCGCGGCCTATTTTTGGCCCACGGAGGCCCCTCACAAAGTCTCGCGCCATTCCGAGTCCGGCGGACGAAGTTGGCCAGCCCCACCTCCCAAGGCTATAGCCCACCCGTTTTTGTGGCCTTTTCCCGCTGGACGAACTTGGCGACCCGGCCTTCGGGCCGTTATTTTTGGGTACGGCTGTGTCCGCGGCCTATTTTTGGCACACGGAGGCCCCTCACAAAGTCTCGCACCATTCCGAGTCCGGCGGACGAAGTTGGCCAGCCCCACCCCCCAAGGCTATAGCCCACCCGTTTTTGTGGCCTTTTTCCGCTTGAAGAACTTGGCGCCCCGGCCTTCGGGTGGTTATTTTTGGGCGCGGCTGTGCCCGCGGCCTATTTTTGGCACACAGAGGGCCATTTCAAAGTCTCGCGCCATTCCAAGTCCGGCGGACGAAGTTGACCAGCCCCACCCGCCAAGGCTATAGCCCACCCGTTTTTGTGGCCTTTTTTCCGCTGGACGAACTTGGCGCCCCGTCCTTCGGGCGGTTATTTTTTGGCGCGGCTGTGTCCGCGGCCTATTTTTGGCACACGGAGGACCCTCGCAAAGTCCTGTGCCATTCCGAGTCCGGCGGACGAATTTGGCCAGCCCCACCCCCCAAAGCTATAGCCCACCCGTTTTTGTGGCCTTTTTCCGCTGGACGAACTTGGCGCCCCGGCCTTCGAGCGGTTATTTTTGGGCGCGGCTGTGTCCGCGGCCTATTTTTGGCACACGGAGGACCCTCGCAAAGTCTCGCACCATTCCGAGTCCGGCGTACGAAGTTGGCCAGCCCCACCTTCCAAGGTTATAGCCCACCCGTTTTTGTGGCCTTTTTCCGCTGGACGAACTTGGCGCCCCGGCCTTCGGGCGGTTATTTTTGGGCGCGGCTGTGCCCGCGGCCTATTTTTGGCACACGGAGGGCCATTTCAAAGTCTCACGCAATTCCGAGTCCGGCGGACGAAGTTGACCAGCCCCACCCGCCAAGGCTATAGCCCACCCGTTTTTGTGGCCTTTTTCCGCTGGACGAACTTGGCGCCCCGGCCTTCGGTCTGTTATTTTTGGGCGCAGCTGTGCCCGCGGCCTATTTTTGGCACACAGAGGACCCTCGCAAAGTCTCGCGCCATTCCGAGTCCGGCGGACGAAGTTGGCCAGCCCCACCCCCCAAGGCTATAGCCCACCCGTTTTTGTGGCCTTTTTCCGCTGGACGAACTTGGCGCCCCGGCCTTCGGGTGGTTATTTTTGGATGCGGCTGTGCCCGCGGCCTATTTTTGGCACACGGAGGCCCCTCGCAAAGTCTCGCGCCATTCCGAGTCCGGCGGACGAAGTTGGCCAGCCCCACCCCCCAAGGCTATAGCCCACCCGTTTTTGTGGCCTTTTTCCGCTGGACGAACTTGGCGCCCCGGCCTTCGGGCGGTTATTTTTGGGCGCGGCTGTGCCCGCGGCCTATTTTTGGCACACGGAGGCCCCTCGCAAAGTCTCGCACCATTCCGAGTCCGGCGGACGAAGTTGGCCAGCCCCACCCCCCAAGGCTATAGCCCACCCGTTTTTGTGGCCTTTTTCCGCTGGACGAACTTGGCGCCCCGGCCTTCGGGCTGTTATTTTTGGGCGCGGCTGTGCCCGCGGCCTATTTTTGGTACACGGAGGCCCCTCGCAAAGTCTCGCACCATTCCGAGTCCGGCGGACGAAGTTGGCCAGCCCCACCCCCCAAGGCTATAGCCCACCTGTTTTTGTGGCCTTTTTCCGCTGGACGAACTTGGCGCCCCGGCCTTCGGGCGGTTATTTTTGGGCGCGGCTGTGCCCGCGGCCTATTTTTGGCACACGGAGGGCCATTTCAAAGTCTCACGCAATTCCGAGTCCGGCGGACGAAGTGGGCAAGCCCCACCCCCCAAGGCTATAGCCCACCAGTTTTTGTGACCTTTTTCTGCTGGACGAACTTGGCGCCCCGGCCTTCGGGCTGTTATTTTTGGGCGCGGCTGTGCCCACGGCCTATTTTTGGCACACGGAGGACCCTCGCAAAGTCTCGCGCCATTCCGAGTCCGGCGGACGAAGTTGGCCAGCCCCACCCCCCAAGGCTATAGCCCACCCGTTTTTGTGGCCTTTTTCCGCTGGACGAACTTGGCGCCCCGGCCTTCAGGTGGTTATTTTTGGATACGGCTGTGCCCGCGGCCTATTTTTGGCCCAGGGAGGCCCCTCACAAAGTCTCGCACCATTCCGAGTCCGGCGGACGAAGTTGGCCAGCCCCACCCCCCAAGGCTATAGCCCACCCGTTTTTGTGGCCTTTTTCCGCTGGAAGAACTTGGCGCCCCGGCCTTCGGGCGGTTATTTTTGGGCGCGGCTGTGCCCGCGGCCTATTTCTGGCACACAGAGGGCCATTTCAAAGTCTCACGCAATTCCGAGTCCGGCGGACGAAGTTGACCAGCCCCACCCGGCAAGGCTATAGCCCACCCGTTTTTGTGGCCTTTTTCTGCTGGACGAACTTGGCGCCCCGGCCTTCGGGCTGTTATTTTTGGGCGCGGCTGTGCCCGAGGCCTATTTTTGGTACACGGAGGCCCCTCGCAAAGTCTCGCGTCATTCCTAGCCCGGCGGATGAAGTTGGCCAGCCCCACCCCCCAAGGCTATAGCCCACCCGTTTTTGTGGCCGTTTTCCGCTGGACGAACTTGGCGCCTTGGCCTTCGGGCAGTTATTTTTGGCCGCGGCTGTGGCAGCGGTCGATTTTTGGTACACGGAGGCCCCTCGCAAAGTCTCGCACCATTCCGAGTCCGGCGGACGAAGTTGGCCAGCCCCACCTTCCAAGGTTATAGCCCACCCGTTTTTGTGGCCTTTTTCTGCTGGACGAACTTGGAGCCCCGGCCTTCGGGCTGTTATTTTTGGGCGCGGCTGTGCCCGAGGCCTATTTTTGGCACACAGAGGGCCATTTCAAAGTCTCGCGCCATTCCAAGTCCGGCGGACGAAGTTGACCAGCCCCACCCGCCAAGGCTATAGCCCACCCGTTTTTGTGGCCTTTTTTCCGCTGGACGAACTTGGCGCCCCGGCCTTCGGGAGGTTATTTTTGGGCGCGGCTGGGCCCGCGGCCGATTAAGTTCGGACGGTGGCCCAACGCAAAGTCTCGCGCCATTCCGAGTCCGGCGGACGAAGTTGGCCAGCCCCTCCCCCCAACGCTATAGCCCACCCGTTTTTGTGGCCTTTTTCCGCTGGACGAACTTGGCTACCCAGCCTTCGAGCGGTTATTTTTGGACGTGGCTGTGCCCGCGGCCTATTTTTGGCACACGGAGGGCCCTCGCAAAGTCTCGTGCCATTCCGAGTCCGGCGGACGAAGTTGGCCAGCCCCACCTCCCAAGGCTATAGCCCACCCGTTTTTGTGGCCTTTTTCCGCTGGACGAACTTGGCGCCCCGGCCTTCGGGCTGTTATTTTTGGGCGCGGCTGTGCCCGAGGCCTATTTTTGGCACACAGAGGACCCTCGCAAAGTCTCGCGCCATTCCGAGTCCGGCGGACAAAGTGGGCCAGCCCCACCCCCCAAGGCTATAGCCCACCCGTTTTTGTGGCCTTTTTCCGCTGGACGAACTTGGCGCCCCGGCCTTCGGGTGGTTATTTTTGGGCGCGGCTGTGCCCACGGCCTATTTTTGGTACACGGAGGCCCCTCGCAAAGTCTCGCACCATTCCGAGTCCGGCGGACGAAGTTGGCCAGCCCCACCTTCCAAGGTTATAGCCCACCCGTTTTTGTGGCCTTTTTCTGCTGGACGAACTTGGAGCCCCGGCCTTCGGGCTGTTATTTTTGGGCGCGGCTGTGCCCGAGGCCTATTTTTGGTACACGGAGGCCCCTCGCAAAGTCTCGCGTCATTCCTAGCCCGGCGGATGAAGTTGGCCAGCCCCACCCCCCAAGGCTATAGCCCACCCGTTTTTGTGGCCGTTTTCCGCTGGACGAAATTGGCGCCTTGGCCTTCGGGCAGTTATTTTTGGGCGCGGCTGTGCCCGCGGCCGATTTTTGGTACACGGAGGCCCCTCGCAAAGTCTCGCACCATTCCGAGTCCGGCGGACGAAGTTGGCCAGCCCCACCTTCCAAGGTTATAGCCCACCCGTTTTTGTGGCCTTTTTCCGCTGGACGAACTTGGCGCCCCGGCCTTCGGGCGGTTATTTTTGGACGCGGCTGTGCCCGCGGCCTATTTTTGGCACACGGAGGGCCATTTCAAAGTCTCACGCAATTCCGAGTCCGGCGGACGAAGTTGACCAGCCCCACCCGCCAAGGCTATAGCCCACCCGTTTTTGTGGCCTTTTTCCGCTGGACGAACTTGGCGCCCCGGCCTTCGGTCTGTTATTTTTGGGCGCAGCTGTACCCGCGGCCTATTTTTGGCACACAGAGGACCCTCGCAAAGTCTCGCGCCATTCCGAGTCCGGCGGACAAAGTGGGCCAGCCCCACCCCCCAAGGCTATAGCCCTCCAGTTTTTGTGGACTTTTTCCGCTGGACGAACTTGGCGCCCCGGCCTTCGGGTGGTTATTTTTGGATACGGCTGTGCCCGCGGCCTATTTTTGGCCCACGGAGGCCCCTCACAAAGTCTCGCACCATTCCGAGTCCGGCGGACGAAGTTGGCCAGCCCCACCCCCCAAGGCTATAGCCCACCCGTTTTTGTGGCCTTTTTCCGCTGGAAGAACTTGGCGCCCCGGCCTTCGGGTGGGTATTTTTATGCGCGGCTGTGCCAACGGCCTACTTTTGGCACACGGAGGCCCTCGCAAAGTCTCGCGCCATTCCGAGTCCGGCGGACGAAGTGGGCCAGCCCCTCCCCCCAAGGCTATAGCCCACCCATTTTTTGGCCATTTTTGCGGGGGACGAACATGGGGACTGGACCTTCGGGCACTTATTTTTGGGCGCGGCTGTGCCCGCGGCCTATTTTTGGCACACGGAGGTACCTCGCAAAGTCTCGTGCCATTCCGAGTCCGGCGGACGAAGTTGGCCAGCCCCCCTCCCCAAGGCTATAGCCCACCCATTTTTGTGGCCTTTTTCAGCTGGACTAACTTGGCGCCCCGGCCTTCGGGCGGGTATTTTTGATGCGGCTGTGCCGCGGCGTCTATTTTGGCACACGGAGGGCCCTCACAAAGTCTCGCGCCATTCCGAGTCCGCGGACGAAGTTGGCCAGCCCCACCACCCAAGGCTATAGCCCACCCGTTTTTGAGGCCTTTTTCCGCTGGGACGAACTTGGCGCCCGGCCTTCGGGCGGTTATTTTTGGCGCGGCTGTGCCCACGGCCTATTTTTGGAACACGGAGGCCCATATCAAAGTCTCGCACGCCATTCCAAGTCCGGCGGATGAAGTTGGCCAGCCCCACCCCCAAGGCTATAGCCCACCCGCGTTTTTGTGGCCTTTTTCCGCTGGACGAACTTGGCGCCTTGGCCTTCGTGCGGTTATTTTTGGGCGCGGCTGTGCCCTGCCTATTTTTGGCACGCTGGAGGCCATTCGCAAAGTCTCGCGCCATTCCGAGTCCGCTGACGAAGTTGGCCAGCCCGTCCCCCCAAGGCTATGGCCCACCCGTTTTTGCGGCCTTTTTTCCGCTGGGGTTTGGGGCGCCCGACCTTCGGAGGTTATTTTTGGCGCGGCTGTGCCCGCGGCCTATTTTTGGCATCACGGAGGCTGCTCGCAAAGTCTCGCCCCATTCCGAGTCCGGAGGAAGTTGGCCTGACCCTCCCCAAGGCTATAGCCCACCCGTTTTTGGCCATTTTTCCGCTGGACGGTTTGGGCGCCCGAGCCTCGGCGGTTATTTTTGGGCGCGGCTACGTCTGCGGCCTATTTTTGGCACACCGAGGGCCCTCGCAAAGTCTCACGCCATTCCCAGTCCGGCGGACGAAGTTGGCCAGCCCCACCCCCGAAGGCTATAGCCCACCCGTTTTTGTGGCCTTTTTCCGCTGGACGAACTTGGCGCCCCGACCTTCGGGAGGTTATTTTTGGGCGCGGCTGGGCCCGCGGCCAATTTTTGGCCCATGGAGGCCCCTTGCAATGTCTCGCGCCATTCCGAGTCCTGCGGATGAAGTTGGCCAGACCCACCTCCCAAGGCTATAGCCCACCCGTTTTTGTGGCGTTTTTCCGCTGGACGAACTTGGCGCCCCGGCCTTTGGACGGTTATTTTTGGGCGCGGCTGTGTCCGCGGCCTATTTTTGGCACACGGAGGCCCCTCGCAAAGTCTCGCGCCATTCCGAGTCCAGCGGACAAAGTTGGCCAGCCACACCCCCCAAGGCTATAGCCCACCCGTTTTTGTGGCCCTTTTCCGCTGGACGAACTTGGCGCCCCGGCCTTCGTACAGTTAATTTTGGGTGCGGCTGTGCCCGCGGCCTATTTTTGGCACGCGGAGGCCGCTCGCAAAGTCTCGCCCCATTTCGTGTCCGGCGGACGAAGTTGGCCAGCCCCTCCCCCCAAGGCTATAGCCCACCCATTTTTGGCCATTTTTCCGCTGAGGGTTTGGGCGCGCCGACCTTCAGGGGGTTATTTTTGGGCGCGGCTCTGCCCGCGGCCTATTTTTGGCACGCAGAGGCCGCTCGCAAAGTCTCGCCCCATTCCGAGTCCGGCGGACGAAGTTGGCCAGCCCCTCCCCCCAAGGCTATAGCCCACCCATTTTTTGGCCATTTTTCCGCTGGGGGGTTTGGGCACGCCTACCTTTCGGGGGGTTATTTTCGGGCGAGGCTGTGCCCGCGGCCTATTTTTGGCACGCAGAGGGCGCTCGCAAAGTCTCGCCCCATTCCGAGTCCGGCGGACGAAGTTGTCCAGCCCCTCCCCCCAAGGCTATAGCCCACCCGTTTTTTGGCCGTTTTTCCGCTGGACGAACTTGGCGCCCCGGCCGTCGGGTCGATATTTTTGGGCGCGGCTGTGCCCGCGGCCTATTTTTGGCACGCGGATGCCGCTCGCAACGTCTCGCCCCATTCCGAGTCCGGCGGACGAAGTTGGCCAGCCCCTCCCCCCAAGGATACAGCCCACCCGTTTTTGTGGCCTTTTTCCGCTGGACGAACTTGGCGCCCCGGCCTTCGGGCGGGTATTTTTGGGAGCGTCTGTGGCCGTGGCCTATTTTATACACACAGTGGCGCCTCGCAAAGTCTCGCACCATTCGGAGTCCGGCGGACAAAGTTGGCCAGCCCCACCACCCAAGGCTATAGCCCACCCATTTTTGTGGCCTTTTTCCGCTGGACTAACTTGGCGCCCCGGCCTTCGGGCGGGTATTTTTGGGCGCGGCCATGCTTTCGGCCTATTTTTGTCACACGGAGGCGCCTCGTAAAGTCTCCCGCCATTCCGAGTCCGGCGGACGAAGTTGGCCAGCCCCACCACCCAAGGCTATAGCCCACCCGTTTTTGTGGCCTTTTTCCGCTGGACTAACTTGGCGCCCCGGCCTTCGGGCGGGTATTTTTGGGCGCGGCCATGCTTTCGGCCTATTTTTGTCACACGGAGGCGCCTCGTAAAGTCTCACGCCATTCCGAGTCCGGCGGACGAAGTTGGCCAGCCCCACCACCCAAGGCTAAAGCCCATCCGTTTTGTGGCCTTTTTCCGCTGGACGGTTTTGGCGCCCGGCCTTCGAGGGGTATTTTTGGGCACGGCTGTGCTTTCGGCCTATTTTTGTCACACGGAGGCGCTCGCAAAGTCTCGCGCCATTCCGAGTCCGGGGCGGACGAAGTTGGCCAGCCCCCACCCCCAAGGCTATAGCCCACCCGCTTTTTGTGGCCATTTTCCGCTGGATGAACTTGGCGCCCCGGCCTTCGCGCGGTTATTTTTGGGCGCGGCTGTGCCCGGGTCCTATTTTTGGCACACGGAGGCCGCTCGCAAAGTCTCGCGCCATTCCGAGTCCTGCGGACGAGGTTGGCCTGCCCCACCCCCATGGCTATAGCCCACCCGCTTTTGTGGCCATTTTTTCCGCTGGAAGAACTTGGCGCCCCGGCCTTCGGGCGGTTATTTTTGGGCGCGGCTGTGCCCGGGGCCTATTTTTGGTACACGAAGGCCGCTCGTAAAGTCTCGCGCCATTCCGAGTCCGCGGACGAGTTGGCCAGCCCTAACCCCCAAGGCTATAGCCCACCCATTTTTTTGTGGCCTTTTTCCGCTGGACGAACTTGGCGCCCGGCCTTCGGCGGTTATTTTTGGGCGCGGCTGTGCCGGGGCCTATGTTTGCCACACGGAGGCGCCTCGCAAAGTCTCGCGCCATTCCGAGTCCGGCGGACGAAGCCGGCCAGCCCCACCCCCCCAGCCTATAGCCCACCCGACACGCCGGCCTTCCTCCGCTGGACGAACTTGGCGCCCCGGCCTTCGGGCGGTTATTTTTGGGCGCGGCTGTGCCCTGGGCCTATTTTTGGCACACGGAGGCCGCTCGCAAAGTCTCGCGCCATTCCGAGTCCGGCGGACGAAGTTGGCCAGCCCCACCCCCCAAGGCTATAGCCCACCTGTTTTTGTGGCCTTTTTCCGCTGGGAGAACTTGGCGCCTGGGCCTTCGGGCGGTTTATTTTTGGCGCGGGTTGTGCCTGGGGCTTATTTTGGTACACGGAGGCTTCTCGCAAAGTCTCGCGCCATTCCGAGTCCGGCGGACGAAGTTGGCCAGCCCCAACCCCCAAGGCTATAGCCCACCCGTTTTTGTGGCCTTTTTCCGCTGGACGAACTTGGCGCCCCGGCCTTCGGGCGGTTATTTTTGGGCGCGGCTGTGCCCGGTGCTTATTTTTGGCACACGGAGGCCGCTCGCAAAGTCTCGCCCCATTCCGAGTCCGGCGGACGAAGTTGGCCAGCCCCTCCCCCCGAGGCAATAGCCCACCCGTTTTTTGGCCATTTTTCCGCTGGACGAACTTTGCGCCCCGGCCTTCGGGCGGTTATTTTTGGGCGCGGCTGTGTCCGGGGCCTATTTTTGGCACACGGAGGCCGCTCGCAAAGTCTCGCGCCATTCCGAGTCCGGCGGACGAAGTTGGCCAGCCCCACCCCCCAAGGCTATAGCCCACCCGTTTTTGTGGCCTTTTTCCGCTGGACAAACTTGGCGCCCCGGACTTCGGGCGGTTATTTTTGGGCGCGGCTGTGCCCGGGGCCTATTTTTGGTATACGAAAGCCGTTCGCAAAGTCTCGCCCCATTCCGAGTCCGGCGGACGAACTTGGCCAGCCCCTCCCCCCAAGGCTATAGCCCACCCGTTTTTTGGCCATTTTTCCGCTGGGGGGTTTGGGCGCGCCGACCTTCGGGCGGTTATTTTTAGGCGCGGCTGTGCCCACCGCCTATTTTTTGCACGCGGAGGCCGCTCGCGAAGTCTCGCCCTATTCCGAGTCCGGCGGACGAAGTTGGCCATCCCCTCCCCCCAAGGCTATAGCCCACCTGTTTTTTGGCCATTTTTCCGCTGGATGAACTTGGCGCCCCGGCCTTCGGGCAGTTATTTTTGGTCGCGGCTGTGCCCGGGGCCTATTTTTGGCACGCGGAGGCCGCTCACAAAGTCTTGTCCCATTCCGAGTCCGGCGGACGAAGTTGGCCAGCCCCTCCCCCCAAGGCTATAGTCCACCCGTTTTTTGGCCATTTTACCGCTGGACGAACTAGGTGCCCCGGCTTTCGGGCGGTTATTTTTGGGCGCGGCTATGCCTGTGGCCTATTTTTGGCACGCGGAGGCCGCTCGGAAAGTCTAGCCCCATTCACAGTCCGGCGGACGAAGTTGGCCAGCCCCTGCCCCCAAGGCTATATCCCACCCTTTTTATGGCCATTTTCCCGCTGGACGAACTTGGCGCCCCGGCCTTCGGGCAGTTATTTTTGGGCGCGGCTGTGCCCGTGGCCTATTGTTGGCACGCGGAGGCCGCTCATAAAGTCTCGCCCCATTCCCAGTCCGGCGGACGAAGTTGGCCAGCCCCTCCCCCCAAGGCTATAGCCCACCCTTTTTATGGCCATTTTTCCGCTGGACGAACTTGGCGCCCCGGCCTTCGGGCGGTTATTTTTGTTAGTAATATGCCCTAAAGGCCAATCAAATGGTGTTTGTTTGTTTAGGGAATTATTGTATTTGAATAGCATTTTGATATTTATTAAAATGGCAAAGTTATCAATATTCATAAAGTAATTTAATGAATATAGTCCAAGAAGTAAAATAGTTAAGGAACACATTCTCGAGTTTGTCGAGAATATGAAACGTGCATCCTTTGTACTATACTTCTAAAATAGTTCCTGGTGGTGGATTTATGATTGGACATTATAAATTCCTATAAACACTAGTATGTGTTATGACTCCTTATGGTATGTGATACTAAAAGGATGGTGAGTTTCATATCATTGACATGAGATGTCAAGTCAAACACATAGGTACTTGTTGAGAGAACGAGTTTACTGAACTTGACCAAATATAGTAAGTCATATGGTTTTGAGTGTTAATGGCTTATTATACATTGTATTAGACACTATGTTTAGTAATGGTCTTTAGACCTGAGGCATAACAGATGTCTTATACATAGACATCTCTGATATGTGAAAGCATAACGATTGATTCCTAATCACGGAAGAGATCTAGCAATAGCTGTCATGGTTGGCTATGTATGAAGACAAGTGTATGGCCAATATGGAATTCATCACTTTGTAATATACAAAAAGGATGTCCCTATGAGATAATATGAATTGGCATGAGAAATCCTTCGCCAAGGTGAAATATATTTGAAGGAGTTCAAATTATATTTTCATGTCAAGTTCATTTAGATTTATTTTGAGATAAAGCATAAGTGCTTAACATAATAAACCATAAGCCGTGCTTTTCTCTGGACATGGATGATGAAGAGACCAAGACATAGAGATACAATGGAATAGGTTCTATAGATCCAACAATTCTTGTTATTTGGATGGTTGTGATATACTGCTAGGTGTCACTCATGACTTATAGAAACCTTAAGATCAATATTGGTAAAGCGTATTATCAATGCATCTTAAGGTCATTAGAAGAGTTCTAATTGATGACTAAAGAGTTTAGCATCATTTAATGAATAAAGAGTTATCATTAAAATAGTTCTACTACCTTATAACTAAGAACCTAAAAGGTCACACACTAAATAGAAATGAAAAGGAGTTACTAGAAAATGAGAAGTTAAATTTCCTAATTTTAGGAAAATCAATATTTATATTATAATTCATTAAGAATGAATATATATATATAAATATATCTTAAATATGATTTAAGATAGAAATTTAAATGTTCCATAAATAGTTTAAGGAACAAAATAAATTTCGTAAATCCTCCATTAAACATTATGTAATATCGAGCACGTAAAATGACCATTTTGGACATGTTCGGGTTCATATATGATTATGGACTTCTAGACCAATTTTGGGTTTAGAATTTTGGGCTTTTATTGGATCTAATATGGATTAAGAGAAAGCATTAGAACATGTCACAAAATGAGCCCACATTTAACCATTTGATTTGATCAAAATGGGGTTAATTAATTAATTCCGAAATTAATTAATTTAGCTATTTATTTAATTGATTAAATAATTTATTTAAGTGATAAGATCACTTTCAATAAATAATAGCTAAGTGGATGGGTCCAGCACATGATAATGTTTGGTGCCATTATTATACATAATGGGAGCTTTATTTGTGGGGATGAATCATCATGAGCTAGCATTCATGTTTCTTCATTATCTCTCTCATTTCAAAACAAAATTTCGAGATTCCAAATCCTCTGAACTCCTAGAACATTTCTAAGTGTGGAATAATTAGAGGCATCACAATTGGGGTGCTTAAAGGATCTCAGATCGTGGCAAAACAGAAGCTGTTCGTGCAGAGCTCTACTTTCTGGACAGTGTTCGTAGCTTGCTGTTTTCAGTCGTTTTCTCCTACCTCACGAAGTCTTTTTCGAAACTTCAAGTGAGGTAATTAAACTTCAATATTTCCTCTTGATTTTCGTTTTTGAATGAAGCCGATCCGAGGTTTCTAGAGCTTCCGCCGTCCGTTTTAATTTTACTGCGCAAAAGTTGCGATTTTAGGAACCTCATGGACAAATGTTGTCCTTCAATTTTTGGGCGCGGCTGTGCCCGCGACCTATTTTTGGCACACGGAGGCCGCTCGCAAAGTCTCACCCCATTCCGAGTCCGGCGGACGAAGTTGGCCAGCCCCTCCCCCCGAGGCAATAGCCCACCCGTTTTTTGGCCATTTTTCCGCTGGACGAACTTTGCGCCCCGGCCTTCGGGCGGTTATTTTTGGGCGCGGCTGTGCCCGTGGCCTATTTTTGGCACGCGAAGGCTGATTGCAAAGTCTTGCCCCATTCCGAGTCCGGCGGACGAAGTTGGCCAGCCCCTCCCCCCAAGGCTATAGCCCACCCGTTTTTGTGGCCTTTTTCCGCTGGACTAACTTGGCGCCCCGGCCTTCGGGCGGGTATTTTTGGGCGCGGCCATGCTTTCGGCCTATTTTTGTCACACGGAGGCGCCTCGTAAAGTCTCACGCCATTCCGAGTCCGGCGGACGAAGTTGGCCAGCCCCACCACCCAAGGCTAAAGCCCATCCGTTTTTGTGGCCTTTTTCCGCTGGACGAACTTGGCGCCCCGGCCTTCGAGCGGGTATTTTTGGGCACGGCCGTGCTTTCGGCCTATTTTTGTCACACGGAGGCGCCTCGCAAAGTCTCGCGCCATTCCGAGTCCGGCGGACGAAGTTGGCCAGCCCCACCCCCCAAGGCTATAGCCCACCCGTTTTTGTGGCCATTTTCCGCTGGATGAACTTGGCGCCCCGGCCTTCGCGCGGTTATTTTTGGGCGCGGCTGTGCCCGGGTCCTATTTTTGGCACACGGAGGCCGCTCGCAAAGTCTCGCGCCATTCCGAGTCCGGCGGACGAAGTTGGCCAGCCCCACCCCCCATGGCTATAGCCCACCCGTTTTTGTGGCCTTTTTCCGCTGGACCAACTTGGCGCCCCGGCCTTCGGGCGGTTATTTTTGGGCGCGGCTGTGCCCGGGGCCTATTTTTGGTACACGAAGGCCGCTCGTAAAGTCTCGCGCCATTCCGAGTCCGGCGGACGAAGTTGGCCAGCCCCACCCCCCAAGGCTATAGCCCACCCGTTTTTGTGGCCTTTTTCCGCTGGACGAACTTGGCGCCCCGGCCTTCGGGCGGTTATTTTTGGGCGCGGCTGTGCCCGGGGCCTATTTTTGGCACACGGAGGCCACTCGCAAAGTCTCGCGCCATTCCAAGTCCGGCGGACGAAGTTGGCCAGCCCCACCCCCCAAGGCTATAGCCCACCCGTTTTTGTGGCCTTTTTCCGCTGGACGAACTTGGCGCCCCGGCCTTCGCGCGGTTATTTTTGGGCGCGGCTGTGCCCGGGGCCTATTTTTGGCACACGGAGGCCGCTCGCAAAGTCTCGCGCCATTCCGAGTCCGGCGGACGAAGTTGGCCAGCCCCTCCCCCCGAGGCAATAGCCCACCCGTTTTTTGGCCATTTTTCCGCTGGACGAACTTTGCGCCCCGGCCTTCGGGCGGTTATTTTTGGGCGCGGCTGTGTCCGGGGCCTATTTTTGGCACACGGAGGCCGCTCGCAAAGTCTCGCGCCATTCCGAGTCCGGCGGACGAAGTTGGCCAGCCCCACCCCCCAAGGCTATAGCCCACCCGTTTTTGTGGCCTTTTTCCGCTGGACAAACTTGGCGCCCCGGCCTTCGGGCGGTTATTTTTGGGCGCGGCTGTGCCCGGGGCCTATTTTTGGTATACGAAAGCCGTTCGCCAAGTCTCGCCCCATTCCGAGTCCGGCGGACGAACTTGGCCAGCCCCTCCCCCCAAGGCTATAGCCCACCCGTTTTTTGGCCATTTTTCCGCTGGGGGGTTTGGGCGCGCCGACCTTCGGGCGGTTATTTTTAGGCGAGGCTGTGCCCACCGCCTATTTTTTGCACGCGGAGGCCGCTCGCGAAGTCTCGCCCTATTCCGAGTCCGGCGGACGAAGTTGGCCATCCCCTCCCCCCAAGGCTATAGCCCACCTGTTTTTTGGCCATTTTTCCGCTGGATGAACTTGGCGCCCCGGCCTTCGGGCAGTTATTTTTGGTCGCGGCTGTGCCCGGGGCCTATTTTTGGCACGCGGAGGCCGCTCACAAAGTCTTGTCCCATTCCGAGTCCGGCGGACGAAGTTGGCCAGCCCCTCCCCCCAAGGCTATAGTCCACCCGTTTTTTGGCCATTTTACCGCTGGACGAACTAGGTGCCCCGGCTTTCGGGCGGTTATTTTTGGGCGCGGCTATGCCTGTGGCCTATTTTTGGCACGCGGAGGCCGCTCGCAAAGTCTTGCCCCATTCTGAGTCCGGCGGACGAAGTTGGCCAGCCCCTGCCCCCAAGGCTATATCCCACCCTTTTTATGGCCATTTTCCCGCTGGACGAACTTGGCGCCCCGGCCTTCGGGCAGTTATTTTTGGGCGCGGCTGTGCCCGTGGCCTATTTTTGGCACGCGGAGGCCGCTCATAAAGTCTCGCCCCATTCCCAGTCCGGCGGACGAAGTTGGCCAGCCCCTCCCCCCAAGGCTATAGCCCACCATTTTTTTGGCCATTTTTCCGCTGGACGAACTTGGCGCCCCGGCCTTCGGGCGGTTATTTTTGTTAGTAATATGCCCTAAAGGCCAATCAAATGGTGTTTGTTTGTTTAGGGAATTATTGTATTTGAATAGCATTTTGATATTTATTAAAATGGCAAAGTTATCAATATTCATAAAGTAATTTAATGAATATAGTCCAAGAAGTAAAATAGTTAAGGAACACATTCTCGAGTTTGTCGAGAATATGAAACGTGCATCCTTTGTACTATACTTCTAAAATAGTTCCTGGTGGTGGATTTATGATTGGACATTATAAATTCCTATAAACACTAGTATGTGTTATGACTCCTTATGGTATGTGATACTAAAAAGGATGGTGAGTTTCATATCATTGACATGAGATGTCAAGTCAAACACATAGGTACTTGTTGAGAGAACGAGTTTACTGAACTTGACCAAATATAGTAAGTCATATGGTTTTGAGTGTTAATGGCTTATTATACATTGTATTAGACACTATGTTTAGTAATGGTCTTTAGACCTGAGGCATAACAGATGTCTTATACATAGACATCTCTGATATGTGAAAGCATAACGATTGATTCCTAATCACGGAAGAGATCTAGCAATAGCTGTCATGGTTGGCTATGTATGAAGACAAGTGTATGGCCAATATGGAATTCATCACTTTGTAATATACAAAAAGGATGTCCCTATGAGATAATATGAATTGGCATGAGAAATCCTTCGCCAAGGTGAAATATATTTGAAGGAGTTCAAATTATATTTTCATGTCAAGTTCATTTAGATTTATTTTGAGATAAAGCATAAGTGCTTAACATAATAAACCATAAGCCGTGCTTTTCTCTGGACATGGATGATGAAGAGACCAAGACATAGAGATACAATGGAATAGGTTCTATAGATCCAACAATTCTTGTTATTTGGATGGTTGTGATATCCGCTAGGTGTCACTCATGACTTATAGAAACCTTAAGATCAATATTGGTAAAGCGTATTATCAATGCATCTTAAGGTCATTAGAAGAGTTCTAATTGATGACTAAAGAGTTTAGCATCATTTAATGAATAAAGAGTTATCATTAAAATAGTTCTACTACCTTATAACTAAGAACCTAAAAGGTCACACACTAAATAGAAATGAAAAGGAGTTACTAGAAAATGAGAAGTTAAATTTCCTAATTTTAGGAAAATCAATATTTATATTATAATTCATTAAGAATGAATATATATATATAAATATATCTTAAATATGATTTAAGATAGAAATTTAAATGTTCCATAAATAGTTTAAGGAACAAAATAAATTTCGTAAATCCTCCATTAAACATTATGTAATATCGAGCACGTAAAATGACCATTTTGGACATGTTCGGGTTCATATATGATTATGGACTTCTAGACCAATTTTGGGTTTAGAATTTTGGGCTTTTATTGGATCTAATATGGATTAAGAGAAAGCATTAGAACATGTCACAAAATGAGCCCACATTTAACCATTTGATTTGATCAAAATGGGGTTAATTAATTAATTCCGAAATTAATTAATTTAGCTATTTATTTAATTGATTAAATAATTTATTTAAGTGATAAGATCACTTTCAATAAATAATAGCTAAGTGGATGGGTCCAGCACATGATAATGTTTGGTGCCATTATTATACATAATGGGAGCTTTATTTGTGGGGATGAATCATCATGAGCTAGCATTCATGTTTCTTCATTATCTCTCTCATTTCAAAACAAAATTTCGAGATTCCAAATCCTCTGAACTCCTAGAACATTTCTAAGTGTGGAATAATTAGAGGCATCACAATTGGGGTGCTTAAAGGATCTCAGATCGTGGCAAAACAGAAGCTGTTCGTGCAGAGCTCTACTTTCTGGACAGTGTTCGTAGCTTGCTGTTTTCAGTCGTTTTCTCCTACCTCACGAAGTCTTTTTCGAAACTTCAAGTGAGGTAATTAAACTTCAATATTTCCTCTTGATTTTCGTTTTTGAATGAAGCCGATCCGAGGTTTCTAGAGCTTCCGCCGTCCGTTTTAATTTTACTGCGCAAAAGTTGCGATTTTAGGAACCTCATGGACAAATGTTGTCCTTCAATTTTTGGGCGCGGCTGTGCCCGCGACCTATTTTTGGCACACGGAGGCCGCTCGCAAAGTCTCACCCCATTCCGAGTCCGGCGGACGAAGTTGGCCAGCCCCTCCCCCCGAGGCAATAGCCCACCCGTTTTTTGGCCATTTTTCCGCTGGACGAACTTTGCGCCCCGGCCTTCGGGCGGTTATTTTTGGGCGCGGCTGTGCCCGTGGCCTATTTTTGGCACGCGAAGGCTGATTGCAAAGTCTTGCCCCATTCCGAGTCCGGCGGACGAAGTTGGCCAGCCCCTCCCCCCAAGGCTATAGCCCACCCGTTTTTTGGCCATTTTTCCGCTGGACGAACTTGGCGCCCCGGCCTTCGGGTGATTATTTTTGGGTGCGGCTGTGCCTGCGGCCTATTTTTGGCTCGCGGAGGCCGCTCGCAAATCCTCGCCCCATTCCGAGTCCAGCGGATGAAGTTGGCCAGCCCCTCCCCCCAAGGCTATAGCCCACCCGTTTTTTGGCCATTTTTCCGCTGGACGAACATGGCGCCCCGGCCTTCGGGCGGTTATTTTTGGGCGCAGCTGCGCCCGCGTCCTATTTTTGGCACGCGGAGGCCGCTCGCAAAGTCACGCCCCATTCCGATTCCGGCGGACGAAGTTGGCCAGCCCCTCCCCCCAAGGCTATAGCCTACCCGTTTTTTGGCCATTTTTCTGCTGGGGGGTTTGGGTGCCTCGACCTTTGGGCGGTTATTTTTGGGTGCGGCTGTGCCCGCGGCCTATTTTTGGCACGTGGAGGCCGCTCGCAAAGTCTCGCCCCATTCCGAGTCCGGCGGGCGAAGTTGGCCAGCCCCTCCCCCCAAGGCTATAGCCCACCCATTTTTTGGCCATTTTTCCGCTGGACGAACTTGGCGCCCCGGCCTTCGGGTGATTATTTTTGGGCGCGGCTGTGCCTGCGGCCTATTTTTGGCTCGCGGAGGCCACTCGCAAAGTCTCACCCCATTCCGAGTCCGGCGGACGAAGTTGGCCAGCCCCTCCCCTTAAGGCTATCGCCCACCCGTTTTTTGGCCATTTTTCCGCTGGACGAACTTGGCGCCCCGGCCTTCGGGTGATTATTTTTGGGCGCGGCTGTGCCTGCGGCCTATTTTTGGCTCGCGGAGGCCGCTCGCAAATCCTCGCCCCATTCCGAGTCAAGCGGACGAAGTTGGCCAGCCCCTCCCCCCAAGGCTATAGCCCACCCGTTTTTTGGCCATTTTTCCGCTGAGGGGTTTAGGCGCGCCGACCTTTGGGCGGTTATTTTTGGGTGCGGCTAGGCCCGTGTCCTATTTTTGGCACGCGGAGGCCACTCGCAAAGTCTCGCCGCATTCCAAGTCCGGCGGACGAAGTTGGCCAGCCCCTCTCCCCAAGGCTATAGCCCACCCGTTTTTTGGCCATTTTTTCGCTGGACGAACTTGGCGCCCCGGCCTTCGGTCGGTTACTTTTGGGCCCGGCTGTGCCCGCAGCCTATTTCTGGCACGCGGAGGCCGCTCGCAAAGTCTCGCGCCATTCCGAGTCCGGCGGACGAAGTTGGCCAGCCCCTCCCCCCAAGGCTATAGCCCACCCGTTTTTTGGCCATTTTTCCGCTGGACGAACTTGGCGCCCCGGCATTCGGGCGGTTATTTTTGGGCGCGGCTGTGCCTGTGGCCTATTTTTGTCACGCGGAGGCCGTTCGCAAAGTTTCGACCCATTCCGAGTCCGGCGGATGAAGTTGGCCAGCCCCTCCCCCCAAGGCTATAGCCCACCCGTTTTTTGGCCATTTTTTCGCTGGACAAACTTGGCGCCCCGGCCTTTGGGCGGTTATTTTTGGGCGCGGCTGTGTTCGCGGCCTATTTTTGGCATGCGGAGGCCGCTCGCAAAGTCTCACCCCATTCCGAGTGCAGCGGACGAAGTTGGCCAGCACCTCCCCCCAAGGCTATAGCCCACCCGTTTTTTGGCCATTTTTCCGCTGGACGAACTTGGCGCCCCGGCATTCGGGAGGTTATTTTTGGGTGCGGCTGTGCCTGCGGCCTATTTTTGTCACGCGGAGGCCGTTCGCAAAGTTTCGACCCATTCCGAGTCCGGCGGATGAAGTTGGCCAGCCCCTCCCCCCAAGGCTATAGCCCACCCGTTTTTTGGCCATTTTTTCGCTGGACGAACTTGGCGCCCCGTCCTTTGGGCGGCTATTTTTGGGCGCGGCTGTGTCCGCGGCCTATTTTTGGCACGCGGAGGCCGCTCGCAAATTCTCGCCCCATTCCGAGTGCAGCGGACGAAGTTGGCCAGCCCCTCCCCCCAAGGCTATAGCCCACCCGTTTTTTGGCCATTTTTCCGCTGGACGAACTTGGCGCCCCGGCCTTCGGGCGGTTATCTTTGGGCGCGGCTGTGCCCGCGGCCTATTTTTAGACGCGGAGGCCACTCGCAAAGTCTCGCCCCATTCCGAGTCCGGCGGACGAAGTTGGCCAGCCCCTCCCCCCAAGGCTATAGCCCACCCGTTTTTTGGCCATTTTTCCGCTGGACGAACTCGGCGCCCCGGCCTTCGGGCGGTTATTTTTGGACGCGGCTGTGGATGCGGCCAATTTTTGGTACGCGGAGGCCGCTCGCAAAGTCTCGCCCCATTCCGAGTCCGGCGGACGAAGTCGGCCCGCCCCTCCCCCCAAGGCTATAGCCCACCCGTTTTTTGGCCATTTTTCCGCTGGACGAACTCGGCGCCCCGGCCTTCGGGTGGTTATTTTTTTGCGCGTCTATGCCCGTGGCCTATTTTTGGCACGCGGAGGACACTCGCAAAGTGTCGCCCCCATCCGAGTCCGGCGGACGAAGTTGGCCAACCCCTCCCCCCAAGTCTATAGCCCACCCGTTTTTTGGCCATTTTTCCGCTGGACGAACTTGGCGCCCCGGCCATCGGGCGGTTATTTTTGGGTGCGGCTGTGCCCGCGGCCTATTTTTGGCACGCGGATGCCGCTCGCAAAGTCTCGCCCTATTCCGAGTCCAGCGGACGAAGTTGGCCAGCCCCTCCCTCCAAGGCTATAGCCCACCCGTTTTTTAGCCATTTTTCCGCTGGGGGGTTTGGACGCGCAGACCTTCGGGTGGTTATTTTTGGGCGCGTCTATGCCCGTGGCTTATTTTTGGCACGCGGAGGCCGCTCGGAAAGTGTCGCCCCCTTCCGAGTCCGGCGGACGAAGTAGGCCAACCCCACCCCCAAGTCTATAGCGCACCCGTTTTTTGGCCATTTTTCCGCTGGACGAACTTGGCGGGCCGGCCTTCGGGCGGTTATTTTTGGGCACGGCTGTGCCCCGGCCTATTTTTGGCACGCGGATGCCGCTCGCAAAGTCTCACCCTATTCCGAGTCCGGCGGACGAAGTTGGCCAGCCCCTCCCTCCAAGGCTATAGCCCACCCGTGTTTTAGCCATTTTTCCGCTGGGGGGTTTGGGCGCGCAGACCTTCGGGAGGTTATTTTTGGGTACGGCTGTATCCGCGGCATATTTTAGGCGCCCAGAGGTGGCTCGCAAAGTCTCGCCCCATTACGAGTCCGGCGGACGAAGTTGGCCAGCCCCTCCCCCCAAGGGTATAGCCCACCCGTTTTTTGGCCATTTTTCCGTTGGACGAACTTGGCGCCCCGGCCTTCGGGTGGTTATTTTTGGACGCGGCTGTGCCCGTGGCCTATTTTTGACACGCGGAGGCCGCTTGCAAAGTCTCGCCCCATTCCGAGTCCGGCGGATGAAGTTGGGCAGCCCCTCCCCCCAAGGCTATAGCCCACCCGTTTTTTGGCAATTTTTCCGCTGGACGAACTTGGCGCCCCGGCCTTCGGGTGGTTATTTTTGGGCGCGGCTGTGCCTGTGGCCTATTTTTGGCACGCAGAGGCCGCTCGCAAAGTCTCCGCCCATTCCGAGTCCGGCGGACGAAGTTGGCCAGCCCCTCCCCCCAAGGCTCTAGCCCACCCGTTTTTTGGCCATTTTTCCGCTGGATGAACTTGGCGCTCCGGCCTTCGGGCGGTTATTTTTGGGCGCGGCTGTGCACGCGGCCTATTTTTGACACGCGGAGGCCGCTCACAAAGTCTCACCCCATTCCGAGTCCGGCGGACGAAGTTGGCCAGCCCCTCCCCCCAAGGCTATAACCCACCCGTTTTTTGGCCATTTTTCCGCTGGACGAACTTGGCGCCCCGGCCTTCGGGCGGTTATTTTTGGACGCGGCTGTGCACGCAGCCTATTTTTGACACGCGGAGGCCGCTCGCAAAGTCTCACCCCATTCCGAGTCCGGCGGACGAAGTTGGCCAGCCCCTCCCTCCAAGGCTATAACCCACCCGTTTTTTGGCCATTTTTCCGCTGGACGAACTTGGCGCCCCGGCCTTCGGGCAGTTATTTTTGGGTACGGCTGTGCCCGCGGACTATTTTTGGCACGCGGAGGCTGCTCGCAAAGTCTCTGCCCATTCCGAGTCCGGCGGACGAGGTTGGCCAGCCCCTCCCCCCAAGGCTATAGCCCACCCGTATTTTGGCCATTTTTCCACTGGGGGGTTTGGGCGCAATGACCTTTGGGGGGTTATTTTTGTGTACGGCTGTGCCCGTGGCCATTTTTTGGCACGCGTAGGCCGCTCGCAAAGTCTCCCCCCATTCCGAGTCCGGAGGACGAAGTTGGCCCGCCCATCCCCCCAAGGCTATAGCCCACCCATTTTTTGGCCATTTTTCCGCTGGGGGGTTTGGGCGAGCCGACCTTCGGGCGGTTATTTTTGGACGCGGCTGTGCCCATGGCCTATTTTTGGCACGCGGAGGCCGCTCGCAAAGTCTCGCACAATTCCGAGTCCGGCGGACGAAGTTGGCCAGCCCCACCCCCCAAGGCTATAGCCCACCCGTTTTTGTGGCCTTTTTCTGCTGGACGCATTTGACGCCCCGGCCTTCGGGCGGTTATTTTTGGGCGCGGCTGTGCTCGGGGCCTATTTTTGGCACACGGAGGCCGCTCGCAAAGTCTCGCGCCATTCCGAGTCCGGGGGACGAAGTTGGCAAGCCCCACCCCCCAAGGCTATAGCCCACCCGTTTTTGTGGCATTTGGACGAACTTGGCGCCCCGGCCTTCGGGCGGTTATTTTTGGGTACGGCTGTGTCCGGGCCTATTTTTGGCACACGGAGGCTGCTCGCAAAGTCTCGCGCCATTCCGAGTCCGGCGGACGAAGTTGGCCGGCCCAATACCCCAAGGCTATAGCCCACCCGTTTTTGTGGCCTTTTTCCGCTGGACGAACATGGCGCCGCGTACTTCGGGCGGGTATTTTTTAGCGCGGCTTTGCCCGCGGTCAATTTTTGGCACACGGAGGCGCCTCGCAAAGTCTCGCGCCATTCCGAGTCCGGCGGACGAAGTTGGCCAGCCCCACCCCCCAAGGCTATAGCCCACCCATTTTTGTGCCCTTTTTCCGCTGGACGAACTTGGCGCCTCGGCCTTCGGGCGGGTATTTTTGGGCGCGGCTGTGCCCGCGGCCTATTTTTGGCACACAGAGGCACCTTGCAAAGTGTCGCGCCATTCCTAGTCCGGCGGACGAAGTTGGCCAGCCCCACCCCCCAAGGCTATAGCCCACCCGTTTTTGTGGCCTTTTTCCGCTGGACGAACTTCCTGCCCCGGCCTTCGGGCGGCTATTTTTGGGCGCGGCTGTGCCCGCGGCTTATTTTTGGCCCACGGAGGCACCTCGCAAGGTCTCGCGCAATTCCGAGTCCGGCGGACGAAGTTGGCCAGCCCCACCCCCCAAGGCTATAGCCCACCCGTTTTTGTGGCCTTTTTCCGCTGGACGAACTTCGCGCCCCGGCCTTCGGGCGGGTATTTTTTGGCGCGGCTGTGTCCGCGGCCTATTTTTGGCACGCGGAGGTGTCTCGCAAAGTCTTGCGCCATTCAGAGTCCGGCGGACGAAGTTCGCCAGCCCCACCCCCCAAGGCTATAGCCTACCCGTTTTTGTGCCCTTTTTCCGCTGGACGAACCTGGCACCCCGGCCTTCGGGCGGCTATTTTTGGGCATGGCTGTGCCCGCGGCCTATTTTTGGCACACGGAGGTGCCTCGCAAAGTCTAGCACCATTCCGAGTCCGGCGGACGAAGTGGGCCAGCCCCACCCCCCGACGCTATAGCCCACCCGTTTTTGTGCCGTTTTTCCGCTGGACGAACTTGGCCCCCCGGCCTTCGGGCGGGTATTTTTGGGTGCGGCTGTCCCTGCGGCCTATTTTTGGCACACGGAGGAACCTCGCAAAGTCTCACGCCATTCCAAGTCCTGCGGACGAAGTTGGCCCGCCACACCCCCTAAGGCTATAGTCCACCCGTTTTTGTGGCCTGTTTCCGCTGGACGAACTTGGTGCCCCGGCCTTTGGGCGGGTATTTTTGGGCGCGGCTGTGCCCGCGGCCTATTTTTGGCACACGGAGGCGCCTCACAAAGTCTTGCGCCATTCCGAGTCCGGCGGACGAAGTTGGCCAGCCCCACTCCCTAAGGCTATAGCCCATCTGTTTTTGTGGCCTTTTTCCGCTGGATGAACTTGGCGCCCCGGCCTTCGGGCGGGTATTTTTGGGCGCGGCTGTCCCTGTGCCCTATTTTTGGCACACGGAGGTACCTCGCAAAGTCTCACGCCATTCCGAGTCCTGCGGATGAAGTTGGCCAGCCCCACCCCCTAAGGCTATAGTCCACCCGTTTTTGTGGCCTTTTTCCGCTGGACGAACTTGGCGCCCCGGCCTTCGGGCCGGTATTTTTGGGCGCGTCTGTGCCCGCGGCCTATTTTTGGCACACGGAGATGCCTCGTAAAGTCTCAGGCCATTCCCAGTCTGGCGGACGAAGTTGGCCAGCCCCACCCCCCAAGGCTATAGCCCACCCGTTTTTGTGGCCTTTTTCCGCTGGACGAACGTGGCGCCCCGGTCTTCGGGCTGTTATTTTTTAGCGCGGCTGCGCCCGCGGTCTATTTTTGGCACACGGAGGCGCCTCGCAAAGTCTCGCGCCATTCCGAGTCCGGCGGACGAAGTTGGCCAGCCCCACCCCCCAAGGCTATAGCCCACCCGTTTTTGTGGCCTTTTTCCGCTGGACGAACGTGGCGCCCCGGCCTTCGGGCTGTTATTTTTTAGCGCGGCTGCGCCCACGGTCTATTTTTGGCACACGGAGGCGCCTCGCAAAGTCTCGCGCCATTCCGAGTCCGGCGGACGAAGTTGGCCAGCCCCACCCCCCAAGGCTATAGCCCACCCATTTTTGTGCCCTTTTTCCGCTGGACGAACTTGGCGCCTCGGCCTTCGGGCGGGTATTTTTGGGCGCGGCTGTGCCCGCGGCCTATTTTTGGCACACGGAGGCACCTTGGAAAGTGTCGCGCCATTCCTAGTCCGGCGGACGAAGTTGGCCAGCCCCACCCCCCAAGGCTATAGCCCACCCGTTTTTGTGGCCTTTTTCCGCTGGACGAACTTCCTGCCCCGGCCTTTGGGCGGCTATTTTTGGGCGCGGCTGTGCCCGCGGCTTATTTTTGGCACACGGAGGCACCTCGCAAGGTCTCGCGCAATTCCGAGTCCGGCGGACGAAGTTGGCCAGCCCCACCCCCCAAGGCTATAGCCCACCCGTTTTTGTGGCCTTTTTCCGCTGGACGAACTTCGCGCCCCGGCCTTCGGGCGGGTATTTTTTGGCGCGGCTGTGTCCGCGGCCTATTTTTGGCACGCGGAGGTGCCTCGCAAAGTCTTGCGCCATTCAGAGTCCGGCGGACGAAGTTCGCCAGCCCCACCCCCCAAGGCTATAGCCTACCCGTTTTTGTGCCCTTTTTCCGCTGGACGAACCTGGCACCCCGGCCTTCGGGCGGCTATTTTTGGGCATGGCTGTGCCCGCGGCCTATTTTTGGCACACGGAGGTGCCTCGCAAAGTCTAGCGCCATTCCGAGTCCGGCGGACGAAGTGGGCCAGCCCCACCCCCCGACGTTATAGCCCACCCGTTTTTGTGCCGTTTTTCCGCTGGACGAACTTGGCCCCCCGGCCTTCGGGTGGGTATTTTTGGGCGCGGCTGTGACCGCGGCTTATTTTTGGCACACGGAGGCGCCTCGCAAAGTCTCGCGCCATTCCGAGTCCGGCGGACAAAGTTGGCCAGCCCCACCCCCCAAGGCTATAGCCCACCCGTTTTTGTGGCCATTTTCCGCTGGACGAACTTGGCGCCCCGGCCTTCGGGCGGGTATTTTTGGGCGCGGCTATGCCCACGGCCTATTTTTGGCACACGGAGGCGCCTCGCAAAGTCTCGCGCCATTCCGAGTCCGGCGGACGAAGTTGGCCAGCCCCATCCCCCAAGGCTATAGCAAACCTGTTTTTGTGGCCATTTTCCGCTGGATGAACTTGGCGCCCCGGCCTTCGGGCTGGTATTTTTGGGCGCGGCTGTGCCCGCGGTCTATTTTTGGCACACGGAGGCGCCTCGCAAAGTCTCGCGCCATTCCGAGTCCAGCGGACGAAGTTGGCCAGCCCCACCCCCCAAGGCTATAGCCCACCCGTTTTTGTGCCCTTTTTCCGCTGGACGAACTTGGCGCCCCGGCCTTCGGGCGGGTATTTTTGGACGCGGCTGTGCCCGCGGCCTATTTTTGGTACACGGAGGCACCTCGCAAAGTCTCGCGCCATTCCGAGTCCGGCGGACGAAGTTGGCCAGCCCCACCCCCCAAGGCTATAGCAAACCCGTTTTTGTGCCCATTTTCCGCTGGACGAACTTGGCGCCCCGGCCTTCGGGCGGATATTTTTGGGCGCGGCTGTGCCCGCGGTCTATTTTTGGCACACGGAGGTGCCTCGCAAAGTCTCGCGCCATTCCGAGTCCGGCGGACGAAGTTGGCCAGCCCCACCCCCCAAGGCTATAGCCCACCCGTTTTTGTGGCCTTTTTCCGCTGGACGAATGTTGTGCAAATTTTAATGTACTCGCAAGCGCACGAATCTATTGTAGTATAGACTAATGGTGACGAGTGTCGATCCCACCCGTTTTTTGGCCATTTTTCCGTTGGGGGGTTTGGGCGTGCCGACCTTTGGGGGTTTATTTTTGGGCGCGGCTGTGCCCATGGCCTATTTTTGGCACGCGGAGGCAGCTCGCAAAGTCTCGCCCCATTCCGAGTCCGGCGGACGAAGTTGGCCAGCTCCTGCCCCCAAGGCTATAGCCCACCCGTTTTTTGGCCATTTTTCTGCTGGACGAACTTGGCGCCCCGGCCTTCGGGGGGTTATTTTTGGCCGTGGCTGTGTCCACGGCCTATTTTTGGCACACAAAGGCCGCTCGGAAAGTCTCGCCCCATTCCGAGTCCGTCGGACGAAGTTGGCCAGCCCCCCCCAGGCTATAGCCCACCTGTTTTTTGGCCATTTTTTCGCTGGACGAACTTGGTGCCCCGGCCTTCGGGCGGTTATTTTTGGGTACGGCTGTGCCCTCGGCCTATTTTTGGCATGCGGAGGCTGCTCGCAAAGTCTCGTCCCATTCCGAGTCCGGCGGACAAAGTTGGCCAGCCCCTCCCCCCAAGGCTATAGCCCACCCGTTTTTTGGCCATTTTTCCGCTGGGGGGTTTGGGCGCGCCGACCTTCGGGGGGTTATTTTTGGGCGCGGCTGTGCCCGTGGCCTATTTTTGGCACCCGGAGGCCGCTCGCAAAGTCTCGCCATATTCCGAGTCCGGCGGACGAAGTTGGCCAGCCCCTCCCCCCAAGGCTATAGCCCACCCGTTTTTTGGCCATTTTTCCGCTGGGGGGTTTGGGCGCGCCGACCTTCGGGGGGTTATTTTTGGGTGCGGCTGTGCCTGTGGCCTATTTTTGGCACCCGGAGGCCGCTCGCAAAGTCTCGCCATATTCCGAGTCCGGTGGACGAAGTTGGCCAGCCCCTCCCCCCAAGGCTATAGCCCACCCGTTTATTGGCCATTTTTCCGCTGGGGGGTTTGGGCGCGCCGATCTTCGGGGGGTTATTTTTGGGCACGGCTGTGCCCGTGTCCTATTTTTGGCAAGCGGAGACCGCTCGCAAAGTCTCGACCCATTCTGAGTCCGGCGGACGAAGTTGGCCAGTCCCTCCCCCCAAGGCTATAGCCCACCCGTTTTTTGGCCATTTTTCCGCTGGGGGGTTTGGGCGCGCCGACCTTCGGGGGGTTATTTTTGGGCGCGGCTGTGCCCGTGGCCTATTTTTGGCACCCGGAGGCCGCTCGCAAAGTCTAGCCATATTCCGAGTCCGGCGGACGAAGTTGGCCAGCCCCTCCCCCCAAGGCTATAGCCCACCCGTTTTTTGGCCATTTTTCCGCTGGGGGGTTTGGGCGCGCCGACCTTCGGGGGGTTATTTTTGGGCGCGGCTGTGCCCGTGGCCTATTTTTGGCACACGGAGGTGCCTCGCAAAGTCTGGCGCCATTCCGAGTCCGGCAGACGAAGTTGGCCAGCCCCACCCCCCAAGGCGATAGCCCACCTGCTTTTGTGGCCTTTTTCCGCCGGACGAATTTGGCGCCCCGGCCTTCGGGCAGTTATTTTTGGGCGCGCCTGTGCCCGTGGCATATTTTTCGGACACAGAGGCCGCTCGCAAAGTCTCGCCCCATTCCGAGTCCGGCGGATGAAGTTGGCCAGCCCCTCCCCCATAGGCTATTCCCCAACCGTTTTTTGGCCATTTTTCCGCTGGACGAACTTGGCGCCCCGGCCTTCGGGCGGATATTTTTGGGCGCGGCTGTGTCCGCGGCCTATTTTTGGCACACAGAGGTGCCTCACAAAGTCTCGCGCCATTCCGAGTCCGGCGGACGAAGATGGCCTGCCCCACGCCAAGGCGATAGCCCACCTGCTTTTGTGGCCTTTTTCCGCCGGACGAATTTGGCGCCCCGGCCTTCGGGCAGTTATTTTTGGGCGCGGCTGTGCCCATGGCCTATTTTTGGCACGCGGAGGCAGCTCGCAAAGTCTCGCCCCATTCCGAGTCCGGCGGACGAAGTTGGCCAGCTCCTGCCCCCAAGGCTATAGCCCACCCGTTTTTTGGCCATTTTTCTGCTGGACGAACTTGGCGCCCCGGCCTTCGGGGGGTTATTTTTGGCCGTGGCTGTGTCCACGGCCTATTTTTGGCACACGAAGGCCGCTCGGAAAGTCTCGCCCCATTCCAAGTCCGTCGGACGAAGTTGGCCAGCCCCCCCCCCCAGGCTATAGCCCGCCTGTTTTTTGGCCATTTTTTCGCTGGACGAACTTGGTGCCCCGGCCTTCGGGCGGTTATTTTTGGGTACGGCTGTGCCCTCGGCCTATTTTTGGCATGCGGAGGCTGCTCGCAAAGTCTCGTCCCATTCCGAGTCCGGCGGACAAAGTTGGCCAGCCCCTCCCCCCAAGGCTATAGCCCACCCGTTTTTTGGCCATTTTTCCGCTGGGGGGTTTGGGCGCGCCGACCTTCGGGGGGTTATTTTTGGGCGCGGCTGTGCCCGTGGCCTATTTTTGGCACCCGGAGGCCGCTCGCAAAGTCTCGCCATATTCCGAGTCCGGCGGACGAAGTTGGCCAGCCCCTCCCCCCAAGGCTATAGCCCACCCGTTTTTTGGCCATTTTTCCACTGGGGGTTTGGGCGCGCCGACCTTCGGGGTTATTTTGGGTGCGGCTGTGCCTGTGGCCTATTTTTGGCACACGGAGGCCGCTCGCAAAGTCTCGCCCCATTCCGAGTCCGGCGGACGAAGTTGGCCAGCCCCTCCCCCCAAGGCTATAGCCCACCCGTTTATTGGCCATTTTTCCGCTGGGGGGTTTGGGCGCGCCGATCTTCGGGGGGTTATTTTTGGGCACGGCTGTGCCCGTGTCCTATTTTTGGCACGCGGAGACAGCTAGCAAAGTCTCGACCAATTCTGAGTCAGGCGGACTAAGTTGGCCAGTCCCTCCCCCAAGGCTATAGCCCACCCGTTTTTGGCCATTTTTCCGCTGGGGTTTGGGCGCGCCGACCTTCGGGGTTATTTTTGGGCGCGGCTGTGTGCCGTGGCCTATTTTTGGCACCCGGAGGCCGCCGCAAAGTCTAGCCATATTCCGAGTCCGCGGACGAAGTTGGCCAGCCCTCCCCCAAGGCTATAGCCCACCCGTTTTTTGGCCATTTGTCCGCTGGGGGGTTTGGGCGCGCCGACCTTCGGGGGGTTATTTTTGGGCGCGGCTGTGCCCGTGGCCTATTTTTGGCACACGGAGGTGCCTCGCAAAGTCTGGCGCCATTCCGAGTCCGGCAGACGAAGTTGGCCAGCCCCACCCCCCAAGGCGATAGCCCACCTGCTTTTGTGGCCTTTTTCCGCCGGACGAATTTGGCGCCCCGGCCTTCGGGCAGTTATTTTTGGGCGCGCCTGTGCCCGTGGCATATTTTTCGGACACAGAGGCCGCTCGCAAAGTCTCGCCCCATTCCGAGTCCGGCGGATGAAGTTGGCCAGCCCCTCCCCCATAGGCTATACCCCAACCGTTTTTTGGCCATTTTTCCGCTGGACGAACTTGGCGCCCCGGCCTTCGGGCGGATATTTTTGGGCGCGGCTGTGTCCGCGGCCTATTTTTGGCACACAGAGGTGCCTCACAAAGTCTCGCGCCATTCCGAGTCCGGCGGACGAAGATGGCCTGCCCCACGCCAAGGCGATAGCCCACCTGCTTTTGTGGCCTTTTTCCGCCGGACGAATTTGGCGCCCCGGCCTTCGGGCAGTTATTTTTGGGCGCGGCTGTGCCCGCGGCCTCTTTTTGGCACACGGAGGCGCCTCGTAAAGTCTGGCGCCATTCCGAGTCCGCGGACGAAGTTGGCCAGCCCCACCACCCAAGGCCATAGCCCACCCTTTTTTGTGGCCTTTTTCCGCTGGACGAACTTGGCGCCCCGGCCTTCGGGTGGTTATTTTTGGACGCGGCTGTGCTCGCGGCCTATTTTTGGCACACGGAGGTGCCTCGCAAAGTCTGGCGCCATTCCGAGTCCGGCAAACGAAGTTGGCCTGCCCCACGCCAAGGCGATAGCCCACCTGCTTTTGTGGCCTTTTTCCGCCGGACGAATTTGGCGCCCCGGCCTTCGGGCAGTTATTTTTGGGCGCGGCTGTGCCCGCGGCCTCTTTTTGGCACACAGAGGCGCCTCGTAAAGTCTGGCGCCATTCCGAGTCCGCGGACGAAGTTGGCCAGCCCCACCACCCAAGGCCATAGCCCACCCTTTTTTGTGGCCTTTTTCCGCTGGACGAACTTGGCGCCCCGGCCTTCGGGTGGTTATTTTTGGGCGCGGCTGTACTCGCGGCCTATTTTTTGCACACGGAGGTGCCTCGCAAAGTCTGGCGCCATTCCGAGTCCGGCAGACGAAGTTGGCTAGCCCCACCCCCCAAGGCGATAGCCCACCTGCTTTTGTGGCCTTTTTCCGCCGGACGAATTTGGCGCCCCGGACTTCGGGCGGTTATTTTTGTGCGCGGCTGTGCCCGCGGCCTATTTTTGGCACACGGAGGGCCCTCGCAAAGTCTCGCGCCATTCCGAGTCCGCGGACGAAATTGGGCAGCCCCACCACCCAAGGCCATAGCCCACCCTTTTTTGTGGCCTTTTTCCGTTGGACGAACTTGGCGCCCCGGCCTTCGGGTGGTTATTTTTGTGCTCAGCTGTACCCGTGGCATATTTTTGGCACGCGGTGGCCGCTTACAAATTCTCGTCCCATTCCGAGTCCGGCGGACGATGTTGGCCAGCCCCTCCCCCCAAGGCTATAGCCCACCCATTTTTTGGCCATTTTTCCGCTGGGGGGTTTGGGCGCAACGACCTTCGGGGGGTTATTTTTGGGCGCGGCCGTGCCCGTGGCCTATTTTTGGCACACGGAGGTGCCTCGCAAAGTCTGGCGCCATTCCGAGTCCGGCAGACGAAGTTGGCCAGCCCCACCCCCCAAGGCGATAGCCCACCTGCTTTTGTGGCCTTTTTCCGCCGGACGAATTTGGCGCCCCGGCCTTCGGGCAGTTATTTTTGGGCGCGCCTGTGCCCGTGGCATATTTTTCGGACATAGAGGCCGCTCGCAAAGTCTCGCCCCATTCCGAGTCCGGCGGATGAAGTTGGCCAGCCCCTCCCCCATAGGCTATACCCCAACCGTTTTTTGGCCATTTTTCCGCTGGACGAACTTGGCGCCCCGGCCTTCGGGCGGATATTTTTGGGCGCGGCTGTGTCCGCGGCCTATTTTTGGCACACAGAGGTGCCTCACAAAGTCTCGCGCCATTCCGAGTCCGGCGGACGAAGATGGCCTGCCCCACGCCAAGGCGATAGCCCACCTGCTTTTGTGGCCTTTTTCCGCAGGACGAATTTGGCGCCCCGGCCTTCGGGCAGTTATTTTTGGGCGCGGCTGTGCCCGCAGCCTCTTTTTGGCACACGGAGGCGCCTCGTAAAGTCTGGCGCCATTCCGAGTCCGCGGACGAAGTTGGCCAGCCCCACCACCCAAGGCCATAGCCTACCCCTTTTTGTGGCCTTTTTCCGCTGGACGAACTTGGCGCCCCGGCCTTCGGGTGGTTATTTTTGGGCGCGGCTGTGCTCGCGGCCTATTTTTGGCACACGGAGGTGCCTCACAAAGTCTGGCGCCATTCCGAGTCCGGCAAACGAAGTTGGCCTGCCCCACGCCAAGGCGATAGCCCACCTGCTTTTGTGGCCTTTTTCCGCCGGACGAATTTGGCGCCCCGGCCTTCGGGCAGTTATTTTTGGGCGCGGCTGTGCCCGCGGCCTCTTTTTGGCACACGGAGGCGCCTCGTAAAGTCTGGCGCCATTCCGAGTCCGCGGACGAAGTTGGCCAGCCCCACCACCCAAGGCCATAGCCCACCCTTTTTTGTGGCCTTTTTCCGCTGGACGAACTTGGCGCCCCGGCCTTCGGGTGGTTATTTTTGGGCGCGGCTGTGCTCGCGGCCTATTTTTGGCACACGGAGGTGCCTCGCAAAGTCTGGCGCCATTCCGAGTCCGGCAAACGAAGTTGGCCTGCCCCACGCCAAGGCGATAGCCCACCTGCTTTTGTGGCCTTTTTCCGCCGGACGAATTTGGCGCCCCGGCCTTCGGGCAGTTATTTTTGGGTGCGGCTGTGCCCGTGGCCTCTTTTTGGCACACGGAGGCGCCTCGTAAAGTCTGGCGCCATTCCGAGTCCGCGGACGAAGTTGGCCAGCCCCACCACCCAAGGCCATAGCCCACCCTTTTTTGTGGCCTTTTTCCGCTGGACGAACTTGGCGCCCCGGCCTTCGGGTGGTTATTTTTGGGCGCGGCTGTGCTCGCGGCCTATTTTTGGCACACGGAGGTGCCTCGCAAAGTCTGGCGCCATTCCGAGTCCGGCAGACGAAGTTGGCCAGCCCCACCCCCCAAGGCGATAGCCCACCTGCTTTTGTGGCCTTTTTCCGCCGGACGAATTTGGCGCCCCGGCCTTCGGGCGGTTATTTTTGTGCGCGGCTGTGCCCGCGGCCTATTTTTGGCACACGGAGGGCCCTCGCAAAGTCTCGCGCCATTCCGAGTCCGCGGACGAAATTGGGCAGCCCCACCACCCAAGGCCATAGCCCACCCTTTTTTGTGGCCTTTTTCCGTTGGACGAACTTGGCGCCCCGGCCTTCGGGTGGTTATTTTTGTGCTCAGCTGTACCCGTGGCATATTTTTGGCACGCGGTGGCCGCTTACAAATTCTCGTCCCATTCCGAGTCCGGCGGACGATGTTGGCCAGCCCCTCCCCCCAAGGCTATAGCCCACCCATTTTTTGGCCATTTTTCCGCTGGGGGGTTTGGGCGCAACGACCTTCGGGGGGTTATTTTTGGGCGCGGCCGTGCCCGTGGCCTATTTTTGGCACACGGAGGTGCCTCGCAAAGTCTGGCGCCATTCCGAGTCCGGCAGACGAAGTTGGCCAGCCCCACCCCCCAAGGCGATAGCCCACCTGCTTTTGTGGCCTTTTTCCGCCGGACGAATTTGGCGCCCCGGCCTTCGGGCAGTTATTTTTGGGCGCGCCTGTGCCCGTGGCATATTTTTTGGACACAGAGGCCGCTCGCAAAGTCTCGCCCCATTCCGAGTCCGGCGGACGAAGTTGGCCAGCCCCTCCCCCATAGGCTATACCCCAACCGTTTTTTGGCCATTTTTCCGCTGGACGAACTTGGCGCCCCCGCCTTCGGGCGGATATTTTTGGGCGCGGCTGTGTCCGCGGCCTATTTTTGGCACACAGAGGTGCCTCACAAAGTCTCGCGCCATTCCGAGTCCGGCGGACGAAGATGGCCTGCCCCACGCCAAGGCGATAGCCCACCTGCTTTTGTGGCCTTTTTCCGCCGGACGAATTTGGCGCCCCGGCCTTCGGGCAGTTATTTTTGGGCGCGGCTGTGCCCGCAGCCTCTTTTTGGCACACGGAGGCGCCTCATAAAGTCTGGCGCCATTCCGAGTCCGCGGACGAAGTTGGCCAGCCCCACCACCCAAGGCCATAGCCCACCCCTTTTTGTGGCCTTTTTCCGCTGGACGAACTTGGCGCCCCGGCCTTCGGGTGGTTATTTTTGGGCGCGGCTGTGCTCGCGGCCTATTTTTGGCACACGGAGGTGCCTCACAAAGTCTGGCGCCATTCCGAGTCCGGCAAACGAAGTTGGCCTGCCCCACGCCAAGGCGATAGCCCACCTGCTTTTGTGGCCTTTTTCCGCCGGACGAATTTGGCGCCCCGGCCTTCGGGCAGTTATTTTTGGGCGCGGCTGTGCCCGCGGCCTCTTTTTGGCACACGGAGGCGCCTCGTAAAGTCTGGCGCCATTCCGAGTCCGCGGACGAAGTTGGCCAGCCCCACCACCCAAGGCCATAGCCCACCCTTTTTTGTGGCCTTTTTCCGCTGGACGAACTTGGCGCCCCGGCCTTCGGGCGGGTATTTTTGGGCGCGGCTGTGCCCGCGGCCTATTTTTGGTACACAGAGGCACCTCGCAAAGTCTAGCGCCATTCCGAGTCCGGCGGACGAAGATGGCCAGCCCCACCCCCCAAGGCTATAGGCCACCCGTTTTTGTGGCCTTCTTCCGCTGGACGAACTTGGCGCCCCGGCCATCAGGCGGTAATTTTTGGACGCTGCTGTGCCCGCAGCCTATTTTTGGCACACGGAGGTGCCTCGCAAAGTCTCGCGCCATTCCGAGTCCGGCGGACGAAGTTGGCCAGCCCCACCCCCCAAGGCTATAGCCCACCCGTTTTTGTGGCCTGTTTCCGCTGGACGAACTTGGCGCCCCGGCCTTCGGGCGGGTATTTTTGGGCGCGGCTGTACCCGTGGCCTCTTTTTGGCACAAGGAGGGCCCTCGCAAAGTCTCACGCAATTCCGACTGCAGCGGACGAAGTGGGGCAGCCCCAACCCCCAAGGCTATAGCCCACCCGTTTTTGTGGCCTGTTTCCGCTGGACGAACTTGGCGCCCCGGCCATCGGGTGGTAATTTTTGGATGCGGCTGTGCCCGCGGCCTATTTTTGGCACACGGAGTCCCCTCGGAAAGTCTCGCGCCATTCTAAGTCTGGCGGACGAAGTGGGCCAGCCCCACCCCCCAAGGCTATAGCCCACCCGTTTTTGTCGCCTGTTTCCGCTGGACGAACTTGGCGCCCCGGCCTTCGTGCGGGTATTTTTGGGTGCGGCTGTGTCTACGGCCTATTTTTGGCACACGGAGGTGCCTCGTAAAGTCTCGCGCCATTCCGAGTCCGGCGGACGAAGTTGGCCAGCCCCACCCCCCAAGGCTATAGCCCACCCGTTTTTGTGGCCTTTTTCCGCTGAACGAACTTGGCGCCCCGGCCTTCGGGCGGTTATTTTTGGGCGCGGCTGTGCCCGCAGCCTATTTTTGGCATACGGAGGTGCCTCGTAAAGTCTCGCGCCATTCCAAGTCCAGCGGACGAAGTGGGCCAGCCCCACCCCCCAAGGCTATTGCCCACCCGTTTTTGTGGGCTTTTTCCGCTGGACGAACTTGGCGCCCCGGCCTTCGGGTGGTTATTTTTGGGTGCGGCTGTGCCTGCAGCCTATTTTTTGCACACGGAGGACCCTCGTAAAGTCTCGTGCCATTCCGAGTCCGGCGGACGAAGTTGGCCAGCCCCACCCCCCAAGGCTATAGCCCACCCGTTTTTGTGGCCTTTTTCCGCTGGACGAACTTGGCTCCCCGGCCTTCGGGCGGGTATTTTTTGGCGCGGCTGTGCCCGCGGCCTATTTTTTGAACACGGAGGCCCCTCGCAAAGTCTCGTGCCATTCCGAGTCCGGCGGACGAAGTTGGCCAGCCCCACCCCCCAAGGCTATAGCCCACCCGTTTTTGTGGCCTTTTTCCGCTGGACAGACTTGGCGCCCTGGCCTTCGGGTGGTTATTTTTGGGTGCGGCTGTGCCTGTGGCCTATTTTTGGCACACGGAGGCCCCTCGCAAAGTCTCGTGCCATTCCGAGTCCGGCGGACGAAGTTGGCCAGCCCCACCCCCCAAGGCTATAGCCCACCCGTTTTTGTGGCCTTTTTCCGCTGGACGAACTTGGTGCCCCGGCCTTCAGGCGGTTAGTTTTCAGCGAGGCTACGTCCGTGGACTATTTTTGGCACAGGGAGGCCCCTTGCAAAGTCTCGCGCCATTCCGAGTCCGGCGGACGAAGTTGGCCAGCCCCACCCCCCAAGGCTATAGCCCACCCGTGTTTGTGGCCTTTTTCCGCAGGACGGACTTGGCGCCCCGGCCTTCGGGTGGTTATTTTTGGGTGTGGCTGTGCCTGCGGCCTATTTTTTCCACACGGAGGACCCTCGTAAAGTCTCGTGCCATTCCGAGTCCAGCGGACGAAGTGGGCCAGCCCCACCCCCCAAGGCTATTGCCCACCCGTTTTTGTGGCCTTCTTCCGCTGGACGAACTTGGCGCCCCGGCCATCAGGCTGTAATTTTTGGACGCTGCTGTGCCCGCAGCCTATTTTTGGCACACGGAGGCGCCTCGCAAAGTCTCGCGCCATTCCGAGTCCGGCGGACGAAGTTGGCCAGCCCCACCCCCCAAGGCTATAGCCCTCCCGTTTTTGTGGCCTTTTTCCGCTGGACGAACTTGGCGCCCCGGCCTTCGGGCGGGTATTTTTGGGCGCGGCTGTACCCTTGGCCTCTTTTTGGCACAAGGAGGGCCCTCGCAAAGTCTCACGCAATTCTGACTGAAGCGGACGAAGTGGGGCAGCCCCAACCCCCAAGGCTATAGCCCACCCGTTTTTGTGGCCTGTTTCCGCTGGACAAACTTGGCGCCCCGGCCATCGGGTGGTAATTTTTGGATGCGGCTGTGCCCGCGGCCTATTTTTGGCACACGGAGTCCCCTCGGAAAGTCTCGCGCCATTCTAAGTCTGGCGGACGAAGTGGGCCAGCCCCACCCCCCAAGGCTATAGCCCACCCGTTTTTGTCGCCTGTTTCCGCTGGACGAACTTGGCGCCCCGGCCTTCGTGCGGGTATTTTTGGGTGCGGCTGTGTCTACGGCCTATTTTTGGCACACGGAGGTGCCTCGTAAAGTCTCGCGCCATTCCGAGTCCGGCGGACGAAGTTGGCCAGCCCCACCCCCCAAGGCTATAGCCCACCCGTTTTTGTGGCCTTTTTCCGCTGAACGAACTTGGCGCCCCGGCCTTCGGGCGGTTATTTTTGGGCGCGGCTGTGCCCGCAGCCTATTTTTGGCATACGGAGGTGCCTCGTAAAGTCTCGCGCCATTCCGAGTCCAGCGGACGAAGTGGGCCAGCCCCACCCCCCAAGGCTATTGCCCACCCGTTTTTGTGGGCTTTTTCCGCTGGACGAACTTGGCGCCCCGGCCTTCGGGTGGTTATTTTTGGGTGCGGCTGTGCCTGCGGCCTATTTTTTGCACACGGAGGACCCTCGTAAAGTCTCGTGCCATTCCGAGTCCGGCGGACGAAGTTGGCCAGCCCCACCCCCCAAGGCTATAGCCCACCCGTTTTTGTGGCCTTTTTCCGCTGGACGAACTTGGCTCCCCGGCCTTCGGGCGGGTATTTTTTGGCGCGGCTGTGCCCGCGGCCTATTTTTTGCACACGGAGGCCCCTCGCAAAGTCTCGTGCCATTCCGAGTCCGGCGGACGAAGTTGGCCAGCCCCACCCCCCAAGGCTACAGCCCACCCGTTTTTTGGCCATTTTTCCGCTGGACGAATTTGGCGCCCCGGCCTTCGGGCTGTTATTTTTGGTCGCGGCTATGCCCGCGGCCTATTTTTGGCATGTAGAGGCCGTTCGTAGAGTCTCACCCCATTCCGAGTCCGGCAGACGAAGTTGGCCAGCCCCTCCCCCCAAGGCTATAGCCCACCCATTTTTTGGCCATTTTTCCGCTGGGGGGTTTGGGAGCGCCGACCTTCGGGGGGTTATTTTTGGGTGTTTCTGTGCCTATGGCCTATTTTTGGTACGCGGAGGCCGCTCGAAAAGTCTCGCCCCATTCCGAGTCCGGCGGACAAAGTAGGACGGCCCCTCCCCCCAAGGCTATAGCCGACCCGTTTTTTGGCGCCCCGGCCTTCAGGCGGTTATTTTTGGGTGCGGCTGTGCCCGTGTCCTATTTTTGGTATGCGGAGGCCGCTCGAAAAGTCTCGCCCCATTCCGAGTCCGGCGGACGAAGTTGGTCAGCCCCTCCCCCCAAGGCTATAGCCCACCCGTTTTTTGGCCATTTTTCCGCTGGGGGGTTTGGGCGCGTCGACCATCGGGGGGTTATTTTTGGACGCGGCTGTGCCCGCGGCCTATTTTTGGCACACGGAGGCCGCTCGCAAAGTCTCACCCCATTCCGAGTCCGGCGGACGAAGTTGGCCAGCCCCTCCCCCCAACGCTATAGCCCACCCGTTTTTTGGCCATTTTTCCGCTGGGGGGTTTGGGCGCGCCGACCTTCGGGGGGTTATTTTTGGGCGCGGCTGTGCCCGCTGCCTATTTTTGGCACGTGGAGGCCGCTCACAAAGTCTTGCCCCATTCCAAGTCCGGCGGACGAAGTGGGCCAGCCCCTCCCCCCAAGCCTATAGCCCACCCGTTTTTTGGCCATTTGTCCGCTGGACGAACTTGGCGCCCTGGCCTTCGGGAGGTTATTTATGGGCGCGGTTGTGCCTGCTGCCTATTTTTGGCACGCGGAGGCTGCTCGCAAAGTCTCGACCCATTCCGATTCCGGCGGACGAAGTTGGCCAGCCCCTCCCCCCAAGGCTATAGCCCACCCGTTTTTTGGCCATTTTTCCGCTAGGTGTTTTGGGCGCGCCGACCTTCGGGGGGTTATTTTTGGACGCGGCTGTGCCCGCTGCCTATTTTTGGCACGCAGAGGCCGATCGCAAAGTATCATCCCATTCCGGGTCCGGCGGATGAAGTTGGCCAGCCCCTCCCCCCAAGGCTATAGCCCACCCGTTTTTTGGCCATTTTTCCGCTGGACGAACTTGACCCCTCGGCCTTCAGGCGGTTATTTTTGGGCACGGCTCTGCCCACTGCCTATTTCTGGCACGCAGAGGCCGATCGCAAAGTCTCGTCCCATTCCGGGTCCGGCGGATGAAGTTGGCCAGCCCCTCCCCCCAAGGCTATAGCCCACCCGTTTTTTGGCCATTTTTCCGCTGGACGAACTTCGCGCGGTTATTTTTGGGCGCGACTGTGCCCGCGGCCTATTTTTGGCACACGGAGGCCACTCACAAAGTCTCACCCCATTCCGAGTCCGGCGGACGAAGTTGGCCAGCCCCTCCCCCCAAGGCTATAGCCCACCCTATTTTTGGCCATTTTTCCGCTGGGGGGTTAGGGCGCGCCGACCTTCTGGTGGTTATTTTTGGGCGCGGCTGTGCCCGTGGCCTATTTTTGGCATGCAGAGGCCGCTCGCAAAATCTCGTCCCATTCCGAGTCCGGCGGACGAAGTTGGCCAGCCCCTCCCCCCAAGGCTATAGCCCACCCGTTTTTTGGCAATTTTTCCGCTGGACGAACTTGGCGCCCCGGCCTTCGGGCAGTTATTTTTGGGCGCGGCTGTGCCCCCGGCCTTTTTTGGTACGCGGAGGCCGTTCGCAAAGTCTCACCCCATTCCGAGTTCGGCGGACGAAGTTGGCTAGCCCCTCCCCCCAAGCCTATAGCCCACCCGTTTTTTGGCCATTTTTCCGCTGGACGAACTTGGCGCCCTGGCCTTCGGTGGGTTATTTTTGGACGCGGCTATGCCCGCGGCCTATTTTTGGCATGCGGAGGCCACTCGGAAAGTCTCGCCCCATTCCGAGTCCGGCGGACGAAGTCGGCCAGCCCCTGCCCCCAAGGCTATAGCCCACCCGTTTTTTGGCCATTTTTCCGCTGGACGGTTTGGGCGGGCCGACCTTCGGCTGGTTATTTTTGGGCGCGACTGTGCCCGCGGCCTATTTTTGGCACACGGAGGCCGTTCACAAAGTCTCACCCCATTCCGAGTCCGGCGGACGAAGTTGGCTAGCCCCTCCCCCCAAGCCTATAGCCCACCCGTTTTTTGGCCATTTTTCCGCTGGACGAACTTGGCGCCCTGGCCTTCGGGGGGTTATTTTTGGGCGCGGCTATGCCCGCGGCCTATTTTTGGCATGCGGAGGCCGCTCGGAAAGTCTCGCCCCATTCCGAGTCCGGCGGACGAAGTAGGCCAGCCCCTCCCCCCAACGCTATATCCCACCCGTTTTTTGGCCATTTTTCCGCTGGGGGGTTTGGGCGCGCCGACCTTCGGGGGTTTATTTTTTGGCACGGCTGTGTCTGCGGCCTATTTTTGGCACGCGGAGGCCGCTCGCAAAGTCTTGCCCCATTCTGAGTTCGGCGGACGAAGTTGGTCAGCCCCTCCCCCCAAGGCTATAGCCCACCCGTTTTTTGGCCATTTTTCCGCTGGACGAACTTGACCCCCCGGCCTTCGGGCGGTTATTTTTGGGAGCGGCTGTGCCCGCAGCCTATTTTTGGCACACGGAGGTTGTTCGCAAAGTCTCGCCCCATTCCGAGTACGGCGGACGAAGTAGGCCAGCCCCTCCCCCCAAGGCTATAGCCCACCCTATTTTTGGCCATTTTTCCGCTGGGGGGTTATGGCGCGCCGACCTTCTGGTGGTTATTTTTGGGCGCGGCTGTGCCCGTGGCCTATTTTTGGCATGCGGAGGCCGCTCGTAAAATCTCGTCCCATTCCGAGTCCGGCGGACGAAGTTGGCTAGCCCCTCCCCCCAAGCCTATAGCCCACCCGTTTTTTGGCCATTTTTCCGCTGGACGAACTTGGCGCCCTGGCCTTCGGGGGGTTATTTTTGGGCGCGGCTATGCCCGCGGCCTATTTTTGGCATGCGGAGGCCGCTCGGAAAGTCTCGCCCCATTCCGAGTCCGGCGGACGAAGTAGGCCAGCCCCTCCCCCCAACGCTATATCCCACCCGTTTTTTGGCCATTTTTCCGCTGGGGGGTTTGGGCGCGCCGACCTTCGGGGGTTTATTTTTTGGCACGGCTGTGTCTGCGGCCTATTTTTGGCATGCGGAGGCCGCTCGCAAAGTCTTGCCCCATTCTGAGTTCGGCGGACGAAGTTGGTCAGCCCCTCCCCCCAAGGCTATAGCCCACCCGTTTTTTGGCCATTTTTCCGCTGGACGAACTTGACCCCCCGGCCTTCGGGCGGTTATTTTTGGGAGCGGCTGTGCCCGCAGCCTATTTTTGGCACACGGAGGTCGTTCGCAAAGTCTCGCCCCATTCCGAGTACGGCGGACGAAGTAGGCCAGCCCCTCCCCCCAAGGCTATAGCCCACCCTATTTTTGGCCATTTTTCCGCTGGGGGGTTATGGCGCGCCGACCTTCTGGTGGTTATTTTTGGGCGCGGCTGTGCCCGTGGCCTATTTTTGGCATGCGGAGGCCGCTCGTAAAATCTCGTCCCATTCCGAGTCCGGCGGACGAAGTTGGCCAGCCCCTCCCCCCAAGGCTATAGCCCACCCGTTTTTTGGCAATTTTTCCGCTGGACGAACTTGGCGCCCCGGCCTTCGGGCGGTTATTTTTGGGCGCGGCTGTGCCCCCGGCCTATTTTTGGTACACGGAGGCCGCTCGGAAAGTCTCGCCCCATTCCGAGTCCGGCGGACGAAGTCGGCCAGCCCCTGCCCCCAAGGCTATAGCCCACCCGTTTTTTGGCCATTTTTCCGCTGGACGGTTTGGGCGCGCCGACCTTCGGCTGGTTATTTTTGGGCGTGGCTGTGCCCACGGCCTATTTTTGGCACGCGGAGGCAGCTGGCAAAGTCTCGCCCCATTCCGAGTCCGGCGGGCGAAGTTGGCCAGCTCCTCCCCCCAAGGCTATAGCCCACCCGTTTTTTGGCCATTTTTCCGCTCGACGAACTTCGCGCCCCGGCCTTCGGGCGGTTATTTTTGGGTGCGGCTGTGCCCGCGGCCTATTATTGGCACGCGGAGTCCGCTCGCAAAGTCTCGTCCCATTCCGAGTCCGGCGGACGAAGTGGGCCAGCTCCTCCCCTCAAGGCTATAGCCCACCCGTTTTTTGGCCATTTTTCCGCTGGCCGAACTTGGCGCCCCGGCCTTCGGGCGGTTATTTTCGGGCGCGGCTGTGCCCGCGGCCTATTTTTGGCACGCGGAAGCCCCTCGCAAAGTTTCGCCCCATTCCGAGTCCGGCGGACGAAGTTGGCCAGCCCCTCCCCCCAAGGCTATAGCCCACCCGTTTTTTGGCCATTTTTCCGCTGGAGGAACTTGGCGCCCCGGCCTTCGGTCCGTTATTTTTGGGCGCGGCTGTGCCCACATCCTATTTTTGGTACGCGGAGCCCACACGCAAAGTATCGCCCCATTCCGAGTCCGGCGGATGAAGTTGGCCAGCCCCTCCCCCCAAGGCTACAGCCCACCCGTTTTTTGGCCATTTTTCCGCTGGACGAACTTGGCGCCTCGGCGTTCGGGCGGTTATTTTTGGACGCGGCTGTGCCCGCGGCCTATTTTTGGAACGCGGAGGCCGCTCGCAAAGTCTCGTGCCATTCCGCGTCCGGCGGACGAAGTCGGCCAGCCCCACCCCCCAAGGCTATATCCCACCCGTTTTTGTGGCCTTTTTCCGCTGGACGAACTTGGCGCCTCGGCGTTCCGGTGGTTATTTTTGGACCCGGCTGTGCCCGCGGCCTATTTTTGGAACACGGAGTCCCCTCGCAAAGTCTCGCGCCATTCTGAGTACCGCGGACGATGTTGGCCAGCCCCACCCCACAAGGCTATAGCCCACCCGTTTTTGTGGCCTTTTTCCGCTAGACGAACTTGGCGCCCCGGCCGTCGGGCGGTTATTTTTGGGCGCGGCTGTGCCCGCGACCTATTTTTAGCACACGGACAGCCCTCGCAAAGTCTCATACCATTTCGAGTCCGGCGGACGAAGTCGGCCAGTCCCACCCCCCAAGGCTATAGCCCACCCGTTTTTGTGGCCTTTTTCCGCAGGACGAACTTGGCACCCCGGCCTTCGGGCGGTTATTTTTGGGCGCGGCTCTGCCCATGGCCTATTTTTGACACACGGAGAGCCCTCGCAAAGTCTCGCGCCATTCCGAGTCCGGCGGACGAATTTGGCCAGCCCCACCCCCCAAGGCTATAGCCCACCCGTTTTTGTGGCCTTTTTCCGCTGGACGAACATGGCGCCCCAGCCTTCGGGCGGTTATTTTTGGGCGCGGCTCTGCCCAAAGCCTATTTTTGGCACACGGAGGCCCCTCGCAAAGTCTCGCGCCATTCCGAGTCCGGCGGACGAAGTCGGCCAGCCCCACCCCCCAAGGCTATAGCCCACCCGTTTTTGTGGCCTTTATCCGTTGGACGAACTTGTTGCCCCGGCCTTCGGGCGGTTATTTTTGGACGCGGCTGTGCCCGCGGCCTATTTTTGGAACACGGTGGCCCCTCACAAAGTCTCGCGCCATTCTGCGTCCGGCGGACGAAGTTGGCCAGCCCCACCCCCCAAGGCTATAGCCCACCCGTTTTTGTGGCCTTTTTCCGTTGGACGAACTTTGCGCCCCGGCCTTCGGGCGGTTATTTTGGGTACGGCTGTGCCCGTGGCCTATTTTTGGCACACGGAGGCCCCTCGAAAAGTCTCGCGCCATTCTGAGTCCGGCGGACGAAGTTGGCCAGCCCCACCCCCCAAGGCTATAGCCCACCCGTTTTTGTGGCCTTTTTCCGCTAGACGAACTTGGCGCCCCGGCCGTCGGGCGGTTATTTTTGGGATCGGCTGAGCCCGCGGCTTATTTTTTGCACACGGAGGCCCCTCACAAAGTCTCGCGCCATTCCGAGTCCGGCGGACGAAGTAGGCCAGCCCCACCTCGCAAGGCTATAGCCCACCCGTTTTTGTGGCCTTTTTCCGCTGGACGAACTTGGCGCCCCGTCCTTCGGGCGGTTATTTTTGGGCGCGGCTGTGCCCGCGGCCTATTTTTTGGACACGGATGGCCCTCGCAAAGTCTCGTACCATTCCGAGTCCGGCGGACGAAGTCGGCCAGTCCCACCCCCCAAGGCTATAGCCCACCCGTTTTTGTGGCCTTTTTCCGCTGGACGAACTTGGCGCCCCGGCCTTCGGGCGGTTATTTTTGGGCGCGGCTGTGCCCGCGACCTATTTTTAGCACACGGACAGCCCTCGCAAAGTCTCGTACCATTCCGAGTCCGGCGGACGAAGTCGGCCAGTCCCACCCCCCAAGGCTATAGCCCACCCGTTTTTGTGGCCTTTTTCCGCAGGACGAACTTGGCGCCCCGGCCTTCGGGCGGTTATTTTTGGGCGCGGCTCTGCCCGTGGCCTATTTTTGGTACACGGAGGGCCCTCGCAAAGTCTCGCGCCATTCCGAGTCCGGCGGACGAAGTCGGCAAGCCCCACCCCCCAAGGCTATAGCCCACCCGTTTTTGTGGCCTTTTTCCGCTGGACGAACTTGGCGCCCCGGCCTTCGGGCGGTTATTTTTTGTTGCGGCTGTAACCGCGGCCTATTTTCGGCACACGGACGGCCCACGCAAAGTCTCACGCCATTCCGAGTCCGGCGGACGAAGTTGCTCAGCCCCACCTCCCAAGGCTATAGCCCACCCGTTTTTGTGGCCTTTTTCCGCTGGACGAACTTGGCGCCCCGGTCTTCGGGCAGTTATTTTTGGGTGCGGCTTTGCCCGTGGCCTATTTTTGGCACACGGAGGCCCCTCGCAAAGTCTCGCGCCATTCCGAGTCCGGCGGACGAAGTGGGCCAGCCCCACCCCCCAAGGCTATAGAGCACCCGTTTTTGTGGCCTTTTTCCGCTGGACGAACTTGGCGCCCAGGCCTTCGGGCGGTTATTTTTGGACGCGGCTGTGCCCGCGTCCTATTTTTAGCACACGGAGGCCCCTCGTAAAGTCTCGCGCCATTCCGAGTCCGGCGGACGAAGTTGGTCAGCCCCACCTCCCAAGGCTATAGCCCACCCGTTTTTGTGGCCTTTTTCCGCTGGACGAACTTGGCGCCCCGGCCTTCGGGCTGTTATTTTTGGTCGCGGCTGTGCCCGCGTCCTATTTTTGGGACACGGAGGCCCCTCGCAAAGTCTCGCGCCATTCCGAGTCCGGCGGACGAAGTTGGCCAACCCCACCCCCCAAGGCTATAGCCCACCCGTTTTTGTGGCCTTTTTCCGCTGGACGAACTTGGCGCCCCGGCCTTCGGGCGGTTATTTTTTGGCGCGGCTGTGCCGCGGCCTAATTTGGCACACGGAGGCCCCTCTCAAAGTCTCGCGCCATTCCGAGTCCGGCGGACGAAGTTGGCCAGCCCAACCCCCCAAGGCTATAGCCCACCCGTTTTTGTGGCCTTTTTCCGCGGGACGAACTTGGCGGCCCGGCCTTCGGGCGGTTATTTTTGGGCGCGGCTGTGCCCGCGGCCAATTTTTGGCACACGGAGGTCCCTCGTAAAGTCTCGCGCCATTCCGAGTCCGGCGGACGAAGTTGGCCAGCCCCACCCCCCAAGGCTATAGCCCACCCGTTTTTGTGGCCTTTTTTCGCTAAACGAACTTGGCACTCCGGCCTTCGGGCGGTTATTTTTGGGCGGGGCTGTTCCCGCGGACTATTTTTGGTACACGGAGGCCCCTCACAAAGTCTAACGCCATTCCGAGTCCGGCGGACGAAGTGGGCCAGCCCCACCCCCCAAGGCTATAGCCCACCCGTGTTTGTGGCTTTTTTCCGCTGGACGAACTTGTTGTCCCGGCCTTCGGGTGATTATTTTTGGGCGCGGCTGTGGCCGCGGCCTTTTTTTGGCAGACGGAGGGACCTCGCAAAGTCTCGCGCCATTCCGAGTCCGGCGCACGAAGTCGGCCAGACCCACCCGCCAAGGTTATAGCCCACCCGTTTTTGTGGCCTTTTTCCGCTGGACGAACTTGGCGCCCCGGCCTTCGGGCGGTTATTTTTGGGCGCGGCTGTGCCCGCGTCCTATTTTTGGCACACGGAGGCCCCTCGCAAAGTCTCGCGCCATTCCGAATCCGGCAGACGAAGTTGGCCAGCCCAACCCCCCAAGGCTATAGCCCACCCGTTTTTGTGGCCTTTTTCCGCGGGACGAACTTGGCGGGCCGACCTTCGGGCGGTTATTTTTGGGCGCGGCTGTGACCGCGGCCTATTTTTGGCACGCGGAGGCCGCCCGCAAAGTCTCGCCCATTCCGAGTCCGGCGGACGAAGTTGGCCAGCCCCTCCCCCCAAGGCTATAGCCCACCCGTTTTTTGGCCATTTTTCCGCTGGATGAACTTGGCGCCCCGGCCTTCGGGCGGTTATTTTTGGGCGTGGCTGTGCCCACGGCCTATTTTTGGCACACGGAGGCTGCTCGCAAAGTCTCGCCCCATTCCGAGTCCGGCAGACGAAGTGGGCCGGCCCCTCCCCCCAAGGCTATAGCCCGCCCGTTTTTTGGCCATTTTTCCGCTGGACGAACTTGGCGCCCCGGCCTTCGTGCAGTTATTTTTGGGACCGGCTGTGCCCGTGGCCTATTTTTGGCACGCTGAGGCCGTTCGCAAAGTCTCGCCCCATTCCGAGTCGGGCGGACGAAGTTGGCCAGCCCCTCCACCCAAGGCTATAGCCCACCCGTTTTTTGGCCATTTTTCCGCTGGACGAAATTGGCGGCCCAGCCTTCGGGCAGTTATTTTTGGGACCGGCTGTGCCCGCGGCCTATTTTTGGCACGCTGAGGCCGTTCGCAAAGTCTCACCGCATTCCGAGTCGGGCGGACGAAGTCGGCCAGCCGCTCCACCCAAGGCTATAGCCCACCCGTTTTTTGGCCATTTTTCCGCTGGACGAAATTGGCGGCCCAGCCTTCGGGGGGTTATTTTTGGGCGCGGCTGTGCCCGCGGCCTATTTTTGGCACGCGAAGGCCGCTCGTAATGTCTCGCCGCATTCCGAGTTCGGCGGACGAAGTGGGCCAGCCCCTCCCCCCAAGGCTGTAGCCCACCCGTTTTTTGGCCATTTTTCCGCTGGACGAACATGGCGCCCCGGCCTTCGGGCGGTTATTTTGAGGCACGGCTGTCCCCGTGGCATATTTTTGGCACGCGGAGGCTGCCCGCAAAGTCTCGCCCCATTCCGAGTCCGGCGGACGAAGTTGGCCAGCCCCTCCCCCCAAGGCTATAGCCCACCCGTTTTTTGGCCATTTTTCTGCTGGACGAACTTGGTGCCCCGGCCTTCGGGCTGTTATTTTTGGACGCAGCAGTGCCCGCGGCCTAATTTTAGCACGCGGAGGCCGCTCGCAAAGTCTCGCCCCATTGCGAGTCCGGCAGACGAAGTTGGCCAGCCCCTCCCCCCAAGGCTATAGCCCACCCGTTTTTTGGCCATTTTTCCGCTGGACGAACTTGGCGCCCCGGCCTTCGGGCTGTTATTTTTGGGCGCGGCTGTGACCACGGCCTATTTTTGGCACGCGGAGGCCGCTCGCAAAGTCTCGCCCCATTCCGAGTCCGGCGGACGAAGTTGGCCAGCCCCACCCCCCAAGGCTATGGCCCACCCGTTTTTTGGCCATTTTTCTGCTGGGGGGTTTGGGCGCGCCGACCTTCGGGATGTTATTTTTGGGCGCGGCTGTGACCGCGGCCTATTTTTGGCACTCGGAGGCCGCCCGCAAAGTCTCCCCCCATTCCGAGTCCGGCGGACGAAGTTGGCCAGCCCCTCCCCCCAAGGCTATAGCCCACCCGTTTTTTGGCCATTTTTCCGCTGGATGAACTTGGCGCCCCGGCCTTCGGGCGGTTATTTTTGGGCGTGGCTGTGCCCACGGCCTATTTTTGTCACACGGAGGCGGCTCGCAAAGTCTCGCCCGATTCCGAGTCCGGCGGACGAAGTCGGCCGGCCCCTCCCCCCAAGGCTATAGCCCACCCGTTTTTTGACCATTTTTCCGCTGGACGAACTTGGCGCCCCGGCCTTCGGGCAGTTATTTTTGGGACCGGCTGTGCCCGTGGCCTATTTTTGGTACGCTGGGGCCGTTCGCAAAGTCACACCCCATTCCGAGTCGGGCGGACGAAGTTGGCCAACCCCGGCCTTCTGGTGGTTATTTTTGGGCGCGGCTGTGTCCGCGGCCTATTTTTGGCACGCGGAGGCCGCTCGCAAAGTCTCGTCCCATTCCGAGTCCGGCGGACGAAGTTGGCCAGCCCCTCCCCCCAAGGCTATAGCCCACCCGTTTTTTGGCCATTTTTCCGCTGGATGAACTTGGCGCCCCGGCATTCGGGCGGTTATTTTTGGGCGTGGCTGTGTCCACGGCCTATTTTTGGTACACGGAGGCCGCTCGCAACGTCTCGCCCGATTCCGAGTCCGGCGGACGAAGTCGGCCGGCCCCTCCCCCCAAGGCTATAGCCCACCCGTTTTTTGACCATTTTTCCGCTGGACGAACTTGGCGCCCCGGCCTTCGGGCAGTTATTTTTGGGACCGGCTGTGCCCGCGGCCTATTTTTGGTACGCTGAGGCCGTTCGCAAAGTCTCACCCCATTCCGAGTCGGGCGGACGAAGTGGGCCAGCCCCTCCACCCAAGGCTATAGCCCACCCGTTTTTTGGCCATTTTTCCGCTGGACGAAATTGGCGGCCCAGCCTTCGGGGTGTTATTTTTGGGCGCGGCTGTGCCGGCGGCCTATTTTTGGCAGGGGGAGGCCGCTCGCAAAGTCTCGCGCCATTCGGAGTCCGGCGGACGAAGTTGGCCAGCCCCACCTCCCAAGGCTATAGCCCACCCGTTTTTGTGGCCTTTTTCCGCTGGACGAACTTGGCGCCCCGGCCTTCGGGCGGGTATTTTTGGGCGCAGCTGTGCCCGCAGCCTATTATTGGCACACGGAGGCGCCTCGCAAAGTCTCACGCCATTCCGAGTCCGGCGGACGAAGTTGGCCAGCCCCACCACCCAAGGCTATAGCCCACCCATTTTTGTGGCCTTTTTCCGCTGGACGAACTTGGCGCCCCGTCCTTCGAGCGGGTATTTTTGGGCGCGGCCGTGCTTTCGGCCTATTTTTGTCACACGGAGGCGCCTCGCAAAGTCTCGCGCCATTCCGAGTCCGGCGGACGAAGTTGGCCAGCCCCACCCCCCAAGGCTATAGCCCACCCGTTTTTGTGGCCATTTTCCGCTGGACGAACTTGGTGCCCCGGCATTCGGGCGGGTATTTTTGGGCGCGGCAGTGCCGCTGCCTATTTTTGGCACACGAAGGCCCCTCGCAAAGTCTCGCGCCACTCCGAGTCCGGTGGACGAAGTTGGCCAGCCCCACTCCCCAAGGCTATAGCCCACCCGTTTTTGTGGCCTTTTTCCGTTGGACGAACTTGGCGCCCCGGCCTTCGGGTGGGTATTTTTGGGCGCGGCTGTGCCCGCGGCCTATTTTTGACACACAAAGGCCCCTCGCAAAGTCTCGCGCCACTCCGAGTCCGGCGGACGAAGTCGGCCAGCCCCACCCCCCAAGGCTATAGCCCACCCGTATTTGTGGCCTTTTTCCGCTGGACGAAGTTGGCGCCCCGGCCTTCGGGCGGGTATTTTTGGGCACGGCTGTGCCCTCAGCCTATTTTTTCCACACGGAGGTGCCTCACAAAATCTCACGCCATTGCGAGTCCGGCGGACGAAGTTGGCCAGCCCCAACCCCCAAGGCTATATCCCACCTGCTGTTGTGGCCTTTTTCCGCTGGACGAACTTGGAGCCCCGGCCTTCGGGTGGGTATTTTTGGGTACGGCTGTGCCCGCGGCCTATTTTTGGCACACGGAGGCGCATACCAAGTGTCGCGCCATTCCGAGTCCGGCGGACGAAGTTGGCCAGCCCCACTCCCCAAGGCTATAGCCCACCCGTTTTTGTGGCCTTTTTCCGCTGGACGAACTTGGCGCCCCGGCCTTCATGCGGGTATTTTTGGGCCCGGCTGTGCCCGCGGCCTATTTTTGGCACACGGAGGCACCTCACAAAGTCTCGCCCCATTCCGAGTCCGGCGGACGAAGTGGGCCAGCCCCACCCCCCAAGGCTATAGCCCACCTGCTGTTGTGGCCTTTTTCCACTGGACGAACTTGGCACCCCGGCCTTCGGGCGGGTATTTTTGGGTACGGCTGTGCCCGCGGCCTATTTTTGGCACACGGAGTTGCAGCGCAAAGAGTTGCGCCATTGCGAGTCCGGCGGACGAAGTTGGCCAGCCCCACTCCCCAAGGCTATAGCCCACCCGTTTTTGTGGCCTTTTTCCGCTGGACGAACTTGGCGCCCCGGCCTTCATGCGGGTATTTTTGGGCCCGGCTGTGCCCGCGGCCTATTTTTGGCACACGGAGGCACCTCACAAAGTCTCGCCCCATTCCGAGTCCGGCGGACGAAGTTGGCCAGCCCCAACCCCCAAGGCTATAGCCCACCCATTTTTGTGGCCATTTTCCGCTGGACGAACTTGCCGCCCCGGCATTCGGGCGGGTATTTTTGGGCGCGGCAGTGCCGCTGCCTATTTTTGGCACACGAAGGCCCCTCGCAAAGTCTCGCGCCACTCCGAGTCCGGGGGACGAAGTTGGCCAGCCCCACTCCCCAAGGCTATAGCCCACCCGTTTTTGTGGCCTTTTTCCGTTGGACGAACTTGGCGCCCCAGCCTTCGGGTGGGTATTTTTGGGCGCGGCTGTGCCCGCGGCCTATTTTTGACACACAGAGGCCCCTCGCAAAGTCTCGCGCCACTCCGAGTCCGGCGGACGAAGTCGGCCAGCCCCACCCCCCAAGGCTATAGCCCACCCGTATTTGTGGCCTTTTTCCGCTGGACGAAGTTGGCGCCCCGGCCTTCGGGCGGGTATTTTTGGGCACGGCTGTGCCCTCGGCCTATTTTTTCCACACGGAGGTGCCTCGCAAAGTCTCACGCCATTGCGAGTCCGGCGGACGAAGTTGGCCAGCCCCAACCCCCAAGGCTATAGCCCACCCGTTTTTGTGGCCTTTTTCCGCTGGACGAACTTGGCGCCCCGGCCTTCGGGCGTGTCTTTTTGGGAGCGTCTATGCCCGTGGCCTATTTTATACACACAGTGGCACCTCGCAAAGTCTCGCACCATTCGGAGTCCGGCGGACGAAGTTGGCCAGCCCCACCACCCAAGGCTATAGCCCACCCGTTTTTGTGGCCTTTTTCCGCTGGACTAACTTGGCGCCCCGGCCTTCGGGCGGGTATTTTTGGGCGCGGCCATGCTTTCGGCCTATTTTTGTCACACGGAGGCACCTCGTAAAGTCTCACGCCATTCCGAGTCCGGCGGACGAAGTTGGCCAGCCCCACCACCCAAGGCTAAAGCCCACCCGTTTTTGTGGCCTTTTTCCGCTGGACGAACTTGGCGCCCCGGCCTTCGGGTGGGTATTTTTGGGCGCGGCTGTGCCCGCGGCCTATTTTTGACACACAGAGGCCCCTCGCAAAGTCTCGCGCCACTCCGAGTCCGGCGGACGAAGTCGGCCAGCCCCACCCCCCAAGGCTATAGCCCACCCGTTTTTTGGCCCTTTTCCGCGGACGAAGTTGGCGCCCCGGCCTTCGGGCGGGTATTTTTGGGCACGGCTGTGCCCTCGGCCTATTTTTTCCACACGGAGGTGCCTCACAAAGTCTCACGCCATTGCGAGTCCGGCGGACGAAGTGGGCCAGCCCCACCCCCCAAGGCTATAGCCCACCCATTTTTGTGGCCTTTTTCCGCTGGACGAACTTGGCGCCCCGGCCTTGGGGCAGGTATTTTTGGGCGCAGCTGTGCCCTCTGCCTATTCTTGGCACATGGAGGCGCCTCCCGAAGTCTCGCGCCATTCCGAGTCTGGTGGACGAAGTTGGCCAGCCCCACCACCCAAGACTATAGCCCACCCGTTTTTGTGGCCTTTTTCCGTTGGACGAACTTGGCGCCCCGGCCTTCGGGTGGGTATTTTTGGGCGCGGCTGTGCCCGCGGCCTATTTTTGACACACAGAGGCCCCTCGCAAAGTCTCGCGCCACTCCGAGTCCGGCGGACGAAGTCGGCCAGCCCCACCCCCCAAGGCTATAGCCCACCCGTATTTGTGGCCTTTTTCCGCTGGACGAAGTTGGCGCCCCGGCCTTCGGACGGGTATTTTTGGGCACGGCTGTGCCCTCGGCCTATTTTTGGCACGCGGAGGCCGCTCGCAAAGTCTCGCCCCATTCCGAGTCCGGCGGACGAAGTTGGCCAGCCCCTCCCCCCAAGGTTATAGCCCACCCGTTTTTTGGCCCTTTTTCCGCTGGACAAACTTGGCGCAACGACATTCGAGGGGTTATTTTTTGACGCGGCTGTTCCCGCGTCCTATTTTTGGCACGCGGAGGCCGCTCGGAAAGTCTCGTCCCATTCCGAGTCTGGCGGACGTAGTGGGCCAGCCCCTCCCCCCAAGGCTATAGCCCACCCGTTTTTTGGCCATTTTTCCGCAGGACGAACTTGGCGCCCGGCCTTCAGTCGGTTATTTTTGGGCGCGGCTGTACTCGCGGCCTAGTTTTGGCACGCGGAGTCCGCTCGCAAAGTCTCGCCCCATTCCGAGTCCGGCGGACGAAGTTGGCCAGCCCCTCCCCCCAAGGCTATAGCCCACCCGTTTTTTGGCCATTTTTCCGTAGGGGGGTTTGGGTGCGCCGACCTTCGGGTGGTTATTTTTGTTCGCGGCTGTGTCCATGGCCACGTTTTGGCACCCGGAGGCCACTCGCAAAGTCTCGCCCCATTCCGAGTCCGGCGGATGAAGTTGCCAGCCCCTCCCCGAAAGGCCATAGCCCACCCGTTTTTTGGCCATTTTTCCGCTGGGGGGTTTGGGCGTGCCGACTTTCGGGGGGTTATTTTTGGGCGCGGCTGTGCCCGCGGCCTAGTTTTGGCACTCGGTGGCCGCTCGCAATGTCTCACCCCATTCCGAGTCCGGCGGATGAAGTTGGCCAGCCCCTCCCCCCAAGGCTATAGCCCACCCGTTTTTTGGCCATTTTTCCGCTGAACGAACTTGGCGCCCCGGCCTTCGGTAGGTTATTTTTGGGCGCGGCTGTGCCCGCTGCCTATTTTTCGCATACGGAGGCCGCTCGCAAAGTCTCACCCCATTCTGAGTCCGGCGGACGAAGGTTGCCAGCCCCTCCCCCCAAGGCTATAGCCCACCCGTTTTTTGGCCATTTTTCCGCTGGACGAACTTGGCGCCCCGGCCTTCGGGCGGTTATTTTTGGGCGCGGCTGTGCCCACGGCCTTTTTTTGGCACACGGAGGGCCCTCGCAAAGTCTCGCGCCATTCCGAGTGCGGCGGATGAAGTGGGCCAGCCCCACCCCCCAAGGCTATAGCCCACCCGTTTTTGTGGCCTTTTTCCGCTGGACGAACTTGGCGACCCGGCCTTCGGGCTGGTATTTTTGGGCGCGGCTGTGGCCGCGGCCTCTTTTTGGCACACGGAGGCGTCTCGTAAAGTCTGGCGCCATTCCGAGTCCGCGGACGAAGTTGGCCAGCCCCACCACCCAAGGCCATAGCCCACCCTTTTTTGTGGCCTTTTTCCGCTGGACGAACTTGGCGCCCCGGCCTTCGGGTGGTTATTTTTGGGCTCGGCTGTGCCCGCGGCATATTTTTGGCACGCGGTGGCCGCTTGCAAAGTCTCGTCCCATTCCGAGTCCGGCGGACGATGTTGGCCAGCCCCTCCCCCCAAGGCTATAGCCCACCCATTTTTTGAGCATTTTTCCGCTGGGGGGTTTGGGAGCAACGACCTTCGGGGGATTATTTTTGGGCGCGGCTGTGCCCGTGGCCTATTTTTGGCACGCAGAGGCCGCTCGCAAAGTCTCGCCGCATTCCGAGTCCGGCGGATGAAGTTGGCCAGCCCCTCCCCCCAAGGCTATAGCCCACCCGTTTTTTGGCCATTTTTCCGCTGGACGAACTTGGCGCCCCGGCCTTCGGGTGGTTATTTTTGGGTACGGCTGTGCCCGCGGCCTATTTTTGGCACACGGAGGCGCCTCGTAAAGTCTGGCGCCATTCCGAGTCCGCGGACGAAGTTGGCCAGCCCCACCACCCAAGGCCATAGCCCACCCTTTTTTGTGGCCTTTTTCCGCTGGACGAACTTGGCGCCCCGGACTTCGGGTGGTTATTTTTGGCACACAGAAGCACCTCGCAAAGTCTTGCACCATTCCGAGTGCGGCGGACGAAGTAGGCCAGCCCCATCCCCCAAGGCTATAGCCCTCCCGTTTTTGTGGCCTTTTTCCACCGGACGAATTTAGCGCCCCGGCCTTCGGGCGGTTATTTTATGGCGCGGCTGTGCCCGCGGCTTATTTTTGGCACACGGAGACCCCTCGCAAAGTCTCGCGCCATTCCAAGTCCGGCAGACGAAGTTGGCCAGCCCCACCCCCCAAGGCTATAGCCCACCCGTTTTTGTGGCCTTTTTCCGCTGGACGAACTTGGCGCCCCGGCCTTCGGGCGGTTACTTTTTGGTGCGGCTGTGCCCGCGGCCTATTTTTGGCACACGGATGCCCCTCGCAAAGTCTCGCGCCATTCCGAGTCCGGCGGACAAAGTTGGCCAGCCCCACCCCCCAAGGCTATACCCCACCCGTTTTTGTGGCCTTTTCCGCTGGGAGAACTTGGCGCCCCCGGCCTAGGGGCGGTTATTTTTTGGCGCGGCTGTGCCCGCTTCCTATTTTTGTCACACGGAGGCCCCTCACAAAGTCTCGTACCATTCCGAGTCCGGCGGACGAAGTTGGCCAGCCCCACCCCCCAAGGCTATAGCCCACCCGTTTTTGTGGCCTTTTTCCGCTGGACGAACTTGGCGCCCCGGCCTTCGGGCTGTTACTTTTTGGTGCGGCTGTGCCCGTGGCCTATTTTTGGCACACGGATGCCCCTCGCAAAGTCTCGCACCATTCCGAGTCCGGCGGACAAAGTTGGCCAGCCCCACCCCCCAAGGCTATACCCCACCCGTTTTTGTGGCCTTTTCCGCTGGGAGAACTTGGCGCCCCCGGCCTAGGGGCGGTTATTTTTTGGCGCGGCTGTGCCCGCTTCCTATTTTTGTCACACGGAGGCCCCTCGCAAAGTCTCGTACCATTCCGAGTCCGGCGGACGAAGTTGGCCAGCCCCACCCCCCAAGGCTATAGCCCACCCGTTTTTGTGGCCTTTTTCCGCTGGACGAACTTGGCGCCCCAGCCTTCGGGCGGTTGTTTTTGGATGCGGCTGTGGCCGCGGCCTCTTTTTGGCACAAGGAGGGCCCTCGCAAAGTCTCGCGCAATTCCGAGTGCAGCGGACGAAGTCGGCCAGCCCCACCCCCCAAGGCTATAGCCCACCCGTTTTTGTGGCCTGTTTCCGCTGGACGAACTTGGCGCCCCGGCCATCGGGCGGTAATTTTTGGACGAGGCTGTGCCCGCGGCCTATTTTTGGTACACGGAGGCCCCTCGGAAAGTCTCGCGCCATTACGAGTCCGGCGGACGAAGTTGGCCAGCCCCACCCCCCAAGGCTATAGCCCACCCGTTTTTGTGGCCTTTTTCCGCTGGACGAACTTGGCGACCCGCCCTTCGGGCGGTTATTTTTGGACGCGGCTGTGTCCGCGGCCTATTTTTGGCACACAGAGGCCCCTCGCAAAGTCTCGCACCATTCCGACTCCGGCGGACGAAGTTGGGCAGCCCCACCCCCAAGGCTATAGCCCACCCGTTTTTGTGGCCTTTTTCCGCTGGACGAACTTGGCGCCCCGGCCTTCGGGTGGTTATTTTGTGGCGCGGCTGTGCCCGCGGCCTATTTTTGGCACACGGAGGGCCCTCGCCAAGTCTCGCGCCATTCCGAGTGCGACGGACGAAGTTGGCCATCCCCACCCCCCAAGGCTATAGCCCACCCGTTTTTGTGGCCTTTTTCCGCTGGACGAACTTGGCGTCCCGGCCTTCGGGCGGGTATTTTTGGGCGCGGCTGTGCCCGCGGCCTATTTTTGGCACACGGAGGTGCCTCGTAATGTCTCGCGCCATTCCGAGTCCGGCGGACGAAGTTGGCCAGCCCCACCCCGCAAGGCTATAGCCCACCCGTTTTTGTGGCCTTTTTCCGCTGGACGAACTTGGCGCCCAGGCCATCGGGCGGTAATTTTCAGACGCGGCTGTGCCCGCGGTCTATTTTTCCCACACGGAGGCGCCTCGCAAAGTCTCGCGCCATTCCGAGTCCAGCGGACGAAGTTGGCCAGCCCCACCCCCCAAGGCTATAGGCCACCCGTTTTTGTGGCCTTTTTCCGCTGGACGAACTTGGCCCCCCGGCCATCGGGCGGTAATTTTTGGATGCGGCTGTGTCCGTGGCCTCTTTTTGGCACAAGGAGGGCCCTCGCAAAGTCTCGCGCAATTCCGACTGCAGCGGACGAAGTCGGGCTGCCCCACCCCCCAAAGCTATAGCCCACCCGTTTTTGTGGCCTGTTTCCGCTGGACGAACTTGGCGCCCCGGCCATCGGGCGGTAATTTTTGGTCGCGGCTGTGCCCGCGGCCTATTTTTGGCACACGGAGGCCCCTCGGAAAGTCTCGCGCCATTCCGAGTCCGGCGGACGAAGTGGGCCAGCCCCACCCCCCAAGGCTATAGCCCACCCGTTTTTGTGGCCTCTTTTCCATTTGGACGACCGGGCGCCCCGGCCTTCGGGCGGGTATTTTTGGGCGCGGCTGTGCCCGCGGCCTATTTTTGGCACACGGAGGCGCCTCGCGAAGTCTCGCGCCATTCCGAGTCCGGCGGACGAAGTTGGCCAGCCCCACCCCCCAAGGCTATAGCCCACCCGTTTTTGTGGCCTCTTTCCGCTGGACGAACTTGGCGCCCCGGCCTTCGGGCGGGTATTTTGGGCGCGGCTGTGCCCGCGGCCTATTTTTGGCACACGGAGGCGCCTCGCGAAGTCTCGCGCCATTCCGAGTCCGGCGGACAAAGTTGGCCAGCCCCACCCCCCAAGGCTATAGCCCACCCGTTTTTGTGGCCTGTTTCCGCTGGACGAACTTGGCGCCCCGGCCTTCGGGCGGTTATTTTTGGGCGCGGCTGTGCCCGCGGCCTATTTTTCGCACACGGAGGGCCCTCGCAAAGTCTCGCGCCATTCTTAGTCCGGCGGACGAAGCTGGCCAGCCCCACCCCCCAAGGCTATAGCCCACCCGTTTTTGTGGCCTTTTTCCGCTGGACGAACTTGGCGCCCCGGCCTTTGGGCAGTTATTTTTGGGCGCGGCTGTGCCCGCGGCCTATTTTTGGCACACGGAGGGCCCTCGGAAAGCCTCGCGCCATTCCGAGTCCGGCGGACAAAGTTGGCCAGCCCCACCCCCCAAGGCTATAGCCCACCCGTTTTTGTGGCCTGTTTCCGCTGGACGAACTTGGCGCCCCGGCCTTCGGGCGGTTATTTTTGGGCGCGGCTGTGCCCGCGGCCTATTTTTGGTATACGGAGGTGCCTCGTAATGTCTCGCGCCATTCCGAGTCCGGCAGACGAAGTGGGCCAGCCCCACCCCCCAAGGCTATATCCCACCCGTTTTTGTGGCCTTTTTCCGCTGGACGAACTTGGCGCCCCGGCCTTTGGGCAGTTATTTTTGGGCGCGGCTGTGCCCGCGGCCTATTTTTGGCACACGGAGGGCACTCGCCAAGTCTCGCGCCATTCCGAGTGCCATGGACGAAGTTGGCCATCCCCACCCCCCAAGGCTATAGGCCACCCGTTTTTGTGGCCTTTTTCCGCTGGACGAACTTGGCGCCCCGGCCTTTGGGCAGTTATTTTTGGGCGCGGCTGTGCCCGCGGCCTATTTTTGGCACACGGAGGGCACTCGCCAAGTCTCGCGCCATTCCGAGTGCCATGGACGAAGTTGGCCATCCCCACCCCCCAAGGCTATAGGCCACCCGTTTTCGTGGCCTTTTTCCGCTGGACGAACTTGGCGTCCCGGCCTTCGGGCGGGTATTTTTGGACGCGGCTGTGCCCGCGGCCTATTTTTGGCACACGGAGGTGCCTCGTAATATCTCGCGCCATTCCGAGTCCGGCGGACGAAGTGGGCCAGCCCCACCCCGCAAGGCTATAGCCCACCCGTTTTTGTGGCCTTTTTCCGCTGGACGAACTTGGCGCCCAGGCCATCGGGCGGTAATTTTCTGACGCGGCTGTGCCTGCAGTCTATTTTTCCCACACGGAGGCGCCTCGCAAAGTCTCACGCCATTCCGAGTCCAGCGGACGAAGTTGGCCAGCCCCACCCCCCAAGGCTATAGGCCACCCATTTTTGTGGCCTTTTTCCGCTGGACGAACTTGGCGCCCCGGCCTTCGGGCGGGTATTTTTGGGCGCGCCTGTACCCGTGGCCTCGTTTTGGCACAAGGAGCGCCCTCGCAAAGTCTCGCGCAATTCCGAGTGCAGCAGACGAAGTGGGGCACCCCACCCCCCAAAGCTATAGCCCACCCGTTTTTATGGCCTGTTTCCGCTGGACGAACTTGGCGCCCCGGCCATCGGGCGGTAATTTTTGGTCGCGGCTGTGCCCGCAGCCTATTTTTGGCACACGGAGGCCCCTCGGAAAGTCTCGCGCCATTCCGAGTCCGGCGGACGAAGTGGGCCAGCCCCACCCCCCAAGGCTATAGCCCACCCGTTTTTGTGGCCTGTTTCCGCTGGACGAACTTGGCGCCCCGGCCTTCGGGCGGTTATTTTTGGGCGCGGCTGTGCCCGCGGCCTATTTTTGGCACACGGAGGGCCCTCGCAAAGTCTCGCGCCATTCTGAGTCCGGCGGACGAAGTTGGCCAGCCCCACCCCCCAAGGCTATAGCCCACCCGTTTTTGTGGCCTTTTTCCGCTGGACGAACTTGGCGCCCCGGCCTTCGGGCTGGTATTTTTGGGCGCGGCTGTGCCCGCGGCCTATTTTTGGCGCACGGAGGCGCCTAGCAAAGTCTAGCTCTATTCCGAGTCCGGCGGACGAAGTGGGCCAGCCCCACCCCCCAAGGCTATAGGCCACCCGTTTTTGTGGCCTTCTTCCGCTGGACGAACTTGGCGCCCCGACCATCAGGCGGTAATTTTTGGACGCGGCTGTGCCCGCAGCCTATTTTTGGCACACGGAGTCGCCTCGCAAAGTCTCGCGCCATTCCGATTCCGGCTGACGAAGTTGGCCAGCCCCACCCCCCAAGGCTATAGCCCACCCGTTTTTGTGGCCTTTTTCCGCTGGACGAACTTGGCGCCCCGGCCTTCGGGCTGGTATTTTTGGGCGCGGCTGTGCCCGCGGCCTATTTTTGGCGCACGGAGGCGCCTAGCAAAGTCTAGCTCTATTCCGAGTCCGGCGGACGAAGTGGGCCAGCCCCACCCCCCAAGGCTATAGGCCACCCGTTTTTGTGGCCTTCTTCCGCTGGACGAACTTGGCGCCCCGGCCATCAGGCGGTAATTTTTGGACGCGGCTGTGCCCGCAGCCTATTTTTGGCACACGGAGTCGCCTCGCAAAGTCTCGCGCCATTCCGATTCCGGCTGACGAAGTTGGCCAGCCCCACCCCCCAAGGCTATAGCCCACCCGTTTTTGTGGCCTTTTTCCGCTGGACGAACTTGGCGCCCCGGCCTTCGGGCAGTTATTTTTGGGCGCGGCTGTGCCCGCGGCCTATTTTTGGCACAGGGAGGGCCCTCGCCAAGTCTCGCTCCATTCCAAGTGCGGCGGACGAAGTCGGCCATCCCCACCCCCCAAGGCTATAGCCCACCCGTTTTTGTGGCGTTTTTCCGCTGGACGAACTTGGCGCACCGGCCTTCGGGCGGGTATTTTTGGGCGCGGCTGTACCCGTGGCCTCTTTTTGGCACAAGGAGGGCTCTCGCAAAGACTCGCGCAATTCCGACTGCAGCGGACGAAGTCGGGCAGCCCCAACCCCCAAGACTATAGCCCACCCGTTTTTGTGGCCTGTTTCCGCTGGACGAACTTGGCGCCCCGGCCATCGGGTGGTAATTTTTGGATGCGGCTGTGCCCGCGGCCTATTTTTGGCACATGGAGTCCCCTCGGAATGTCTCGCGCCATTCCGAGTCCGGCGGACAAAGTTGGCCAGCCCCACCCCCCAAGGCTATAGCCCACCCGTTTTTGTGGCCTGTTTCCGCTGGACGAACTTGGCGCCCCGGCCATCGGGTGGTAATTTTTGGATGCGGCTGTGTCCGCGGCCTATTTTTGGCACACGGAGGGCCCTCGCAAAGTCTCGCGCCATTCCGAGTCCGGCGGATGAAGTTGGCCAGCCCCACCCCCCAAGGCTATAGCCCACCCGTTTTTGTGGCCTTTTTCCGCTGGACGAATTTGGCGCCCCGGCCTTCGGGCGGTTATTTTTGGGCGCGGCTGTGCCCGCGGCCTATATTTGGCACACGGAGGCCCCTCTCAAAGTCTCCCGCCATTCCGAGTCCGGCGGACGAAGTGGGCCAGGCCCACCCCCCAAGGCTATAGCCCACCCGTTTTTGTGGCCTTTTTCCACTGGACGAACTTGGCGCCCCGGCCTTCGGGCGGTTATTTTTGAGCGGGGCTGTGCCCGCGGCCTATTTTTGGCACACGGAGGCCCCTCGCAAAGTCTAGCGCCATTCCGAGTCTGGCGGACGTAGTGGGCCAGCACCACCCCCCAAGGCTATAACCCACCCGTTTTTGTGGCCTTTTTCCGCTGGACGAATTTGGCTCCCTGGCCATCGGGCGGTTATTTTTGGGCGCGGCTGTGCCCGTGGCCTATTTTTATCGTACGAAGGCCCCTCGCTATGTCTCGCCCCATTCCGAGTCCGGCGGACGAAGTTTGCCATCCCCACCCCCCAAGGCTATAGCCCACCCGTTTTTGTGGCCTTTTCCCGCTGGACGAACTTGGCGCCCCGGCCTTCGGGCGGTTATTTTTGGGCGTGGCTGTGCCCACGGCCTATTTTTGGCACACGGAGGCCCCTCGTAAAGTCTCGCGCCAATCCGAGTCCGGCGGACGAAGTGGGCCACCCCCACCCCCCAAGGCTATAGGGCACCCATTTTTGTGGCATTTTCCTGCTGGACGAACTTGGCGCCCCGGCCTTCGGGTGGTTATTTTTGGGCGTGGCTGTGCCCGCGGACTATTTTTGGTACACGGAGGCCCCTCGCAAGGTCTCGCGCCATTCCGAGTCCGGCGGACGAAGTGGGCCACCCCCACCCCCCAAGGCTATAGCCCACCCGTTTTTGTGGCCTTATTCCGCTGCACGAACTTGGCGCCCCGGCCTTCGGGCGGTTATTTTTGGGCGTGGCTGTGCCCGCTGCCTATTTTTGGCACACGGAGGCCCCTCGCAAAGTCTCGCGCCATTCCGAGTCCGGCGGACGAAGTCGGCCAGCCCCACCCCCCAAGACTATAGCCCACCCGTTTTTGTGGCCTTTTTCCACTGGACGAACTTGGTGCCCCGGCCTTCGGGCAGTTATTTTTGGGCGCGGCTGTGCCCGCTGCCTATTTTTGGCAAACGAAGGCCCCACGCAAAGTCTCACGCCATTCCGAGTCCGGCAGACGAAGTCGGCCAGCCCCACCCCCCAAGGCAATAGCCCACCCGTTTTCCGCTGGACGAACTTGGCGCCCCGACGGTCGGGCCGTTTTTTTTGGGCGCGGCTGTGCCCGCGGCCTATTTTTGGCACGCGGAGGCCGCTCGCAAAGTCTCAGCCCATTCCTAGTCCGGCGGACGAAGTCGGCCAGCCCCTCCCCCCAAGGCTATAGCCCACCCGTTTTTTGGCCATTTTTCCGCAGGGGGGTTTGGGCGTACCGACCTTCGAGGGATTATTTTTGGGCGCGGCTGTGCCCACGGCCTATTTTTGGCACGCGGAGGCAGCTCATAAAATCTCACCCCATTCCGAGTCCGGCGGGATTTGTTGGGCAGCCCCTCCCCCCAACGCTATAGCCCACCCGTTATTTGGCCATTTTTCCGCTGGGGGGTTTGGGCGCGCCAACCTTCGGGGGGTTATTTTTGGGTGCGGCTGTGCCCGCGGCCTATTTTTGGCACGCGGAGGCCGTTCGCAAAGTCTCGCCCCATTCCGAGTCCGGCGGACGAAGTGGGCCAGCCCCTCCCCCGAAGGCTATAGCCCACCCGTTTTTTGGCGATTTTTCCGCTGGACGAACTTGGCGCCCCGGCCTTCGGGCGGTTATTTTTGCCCGCGGCTCAGTCCGCGGCCTATTTTTGGCACGCGGAGGCCGCTCGCAAAGTCTCGCCCCATTCCGAGTCCGGCGGACGAAGTGGGCCAGCCTCTCCCCCCAAGGCTATAGCCCACCCGTTCTTTGGCCATTTTTCCGCTGGACGAACTTGGCGCCCCGGCCTTCGGGCAGTTATTTTTGGGCGCGGCTGTGCCCGCGGCCTATTTTTTGCACACGGAGGCCGCTCGCAAAGTCTCACCCTATTCCGAGTCCGGCGGACGAAGTTGGCCAGCCCCTCCCCCCAAGGCTATAGCCCACCCGTTTTTTGCCCATTTTCCCGCTGGGGGGTTTGGGCGAGCCGACCTTCGGGTGGTTATTTTTGGTCGCGGCATTGCCAGCGGCCTATTTTTGGCACGCGGAGGCCGCTCGCAAAGTCTCGCCCCATTCCGAGTCCGGCAGACGAAGTGGGCCAGCCCCTCCCCCGAAGGCTATAGCCCACCCGTTTTTTGGCCATTTTTCCGCTGGACGAACTTGGCGCCCCGGCCTTCGGGCGGTTATTTTTGGCCGCGGCTCAGTCCGCGGCCTATTTTTGGCACGCGGAGGCCGCTCGCAAAGTCTCGCCCCATTCCGAGTCCGGCGGACGAAGTGGGCCAGCCCCTCCCCCCAAGGCTATAGCCCACCCGTTTTTTGGCCATTTTTCCGCTGGACGAACTTGGCGCCCCGGCCTTCGGGCGGTTATTTTTGGGCGCGGCTGTGCCCGCGGCCTATTTTTTGCACACGGAGGCCGCTCGCAAAGTCTCACCCTATTCCGAGTCCGGCGGACGAAGTTGGCCAGCCCCTCCCCCCAAGGCTATAGCCCACCCGTTTTTTGCCCATTTTCCAGCTGGGGGGTTTGGGCGAGCCGACCTTCGGGTGGTTATTTTTGGTCGCGGCTGTGCCCGCGGCCTATTTTTGGCACGCGGAGGCCGTTCTCAAAGTCTCGCCCCAATTCGAGTCCGGCGGACGAAGTGGGCCAGCCCCTCCCCCGAAGGCTATAGCCCACCCGTTTTTTGGCCATTTTTCCGCTGGACGAACTTGGCGCCCCGGCCTTCGGGCGGTTATTTTTGGCCGCGGCTCAGTCCGAGGCCTATTTTTGGCACGCGGAGGCCGCTTGCAAAGTCTCACCCTATTCCGAGTCCGGCGGACGAAGTTGGCCAGCCCCTCCCCCCAAGGCTATAGCCCACCCGTTTTTTGCCCATTTTCCCGCTGGGGGGTTTGGGCGAGCCGACCTTCGGGTGGTTATTTTTGGTCGCGGCATTGCCAGCGGCCTATTTTTGGCCCGCGGAGGACGCTCGCAAAGTCTCGCCCCATGCCAAGTCCGGTGGACGAAGTCGGCCAGCCCCTCCCCCCAAGGCTATAGCCAACCCGTTTTTTGGCCATTTTTCCGCTGGACGAACTTGGCGCCCCGACCGTCGGGCCGTTTTTTTTGGACGCGGCTGTGCCCGCGGCCTATTTTTGGCACGCGGAGGCCGCTCACAATGTCTCGTCCCATTCCGAGTCCGGCGGACGAAGTGGGCCGGCCCCTCCCCCGAAGGCTATAGCCCACCCGTTTTTTGGTCGTTTTTCCGCTGGGGGGTTTGGGCGCGCCGACCTTCGGGGGATTATTTTTGGGCGTAGCTGTGCCCACGGCCTAATTTTGGCACGCGGAGGCCGCTTGCAAAGTCTCGTCCCATTCCGAGTCCGGCGGACGAAGTTGCCCAGCCCTTCCCCCCACGGCTATAGCCCACCCGTTTTTTGGCCATTTTTCCGCTGGGGGGTTTGGGCACGCCAACCTTCGAGGGATTATTTTTGGGCGCGGCTGTGCCCGCGTCCTATTTTTGGCACGCGGGGGCCGTTCGCAAAGTCTCGCCCCATTCCGAGTCCGGCGTACGAAGTTGGCCAGCCCGTCCCCCCAAGGCTATAGCCCACCCGTTTTTTGCCCATTTTTCCGCTGGACGAACTTGGCGCCCAGGCCTTCAGGCGGTTATTTTTGGGCCCGGCTGTGTCCCCGGCCTATTTTTGGCACGCGGAGGCCGCTCGCAAAGTCTCGCCCCATTCCGAGTCCGGCGGACGAAGTTGGCCAGCCCCTCCCCCCAAGGCTATAGCCCACCCGTTTTTTGGCCATTTTTCCGCTGGACGAACTTGGCGCCCCGGCCTTCGGGTGGTTATTTATGGGTGCGGCTGTGCCCGCGGCCTATTTTTGACACGCGGAGGCCGCTCGCAAAGTCTCACCCCATTCCGAGTCCGGCGGACGAAGTGGGCCGGCCCCTCCCCCCAAGGCTATCGCCCACCCGTTTTTTGGTCGTTTTTCCACTGGGGGGTTTGGGCGCGCCGACCTTCGGGGGGTTATTTTTGGGCGCGGCTTTGTCCGCGGGCTATTTTTGGCACGCGGAGGCCGCTCGCAAAGTCTCAGCCCATTCCTAGTCCGGCGGACGAAGTTGGCCAGCCCCTACCCCCAAGGCTATAGCCCACCCGTTTTTTGGCCATTTTTCCGCAGGGGGGTTTGGGCGCGCCGACCTTCGAGGGATTATTTTTGGGCGCGGCTGTGCCCACGGCCTATTTTTGGCACGCGGAGGCAGCTCATAAAATCTCACCCCATTCCGAGTCCGGCGGACGAAGTTGGGCAGCCCCTCCCCCCAACGCTATAGCCCACCCGTTATTTGGCCATTTTTCCGCTGGGGGGTTTGGGCGCGCCAACCTTCGGGGGGTTATTTTTGGGTGCGGCTGTGCCCGCGGCCTATTTTTGGCACGCGGAGGCCGTTCGCAAAGTCTCGCCCCATTCCGAGTCCGGCGGACGAAGTGGGCCAGCCCCTCCCCCGAAGGCTATAGCCCACCCGTTTTTTGGCGATTTTTCCGCTGGACGAACTTGGCGCCCCGGCCTTCGGGCGGTTATTTTTGCCCGCGGCTCAGTCCGCGGCCTATTTTTGGCACGCGGAGGCCACTCGCAAAGTCTCGCCCCATTCCGAGTCCGGCGGACGAAGTGGGCCAGCCTCTCCCCCCAAGGCTATAGCCCACCCGTTCTTTGGCCATTTTTCCGCTGGACGAACTTGGCGCCCCGGCCTTCGGGCGGTTATTTTTGGGCGCGGCTGTGCCCGCGGCCTATTTTTTGCACACGGAGGCCGCTCGCAAAGCCTCGCGCCATTCCGAGTCCGGCGGACGAAGTTGGGCAGCCCCACCCCCCAAGGCTATAGCCCACCCGTTTTTGTGGCCTTCTTCCGCTGGACGAACTTGGCAACCCGGCCTTCGGGCGGTTATTTTTAACCGCGGCTGCGCCCGGGGCCTATTTTTGGCACACGGTGGCTGCTCGCAAAGTCTCGCGCCATTCCAAGTCCGGCGGGCGAAGTCGGCCAGCCCCACCCCCCAAGGCTATAGCGCACCCGTTTTTGTGGCCTTTTTCCGCTGGACGAACTTGGCGCCCCGGCCTTCGGGCAGTTATTGTTGGGCGCAGCTGTGTCCGGGGCCTATTTTTGGCACACGGAGGCCGCTTGCAAAGTCTCTTGCCATTCCGAGTCCGGCGGACGAAGTGGGCCAGCCCACCCCCCAAGGCTATATCCCACCCATTTTTGTGGCCTTTTTCCGCTGGGCGAACTTGGCGCCCCGGCCTTCGGGCGATTATTTTTGGGCACGGCTGTGCCCGAGGCCTATTGTTGGCACACGGAGGCCGCTCGCAAAGTCTCGTGCCATTCCGAGTCCGGCGGACAAAGTTGGCCAGTCCCACCCCCCAAGGCTATAGCCCACCCGTTTTTATGGCCTTTTTCCGCCGGACGAACTAGGCGCCCCGGCCTTCGGGCGGTTATTTTTCGACACGGCTGTGCCCTGGCCCTATTTTTGGCACACGGTGGCTGCTCACAAAGTCTCGCGCCATTCCAAGTCCGGCGGGCGAAGTCGGCCAGCCCCACCCCCCTAGGCTATAGCGCACCCGTTTTTGTGGCCTTTTTCCGCTGGACGAACTTGGCGCCCAGGCCTTCGGGCGGTTATTGTTGGGCACAGCTGTGTCCGGGGCATATTTTTGGCACACGGAGGCCGCTTGCAAAGTCTCTCACCATTCTGAGTCCGGCGGACGAAGTGGGCCAGCCCCACCCCCCAAGGCTATAGCCCACCCGTTTTTGTGGCCTTTTTCCGCTGGACGAACTTGGCGCCCCGGCCTTCGGGCGATTATTTTTGGGCACGGCTGTGCCCGAGGCCTATTTTTGGCACACGAAGGCCGCTCGCAAAGACTCGCGCCTATCCGAAGCTGGCGGACGAAATTGGCCAGCCCCACCCCCCAAGGCTATAGCCCACCAGTTTTTGTGGCCTTTTTCCGCTGGACGAACTTGGCACCCCGGCCTTCGGGCGGTTATTTTTGGGCGCGGCTGTGCCCCGGGGAATATTTTTGGCAGACGGAGACCGCTCGCAAAGTCTCGCGCCATTCCGAGTCCGGCGGACGAAGTTGGCCAGCCCCACCCCCCAAGGCTATAGCCCACCCGTTTTTGTGGCCTTTTTCCGCTGGACGAACTTGGCGCCCCGGCCTTCGGGAGGTTATTTTTGGGCGCGGCTGTACCCGGGGAATATTTTTGGCACACGGAGACCGCTCGCAAAGTCTCGCGCCATTCCGAGTCCGGCGGACGAAGTTGGCCAGCCCCACCCCCCAAGGCTATAGCCCACCCGTTTTTGTGGCCTTTTTCCGCTGGACGATCTTTGCGCCCCGGCCTTCGGGCTGTTATTTTTGGGCGCGGCTGTACCCGGGGAATATTTTTGGCACACGGAGGCCGCTCGCAAAGTATCGCGCGATTCCAAGTCCGGCGGACGAAGTTGGCCAGCCCCACCCCCCAAGGCTATAGCCCACCCGTTTTTGTGGCCTTTTTCCGCTGGACGAACTTGGCGCCCCGGCCTTCGGGCGGTTATTTTTGGGCGCGGCTGTACCCGGGGAATAGTTTTGGCACACGTAGGTCGCTCGCAAAGTTTCGCGCCATTCCGAGTCCGGCGGACGAAGTTGGCCAGCCCCACCCCCCAAGGCTATAGCTCACCTGTTTTTGTTGCCTTTTTCCGCTGGACGAACTTGGCGCCCCGGCCTTCGGGCGGTTATTTTGGGGTGCGGCTGTGCCCGGGCCCTATTTTTGGCACACGAAGGCCGCTCGCAAAGACTCGCGCCTATCCGAAGCTGGCGGACGAAGTGGGCCAGCCCCATCCCCCAAGGCTATAGCCCACCCGTTTTTGTGGCCTTTTTCCGCTGGACGAACTTGGCGCCCCGGCCTTCGGGCGGTTATTTTTGGGCGCGGCTGTGCCCGGGGCCTATTTTTGGCGCACGGAGGCCGCTCGCAAAGTCTCGTGCCATTCCGAGTCCGGCGGACAAAGTTGGCCTGCCCCACCCCCCAAGGCTAAAGCCCACCCGTTTTTGTGGCCTTTTTCCGCTGGACGAACTTGGCGCCCCGGCCTTCGGGCGGTTATTTTTGGGCGCGGCTGTACCCGGGGAATATTTTTGGCACACGGAGACCGCTCGCAAAGTCTCGCGCCATTCCGAGTCCGGCGGACGAAGTTGGCCAGCCCCACCCCCCAAGGCTATAGCCCACCCGTTTTTGTGGCCTTTTTCCGCTGGACGAACTTGGCACCCTGGCCTTCGGGCGGTTATTTTTGGGCGCGGCTGTGCCCGGGGCCTATTTTTGGCGCACGGAGGCAGCTCGCAAAGTCTCGTGCCATTCCGAGTCCGGCGGACAAAGTTGGCCAGCCCCACCCCCCAAGGCTATAGCCCACCCGTTTTTGTGGCCATTTTCCGCTGGACGAACTTGGCGCCCCGGCATTCGGGCGGTTATTTTTGGGTGCGGCTGTACCCGGGGAATATTTTTGGCAGACGGAGGCCGCTCGCAAAGTCTCGCGCCATTCAGAGTCCGGCGGACGAAGTAGGCCAGCCCCACCCCCCAAGGCTATAGCCCACCCGTTTTTGTGGCCTTTTTCCGCTGGACGAACTTGGCGCCCCGGCCTTCGGGAGGTTATTTTTGGGCGCGGCTGTACCCGGGGAATATTTTTGGCACACGGAGACCGCTCGCAAAGTCTCGCGCCATTCCGAGTCCGGCGGACGAAGTTGGCCAGCCCCACCCCCCAAGGCTATAGCCCACCCGTTTTTGTGGCCGTTTTCCGCAGGACGATCTTTGCGCCCCGGCCTTCGGGCTGTTATTTTTGGGCGCGGCTGTACCCGGGGAATATTTTTGGCACACGGAGGCCGCTCGCAAAGTCTCGCGCCATTCCGAGTCCGGCGCACGAAGTTGGCCAGCCCCACCCCCCAAGGCTATAGCCCACCCGTTTTTGTGGCCTTTTTCCGCTGGACGAACTTGGCGCCCCGGCCTTCGGGAAGTTATTTTTGGGCGCGGCTGTACCCGGGGAATATTTTTGGCACACGGAGACCGCTCGCAAAGTCTCGTGCCATTCCGAGTCCGGCGGACAAAGTTGGCCTGCCCCACCCCCCAAGGCTAAAGCCCACCCGTTTTTGTGGCCTTTTTCCGCTGGACGAACTTGGCGCCCCGGCCTTCGGGCGGTTATTTTTGGGCGCGGCTGTACCCGGGGAATATTTTTGGCACACGGAGACCGCTCGCAAAGTCTCGCGCCAGTCCGAGTCCGGCGGACTACGTTGGCCAGCCCCACCCCCCAAGGCTATAGCCCACCCGTTTTTGTGGCCTTTTTCCGCTGGACGAACTTGGCACCCTGGCCTTCGGGCGGTTATTTTTGGGCGCGGCTGTGCCCGGGGCCTATTTTTGGCGCACGGAGGCAGCTCGCAAAGTCTCGTGCCATTCCGAGTCCGGCGGACAAAGTTGGCCAGCCCCACCCCCCAAGGCTATAGCCCACCCGTTTTTGTGGCCATTTTCCGCTGGACGAACTTGGCGCCCCGGCATTCGGGCGGTTATTTTTGGGCGCGGCTGTACCCGGGGAATATTTTTGGCAGACGGAGGCCGCTCGCAAAGTCTCGCGCCATTCAGAGTCCGGCGGACGAAGTAGGCCAGCCCCACCCCCCAAGGCTATAGCCCACCCGTTTTTGTGGCCTTTTTCCGCTGGACGAACTTGGCGCCCCGGCCTTCGGGAGGTTATTTTTGGGCGCGGCTGTACCCGGGGAATATTTTTGGCACACGGAGACCGCTCGCAAAGTCTCGCGCCATTCCGAGTCCGGCGGACGAAGTTGGCCAGCCCCACCCCCCAAGGCTATAGCCCACCCGTTTTTGTGGCCGTTTTCCGCAGGACGATCTTTGCGCCCCGGCCTTCGGGCTGTTATTTTTGGGCGCGGCTGTACCCGGGGAATATTTTTGGCACACGGAGGCCGCTCGCAGAGTCTCGCGCCATTCCGAGTCCGGCGCTCGAAGTGGGCCAGCCCCCCCCCCCAAGGCTATAGCCCACCCGTTTTTGTGGCCTTTTTCCGCTGGACGAACTTGGCGCCCCGGCCTTCGGGAAGTTATTTTTGGGCGCGGCTGTACCCGGGGAATATTTTTGGCACACGGAGACCGCTCGCAAAGTCTCACGCCATTCCGAGTCCGGCGGACGAAGTTGGCCAGCCCCACCCCCCAAGGCTATAGCCCACCCGTTTTTGTGGCCTTTTTCCGCTGGACGATCTTTGCGCCCCGGCCTTTGGGCTGTTATTTTTGGGCGCGGCTGTACCCGGGGAATATTTTTGGCACACGGAGGCCGCTCGCAAAGTATCGCGCCATTCCGAGTCCGGCGGATGAAGTTGGCCAGCCCCACCCCCCAAGGCTATAGCCCACCCGTTTTTGTGGCCTTTTTCCGCTGGACGAACTTGGCGCCCCAGCCTTCGGGCGGTTATTTTTGGGCGCGGCTGTACCCGGGGAATATTTTTGGTACACGGAGGTCACTCGCAAAGTTTCGCGCCATTCCGAGTCCGGCGGACGAAGTCGGCCAGCCCCACCCCCCAAGGCTATAGCTCACCCGTTTTTGTTGCCTTTTTCCGCTGGACGAACTTGGCGCCCCGGCCTTCGGGCGGTTATTTTGGGGTGCGGCTGTGCCCGGGGCCTATTTTTGGCACACGAAGGCCGCTCGCAAAGACTCGCGCCTATCCGAAGCTGGCGGACGAAGTGGGCCAGCCCCACCCCCCAAGGCTATAGCCCACCAGTTTTTGTGGCCTTTTTCCGCTGGACGAACTTGGCACCCCAGCCTTCGGGCGGTTATTTTTGGGCGCGGCTGTGCCCGGGGCCTATTTTTGGCGCACGGAGGCAGCTCGCAAAGTCTAGTGCCATTCCGAGTCCGGCGGACAAAGTTGGCCAGCCCCACCCCCCAAGGCTATAGCCCACCCGTTTTTGTGGCCTTTTTCCGCTGGACGATCTTTGCGCCCCGGCCTTCGGGCGGTTATTTTTGGGCGCGGCTGTACCCGGGGAATATTTTTGGCAGACGGAGGCCGCTCGCAAAGTCTCGCGCCATTCCGAGTCCGGCGGACGAAGTAGGCCAGCCCCACCCCCCAAGGCTATAGCCCACCCGTTTTTGTGGCCTTTTTCCGCTGGACGATCTTTGCGCCCCGGCCTTCGGGCGGTTATTTTTGGGCGCGGCTGTACCCGGGGAATATTTTTGGCAGACGGAGGCCGCTCGCAAAGTCTCGCGCCATTCCGAGTCCGGCGGACGAAGTAGGCCAGCCCCACCCCCCAAGGCTATAGCCCACCCGTTTTTGTGGCCTTTTTCCGCTGGACGAACTTGGCGCCCCGGCCTTCGGGAGGTTATTTTTGGGCGCGGCTGAACCCGGGGAATATTTTTGGCACACGGAGACCGCTCGCAAAGTCTCGCGCCATTCCGAGTCCGGCGGACGAAGTTGGCCAGCCCCACCCCCCAAGGCTATAGCCCACCCGTTTTTGTGGCCTTTTTCCGCCCGACGATCTTTGCGCCCCGGCCTTCGGGCTGTTATTTTTCGCGCGGCTGTACCCGGGGAATATTTTTGGCACACGGAGGTCGCTCGCAAAGTTTCGCGCCATTCCGAGTCCGGCGGACGAAGTTGGCCAGCCCCACCCCCCAAGGCTATAGCTCACCCGTTTTTGTTGCCTTTTTCCGCTGGACGAACTTGGCGCCCCGGCCTTCGGGCGGTTATTTTGGGGTGCGGCTGTGCCTGGGGCCTATTTTTGGCACACGAAGGCCGCTCGCAAAGACTCGCGCCTATCCGAAGCTGGCGGACGAAGTGGGCCAGCCCCACCCCCCAAGGCTATAGCCCACCCGTTTTTGTGGCCTTTTTCCGCTGGACGAACTTGGCGCCCCGGCCTTCGGGCGGTTATTTTTGGGCGCGGCTGTGCCCGGGGCCTATTTTTGGCGCACGGAGGCCGCTCGCAAAGTCTCGTGCCATTCCGAGTCCGGCGGACAAAGTTGGCCTGCCCCACCCCCCAAGGCTAAAGCCCACCCGTTTTTGTGGCCTTTTTCCGCTGGACGAACTTGGCGCCCCGGCCTTCGGGCGGTTATTTTTGGGCGCGGCTGTACCAGGGGAATATTTTTGGCACACGGAGACCGTTCGCAAAGTCTCGCGCCATTCCGAGTCCGGCGGACGAAGTTGGCCAGCCCCACCCCCCAAGGCTATAGCCCACCCGTTTTTGTGGCCTTTTTCCGCTGGACGATCTTTGCGCCCCGGCCTTCGGGCTGTTATTTTTGGCGCGGCTGTACCCGGGGACTATTTTTGGCACACGGAGGCCGGTCGCAAAGTCTCGCGCCATTCCGAGTCCGGCGGACGAAGTTGGCCAGCCCCACCCCCCAAGGCTATGGCCCACCCGTTTTTGTGGCCTTTTTCCGCTGGACGAACTTGGCGCCCCGGCCTTCGGGCGGTTATTTTTGGGCGCGGCTGTACCCGGGGAATATTTTTGGCGCACGGAGGCCGTTCGTAAAGTCTCACGCCATTCCGAGTCCGGCGGACGAAGTTGGCCAGCCCCACCCCCCAACGCTATAGCCCACCCGTTTTTGTGGCCTTTTTCCGCTGGCCGAACTTGGCTCCCCGGCCTTTGGGCGGTTATTTTTGGGCGCGGCTGTGCCCGGGGCCTATTGTTGGCACACGGAGGTCGCTCGTAAAGTCTCGCGCCATTCCGAGTCCGGCGGACAAAGTTGGCCAGCCCCACCCCCCAAGGCTATAGCCCACCCGTTTTTGTGGCCTTTTTCTGCTGGACGAACTTGGCGCCCCGGCCTTCGGGCGGTTATTTTTGGGCGCGGCTGTACCCGGGGAATATTTTTGGCCCACGGAGGCCGCTCGCAAAGTCTCGCGCCATTCCGAGTCCGGCGGACGATGTAGGCCAGCCCCACCCCCCAAGGCTATAGCCCACCCGTTTTTGTGGCCTTTTTCCGCTGGACGAACTTGGCGCCCCGGCCTTCGGGTGGTTATTTTTGGGCGCGGCTGTGCCCGGGGCCTATTTTTGGCACACGGAGGCCGCTCACAAACTCTCGCCCATTCCGAGTCCAGCGGACAAAGTTGGCCAGCCCCACCCCCAAGGGCTATAGCCCACCCGTTTTTGTGGCCTTTTTCCGCTGGACGAACTTGGCGCCCCGGCCTTCGGGTGGTTATTTTTGGGCGCGGCTGTACCCGGGGAATATTTTTGGCGCACGGAGGCCGCTCGGAAAGTCTCACGCCATTCCGAGTCCGGCGGACGAAGTTGGCCAGCCCCACCCCCCAACGCTATAGCCCACCCGTTTTTGTGGCCTTTTTCCGCTGGACGAACTTGGCGCCCCGGCCTTCGGGCGGTTATTTTTGGGCGCGGCTGTGCCCGGGGCCTATTTTTGGCACACGGAGGCCGCTCGCAAAGTCTCGCCCCATTCCGAGTCCGGCGGACGAAGTTGGCCAGCCCCACCCCCCAAGGCTATAGCCCACCCGTTTTTGTGGCCTTTTTCCGCTGGACGAACTTGGCGCCCCGGCCTTCGGGCAGTTATTTTTGGGCGCGGCTGTGCCCGGGGCCTATTTTTGGCACACAGAGGTCGCTCGCAAAGTTTCGCGCCATTCCGAGTCCGGCGGACGAAGTTGGCCAGCCCCACCCCCCAAGGCTATAGCGCACCCGTTTTTGTGGCCTTTTTCCGCTGGACGAACTTGGCGCCGCGGCCTTCGGGCGGTTATTTTTGGGTGCGGCTGTGCCCGGGGCCTATTTTTAGTACACGGAGGCCGCTCGCAAAGTCTCGCGCAATTCCGAGTCCGGCGGACGAAGTTGGCCAGCCCCACCCCCCAAGGCTATAGCCCACCCGTTTTTGTGGCCTTTTTCCGCTGGACGAACTTGGCGCCCTGGCCTTCGGGCGGCTATTTTGGGGCACGGCTGTGCCCGGGGTCTATTTTTGGCACACGGAGGCCGCTCGCAAAGTCTCGCGCCATTCCGAAGCCGGTGGACGAAGTTGGCCAGCCCCACCCCCCAAGGCTATAGCCCACCCGTTTTTGTGGCCTTTTTCCGCTGGACGAACTTGGCGCCCCGGCCTTCGGGTGGTTATTTTTGGGCGCGGCTGTGCCCGGGGCCTATTTTTGGCACACGGAGGCCGCTCGCAAAGTCTCGCGCTATTCAGAGTCCGGCGGACGAAGTGGGCGAGCCCCACCCCCCAAGGTTATAGCCCACCCGTTTTTGTGGCCTTTTTCCGCTGGACGAACTTGGCGCCCTGGCCTTCGGGCGGTTATTTTTGGACGCGGCTGTGCCCGGGGCCTATTTTTGGCACACGGAGGCCGCTCGCAAAGTATCGCGCCATTCCGAGTCCGGCGGACGAAGTGGGCCAGCCCCACCCCCCAAGGCTATAGCCCACCCGTTTTTGTTGCCTTTTTCCGCTGGACGAACTTGGCGCCCCGGCTTTCGGGCGGTTATTTTTGGGCGCGGCTGTGCCCGGGTCCTATATTTGGCACACGGTGGCCACTCGCAAAGTCTCGCGCCATTCCGAGTCCGGCGGACGAAGTGGGTAGCACCACCTCTCAAGGCTATAGCCCCCCCGGTGTTGTGGCCTTTTTCCGCTGGACGAACTTGGCGCCCTGGCCTTCGGGCGGTTATTTTGGGCGCGGCTGTGCCCTGAGCCTATTTTTGGCACACGGAGGCCGCTCGCAAAGTCTCGCGCCATTCCGAAGCCGGCGGACGAAGTTGGCCAGCCCCACCCCCCAAGGCTATAGCCCACCCGTTTTTGTGGCCTTTTTCCGCTGGACGAACTTGGCGCCCCGGCCTTCGGGCAGTTATTTTTGGGCGCGGCTGTGCCCGGGGCCTATTTTTGGCACACGGAGGCCGCTCGCAAAGTCTCGCGCCCTTCCGAGTCCGGCGGACGAAGTGGGCCAGCCCCACCCCCCAAGGCTATAGCCCACCCGTTTTTGTGGCCTTTTTCCGCTGGACGAACTTGGCGCCCCAACCTTCGGGCGGTTATTTTTGGCCGCGGCTGTGCCCGGGGCCTATTTTTGGCACACGGAGGCCGCTCGCAAAGTGTCGCGCCATTCCGAAGCCGGCGGACGAAGTCGGCCAGCCCCACCCCCCAAGGCTATAGCCCACCCGTTTTTGTGGCCTTTTTTCGCTGGACGAACTTGGCGCCCCGGCCTTCGCGCGGTTATTTTTGGGCGCAGCTGTGACCAGGGCCTATTTTTGGCACACGGAGGCCGCTCGCAAAGTCTAGCGCCATTCCGAGTCCGGCGGACGAAGTTGGCCAGCACCACCGCCCAAGGCTATAGCCCACCCGTTTTTGTGGCCTTTTTCCGCTGGACGAACTTGGCGCCCCGGCCTTCGCGCGGTTATTTTTGGGCGCGGCTGTGCCCGGGGCCTATTTTTGGCACACGGAGGCCGCTCGCAAAGTCTCGCCCCATTCCGAGTCCGGCGGACGAAGTTGGCCAGCCCCACCGCCCAAGGCTATAGCCCACCCGTTTTTGTGGCCTTTTTCCGCTGGACGAACTTGGCGCCCCGGCCTTCGGGCAGTTATTTTTGGGCGCGGCTGTGCCCGGGGCCTATTTTTGGCACACAGAGGTCGCTCGCAAAGTTTCGCGCCATTCCGAGTCCGGCGGACGAAGTTGGCCAGCCCCACCCCCCAAGGCTATAGCGCACCCGTTTTTGTGGCCTTTTTCCGCTGGACGAACTTGGCGCCGCGGCCTTCGGGCGGTTATTTTTGGGTGCGGCTGTGCCCGGGGCCTATTTTTAGTACACGGAGGCCGCTCGCAAAGTCTCGTGCAATTCCGAGTCCGGCGGACGAAGTTGGCCAGCCCCACCCCCCAAGGCTATAGCCCACCCGTTTTTGTGGCCTTTTTCCGCTGGACGAACTTGGCGCCCTGGCCTTCGGGCGGTTATTTTGGGGCACGGCTGTGCCCGGGGTCTATTTTTGGCACACGGAGGCCGCTCGCAAAGTCTCGCGCCATTCCGAGTCCGGCGGACGAAGTTGGCCAGCCCCACCCCCGAAGGCTATAGCCCACCCGTTTCTGTGGCCTTTTTCCGCTGGACGAACGTGGCGCCCTGGCCTTCGCGTGGTTATTTTTGGGCGCGGCTGTGCCCGGTACCTAATTTTGGCAGACGGAGGCCGCTGGCAAAGTCTCGCGCTATTCTGAGTCCGGCGGACGAAGTGGGCCGGCCCCACCCCCCAAGGCTATAGCCCACCCGTTTCTGTGGCCTTTTTCCGCTGGACGTACTTGGCGCCCCGGCCTTCGGGTGGTTATTTTTGGGTGTGTATCTGCCCGGAACCTATTTTTTGCACGCGGAGACCGCTTGTAAAGTCTCGCGCCATTCCGAGTCCGGCGGACGAAGTTGGCCAGCCCCACCCCCCAAGGTATAGCCCACCCGCTTTTGTTGCCTTTTTCCGCTGGACGAACTTGGCGCCCGGCTTTCGGGCGGTTATTTTTGGGCGCGGCTGTGCCCGGGTCCTATATTTGGCACACGGTGGCCACTCGCAAAGTCTCGCGCCATTCCGAGTCCGGCGGACGAAGTGGGTAGCACCACCCCTCAAGGCTATAGCCCACCCGTTTTTGTGGCCTTTTTCCGCTGGACGAACTTGGCGCCCTGGCCTTCGGGCGGTTATTTTGGGGCGCGGCTGTGCCCGGGGCCTATTTTTGGCACACGGAGGCCGCTGGCAAAGCCTCGCGCCATTCCGAAGCCGGCGGACGAAGTTGGCCAGCCCCACCCCCCAAGGCTATAGCCCACCCGTTTTTGTGGCCTTTTTCCGCTGGACGAACTTGGCGCCCCGGCCTTCGGGCAGTTATTTTTGGGCGCGGCTGTGCCCGGGGCCTATTTTTGGCACACGGAGGCCGCTCGCAAAGTCTCGCGCCCTTCCGAGTCCGGCGGACGAAGTGGGCCAGCCCCACCCCCCAAGGCTATAGCCCACCCGTTTTTGTGGCCTTTTTCCGCTGGACGAACTTGGCGCCCCTTCCTTCGGGCTGTTATTTTTGGGCGCGGCTGTGCCCGGGGCCTATTTTTGGCACACGGAGGCCGCTCGCAAAGTGTCGCGCCATTCCGAAGCCGGCGGACGAAGTCGGCCAGCCCCACCCCCCAAGGCTATAGCCCACCCGTTTTTGTGGCCTTTTTCGCTGGACGAACTTGGCGCCCGGCCTTCGCTTGGTTATTTTTGGGCGCAGCTGTGACCAGGGCCTATTTTTGGCACACGGAGGCCGCCGCAAAGTCTAGCGCCATTCCGAGTCCGCGGACGGTTGGCCAGCACCACCGCCAAGGCTATAGCCCACCCGTTTTTGTGGCCTTTTTCCGCTGGACGAACTTGGCGCCGCGGCCTTCGGGTGGTTATTTTTGGACGCGGCTGTGCCCGGGGCCTATTTTTGGCACACGGAGGCCGCTCGCAAAGTCTCACCCCATTCCAAGTCCGGCGGACGAAGTTGGCCAGCCCCTCCCCCCAAGGCTATAGCCCACCCGTTTTTGTGGCCTTTTTCCGCTGGACGAACTTGGCGCCCCGGCCTTCGGGCAATGAGTATTGGGCGCGGCTGTGCCCGGGGCCTATTTTTGGCACACAGAGGTCGCTCGCAAAGTTTCGCGCCATTCCGAGTCCGGCGGACGAAGTTCGCCAGCCCCACCCCCCAAGGCTATAGCGCACCCGTTTTTGTGGCCTTTTTCCGCTGGACGAACTTGGCGCCGCGGCCTTCGGGCGGTTATTTTTGGGTGCGGCTGTGCCCGGGGCCTATTTTTAGTACACGGAGGCTGCTCGCAAAGTCTCGCGCAATTCCGAGTCCGGCGGACGAAGTTGGCCAGCCCCACCCCCCAAGGCTATAGCCCACCCGTTTTTGTGGCCTTTTTCCGCTGGACGAACTTGGCGCCCTGGCCTTCGGGCGGTTATTTTGGGGCACGGCTGTGCCCGGGGTCTATTTTTGGCACACGGAGGCCGCTCGCAAAGTCTCGCGCCATTCCGAAGCCGGTGGACGAAGTTGGCCAGCCGCACCCCCCAAGGCTATAGCCCACCCGTTTTTGTGGCCTTTGTCCGCTGGACGAACTTGGCGCCCCGGCCTTCGGGTGGTTATTTTTGGGCGCGGCTGTGCCCGGGGCCTATTTTTGGCACACGGAGGCCGCTCGCAAAGTCTCGCGCTATTCAGAGTCCGGCGGACGAAGTGGGCGAGCCCCACCCCCCAAGGTTATAGCCCACCCGTTTTTGTGGCCTTTTTCCGCTGGACGAACTTGGCGCCCTTGCCTTCGGGCGGTTATTTTTGGACGCGGCTGTGCCCGGGGCCTATTTTTGGCACACGGAGGCCGCTCGCAAAGTATCGCGCCATTCCGAGTCCGGCGGACGAAGTTGGCCAGCCCCACCCCCCAAGGCTATAGCCCACCCGTTTTTGTTGCCTTTTTCCGCTGGACGAACTTGGCGCCCCGGCTTTCGGGCGGTTATTTTTGGGCGCGGCTGTGCCCGGGTCCTATATTTGGCACACGGTGGCCACTCGCAAAGTCTCGCGCCATTCCGAGTCCGGCGGACGAAGTGGGTAGCACCACCCCTCAAGGCTATAGCCCACCCGTTTTTGTGGCCTTTTTCCGCTGGACGAACTTGGCGCCCTGGCCTTCGGGCGGTTATTTTGGGGCGCGGCTGTGCCCGGGGCCTATTTTTGGCACACGGAGGCCGCTGGCAAAGCCTCGCGCCATTCCGAAGCCGGCGGACGAAGTTGGCCAGCCCCACCCCCCAAGGCTATAGCCCACCCGTTTTTGTGGCCTTTTTCCGCTGGACGAACTTGGCGCCCCGGCCTTCGGGCAGTTATTTTTGGGCGCGGCTGTGCCCGGGGCCTATTTTTGGCACACGGAGGCCGCTCGCAAAGTCTCGCGCCCTTCCGAGTCCGGCGGACGAAGTTGGCCAGCCCCACCCCCCAAGGCTATAGCCCACCCGTTTTTGTGGCCTTTTTCCGCTGGACGAACTTGGCGCCCCAACCTTCGGGCGGTTATTTTTGGCCGCGGCTGTGCCCGGGGCCTATTTTTGGCACACGGAGGCCGCTCGCAAAGTGTCGCGCCATTCCGAAGCCGGCGGACGAAGTCGGCCAGCCCCACCCCCCAAGGCTATAGCCCACCCGTTTTTGTGGCCTTTTTTCGCTGGACGAACTTGGCGCCCCGGCCTTCGCGCGGTTATTTTTGGGCGCAGCTGTGACCAGGGCCTATTTTTGGCACACGGAGGCCGCTCGCAAAGTCTAGCGCCATTCCGAGTCCGGCGGACGAAGTTGGCCAGCACCACCGCCCAAGGCTATAGCCCACCCGTTTTTGTGGCCTTTTTCCGCTGGACGAACTTGGCGCCCCGGCCTTCGCGCGGTTATTTTTGGGCGCGGCTGTGCCCGGGGCCTATTTTTGGCACACGGAGGCCGCTCGTAAAGTCTCGCGCCATTCCGAGTCCGGCGGACGAAGTTGGCCAGCCCCACCCCCCAAGGCTATAGCCCACCCGTTTTTGTGGCCTTTTTCCGCTGGACAAACTTGGCGCCCCGGCCTTCGGGCGGTTATTTTTGGGTGCGGCTGTGCCCGGGGCCTATTTTTGGTACACGAAGGCCGCTCGTAAAGTCTCGCGCCATTCCGAGGCCGGCGGACGAAGTTGGCCAGCACCACCCCCCAAGGCTATAGCCCACCCGTTTTTGTGGCCTTTTTCAGCTGGACGAACTTGGCGCCCCGACCTTCGGGCGGTTATTTTTGGACGCGGCTGTGTCCAGGGCCTATTTTTGGCACACGGAGGCCACTGGCAAAGTCTCGCGCCATTCCGAGTCCGGCGGACGAAGTTGGCCAGCCCCACCCCCCAAGGCTATAGCCCACCCGTTTTTGTGGCCTTGTTCCGCTGGACGAACTTGGCGCCCCGGCCTTCGGGCGGTTATTTTTCGCCGCGGCTGTGCCCGGGGCCTATTTTTGGCACACGGAGGCCGCTCGCAAAGTCTCGCGCCATTCCGAGTCCGGCGGACGAAGTTGGCCAGCCCCACCCCCCAAGGCTATAGCCCACCCGTTTTTGTGGCCTTTTTCCGCTGGACGAACTTGGCGCCCCGGCATTCGGGCGGTTATTTTTGGGCACGGCTGTGTCTCGAGCTTATTTTTGGCACACGAAGGTCGCTCGCAAAGTCTCGCGCCATTCCGAGTCCGGCGGACGAAGTTGGCCAGCCCCACCCCCCAAGGCTATAGCCCACCCGTTTTTGTGGCCTTTTTCCGCTGGACGAACTTGGCGCCCCGGCCTTCGGCGGTTATTTTTGGGCGCGGCTGTGCCCGGGGCCTATTTTTGGCACACGGAGGTCGCTCGCAAAGTCTCGCGCCATTCCGAGTCCGGCGGACGAAGTTGGCCAGCACCACCGCCCAAGGCTATAGCCCACCCGTTTTTGTGGCCTTTTTCCGCTGGACGAACTTGGCGCCCCGGCCTTCGCGCGGTTATTTTTGGGCGCGGCTGTGTCCAGGGCCTATTTTTGGCACACGGAGGCCGCTCGCAAAGTCTCGCGCCATTCCGAGTCCGGCGGACGAAGTTGGCCAGCCCCACCCCCCAAGGCTATAGCCCACCCGTTTTTGTGGCCTTTTTCCGCTGGACGAACTTGGCGCCCCGGCATTCGGGCGGTTATTTTTGGGCACGGCTGTGCCTCAAGCCTATTTTTGGCACACGAAGGTCGCTCGCAAAGTCTCGCGCCATTCCGAGTCCGGCGGACGAAGTTGGCCAGCCCCACCCCCCAAGGCTATAGCCCACCCGTTTTTGTGGCCTTTTTCCGCTGGACGAACTTGGCGCCCCGGCCTTCGCGCGGTTATTTTTGGGCGCGGCTGTGCCCGGGGCCTATTTTTGGCACACGGAGGTCGCTCGCAAAGTCTCGCGCCATTCCGAGTCCGGCGGACGAAGTTGGCCGGCCCCTCCCCCAAAGGCTCTAGCCCACCCGTTTTTTGGCCATTTTTCCGCTGGATGAACTTGGCGCCCCGGCCTTCGGGCAGTTATTTTTGGGCGCGGCTGTGCACGTGGCCTATTTTTGACACGCGGAGGCCGCTCGTAAAGTTTCACCCCATTCCGAGTCCGGCGGACGAAGTTGGCCAGCCCCTCCCCCCAAGGCTATAGCCCACCCGTTTTTTGGCCATTTTTCCGCTGGACGAACTTGGCGCCGCGGCCTTCGGGTGATTAATTTTGGGCGCGGCTGTGCCTGCGGCCTATTATTGGCTCGCGGAGGCCACTCGTAAAGTCTCGCCCCATTCCGAGTCCGGCGGACCAAGTTGGCCAGCCCCTCCCCCTAAGGCTATCGCCCACCCGTTTTTTGGCCATTTTTCCGCTGGACGAACTTGGCGCCCCGGCCTTCGGGTGATTATTTTTGGGCGCGACTGTGCCTACGGCCTATTTTTGGCTCGCGGAGGCCGCTCACAAATCCTCGCCCCATTCCGAGTCCAGCGGACGAAGTTGGCCAGCCCCTCCCCCCAAGGCTATAGCCTACCCGTTTTTTGGCCATTTTTTCGCTGGGGGGTTTGGGTGCGTCGACCTCTGGGCGGTTATTTTTGGGTGCGGCTGTGCCCACGGCCTATTTTTGGCATGCGGAGGCTGATTGCAAAGTCTCGCCCCATTCCGAGTCCGGCGGATGAAGTTGGCCAGCCCCTCCCCCCAAGGCTATAGCCCACCCGTTTTTTGGCCATTTTTCCGCTGGACGAACTTGACGCCGCGGCCTTCGGGTGATTATTTTTGGGCGCGGCTGTGCCTGCGGCCTATTTTTGGCTCGCGGAGGCCACTCGCAAAGTCTCGCCCCATTCCGAGTCCGGCGGACGAAGTTGGCCAGCCCCTCCCCCTAAGGCTATCGCCCACCCGTTTTTTGGCCATTTTTCCGCTGGACGAACTTGGCGCCCCGGCCTTCGGGTGATTATTTTTGGGCACGGCTGTGCCTGCGACCTATTTTAGGCTCACGGAGGCCGCTCGCAAATCCTCGCCCCATTCCGAGTCCAGCGGACGAAGTTGGCCAGCCCCTCCCCCCAAGGCTATAGCCCACCCGTTTTTTGGCCATTTTTCCGCTGGACGAACTTGGCGCCCCGGCCTTCGGGCGGTTATTTTTGGGCGCGGCTGTGCACGCGGCCTATTTTTGACACGCGGAGGCCGCTCGCAAAGTCTCACCTCATTCCGAGTCCGGCGGACGAAGTTGGCCAGCCCCTCCCCCCAAGGCTATAACCCACCCGTTTTTTGGCCATTTTTCCGCTGGACGAACTTGGCGCCCCGGCCTTCGGGCGGTTATTTTTGGGCGCGGCTGTGCACGTGGCCTATTTTTGACACGCGGAGGCCGCTCGCAAAGTCTCACCTCATTCCAAGTCCGGCGGACGAAGTTGGCCAGCCCCTCCCCCCAAGGCTATAACCCACCCGTTTTTTGGCCATTTTTCCGCTGGACGAACTTGGCGCCCCGGCCTTCGGGCGGTTATTTTTGGGTGCGGCTGTGCCCGCGGACTATTTTTGTCACGCGGAGGCTGCTCGCAAAGTCTCTGCCCATTCCGAGTCCGGCGGACGATGTTGGCCAGCCCCTCCCCCCAAGGCTATAGCCCACCCGTATTTTGGCCATTTTTCCACTGCGGGGTTTGGGCACAACGACCTTTGGGGGGTTATTTTTGTGCGCGGCTGTGCCCGCGGCCATTTTTTTGCACGCGTAGGCCACTCGCAAAGTCTCCCCCCATTCCGAGTCCGGAGGATGAAGTTGGCCAGCCCATCCCCCCAAGCCTATAGCCCACCCATTTTTTGGCCATTTTTCCGCTGGGGGGTTTGGGCGAGCCGACCTTCGTGCGGTTATTTTTGGGCGCGGCTGTGTCCATGGCCTATTTTTGGCACGCGGAGGCCGCTCGCAAAGTCTCGCGCAATTCCGAGTCCGGCGGACGAAGTTGGCCAGCCCCACCCCCCAAGGCTATAGCCCACCCGTTTTTGTGGCATTTTTCCGCTGGACGAACTTGGCGCCCCGGCCTTCGGGCGGATATTTTTGGGTGCGGCTGTGCCCGGGGCCTATTTTTGGCACACGGAGGCCGCTCACAAAGTCTCGCGCCATTCCGAGTCCGGCGGACGAAGTTGGCCAGCCCAATACCCCAAGGCTATAGCCCACCCGTTTTTGTGGCCTTTTTCCGCTGGACGAACATGGCGCCGCGTACTTCGGTCGGGTATTTTTGGGCGCGGCTGTGCCCGCGCCCTATTTTTGGCACACGGAGGAGCCTCGCAAAGTCTCACGCGATTCCGAGTCCGGCGGGCGAAGTGGGCCAGCCCCACCCCCCCAGGCTATAGCCCACCCGTTTTTGTGGCCTTTTTCGGCTGGACGAACTTGGTGCCGCGGACTTCGGGCGGGTAATTTTGGGCGCGGCTGTACCCGCGGCCTATTTTTGGCACATGGAGGCGCCTCGCAACGAATCGCGCCATTCCGAGTACGGCGGACGAAGTGGGCCAGCCCCTCCCCCCAAGGCTATAGCCCACCCATTTTTTGGCCATTTTTCCGCTGGATGAACTTGGCGCCCCGGCCTTCGGCTGATTATTTTTGGGCGCGGCTGTGCCTGCGGCCTATTTTTGGCTCGCGGAGGCCACTCGCAAAGTCTCGCCCCATTCCGAGTCCGGCGGACGAAGTGGGCCAGCCCCTCCCCCCAAGGCTATAGCCCACCCGTTTTTTGGCCATTTTTCCGCTGGACGAACTTGGCACCGCGGCCTTCGGGTGATTAATTTTGGGCGCGGCTGTGCCTGCGGCCTATTATTGGCTCGCGGAGGCCGCTCACAAATCCTCGCCCCATTCCGAGTCCAGCGGACGAAGTTGGCCAGCCCCTCCCCCCAAGGCTATAGCCTACCCGTTTTTTGGCCATTTTTTCGCTGGGGGGTTTGGGTGCGTCGACCTCTGGGCGGTTATTTTTGGGTGCGGCTGTGCCCGCGGCCTATTTTTGGCATGCGGAGGCCGATTGCAAAGTCTCGCCCCATTCCGAGTCCGGCGGATGAAGTTGGCCAGCCCCTCCCCCCAAGGCTATAGCCCACCCGTTTTTTGGCCATTTTTCCGCTGGACGAACTTGACGCCGCGGCCTTCGGGTGATTATTTTTGGGCGCGGCTGTGCCTGCGGCCTATTTTTGGCTCGCGGAGGCCACTCGCAAAGTCTCGCCCCATTCCGAGTCCGGCGGACGAAGTTGGCCAGCCCCTCCCCCTAAGGCTATCGCCCACCCGTTTTTTGGCCATTTTTCCGCTGGACGAACTTGGCGCCCCGGCCTTCGGGTGATTATTTTTTTGCACGGCTGTGCCTGCGACCTATTTTAGGCTCACGGAGGCCGCTCGCAAATCCTCGCCCCATTCCGAGTCCAGCGGACGAAGTTGGCCAGCCCCTCCCCCCAAGGCTAGAGCCCACCCGTTTTTTGGCCATTTTTCCGCTGGGGGGTTTGGGCACGCCGACCTTCGGGCGGTTATTTTTGGGTGCAGCTGTGCCCGTGTCCTATTTTTGGCACGCGGAGGCCGCTCGCAAAGTCTCGCCGCATTCCAAGTCCGGCGGACGAAGTTGGCCAGCCCCTCCCCCCAAGGCTATAGCCCACCCGTTTTTTGGCCATTTTTTCGCTGGACGAACTTGGCGCCCCAGCTTCGGTCGGTTACTTTTGGGCCCGGCTGTGCCCGCGGCCTATTTCTGGCACGCGGAGGCCGCTCGCAAAGTCTCGCGCCATTCCGAGTCCGGCGGACGAAGTTGGCCAGCCCCTCCCCCCAAGGCTATAGCCCACCCGTTTTTTGGCCATTTTTTCGCTGGACGAACTTGTCGCCCCGGCCTTCGGGCGGTTATTTTTGGGCGCGGCTGTGCCCGCGGCCTATTTTTGGCACGCGGAGGCCGTTCGCAAAGTCTCGCCCCATTCCGAGTCCGGCGGATGAAGTTGGCCAGCCCCTCCCCCCAAGGCTATAGCCCACCTGTATTTTGGCCATTTTTCCGCTGGACGAACTTGGCGCCCCGGCCTTCGGTCGGTTATTTTTGGGCCCGGCTGTGCCCGTGGCCTATTTCTGGCACGCGTAGGCCGCTCACAAAGTCTCACCCCATTCCGAGTCCGGCGGACGAAGTGGGCCAGCCCCTCCCCCCAAGGCTATAGCCCACCCGTTTTTTGGCCATTTTTGCGCTGGACGAACTTCGGGCGGTTATTTTTGGTCGTAGCTCTGCCCGCGGCCTAATTTTGATACACGGAGGCCGCTCGTAAAGTATCGCCCCATTCGGAGTCCCACGGACGAAGTAGGCCAGCCCCTCCCCCCAAGGCTATAGCCCACCCGTTTTTTGGCCATTTTTCCGCTGGGGGGTTTGGGCGCGCCGACCTTCGGGAGGTTATTTTTGGGTACGGCTGTATCCACGGCATATTTTAGGCGCACAGAGGCAGCTCGAAAAGTCTCGCCCCATTACGAGTCCGGCGGACGAAGTTGGCCAGCCCCTCCCCCCAAGGCTATAGCCCACCCGTTTTTTGGCCATTTTTGCGCTGGACGAACTTCGAGCAGTTATTTTTGGTCGCGGCTGTGCCCGCGACCTATTTTTTGCACGCAGAGGCCACTCACAAAGTCTCGCCCCATTCCGAGTCCGGCGGACGAAATTGGCCAGCCCCTCCCCCCAAGGCTATGGCCCACCAGTTTTTTGGCAATTTTTCCGTTGGACGAACTTGGCGCCCCGGCCTTCGGGTGGTTATTTTTGGGCGCGGCTGTGCCCATGGCCTATTTTTGACACGCGGAGGACGCTCGCAAAGTCTCGCCCCATTCCGAGTCCGGCAGATGATGTTGGCCAGCCCCTCCCGCCAAGGCTATAGCCCACCCGTTTTTTGGCAATTTTTCCGCTGGACGAACATGGCGCCCCGGCCTTTGGGTGGTTATTTTTGGGCGCGGCTGTGCCCGCGGCCTATTTTTGGCACGTGGAGGCCGCTCGCAAAGTCTCGCCCCATTCCGAGTCCGGCGGATGAAGTTGGCCAGCCCCTCCCCCCAAGGCTATAGCCGACCTGTATTTTGGCCACTTTTCCGCTGGACGAACTTGGCGCCCCGGCCTTCGGTCGGTTATTTTTGGGCCCGGCTGTGCGCGCGGCCTATTTTTGACACGTGGAGGCCGCTCGCAAAGTCTCACCTCATTCCGAGTCCGGCGGACGAAGTTGGCCAGCCCCTCCCCCCAAGGCTATAACCCGCCCGTTTTTTGGCAATTTTTCCGCTGGACGAACTTGGCGCCCCGGCCTTCGGGCGGTTATTTTTGGGTACGGCTGTGCCCGCGGCCTATTTTTGGCACACGGAGGTGCCTCGCAAAGTCTCGCGCCATTCCGAGTCCGGCAGACGAAGTTGGCCAGACCCACCCCCCAAGGCTATAGCCCACCCGTTTTTGTGGCCTCTTTCCGCTGGACGAACTTGGCGCCCCGGCCTTCGGGCGGGTATTTTTGGGCGCGGCTGTGCCCGCGGCCTATTTTTGGCACACGGAGGCGCCTCGCAAAGTCTCGCGCCATTCCGAGTCCGGCGGACGAAGTTGGCCAGCCCCACCCCCCAAGGCTATAGCCCACCCGTTTTTGTGGCCTCTTTCCGCTGGACGAACTTGGCGCCCCGGCCTTCGGGGCGGGTATTTTGGGGCGCGGAGGTGCCCCCGGCAAATTTTTGCACCCGGAGGCGCCTCTCAAATTCTCGCGCCATTCCGAGTCCGAGCGGACGAAGTTGGCCAGCCCCACCCCCAAGGCTATAGCCCACCCGTTTTGTGGCCTCTTTCCGCTGGGACGAACTTGGCGCCCGGCCTTCGGGCGGGTATTTTGGCGCGGCTGTGCCCGCGGCCTATTTTTGGCACACGGAGGCGCCTCGAAAAGTCTCGCGCCATTCCGAGTCCGAGCGGGACGAAGTTGGCCAGCCCCACCCCCAAGGCTATAGCCAGCCCGTTTTGTGGCCTCTTTCCGCTGGACGAACTTGGCGCCCGGCCTTCGGGCCGGTATTTTTGGGCGCGGCTGTGCCCGCGGCTATTTTTTTGCACACGGAGGCGCCTCGCAAATTCTCGCGCCATTTCGTTTCCGGCGGACGAAGTAGGGCAGGCCCGACCCCCAATGCTATAGCCCACCCGTTTTTGTGGTCTCTTTCCGCTGGACGAACTTGGCGCCCCGGCCTTCGGGGGGGTATTTTTGGGCGCGGCTGTGCCCGCGGCCTAATTTTGGCCCACCGAGGGGCCGCGGAAACTCACGCGCCATTCCTAGTACCGCGGACGAAGTTGGCCAGACGCACCCCCAAGGCTATAGCTGGCCCGTTTTTGTGGCCTCTTTCCGCTGGGACGATCTTGGCGCCCGGCCTTCGGGCAGTATTTTTGGCGCGGCTGTGCCCGCGCCTATTTTTGGCACACGGAGGCGCCTCGCAAAGTCTCGCGCCATTCCGAGTCCGCGGACGAAGTTGGCCAGCCCCACCCCCAAGGCTATAGCCCACCCGTTTTTGTGGCCTTTTTCCGCTGGACGAACTTGGCGCCCGGCCTTCGGGCGGGTATTTTTGACGCGGCTGTGCCCACGGCCTATTTTTGGCACACGGAGGTGCCTCGCAAAGGCTCGCGCCATTCCGAGTCCCGGCGGACGAAGTTGGCCAGCCCCACCCCCAAGGCTATAGCCCACCCGTTTTGTGGCCTCTTTCCGCTGGACGAACTTGGCGCCCGGCCTTGGGCGGGTATTTTTGGGCGCGGCTGTGCCCGCGGCCTATTTTTGGCACACGGAGGCGCCTCGAAAGGTCTCGCTCGTTTCCGAGTCCGGGGGACGTCGTTGGCCAGCCCCACCCCCAAGGCTATAGCCAACCCGTTTTGTGGCCTCTTTCCGCTGGACGGTCTTGGCGCCCGGCCTTCGGGCAGGTATTTTGGGCGCGGCTGTGTCCGCGGCCTATTTTTTGCACACGGAGGCGCCTCGCAAAGTCTCGCGCCATTCCGAGTCCGGCGGACGAAGTTGGCCAGCCCCACCCCCCAAGGCTATAGCCCACCCGTTTTTGTGGTCTCTTTCCGCTGGACGAACTTGGCGCCCCGGCCTTCGGGCGGGTATTTTTGGGCGCGGCTGTGCCCGCGGCCTATTTTTGGCACACGGAGGCGCCTCGCAGTCTCTCGCGCCATTCCGAGTCCGGCGGACGGTTGGCCAGCCCCACCCCCAAGGCTATAGCCCACCCGTTTTTGTGGCCTCTTTCCGCTGGACGACTTGGCGCCCGGCCTTCGGGCGGGTATTTTGGGCGCGGCTGTGCCGCGGCTGGCCTACTTTTGGCACACGGAGGCGCCTCGCAAAGTCTCGCGCCATTCCGAGTCCGGCGGACGAAGTTGGCCAGCCCCACCCCCAAGGCTATAGCCAGCCCGTTTTGTGGCCTCTTTCCGCTGGACGAACTTGGCGCCCCGGCCTTCGGGCGGGTATTTTTGGCGCGGCTGCGCCCGCGGCCTATTTTTGGCACACGGAGGCGCCTCGCAAAGTCTCGCGCCATTCCGAGTCCGGCGGACGAAGTTGGCCAGCCCCACCCCCCCAGCCTATAGCCCACCCGACTTCGCGGCCCCGTTCCGCTGGACGAACTTGGCGCCCCGGCCTTCGGGCGGGTATTTTTGGGCGCGGCTGTGCCCGCGGCCTATTTTTGGCACACGGAGGCGCCTCGCAAAGTCTCGCGCCATTCCGAGTCCGGCGGACGAAGTAGGCCAGCCCCACCCCCAAGGCTATAGCACACCCGTTTTTGTGGCCTCTTTCCGCTGGAAGAACTTGGCGCCCCGGCCTACGGGCGGCTATTGTTTAACGCGGCTGTGCCCGCGGCCTATTTTTGGCACACGGAGGCGCCTCGCAAAGTCTCGCGCCATTCCGAGTCCGGCGGACGAAGTTGGCCAGCCCCACCCCCCAAGGCTATAGCCCACCCGTTTTTGTGGCCTCTTTCCACTGGACGAACTTGGCGCCCCGGCCTTCGGGCGGGTATTTTTGGGCGCGGCTGTGCCCGCGGCCTATTTTTGGCACACGGAGGCGCCTCGCAAAGTCTCGCGCCATTCCGAGTCCGGCGGACGAAGTTGGCCAGCCCCACCCCCCAAGGCTATAGCCAGCCCGTTTTTGTGGCCTCTTTCCGCTGGACGAACTTGGCGCCCCGGCCTTCGGGCGGGTATTTTTGGGCGCGGCTGTGCCCGCGGCCTATTTTTGGCACACGGAGGCGCCTCACAAAGTCTCGCGCCATTCCGAGTCCGGCGGACGAAGTTGGCCAGCCCCACCCCCCAAGGCTATAGCCCACCCGTTTTTGTGGCCTCTTTCCGCTGGACGAACTTGGCGCCCCGGCCTTCGGGCGGGTATTTTTGGCGCGGCTGTGCCCGCGGCCTATTTTTGGCACACGGAGGCGCCTCGCAAAGTCTCGCGCCATTCCGAGTCCGGCGGACGAAGTTGGCCAGCCCCACCCCCCAAGGCTATAGCCCACCCGTTTTTGTGGCCTCTTTCCGCTGGACGAACTTGGCGCCCCGGCCTTCGGGCGGGTATTTTTGGGCGCGGCTGTGCCCGCGGCCTATTTTTTGTACACGGAGGCGCCTCGCAAAGTCTCGCGCCATTCCGAGTCCGGCGGACGAAGTTGGCCAGCCCCACCCCCCAAGGCTATAGCCCACCCGTTTTTGTGGCCTCTTTCCGCTGGACGAACTTGGCGCCCCGGCCTTCGGGCGGGTATTTTTGAGCGCGGCTGTGCCCGCGGCCTATTTTTGGCACACGGAGGCGCCTCGCAAAGTCTCGCGCCATTCCGAGTCCGGCGGATGAAGTTGGCCAGCCCCACCCCCCAAGGCTATAGCCAGCCCGTTTTTGTGGCCTCTTTCCGCTGGACTAACTTGGCGCCCCGGCCTTCGGGCGGGTATTTTTGGGCGCGGCTGTGCCCGCGGCCTATTTTTGGCACACGGAGGCGCCTCGCAAAGTCTCGCGCCATTCCGAGTCCGGCGGACGAAGTTGGCCAGCCCCACCCCCCAAGGCTATAGCCCACCCGTTTTTGTGGCCTCTTTCCGCTGGACGAACTTGGCGCCCCGGCCTTCGGGCGGGTATTTTTTTGGCGCGGCTGTGCCCGCGGCCTATTTTTGGCACACGGAGGCGCCTCGCAAAGTCTCGCGCCATTCCGATACCGGCGGACAGAAGTTGTCCAGCCCCACACCCCTAGTCTATAGCCCAGCCGTTTGTGTTGCCTTTTTCCGCTGGACGAACTTGGCGCCCCGGCCTTCGGGCTGGTATTTTTGGGCGCGGCTGTGCCCACGCCTATTTTTGGCACACGGAGGCGCCTCGCAAAGTCTCGCGCCATTCCGAGTCCGGCGGACGAAGTGGGCCAGCCCCACCCCCCAAGGCTATAGCCAGCCCGTTTTTGTGGCCTCTTTCCGCTGGACGAACTTGGCGCCCAGGCCTTTGGGCGGGTATTTTTTGGCGCGGCTGTGCCCGCGGCCTATTTTTGGCACACGGAGGCGCCTAGCAAAGTCTCGCGCCATTCCGAGTCCGGCGGACGAAGTGGGCCAGCCCCACCCCCCAAGGCTATAGCCCACCCGTTTTTGTGGCCTCTTTCCGCTGGACGAACTTGGCGCCCCGGCCTTCGGGCGGGTATTTTTGGGCGCGGCTGTGCCCGCGGCCTATTTTTGGCACACGGAGGCGCCTCGCAAAGTCTCGCGCCATTCCGAGTCCGGCGGACGAAGTGGGCCAGCCCCACCCCCCAAGGCTATAGCCAGCCCGTTTTTGTGGCCTCTTTCCGCTGGACGAACTTGGCGCCCAGGCCTTTGGGCGGGTATTTTTTGGCGCGGCTGTGCCCGCGGCCTATTTTTGGCACACGGAGGCGCCTAGCAAAGTCTCGCGCCATTCCGAGTCCGGCGGACGAAGTGGGCCAGCCCCACCCCCCAAGGCTATAGCCCACCCGTTTTTGTGGCCTCTTTCCGCTGGACGAACTTGGCGTCCCGGCCTTCGGGCGGGTATTTTTGGGTGCGGCTGTTCCCGCGGCCTATTTTTGGCACACGGAGGAGCCTCGCAAAGTCTCGCGCCATTCCGAGTCCGGCGGACGAAGTCGGCCAGCCCCACCCCCCAAGGGTATAGCCCACCCGTTTTTGTGGCCTCTTTCCGCTGGACGAACTTGGCGTCCCGGCCTTCGGGCGGGTATTTTTGGGTGCGGCTGTTCCCGCGGCCTATTTTTGGCACACGGAGGAGCCTCGCAAAGTCTCGCGCCATTCCGAGTCCGGCGGACGAAGTTGGCCAGCCCCACCCCCCAAGGCTATAGCCCACCCGTTTTTGTGGCCTCTTTCCGCTGGACGAGACTTGGCGCCCGGCCTTCGGGCGGGTATTTTTGGGCGGCTGTGCCCATGGCCTATTTGGCAGCACACGGCGGCCCCCCCCAAAGTCACGCGCCATTCCGAGTCCGGCGAACGAAGTTGGCCAGCCCCACCCCCCGAGGCTATAGCCCACCCGTTTTTGTGGTCTTTTTCCGCTGGACGAACTTGACGCTGCGGCCTTCGGACGGGTATTTTTGGGCGCGGCTGTGCCCGCGGCCTAATTTTCGTACACGGAGGCGCCTCGCAAAGTCTCGCGCCATTCCGAGTCCGGCGGACGAAATTGGCCAGCCCCACCCCCCAAGGCTATAGCCCACCCGTTTTTGTGGCCTCTTTCCGCTGGACGAACTTGGCGCCCCGGCCTTCGGGCGGGTATTTTTGGGCGCGGCTGTGCCCGCGGCCTATTTTTGGCACACGGAGGCGCCTCGCAAAGTCTCGCGCCATTCCGAGTCCGGCGGACGAAGTTGGCCAGCCCCACCCCCCAAGGCTATAGCCAGCCCGTTTTTGTGGCCTCTTTCCGCTGGACGAACTTGGCGCCCCGGCCTTCGGGCGGGTATTTTTGGGCGCGGCTGTGCCCGTGGCCTATTTTTGGCACACGGAGGAGCCTCGCAAAGTCTCGCGCCATTCCGAGTCCGGCGGACGAAGTTGGCCAGCCCCACCCCCCAAGGCTATAGCCCACCCGTTTTTGTGGCCTCTTTCCGCTGGACGAACTTGGCGCCCGGCCTCGGGCGGAGGTATTTTTGGCGCGGCTGTGCCCGCGGCCTACTTTTGGTACACGGAGGCGCCTCGCAAAGTCTCGCGCCATTCCGATTCCGGCGGACGAAGTTGGCCAGCCCCACCCCCCAAGGCTATAGCCCACCCGTTTTTGTGGCCTCTTTCCGCTGGGACGACTTGGCGCCCGGCCTTCGGGCGGGTATTTTTGGGCGCGGCTGTGCCCGCGGCCTATTTTTGGCACACGGAGGCGCCTCGCAAAGTCTCGCGCCATTCCGAGTCCGGCGGACGAAGTGGGCCAGCCCCACCCCCCAAGGCTATAGCCAGCCCGTTTTTGTGGCCTCTTTCCGCTGGACGAACTTGGCGCCCAGGCCTTTGGGCGGGTATTTTTTGGCGCGGCTGTGCCCGCGGCCTATTTTTGGCACACGGAGGCGCCTAGCAAAGTCTCGCGCCATTCCGAGTCCGGCGGACGAAGTGGGCCAGCCCCACCCCCCAAGGCTATAGCCCACCCGTTTTTGGGGCCTCTTTCCGCTGGACGAACTTGGCGTCCCGGCCTTCGGGCGGGTATTTTTGGGTGCGGCTGTTCCCGCGGCCTATTTTTGGCACACGGAGGAGCCTCGCAAAGTCTCGCGCCATTCCGAGTCCGGCGGACGAAGTCGGCCAGCCCCACCCCCCAAGGCTATAGCCCACCCGTTTTTGGGGCCTCTTTCCGCTGGACGAACTTGGCGTCCCGGCCTTCGGGCGGGTATTTTTGGGTGCGGCTGTTCCCGCGGCCTATTTTTGGCACACGGAGGAGCCTCGCAAAGTCTCGCGCCATTCCGAGTCCGGCGGACGAAGTCGGCCAGCCCCACCCCCCAAGGCTATAGCCCACCCGTTTTTGGGGCCTCTTTCCGCTGGACGAACTTTGCGCCCCGGCCTTCGGGCGGCTATTTTTGGGCGCGGCTGTGCCCGCGGCCTATTTTTGGCAAACGGAGGCGCCTCGCAGAGTCTCGCGCCATTCCGAGTCCGGCGGATGAAGTTGGCCAGCCACACCCCCCAGGGCTATAGCCCACCCGTTTTTGTGGCCTCTTTCCGTTGGACGAACTTGGCGCCCCGGCCTTCGGGCGGCAATTTTTGGGCGCGGCTGTGCCCGCGGCCTATTTTTGGCACACGGAGGCGCCTCGCAAAGTCTCGCGCCATTCCGAGTCCGGCGGACGAAGTCGGCCAGCCCCACCCCCCAAGGCTATAGCCCACCCGTTTTTGGGGCCTCTTTCCGCTGGACGAACTTTGCGCCCCGGCCTTCGGGCGGCTATTTTTGGGCGCGGCTGTGCCCGCGGCCTATTTTTGGCAAACGGAGGCGCCTCGCAAAGTCTCGCGCCATTCCGAGTCCGGCGGATGAAGTTGGCCAGCCACACCCCCCAGGGCTATAGCCCACCCGTTTTTGTGGCCTCTTTCCGTTGGACGAACTTGGCGCCCCGGCCTTCGGGCGGCTATTTTTGGGCGCGGCTGTGCCCGCGGCCTATTTTTGGCACACGGAGGCGCCTCGCAAAGTCTGGCGCCCCGGACTTCGGGCGGGTATTTTTGGGCGCGGCTGTGCCCGCGGCCTATTTTTGGCACACGGAGGCGCCTCGCAAAGTCTAGCGCCATTCCGAGTCCGGCGGACGAAGTTGGCCAGCCCCACCCCCCAAGGCTATAGCCCACCCGTTTTTGCTGCCTTTTTCCGCTGGACGAACTTGGCGCCCCGGCCTTCGGGCTGCTATTTTTGGGCGCGGCTGTGCCCGCGGCCTATTTTTCGTACACGGAGGAGCCTCGCAACGTCTCGCCCCATTCCGAGTCCGGTGGATGAAGTTGGCCAGCCCCACCCCCCAAGGCTATAGCCCACCCGTTTTGGGGGCCTCTCTCCGCTGGCCGCTCTTGGCGGCCCGGCCTTCGGGCGGGTATATTTTGGCGCGGCTGTGCCCGCGGCCTATTTTTGGCACACGGAGGCGCCTCGCAAAGTCTCGCGCCATTCCGAGTCCGGCGGACGAAGTTGGCCAGCCCCACCCCCCAAGGCTATAGCCCACCCGGGTTTGGGGCCTCTTTCCGCTGGACGACCTTGGCGCCCCGGCCTCCGGGCGGGCATCCGTGGGCGCGGCTGTGCCCGCGGCCTATTTTTGGCACACGGAGGCGCCTCGCAACGTCTCGCGCCATTCCGAGTCCGCGGACGGTTGGCCAGCCCCACCCCCAAGGCTATAGCCCACCCGCTTTTGTGGCCTCTTTCCGCTGGACGAACTTGGCGCCCGGCCTTCGGGCGGGTATTTTTGGCGCGGCTGTGCCTGCGGCCTATTTTTGGCACACGGAGGCGCGCAAAGTCTCGCGCCATTCCGAGTCCGGCGGACGAAGTTGGCCAGCCCCACCCCCAAGGCTATAGCCCACCTGCTTTTGTGGCCTCTTTCCGCTGGACGAACTTGGCGCCCCGGCCTTCGGGCGGGTATTTTTGGGCGCGGCTGTGCCCGCGCTATTTTTGGCACACGGAGATGCCACGCAAAGTCTCGCGCTAATCCGAGTCCGGCGGACGGTTGGCCAGCCCCACCCCCAAGGCTATAGCCCACCCGTTTTTGTGGCCTCTTTCCGCTGGACGAACTTGGCGCCCCGGCCTTCGGGCGGGTATTTTTGGGCGCGGCTGTGCCCGGGGCCTATTTTTGGCACACGGAGGCGCCTCGCAAAGTCTCGCGCCATTCCGAGTCCGGCGGACGAAGTTGGCCAGCCCCACCCCCCAAGGCTATAGCCCACCCGTTTTTGTGGCCTCTTTCCGCTGGACGAACTTGGCGCCCCGGCCTTCGGGCGGGTATTTTTGGGCGCGGCTGTGCCCGCGGCCTATTTTTGGCACACGGAGGCGCCTCGCAAAGTCTCGCGCCATTCCGAGTCCGGCGGACGAAGTTGGCCAGCCCCCCCCCCCCAAGGCTATAGCCCACCCGTTTTTGTGGCCTCTTTCCGCTGGACGACCTGGGCGCCCCCGCGTTCGCGCGGGTTTCCCTGGGCGCGGCTGTGCCGGCGGCCTATTTTTGGCACACGGAGGCGCCTCGCAAAGTCTCGCGCGTTTCTGTGTCCGGCGGACTCCGTTGGCCAGCCCCAGCCCCCAAGGCTTTAGCCCCCCCCCTCTTTTGGGCTCTTTCCGCTGGTCGAACCTGGCGCCCGGCCTTCGGGCGGTATTTTTGGGCGCGGCTGTGCCCAAGGCCTATTTTTGGCACACGGAGGCGCCTCGCAAAGTCTCGCGCCATTCCGAGTCCGGCGGACGGTTGGCCAGCCCCACCCCCAAGGCTATAGCCCACCCGCTTTTGTGGCCTCTTTCCGCTGGACGAACTTGGCGCCCGGCCTTCGGGCGGGTATTTTTGGCGCGGCTGTGCCCGCGGCCTATTTTTGGCACACGGAGGCGCCTCGCAAAGTCTCGCGCCATTCCGAGTCCGCGGACGGTTGGCCAGCCCCACCCCCAAGGCTATAGCCCACCCGCTTTTGTGGCCTCTTTCCGCTGGACGAACTTGGCGCCCGGCCTTCGCGCGGGTATTTTTGGGCGCGGCTGTGCCCAAGGCCTATTTTTGGCACACGGAGGCGCCTCGCAAAGTCTGGCGCCATTCCGAGTCCGGCGGACGAAGTTGGCCAGCCCCACCCCCCAAGGCTATAGCCCACCCGTTTTTGTGGCCTCTTTCCGCTGGACGAACTTGGCGCCCCGGCCTTCCGACGGGTATTTTTGGGCGCGGCTGTGCCCGCGGCCTATTTTTGGCAACCGGAGGCCCCTCGCAAAGTCTAGCGCCATTCCGAGTCCGGCGGACGAAGTTGGCCAGCCCCACCCCCCAAGTCTATAGCCCACCCGTTTTTGTGGCCTCTTTCCGCTGGACGAACTTGGCGCCCGGCCATTCGGGCGGTTATTTTGGGCCGGGGCTGTGCCATCGGCCGATTTTTGGCACACGAAGGCGCCTCGCAAAGTGTCGCGCCATTCCGAGTCCGGCGGATGAAGTTGGCCAGCCCCACCCCCCAAGGCTATAGCCGACCCGTTTTTGTGGCCTTTTACCGCTGGACGAACTTGGCGCCCCAGCCTTCGGGCGTATATTTTGGGCGCGGCTGTGCCATCGGCCGATTTTTGGCACACGAAGGGGCCTCGCAAAGTCTCGCGCCATTCCAAGTCCGGCGGACGAAGTCGGCCAGCCCGACCCCCCAAGGCTATAGCCCACCCGTTTTTGTGGCCTTTTTCCGCTGGACGAACTTGGCGCCCCGGCCTTCGCGCAGGTATTTTTCGGCGCGGCTGTGCCCGCCGTCTATTTGTGGCACATGGAGGCGCCTCGCAAAGTCTCGCGCCATGCCGAGTCCGGCGGACGAAGTGGGCCAGCCCCATCCCCCAAGGCTATAGCCCACCCGTTTTTGTGGCCTTTTACCGCTGAAAGAACTTGGCGCCCGGCCTTCGGGCGGGTATTTTTGGCGCGGCTGTGCCCGCGGCCTATTTTTGGCACACGGAGGCGCCTCGCAAAGTCTCGCGCCATTCCGAGTCCGGCGGACGGTTGGCCAGCCCCACCCCCAAGGCTATAGCCCACCCGCTTTTTGTGGCCTCTTTCCGCTGGACGAACTTGGCGCCCGGCCTTCGGGCGGGTATTTTTGGCGCGGCTGTGCCCAAGGCCTATTTTTGGCACACGGAGGCGCTCGCAAAGTCTCGCGCCATTCCGAGTCCGGCGGACGGTTGGCCAGCCCCACGCCCCAAGGATATAGCCCACCCGCTCTTGTGGACTCCTTCCGCACGAGGAACTGGGGGCACCGGCCTTCGGGCGGGTATTTTTGGGCGCGGCTGTGCCCGCGGCCTATTTTTGGCACACGGAGGCGCCTCGCAAAGTCTCGCGACATTCCGAGTCCGGCGGACGAAGTTGGCCAGCCCCACCCCCCAAGGCTATAGCCCACCCGGGTGTGTGGCCTTTTTCCGCTGGACGGGGGTGGCGCCCCGGCCTTCGGGCGGGTATTTTTGGGCGCGGCTGTGCCCGCGGCCCATTTTTGGCACACGGAGGCGCGTCGCAAAGTCTCGCGCCATTCGGACTCCGGCGGACGAAGTTGGCCAGCCCCACCCCGCAAGGCTATAGCCCACCCCGGTTTGTGGCCTCTTTCCGCGGGACGATCTTGGCGCCCGGCCTTCGGGCGGGTATTTTTGGGCGCGGCTGTGCCCGCGGCCTATTTTTGGCACACGGAGGCGCCTCGCAAAGTCTCGCGCCATTCGGAGTCCGGCGGACGAAGTTGGCCAGCCCCACCCCGCAAGGCTATAGCCCACCCGTTTTTGTGGCCTCTTTCCGCTGGACGAACTTGGCGCCCCGGCTTCGGGCGGGTATTTTTGGGCGCGGCTGTGCCCGCGGCCTATTTTTGGCACACGGAGGCGCCTCGCAAAGTCTCGCGCCATTCGGAGTCCGGCGGACGAAGTTGGCCAGCCCCACCCCCCAAGGCTATAGCCCACCCGTTTTTGTGGCCTCTTTCCGCTGGACGTACTTGGCGCCCCGGCCTTCGGGCGGGTATTTTTGGGCGCGGCTGTGCCCGCGGCCTATTTTTGGCACACGGAGGCGCCTCGCAAAGTCTCGCGCCATTCCGAGTCCGGCGGACGAAGTTGGCCAGCCCCACCCCGCAAGGCTATAGCCCACCCGTTTTTGTGGCCTCTTTCCGCTGGACGAACTTGGCGCCCCGGCCTTCGGGCGGGTATTTTTGGGCGCGGCTGTGCCCGCAGCCTATTTTTGGCACACGGAGGCGCCTCGCAAAGTCTCGCGCCATTCCGAGTCCGCGGACGGTTGGCCAGCCCCACCCCCAAGGCTATAGCCCACCCGCTTTTGTGGCCTCTTTCCGCTGGACGAACTTGGCGCCCGGCCTTCGGGCGGGTATTTTTGGGCGCGGCTGTGCCCGCGGCCTATTTTTGGCACACGGAGGCGCCTCGCAGTCTCGCGCCATTCCGAGTCCGGGCGGACGGTTGGCCAGCCCCACCCCCAAGGCTATAGCCCACCCGCTTTTTGTGGCCTCTTTCCGCTGGACGAACTTGGCGCCCGGCCTTCGGGCGGGTATTTTTGGGGCGGCTGTGCCCGCGGCCTATTTTTGGCACACGGAGGCGCCTCCGAAAGTCTCGCGCCATTCCGAGTCCGCGGACGGTTGGCCAGCCCCACCCCCAAGGCTATAGCCCACCCGCTTTTGTGGCCTCTTTCCGCTGGACGAACTTGGCGCCCGGCCTTCGGGCGGGTATTTTTGGGCGCGGCTGTGCCGCGGCCTATTTTTGGCACACGGAGGCGCCTCGCAAAGTCTCGCGCCATTCCGAGTCCGGCGGACGGTTGGCCAGCCCCACCCCCAAGGCTATAGCCCACCCGCTTTTGTGGCCTCTTTCCGCTGGACGAACTTGGCGCCCGCCTTCGGGCGGGTATTTTGGGCGCGGCTGTGCCCGCGGCTATTTTTGGCACACGGAGGCGCCTCGCAAAGTCTCGCGCCATTCCGAGTCCGCGGACGGTTGGCCAGCCCCACCCCCAAGGCTATAGCCCACCCGCTTTTGTGGCCTCTTTCCGCTGGACGAACTTGGCGCCGGCCTTCGGGCGGGTATTTTTGGCGCGGCTGTGCCCGCGGCCTATTTTTGGCACACGGAGGCGCCTCGCAAAGTCTCGCGCCATTCCGAGTCCGCGGACGAAGTTGGCCAGCCCCACCCCCAAGGCTATAGCCCACCCGCTTTTGTGGCCTCTTTCCGCTGGACGAACTTGGCGCCCGGCCTTCGGGCGGGTATTTTTGGCGCGGCTGTGCCCGCGGCCTATTTTTGGCACACGGAGGCGCCGCAAAGTCTCGCGCCATTCCGAGTCCGGCGGACGGTTGGCCAGCCCCACCCCCAAGGCTATAGCCCACCCGCTTTTGTGGCCTCTTTCCGCTGGACGACCTTGGCGCCCGCCTTCGGGCGGGTATTTTTGGGCGCGGCTGTGCCCGCGGCCTATTTTTGGCACACGGAGGCGCTCGCAAAGTCTCGCGCCATTCCGAGTCCGGCGGACGGTTGGCCAGCCCCACACCCCAAGGCTATAGCCCACCCGCTTTTGTGGCCTCTTTCCGCTGGACGAACTTGGCGCCCGGCCTTCGGGCGGGTATTTTTTGGGCGCGGCTGTGCCCGCGCCTATTTTTGGCACACGGAGGCGCTCGCAAAGTCTCGCGCCATTCCGAGTCCGGCGGACGAAGTTGGCCAGCCCCACCCCCAAGGCTATAGCCCACCCGCTTTTGTGGCCTCTTTCCGCTGGACGAACTTGGCGCCCGGCCTTCGGGCGGGTATTTTTGGGCGCGGCTGTGTGCAAGGCCTATTTTTTGCACACGGAGGCGCCTCGCAAAGTCTCGCGCCATTCCGAGTCCGGCGGACGGTTGGCCAGCCCCACCCCCAAGGCTATAGCCCACCCGCTTTTGTGGCCTCTTTCCGCTGGACGAACTTGGCGCCCGGCCTTCGGGCGGGTATTTTTGGGCGCGGCTGTGCCCGCGGCATATTTTTGGCACACGGAGGCGCCGCAAAGTCTCGCGCCATTCCGAGTCCGCGGACGGTTGGCCAGCCCCACCCCCAAGGCTATAGCCCACCCGCTTTTGTGGCCTCTTTCCGCTGGACGAACTTGGCGCCCGGCCTTCGGGCGGGTATTTTTGGGCGCGGCTGTGCCCGCGGCATATTTTTGGCACACGGAGGCGCCTCGCAAAGTCTCGCGCCATTCCGAGTCCGGCGGACGGTTGGCCAGTTGGCCAGCCCTTTTGTGGCCTCCCCCAAGGCTATAGCCCACCCGCTTTTGTGGCCTCTTTCCGCTGGACGACTTGGCGCCCGGCCTTCCGAGGGCGTTGGCCAGGTATTTTTATAGCGCGGCTGTGCCCGCGCGGGTCTATTTTTGGCACACGGAGGAGGCCTCGCAAAGTCTCGCGCCATTCCGAGTCCGGCGGACGAAGTTGGCCAGCCCCACCCCCAAGGCTATAGCCCACCCGCTTTTGTGGCCTCTTTCCGCTGGACGAACTTGGCGCCCGGCCTTCGGGCGGGTATTTTTGGGCGCGGCTGTGCCCGCGGCCTATTTTTGGCACACGGAGGCGCCTCGCAAAGTCTCGCGCCATTCCGAGTCCGGCGGACGGTTGGCCAGCCCCACCCCCAAGGCTATAGCCCACCCGCTTTTGTGGCCTCTTTCCGCTGGACGAACTTGGCGCCCGGCCTTCGGGCGGGTATTTTTGGCGCGGCTGTGCCCGCGGCCTATTTTTGGCACACGGAGGCGCCTCGCAAAGTCTCGCGCCATTCCGAGTCCGCGGACGGTTGGCCAGCCCCACCCCCAAGGCTATAGCCCACCCGCTTTTGTGGCCTCTTTCCGCTGACGAACTTGGCGCCCGGCCTTCGGGCGGGTATTTTTGGGCGCGGCTGTGCCCGCGCCTATTTTTGGCACACGGAGGCGCCGCAAAGTCTCGCGCCATTCCGAGTCCGGCGGACGGTTGGCCAGCCCCACCCCCAAGGCTATAGCCCACCCGCTTTTGTGGCCTCTTTCCGCTGGACGAACTTGGCGCCCGGCCTTCGGGCGGGTATTTTTGGCGCGGCTGTGCCCGCGGCCTATTTTTGGCACACGGAGGCGCCTCGCAAAGTCTCGCGCCATTCCGAGTCCGGCGGACGACGGTTGGCCAGCCGCCACCACCAAGGCTATCGCCCACCCATTTTTGTGGCCACTTTCCGTTGGAAGATCTTGGCGCCCCGGCCTTAGGGCGGGTATTTTTGGGCGCGGCTGTGCCCGCGGCCTATTTTTGGCACACGGAGGCGCCTCGCAAAGTCTCGCGCCATTCCGAGTCCGGCGGACGGTTGGCCAGCCCCACCCCAAGGCTATAGCCCACCCGCTTTTGTGGCCTCTTTCCGCTGGACGAACTTGGCGCCCGGCCTTCGGGCGGGTATTTTTGGCGCGGCTGTGCCCGCGGCCTATTTTTGGCACACGGAGGCGCCTCGCAAAGTCTCGCGCCATTCCGAGTCCGGCGGACGGTTGGCCAGCCCCACCCCAAGGCTATAGCCCACCCGTTTTTGTGGCCTCTTTCCGCTGGACGAACTTGGCGACCCGGCCTTCGGGCGGGTATTTTTGGGCGCGGCTGTGCCCGCGGTCTATTTTTGGCACACGGAGCCGCCTCGCAAAGTCTCGCGCCATTCCGAGTCCGCGGACGGTTGGCCAGCCCCACCCCCAAGGCTATAGCCCTCCCTATATTGTCGCCTCTTCCCTCTGGACGTACTCGGCGCCCGGGCGTTCGGGCGGGTATTTTTGGGCGCGGCTGTGCCCGCGGCCTATTTTTGGCACACGGAGGCGCTCGCAAAGTCTCGCGCCATTCCGAGTCCGCGGACGGTTGGCCAGCCCCACCCCCAAGGCTATAGCCCACCCGCTTTTGTGGCCTCTTTCCGCTGGACGAACTTGGCGCCCGGCCTTCGGGCGGGTATTTTTGGGCGCGGCTGTGCCCGCGGCTATTTTTGGCACACGGAGGCGCCGCAAAGTCTCGCGCCATTCCGAGTCCGGGCGGATTTGTTGGCCAGCCCCACCCCCAAGGCTATAGCCCACCCGCTTTTGTGGCCTCTTTCCGCTGGACGACTTGGCGCCCGGCCTTCGGGCGGGTATTTTGGGCGCGGCTGTGCCCGCGCCTATTTTTGGCACACGGAGGCGCCTCGCAAAGTCTCGCGCCATTCCGAGTCCGCGGACGGTTGGCCAGCCCCACCCCCAAGGCTATAGCCCACCCGCTTTTGTGGCCTCTTTCCGCTGGACGACTTGGCGCCCGGCCTTCGGGCGGGTATTTTTGGGCGCGGCTGTGCCCGCGGCCTATTTTTGGCACACGGAGGCGCCGCAAAGTCTCGCGCCATTCCGAGTCCGCGGACGGTTGGCCAGCCCCACCCCCAAGGCTATAGCCCACCCGCTTTTGTGGCCTCTTTCCGCTGGACGAATCTTGGCGCCCGGCCTTCGGGCGGGTATTTTTGGGCGCGGCTGTGCCCGGCCTATTTTTGGCACACGGAGGCGCTCGCAAAGTCTCGCGCCATTCCGAGTCCGCGGACGGTTGGCCAGCCCCACCCCCAAGGCTATAGCCCACCCGCTTTTGTGGCCTCTTTCCGCTGGACGATCTTGGCGCCCGCCTTCGGGCGGGTATTTTGGGCGCGGCTGTGCCCGCGGCCTATTTTTGGCACACGGAGGCGCCCAAAGTCTCGCGCCATTCCGAGTCCGGCGGACGGTTGGCCAGCCCCACCCCCAAGGCTATAGCCCACCCGCTTTTGTGGCCTCTTTCCGCTGGACGATCTTGGCGCCCGGCCTTCGGCGGGTATTTTTGGCGCGGCTGTGCCCGCGGCCTATTTTTGGCACACGGAGGCGCTCGCAAAGTCTCGCGCCATTCCGAGTCCGCGGACGAAGTTGGCCAGCCCCACCCCCAAGGCTATAGCCCACCCGCTTTTGTGGCCTCTTTCCGCTGGACGAACTTGGCGCCCGGCCTTCGGGCGGGTATTTTTGGGCGCGGCTGTGCCCGCGGCCTATTTTTGGCACACGGAGAGGCGCCGCAAAGTCTCGCGCCATTCCGAGTCCGCGGACGGTTGGCCAGCCCCACCCCCAAGGCTATAGCCCACCCGCTTTTGTGGCCTCTTTCCGCTGGACGAATCTTGGCGCCCCGGCCTTCGGGCGGCGATTTTTAGGCGCGGCTCGGCCCTCGGCCTATTGTTGGCACACGGAGGCGCTCGCAAAGTCTCGCGCAATTCCGGGTCCGGCGGACGGTTGGCCAGCCCCACCCCCAACGCTATAGCCCACCCGGTTTTGTGTCCTCTTTCCGCTGTACGATCTTGGCGCCCCGGCCTTCGGGCGGGTATTTTTTGTCGCGGGTGTGACGGGTGTCTATTCTTGGGAGACGGAGGCGACTCGCAAAGTCTCGCGCAATTCCGAGTCCGCGGACGGTTGGCCAGCCCCACCCCCAAGGCTATAGCCCACCCGCTTTTGTGGCCTCTTTCCTCTGGACGATCTTGGCGCCCCGGCCTTCGGGGGGGTATTTTTGGCGCGGCTGTGCCCGCGGCCTATTTTTGGCACACGGAGGCGCCTCGCAAAGTCTCGCGCCATTCCGAGTCCGGCGGACGGTTGGCCAGCCCCACCCCCAAGGCTATAGCCCACCCGCTTTTGTGGCCTCTTTCCGCTGGACGAACTTGGCGCCCGGCCTTCGGGCGGGTATTTTTGGGCGCGGCTGTGCCGCAAGGCCTATTTTTGGCACACGGAGGCGCCGCAAAGTCTCGCGCCATTCCGAGTCCGGCGGACGGTTGGCCAGCCCCACACCCCCAAGGCTATAGCCCACCCGCTTTTGTGGCCTCTTTCCGCTGGACGACTTGGCGCCCGGCCTTCGGGCGGGTATTTTTGGCGCGGCTGTGCCCGCGGCCTATTTTTGGCACACGGAGGCGCCTCGCAAAGTCTCGCGCCATTCCGAGTCCGGCGGACGGTTGGCCAGCCCCACCCCCAAGGCTATAGCCCACCCGCTTTTGTGGCCTCTTTCCGCTGGACGGTCTTGGCGCCCGGCCTTCGGGCGGGTATTTTTGGGCGCGGCTGTGCCCGCGGCCTATTTTTGGCACACGGAGGCGCTCGCAAAGTCTCGCGCCATTCCGAGTCCGGCGGACGGTTGGCCAGCCCCACCCCCAAGGCTATAGCCCACCCGCTTTTGTGGCCTCTTTCCGCTGGACGATCTTGGCGCCCGGCCTTCGGGCGGGTATTTTTGGGCGCGGCTGTGCCCGCGGCCTATTTTTGGCACACGGAGGCGAGGCGCAGAGTCTCGCGCCTTTCCTCGTCCGGCGGACGGTTGGCCAGCCCCACCCCCGAGGCTATAGCCCACCCGCTTTTGTGGCCTCTTTCCGCTGGACGACTTGGCGCCCTGGCCTTCGGGCGGGTATTTTTGGGCGCGGCTGTGCCCGCGGCCTATTTTTGGCACACGGAGTCGCCTCGCAAAGTCTCGCGCCATTCCGGGTCCGGCGGACGCCGTTGGCCAGCCCCCCCCCCCACGGCTATAGCCCACCCGTTTTTGTGGCCTATTTCCGCTGGACGATCTTGTCGGGAGGTCCTTCGGGAGGGGTTATTTGCGCGCGGCTGTGCCCGCGGCCTATTTTTGGCACACGGAGGCGCCTCACAAAGTCTCGCGCCATTCCGAATCCGCGGACGGTTGGCCAGCCCCACCCCCAAGGCTATAGCCCACCCGCTTTTGTGGCCTCTTTCCGCTGGACGAACTTGGCGCCCGGCCTTCGGGCGGGTATTTTTGGGCGCGGCTGTGCCCAAGGCCTATTTTTGGCACACGGAGGCGCCGCAAAGTCTCGCGCCATTCCGAGTCCGGCGGACGGTTGGCCAGCCCCACCCCCAAGGCTATAGCCCACCCGCTTTTGTGGCCTCTTTCCGCTGGACGACTTGGCGCCCGGCCTCTTCGGGCGGGTATTTTGGGCGCGGCTGTGCCCGCGGCCTATTTTTGGCACACGGAGGCGCCTAAAGTCTCGCGCCATTCCGAGTCCGCGGACGAAGTTGGCCAGCCCCACCCCCAAGGCTATAGCCCACCTGCTTTTGTGGCCTCTTTCCGCTGGACGATCTTGGCGCCCGGCCTCGGGCGGGTATTTTTGGGCGCGGCTGTGCCCGCGGCCTATTTTTGGCACACGGAGGCGCCGCAAAGTCTCGCGCCATTCCGAGTCCGCGGACGGTTGGCCAGCCCCACCCCCAAGGCTATAGCCCACCCGCTTTTGTGGCCTCTTTCCGCTGGACGATCTTGGCGCCCCGCCTTCGGGCGGGTATTTTTTGCGCGGCTGTGGGCGGTCTATTTTTGGCACACGGAGGCGCCTCGCAAAGCTCGCGCCATTCCGAGTCCGCGGACGTCTATTGGCCAGCCCACCCCCAAGGCTATAGCCCACCCGCTTTTGTGGCCTCTTTCCGCTGGACCATTGGCGCCCGCCTTCGGCGGGTATTTTTGCGCGGCTGTGCCAGCGGCCTATTTTTGGCACACGGAGGCGCCCAAAGTCTCGCCATTCCCACCCGCTTTTGTTGGCCAGCACCCCAAGGCTATAGCTGGACGCCTCTTGGGCCTCTTTCCGGCTTTTGGCGGGCCTTCGGGCGAGGTATTTTTGGGCGCGGCTGTGCCCGCGGCCTATTTTTGGCACACGGAGGCGCCGCAAAGTCTCGCGCCATTCCGAGTCCGCGGACGGTTGGCCAGCCCCAGCCCACCCCAAGGCTATAGCCCACCCGCTTTTGTGGCCTCTTTCCGCTGGACGAACTTGGCGCCCGGCCTTCGGGCGGGTATTTTTGCGCGGCTGTGCCCGCGGCCTATTTTTGGCACACGGAGGCGCTCGCAAAGTCTCGCGCCATTCCGAGTCCGCGGACGGTTGGCCAGCCCCACCCCCAAGGCTATAGCCCACCCGCTTTTGTGGCCTCTTTCCGCTGGACGAACTTGGCGCCCGCCTCGGGCGGGTATTTTTGGGCGCGGCTGTGCCCGCGGCCTATTTTTTGGCACACGGAGGCGCTCGCAAAGTCTCGCGCCATTCCGAGTCCGGCGGACGGTTGGCCAGCCCCACCCCCAAGGCTATAGCCCACCCGCTTTTTTGGCCTCTTTCCTCTGGACGCTGGCGCCCGGCCTGGCGCCCGGCCTGCGGGCGGGTATTTTTGGCGCGCGGCTGTGCCGCGTCTATTTTTGGCACACGGAGGCGCTCGCAAAGTCAAGGCTAGCATTCCGAGTCCGCGGCCTTCGACGGTTGGCCAGCAGCCCCACCCCCAAGGCTATAGCCCACCGCTTTTGTGGCCTCTTTCCGCTGGACGCCCACGCTTGGCGCTTTCCGCCTTCGGGCGGAGTATTTTTGCGGCTGTGCCCGCGGCCTATTTTTGGCACACGGAGGCGCTCGCAAAGTCTCGCGCCATTCGAGTCCCGCGGACGAAGTTGGCCAGCCCCACCCCCAAGGCTATAGCCCACCCGCTTTTGTGGCCTCTTTCCGCTGGACGATCTTGGCGCCCGGCCTTCGGGCGGGTATTTTTGGGCGCGGCTGTGCCGCGGCCTATTTTGGGCACACGGAGGCGCCTCGCAAAGTCTCGCGCCATTCCGAGTCCGCGGACGGATTTGCTTGCCCAGCCCCACCCCCCAAGGCTATAGCCCACCCGTTTTTGTGGCCTCTTTACGCTGGACGATCTTTTCTCCGCTGCCTTGTGGTGTGTATTTTTGTGGGCGGCTGTGCCCGCGGCCTATTTTTGGCACACGGAGGCGCCTCGCAAAGTCTCGTGCCATTCCGAGTCCGCGGACGGTTGGCCAGCCCCACCCCCAAGGCTATAGCCCACCTGCTTTTGTGGCCTCTTTCCGCTGGACGATCTTGGCGCCCGGCCTCGGGCGGGTATTTTTGGCGCGGCTGTGCCCGCGTCTATTTTTGGCACACGGAGGCGCCGCAAAGTCTCGCGCCATTCCGAGTCCGGGCGGACGGTTGGCCAGCCCCACCCCCAAGGCTATAGCCCACCCGCTTTTTGTGGCCTCTTTCCGCTGGACGGCTGTCTTGGCCTATTTTTGGCACCCGGAGCCTTCGGGCGGGTATTCCGAGGGCGGCTGTGCCCCGGCCTATTTTTGGCACACACGGAGGCACACGGAGGCGCCGCAAAGTCTCGCGCCATTCCGAGTCCGGCGGACGGTTGGCCAGCCCCACGCCCCAAAGCTATAGCCCACCCGCTTTTGTGGCCTCTTTCCGCTGGACCGCTTTTGTGGCCCTGGCGCTGGACGGTCTGGCGCCCGGCCTTCGGGCGGGTATTTTTGGCGCGGCTGTGCCGCGGCCTATTTTTGGCACACGGAGGCGCCGCAAAGTCTCGCGCCATTCCGAGTCCGGCGGACGGTTGGCCAGCCCCACCCCCAAGGCTATAGCCCACCCGCTTTTGTGGCCTCTTTCCGCTGGACGAACTTGCGCCCCGGCCTTCGGGCGGGTATTTTTGGCTGTGGCTGTGCCCTCGGCCTATTTTTGGCACACGGAGGCGCCGCAAAGTCTCGCGCCATTCCGAGTCCGGCGGACGGTTGGCCAGCCCCACCCCCAAGGCTATAGCCCACCCGCTTTTGTGGCCTCTTTCCGCTGGACGATCTTGGCGCCCGGCCTTCGGCGGCGGTATTTTGGGGGCGCGCTGTGCCCGCGGCCTATTTTTGGCACACGGAGGCGCTCGCAAAGTCTCGCGCCATTCCGAGTCCGCGGACGGTTGGCCAGCCCCACCCCCAAGGCTATAGCCCACCCGCTTTTGTGGCCTCTTTCCGCTGGACGACTTGGCGCCCGGCCTTCGGGCGGGTATTTTTTGGCGCGGCTGTGCCCGCGGGTCTATTTTTGGCACACGGAGGCGCTCGCAAAGTCTCGCGCCATTCCGAGTCCGGCGGACGGTTGGCCAGCCCCACCCCCAAGGCTATAGCCCACCCGCTTTTGTGGCCTCTTTCCGCTGGACGATCTTGGCGCCGGCCTTCGGGGGTATTTTGGGCGCGGCTGTGCCCGCGGCCTATTTTTTGGCACACGGAGGCGCTCGCAAAGTCTCGCGCCATTCCGAGTCCGCGGACGGTTGGCCAGCCCCACCCCCAAGGCTATAGCCCACCCGCTTAGCCCACCCGCTTCGTGGCCTCTTTCCGCTGGACGATCTTGGCGCCCGGCCTTCGGGCGGGTATTTTGGGCGCGGCTGTGCCCGCGGCCTATTTTTGGCACACGGAGGCGCTCGCAAAGTCTCGCGCCATTCCGAGTCCGGCGGACGGTTGGCCAGCCCCCACCCCAAGGCTATAGCCCACCCGCTTTTGTGGCCTCTTTCCGCTGGACGATCTTGGCGCCCGGCCTTCGGGCGGGTATATTTTGGGCGCGGCTGTGCCCGCGTCTATTTTTGGCACACGGAGGCGCCGCAAAGTCTCGCGCCATTCCGAGTCCGCGGACGGTTGGCCAGCCCCACCCCCAAGGCTATAGCCCACCCGCTTTTGTGGCCTCTTTCCGCTGGACGAACTTGGCGCCCGGCCTTCGGGCGGGTATTTTTGGGCGCGGCTGTGCCGCGGCCTATTTTTGGCACACGGAGGCGCCGCAAAGTCTCGCGCCATTCCGAGTCCGGCGGACGGTTGGCCAGCCCCCCACCCCCAAGGCTATAGCCCACCTGCTTTTGTGGCCTCTTTCCGCTGGACGATCTTGGCGCCCGCCTTCGGGCGGGTATTTTGGCGCGGCTGTGCTCGCGGCCTATTTTTGGCACACGGAGGCGCTCGCAAAGTCTCGCGCCATTCCGAGTCCGGCGGACGGTTGGCCAGCCCCACCCCCAAGGCTATAGCCCACCCGCTTTTGTGGCCTCTTTCCGCTGGACGATCTTGGCGCCCGGCCTTCGGGCGGGTATTTTGGGCGCGGCTGTGCCCCGCGCCTATTTTTGGCACACGGAGGCGCTCGCAAAGTCTCGCGCCATTCCGAGTCCGCGGACGAAGTTGGCCAGCCCCACCCCCAAGGCTATAGCCCACCCGCTTTTGTGGCCTCTTTCCGCTGGACGATCTTGGCGCCCGGCCTTCGGGCGGGTATTTTTGGGCGCGGCTGTGCCCGCGGCCTATTTTTGGCACACGGAGGCGCCGCAAAGTCTCGCGCCATTCCGAGTCCGCGGACGGTTGGCCAGCCCCACCCCCCAAGGCTATAGCCCACCCGTTTTTGTGGCCTCTTTCCGCTGACGAACTTGGCGCCCCGGCCTTCGGGCGGGTATTTTTGGGCGGGCGGTGCCCAAGGCCTATTTTTGGCACACGGAGGCGCTCAAAGTCTCGCCATTCCGAGTCCGGCGGACGGTTGGCCAGCCCCACCCCCAAGGCTATAGCCCACCCGCTTTTGTGGCCTCTTTCCGCTGGACGATCTTGGCGCCCGGCCTTCGGGCGGGTATTTTTGGCGCGGCTGTGCCCGCGGCCTATTTTTGGCACACGGAGGCGCCTCGCAAAGTCTCGCGCCATTCCGAGTCCGCGGACGGTTGGCCAGCCCCACCCCCAAGGCTATAGCCCACCCGCTTTTGTGGCCTCTTTCCGCTGGACGATCTTGGCGCCCGGCCTTCGGGGGTATTTTTGGGCGCGGCTGTGCCCGCGGCCTATTTTTGGCACACGGAGGCGCCGCAAAGTCTCGCGCCATTCCGAGTCCGGCGGACGGTTGGCCAGCCCCACCCCCAAGGCTATAGCCCACCCGCTTTTGTGGCCTCTTTCCGCTGGACGATCTTGGCGCCCGGCCTTCGGGCGGTATTTTTGGCGCGGCTGTGCCCGCGGCCTATTTTTGGCACACGGAGGCGCTCGCAAAGTCTCGCGCCATTCCGAGTCCGGCGGACGGTTGGCCAGCCCCACCCCCAAGGCTATAGCCCACCCGCTTTTGTGGCCTCTTTCCGCTGGACGATCTTGGCGCCCGGCCTTCGGGCGGGTATTTTTGGGCGCGGCTGTGCCGCGGCCTATTTTTGGCACACGGAGGCGCTCGCAAAGTCTCGCGCCATTCCGAGTCCGGCGGACGGTTGGCCAGCCCCACCCCCAAGGCTATAGCCCACCCGCTTTTGTGGCCTCTTTCCGCTGGACGATCTTGGCGCCCGGCCTTCGGGCGGGTATTTTTGGCGCGGCTGTGCCCGCGCCTATTTTTGGCACACGGAGGCGCCGCAAAGTCTCGCGCCATTCCGAGTCCGGCGGACGGTTGGCCAGCCCCACCCCCAAGGCTATAGCCCACCCGCTTTTGTGGCCTCTTTCCGCTGGACGAACTTGGCGCCCGGCCTTCGGGCGGGTATTTTTGGGCGCGGCTGTGCCCGCGGCCTATTTTTGGCACACGGAGGCGCCTCGCAAAGTCTCGCGCCATTCCGAGTCCGCGGACGGTTGGCCAGCCCCCACCCCAAGGCTATAGCCCACCCGCTTTTGTGGCCTCTTTCCGCTGGACGGTCCTTGGCGCCCGGCCTTCGGGCGGGTATTTTTGGGCGCGGCTGTGCCCGCGGCCTATTTTTGGCACACGGAGGCGCCGCAAAGTCTCGCGCCATTCCGAGTCCGGCGGACGGTTGGCCAGCCCCACCCCCAAGGCTATAGCCCACCCGCTTTTGTGGCCTCTTTCCGCTGGACGACTTGGCGCCCGGCCTTCGGGCGGGTATTTTGGGCGCGGCTGTGCCCGCGGCCTATTTTTGGCACACGGAGGCGCCGCAAAGTCTCGCGCCATTCCGAGTCCGCGGACGAAGTTGGCCAGCCCCACCCCCAAGGCTATAGCCCACCCGCTTTTGTGGCCTCTTTCCGCTGGACGAATCTTGGCGCCCGGCCTTCGGGCGGGTATTTTTGGCGCGGCTGTGCCCGCGGCCTATTTTTGGCACACGGAGGCGCCTCGCAAAGTCTCGCGCCATTCCGAGTCCGGCGGACGGTTGGCCAGCCCCACCCCCAAGGCTATAGCCCACCCGCTTTTGTGGCCTCTTTCCGCTGGACGATCTTGGCGCCCGGCCTTCGGGCGGGTATTTTGGGCGCGGCTGTGCCCGCGCCTATTTTTGGCACACGGAGGCGCCGCAAAGTCTCGCGCCATTCCGAGTCCGGCGGACGGTTGGCCAGCCCCACCCCCAAGGCTATAGCCCACCCGCTTTTGTGGCCTCTTTCCGCTGGACGATCTTGGCGCCCGGCCTTCGGGCGGGTATTTTTGGGCGCGGCTGTGCCCGGCCTATTTTTGGCACACGGAGGCGCTCGCAAAGTCTCGCGCCATTCCGAGTCCGCGGACGGTTGGCCAGCCCCACCCCCAAGGCTATAGCCCACCCGCTTTTGTGGCCTCTTTCCGCTGGACGATCTTGGCGCCCGGCCTTCGGGCGGGTATTTTTGGGCGCGGCTGTGCCCGCGGCCTATTTTTGGCACACGGAGGCGCTCGCAAAGTCTCGCGCCATTCCGAGTCCGCGGACGAAGTTGGCCAGCCCCACCCCCAAGGCTATAGCCCACCCGCTTTTGTGGCCTCTTTCCGCTGGACGATCTTGGCGCCCGGCCTTCGGGCGGGTATTTTGGCGCGGCTGTGCCCGCGCCTATTTTTGGCACACGGAGGCGCCGCAAAGTCTCGCGCCATTCCGAGTCCGGCGGACGGTTGGCCAGCCCCCCACCCCAAGGCTATAGCCCACCCGCTTTTGTGGCCTCTTTCCGCTGGACGATCTTGGCGCCCGGCCTTCGGGCGGGTATTTTGGCGCGGCTGTGCCCGCGGCCTATTTTTGGCACACGGAGGCGCTCGCAAAGTCTCGCGCCATTCCGAGTCCGCGGACGGTTGGCCAGCCCCACCCCCAAGGCTATAGCCCACCCGCTTTTGTGGCCTCTTTCCGCTGGACGATCCCTTGCGCCTGCCTTCGGGCGGGTATTTTTGGGCGCGGCTGTGCCCGCGGCCTATTTTTGGCACACGGAGGCGCTCGCAAAGTCTCGCGCCATTCCGAGTCCCGGCGGACGGTTGGCCAGCCCCACCCCCAAGGCTATAGCCCACCCGCTTTTGTGGCCTCTTTCCGCTGGACGAACTTGGCGCCCGGCCTCGGGCGGGTATTTTTGGGCGCGGCTGTGCTGTGCCGCGGCCTATTTTTGGCACACGGAGGCGCTCGCAAAGTCTCGCGCCATTCCGAGTCCGCGGACGGTTGGCCAGCCCCACCCCCAAGGCTATAGCCCACCCGCACTTGTGGCCACTTTCCGCTGGACGAACTTGGCTCCCCGGCCTTCAGGCGGGTATTTTTGGGTGCGGCTGTGCCCGCGGCCTATTTTTGGCACACGGATGCGCCTCGCATAGTCTCGCGCCATTCAGAGTCCGGAGGACGGTTGGCCAGCCCCCACCCCCAAGGCTATAGCCCACCCGCTTTTGTGGCCTCTTTCCGCTGGACGATCTTGGCGCCCGGCCTTCGGGCGGGTATTTTTGGGCGCGGCTGCCCGCGGCCTATTTTTGGCACACGGAGGCGCTCGCAAAGTCTCGCGCCATTCCGAGTCCGGGCGGACGGTTGGCCAGCCCCACCCCCCTAGGCTATAGCCCACCCGTTTTTGTGGCCTCTTAACGCTGGACGAACATGCAGAACACCACTTCGCCCGGGTATTTTTGGGAGCGGCAGTGCCCGCGGCCTATTTTTGGCACACGGAGGCGCCGCGCAGAGACTCGCGGCATTCCGGGTCCGGAGGACGGGGTTGGACAGCCCCACCCCCCAGGGCATTAGCCCACCCGGTTGTGTGGGCTCTTTCCGCTGGACGATCTTGGCGCCCCGGCCTTCGGGCGGGTATTTTTGGGCGCGGCTGTGCCCGCGGCCTATTTTTGGCACACGGAGGCGCCTCGCAATGTCTCGCGCCATTCCGAGTCCGGCGGACGAAGTTGGCCAGCCCCACCCCCCAAGGCTATAGCCCACCCGATTTTGTGGCCTCTTTCCGCTGGACGATCTTGGCGCCCCGGCCTTCGGGCGGGTATTTTTGGGCGCGGCTGTGCCCGCGGCCTATTTTTGGCACACGGAGGCGCCTCGCAAAGTCTCGCGCCATTCCGAGTCCGGCGGACGGTTGGCCAGCCCCACCCCCAAGGCTATAGCCCACCCGCTTTTGTGGCCTCTTTCCGCTGGACGAACTTGGCGCCCGGCCTTCGGGCGGGTATTTTTGGCGCTGCTGTGCCCGCGGCCTATTTTTGGCACACGGAGGCGCTCGCAAAGTCTCGCGCCATTCCGAGTCCGGCGGACGGTTGGCCAGCCCCACCCCCAAGGCTATAGCCCACCCGCTTTTGTGGCCTCTTTCCGCTGGACGACTTGGCGCCCGGCCTTCGGGCGGGTATTTTGGGCGCGGCTGTGCCCGCGGCCTATTTTTGGCACACGGAGGCGCCGCAAAGTCTCGCGCCATTCCGAGTCCGGCGGACGGTTGGCCAGCCCCACCCCCAAGGCTATAGCCCACCCGCTTTTGTGGCCTCTTTCCGCTGGACGATCTTGGCGCCCGGCCTTCGGGCGGGTATTTTTGGGCGCGGCTGTGCCCGCGGCCTATTTTTGGCACACGGAGGCGCTCGCAAAGTCTCGCGCCATTCCGAGTCCGCGGACGGTTGGCCAGCCCCCACCCCCAAGGCTATAGCCGGCCCGTTTTTGTGGCCTCTTTCCGCTGGACGATCTTGGCGGCCCGGCCTTCGGGCGGTTATTTTTGGGCGCGGCTGAGACCGACGTGTATTGTAGGCGCGCGTAGCCGCCTCGAAAGGTCTCGCGCCATTCCGAGTCCGGCGGACGGAGTTGGCCAGCCCCGCCCCCCGGGGCGATAGCGCACCCGCTTTTGTGGCCTCTTTCCGCTGGACGATCTTGGCGCCCGGCCTCCGGGCGGGTATTTTTGGGCGCGGCTGTGCCCGCGGCCTATTTTTGGCACACGGAGGCGCCTCGCAAAGTCTCGCGCCATTCCGAGTCCGCGGACGGTTGGCCAGCCCCACCCCCAAGGCTATAGCCCACCCGCTTTTGTGGCCTCTTTCCGCTGGACGAACTTGGCGCCCGGCCTTCGGGCGGGTATTTTGGGCGCGGCTGTGCCCGCGGCCTATTTTTGGCACACGGAGGCGCTCGCAAAGTCTCGCGCCATTCCGAGTCCGGCGGACGGTTGGCCAGCCCCACCCCCAAGGCTATAGCCCACCCGCTTTTGTGGCCTCTTCCGCTGGACGATCTTGGCGCCCGGCCTTCGGGCGGGTATTTTTGGGCGCGGCTGTGCCCGCGCCTATTTTTGGCACACGGAGGCGCCTCGCAAAGTCTCGCGCCATTCCGAGTCCGCGGACGGTTGGCCAGCCCCACCCCCAAGGCTATAGCCCACCCGCTTTTGTGGCCTCTTTCCGCTGGACGATCTTGGCGCCCGGCCTTCGGGCGGGTATTTTGGGCGCGGCTGTGCCCGCGGCCTATTTTTGGCACACGGAGGCGCTCGCAAAGTCTCGCGCCATTCCGAGTCCGCGGACGGTTGGCCAGCCCCACCCCCAAGGCTATAGCCCACCCGCTTTTGTGGCCTCTTTCCGCTGGACGAACTTGGCGCCCGGCCTTCGGGCGGGTATTTTGGCGCGGCTGTGCCCGCGCCTATTTTTGGCACACGGAGGCGCTCGCAAAGTCTCGCGCCATTCCGAGTCCGGCGGACGGTTGGCCAGCCCCACCCCCAAGGCTATAGCCCACCCGCTTTTGTGGCCTCTTTCCGCTGGACGATCTTGGCGCCCGGCCTTCGGGCGGGTATTTTTGGGCGCGGCTGTGCCCGCGCCTATTTTTGGCACACGGAGGCGCCTCGCAAAGTCTCGCGCCATTCCGAGTCCGGCGGACGGTTGGCCAGCCCCACCCCCAAGGCTATAGCCCACCCGCTTTTGTGGCCTCTTTCCGCTGGACGATCTTGGCGCCCCGCCTTCGGGCGGGTATTTTTGGCTGCGGCTTTGCCCGCGGCTTATTTTTTTGACACGGAGGCGCCTCGCAAGGTCTCGCGCCATTCCGAGTCGGCGGACGGAGTTGGCCAGCCCCACCCCCCCAGGCGATAGCCCACCCGCTTTTGTGGCCTCTTTCCGCTGGACGACTTGGCGCCCGGCCTTCGGGCGGGTATTTTTGGGCGCGGCTGTGCCCGCGGCCTATTTTTGGCACACGGAGGCGCTCGCAAAGTCTCGCGCCATTCCGAGTCCGCGGACGGTTGGCCAGCCCCACCCCCAAGGCTATAGCCCACCCGCTTTTGTGGCCTCTTTCCGCTGGACGAATCTTGGCGCCCGGCCTTCGGGCGGGTATTTTTGGGCGCGGCTGTGCCCGCGGCCTATTTTTGGCACACGGAGGCGCCGCAAAGTCTCGCGCCATTCCGAGTCCGGCGGACGGTTGGCCAGCCCCACCCCCAAGGCTATAGCCCACCCGCTTTTGTGGCCTCTTTCCGCTGGACGACTTGGCGCCCGGCCTTCGGGCGGGTATTTTGGGCGCGCTGCTGTGCCCGCGGCCTATTTTTGGCACACGGAGGCGCCTCGCAAAGTCTCGCGCCATTCCGAGTCCGCGGACGGTTGGCCAGCCCCACCCCCCCAAGGCTATAGCCCACCCGCTTTTGTGGCCTCTTTCCGCTGGACGATCTTGGCGCCCGGCCTTCGGGCGGGTATTTTTGGGCGCGGCTGTGCCCGCGCCTATTTTTGGCACACGGAGGCGCCTCGCAAAGTCTCGCGCCATTCCGAGTCCGCGGACGGTTGGCCAGCCCCACCCCCAAGGCTATAGCCCACCCGCTTTTGTGGCCTCTTTCCGCTGGACGATCTTGGCGCCCGGCCTCGGGCGGGTATTTTTGGGCGCGGCTGTGCCCGCGGCCTATTTTTGGCACACGGAGGCGCTCGCAAAGTCTCGCGCCATTCCGAGTCCGCGGACGGTTGGCCAGCCCCACCCCCAAGGCTATAGCCCACCCGCTTTTGTGGCCTCTTTCCGCTGGACGATCTTGGCGCCCGGCCTTCGGGCGGGTATTTTTGGGCGCGGCTGTGCCCGCGCCTATTTTTGGCACACGGAGGCGCTCGCAAAGTCTCGCGCCATTCCGAGTCCGGCGGACGGTTGGCCAGCCCCACCCCCAAGGCTATAGCCCACCCGCTTTTGTGGCCTCTTTCCGCTGGACGAACTTGGCGCCCGGCCTTCGGGCGGGTATTTTTGGCGCGGCTGTGCCCGCGGCCTATTTTTGGCACACGGAGGCGCTCGCAAAGTCTCGCGCCATTCCGAGTCCGGCGGACGGTTGGCCAGCCCCACCCCCAAGGCTATAGCCCACCCGCTTTTGTGGCCTCTTTCCGCTGGACGATCTTGGCGCCCGGCCTTCGGGCGGGTATTTTGGCGCGGCTGTGCCCGCGGCCTATTTTTGGCACACGGAGGCGCTCGCAAAGTCTCGCGCCATTCCGAGTCCGGCGGACGGTTGGCCAGCCCCACCCCCAAGGCTATAGCCCACCCGCTTTTGTGGCCTCTTTCCGCTGGACGAACTTGGCGCCCGGCCTTCGGGCGGGTATTTTTGGGCGCGGCTGTGCCCGCGGCCTATTTTTGGCACACGGAGGCGCCTCGCAAAGTCTCGCGCCATTCCGAGTCCGGCGGACGGTTGGCCAGCCCCACCCCCAAGGCTATAGCCCACCCGCTTTTGTGGCCTCTTTCCGCTGGACGAACTTGGCGCCCGGCCTTCGGGCGGGTATTTTTGGGCGCGGCTGTGCCCGCGCCTCTATTTTTGGCACACGGAGGCGCCCGCAAAGTCTCGCGCCATTCCGAGTCCGGCGGACGGTTGGCCAGCCCCACCCCCAAGGCTATAGCCCACCCGCTTTTGTGGCCTCTTTCCGCTGGACGATCTTGGCGCCCGGCCTCGGCGGGTATTTTGGCGCGGCTGTGCCCGCGGCCTATTTTTGGCACACGGAGGCGCCGCAAAGTCTCGCGCCATTCCGAGTCCGCGGACGGTTGGCCAGCCCCACCCCCAAGGCTATAGCCCACCCGCTTTTGTGGCCTCTTTCCGCTGGACGATCTTGGCGCCCGGCCTTCGGGCGGGTATTTTTGGCGCGGCTGTGCCCGCGGCCTATTTTTGGCACACGGAGGCGCCGCAAAGTCTCGCGCCATTCCGAGTCCGCGGACGGTTGGCCAGCCCCACCCCCAAGGCTATAGCCCACCCGCTTTTGTGGCCTCTTTCCGCTGGACGATCTTGGCGCCCGGCCTTCGGGCGGTATTTTTGGGCGCGGCTGTGCCTGCGGCCTATTTTTGGCACACGGAGGCGCTCGCAAAGTCTCGCGCCATTCCGAGTCCGGCGGACGGTTGGCCAGCCCCACCCCCAAGGCTATAGCCCACCCGCTTTTGTGGCCTCTTTCCGCTGGACGAACTTGGCGCCCGGCCTTCGGGCGGGTATTTTTGGGCGCGGCTGTGCCCGCGGCCTATTTTTGGCACACGGAGGCGCTCGCAAAGTCTCGCGCCATTCCGAGTCCGCGGACGGTTGGCCAGCCCCACCCCCAAGGCTATAGCCCACCCGCTTTTGTGGCCTCTTTCCGCTGGACGATCTTGGCGCCCGGCCTTCGGGCGGGTATTTTTGGCGCGCTGCTGTGCCCGCGCCTATTTTTGGCACACGGAGGCGCCGCAAAGTCTCGCGCCATTCCGAGTCCGCGGACGGTTGGCCAGCCCCACCCCCAAGGCTATAGCCCACCCGCTTTTGTGGCCTCTTCCGCTGGACGATCTTGGCGCCCGGCCTTCGGGCGGGCGGTATTTTGGCGCGGCTGTGCCCGCGGCCTATTTTTGGCACACGGAGGCGCTCGCAAAGTCTCGCGCCATTCCGAGTCCGGGCGGACGGGTTGGCCAGCCCCACCCCCAAGGCTATAGCCCACCCGCTTTTGTGGCCTCTTTCCGCTGGACGATCTTGCGCGCCCGGCCTTCGGGCGGGTATTTTTGGCACACGGAGGCGCTGCAAAGCTGTGCCCGCGGTCTATTTTTGGCACACGGAGGCGCCCCGCAAAGTCTCGCGCCATTCCGAGTCCGGGCGGACGGTTGGCCAGCCCCACCCCCAAGGCTATAGCCCACCCGCTTTTGTGGCCTCTTTCCGCTGGACGATCTTGGCGCCCGGCCTTCGGGCGGGTATTTTTGGGCGCGGCTGTGCTCCGCGGCCTATTTTTGGCACACGGAGGCGCCGCAAAGTCTCGCGCCATTCCGAGTCCGCGGACGGTTGGCCAGCCCCACCCCCCCAAGGCTATAGCCCACCCGCTTTTGTGGCCTCTTTCCGCTGACGATCTTGGCGCCCTGCCTTCGGGCGGGTATTTTTTTGCGGCTGTGCCCGCGTCCTATTTTTGGCACACGGAGGCGCTCGCAAAGTCTCGCGCCATTCCGAGTCCGCGGACGGTTGGCCAGCCCCACCCCCAAGGCTATAGCCCACCCGCTTTTGTGGCCTCTTTCCGCTGGACGATCCTGGCGCCCGGCCTCGGGCGGTATTTTGGCGCGGCTGTGCCCGCGCCTATTTTTGGCACACGGAGGCGCCTCGCAAAGTCTCGCGCCATTCCGAGTCCGCGGACGGTTGGCCAGCCCCACCCACCCCAAGGCTATAGCCCCCGCTTTTGTGGCCTCTTTCCGCTGGACGAACTTGGCGCCCGCCTTCGGGCGGGTATTTTGGCGCGGCTGTGCCAAGGCCTATTTTTGGCACACGGAGGCGCTCGCAAAGTCTCGCGCCATTCCGAGTCCGCGGACGAAGTTGGCCAGCCCCACCCCCAAGGCTATAGCCCACCCGCTTTTGTGGCCTCTTTCCGCTGGACGAGCTTGGCGCCCGGCCTATTTTTCGGGGCGGGTATTTTTGCCAGGCGGCTGTGCCCCCGCCTATTTTTGGCACACGGAGGCGCCCGCAAAGTCTCGCGCCATTCCGAGTCCGGCGGACGCTGGTTGGCCAGCCCCACCCCCAAGGCTATAGCCCACCCGCTTTTGTGGCCTCTTTCCGCTGGACGAACTTGGCGCCCGGCCTTCGGGCGGGTATTTTTGGGCGCGCTGTGCCCAAGGCCTATTTTTGGCACACGGAGGCGCCGCAAAGTCTCGCGCCATTCCGAGTCCGGGCGGACGGTTGGCCAGCCCCACCCCCAAGGCTATAGCCCACCCGCTTTTGTGGCCTCTTTCCGCTGGACGATCTTGGCGCCCGGCCTTCGGGCGGGTATTTTGGCGCGCTGTGTGCCGCGGCCTATTTTTGGCACACGGAGGCTTTCCGCTGGACAAAGTCTCGCGCCATTCCGAGTCCGCGGACGGAGGTTGGCCAGCCCCACCCCCAAGGCTATAGCCCACCCACCCTTTTGTGGCCTCTTTCCGCTGGACGAACTTGGCGCCCGCCTTCGGGCGGGTATTTTTGGCGCGGCTGTGCCCGCGGCCTATTTTTGGCACACGGAGGCGCCCGCAAAGTCTCGCGCCATTCCGAGTCCGGCGGACGGTTGGCCAGCCCCACCCCCAAGGCTATAGCCCACCCGCTTTTGTGGCCTCTTTCCGCTGGACGACGCCTCTTGGCGCCCGGCCTTCGGGCGGGTATTTTTGGCGGCTGTGCCGCAAGGCCTATTTTTGGCACACGGAGGCGCCCTCGCAGTCTCGCGCCATTCCGAGTCCGCGGACGAAGTTGGCCAGCCCCACCCCCAAGGCTATAGCCCACCCGCTTTTGTGGCCTCTTTCCGCTGGACGACCTTGGCGCCCGCCTTCGGGCGGGTATTTTGGGCGCGGCTGTGCCAAGGCCTATTTTTGGCACACGGAGGCGCCTCGCAAAGTCTCGCGCCATTCCGAGTCCGCGGACGGTTGGCCAGCCCCACCCCCAAGGCTATAGCCCACCCGCTTTTGTGGCCTCTTTCCGCTGGACGAACTTGGCGCCCGGCCTTCGGGCGGGTATTTTTGGGCGCGGCTGTGCCCGCGCCTATTTTTGGCACACGGAGGCGCCGCAAAGTCTCGCGCCATTCCGAGTCCGCGGACGAAGTTGGCCAGCCCCACCCCCAAGGCTATAGCCCACCCGCTTTTGTGGCCTCTTTCCGCTGGACGAACTTGGCGCCCGGCCTCGGGCTATAGGTATTTTGGCGCGGCTGTGCCTGCGCGCCTATTTTTGGCACACGGAGGCGCCTCGCAAAGTCTCGCGCCATTCCGAGTCCGCGGACGGTTGGCCAGCCCCACCCCCAAGGCTATAGCCCACCCGCTTTTGTGGCCTCTTTCCGCTGGACGAACTTGGCGCCCGGCCTTCGGGCGGGTATTTTTGGGCGCGGCTGTGCCCAAGGCCTATTTTTGGCACACGGAGGCGCCTCGCAAAGTCTCGCGCCATTCCGAGTCCGGCGGACGGTTGGCCAGCCCCACCCCCAAGGCTATAGCCCACCCGCTTTTGTGGCCTCTTTCCGCTGGACGATGGCGCCCGGCCTTGGCGCCCGGCCTCGGGCGGGTATTTTTGGGCACACGGAGTGCCTCGCAAAGTCTCGCGCTATTTTTGGCACACGGAGGCGCCTCGCAAAGTCTAGCGCCATTCCGAGTCCGCGGACGGTTGGCCAGCCCCAGTCTCCCATTCAAGGCTATAGCCCACCCGATTTTGTGGCCTCATACCGCTGGACGAACTTGGCGCCCCGGCCTTCGTGCAGGTATTTTTGGGCGGGGCTGTGCGCGAGTCGTTTTTTTGGCACACGGAGGCGCCTCGCAAAGTCTTGCGCCATACAGAGTCCGGCGGACGAAGTAGGCCACCACCAACCCCCAAGGCTATAGCCCACCCGATTTTTTGGCCTCTTTCCGCTGGACGAACTTGGCGCCCGGCCTCGGGCGGGTATTTTTGGGCGCGGCTGTGCGCGGCTATTTTTGCACACGGAGGCGGCCTATTTTTCCGAGCACACGGAGGCGCCAGCAAAGTCTCGCCATTCCGAGTCCTTTCCGCGGACGATCTTGCGTTGGCCAGCCCCACCCCCAAGGCTATAGCCCATTTTTGGCACACGGAGGGCCTCTTTCCGCTGGACGATCTTGGCGCCCCCCAAGGCCTCGGGCGGCCTCTTATTTGGACGCGCGCGCCCTGTGCTGGCGCTGCCCGCTATTTTTGGCACACGGAGGCGCCGCAAAGTCTCGCGCCATTCCGAGTCCGGCGGACGGTTGGCCAGCCCCACCCCCCCAAGGCTATAGCCCACCCGCTTTTGTGGCCTCTTTCCGCTGGACGAATCTTGGCGCCCGGCCTTCGGGCGGGTATTTTTGGGCGCGGCTGTGCCTGCGGCTCTATTTTTGGCACACGGAGGCGCCGCAAAGTCTCGCGCCATTCCGAGTCCGCGGACGGTTGGCCAGCCCCACCCCCAAGGCTATAGCCCACCCGCTTTTGTGGCCTCTTTCCGCTGGACGAATCCTGGCGCCCGGCCTTCGGGCGGGTATTTTTGGGCGCGGCTGTGCCCGCGGCCTATTTTTGGCACACGGAGGCGCCGCAGTCTCGCGCCATTCCGAGTCCGGCGGACGAAGTTGGCCAGCCCCACCCCCAAGGCTATAGCCCACCCGCCTGTGGGGCCTCTTTCCGCTGGACGACCCTAGGCTATAGCCCACCCGCTTTTGTGGCCTCTTTCCGCTGGATTTAACTTGGCGCTTCGCCTTCGGGCGGGTATTTTGGGCGCGGCTGTGCCCAAGGCCTATTTTTGGCACACGGAGGCCCCTCGCAAAGTCTCGCGCCATTCCGAGTCCGGCGCGGACGGTTGGCCAGCCCCACCCCCCAAGGCTATAGCCCACCCGTTTTTGGGGCCTCTTTCCGCTGGACGAACTTGGCGCCCCGGCCTTCGGGCGGGTATTTTTTGGCGCGGCTGTGCCCGCGGCCTATTTTTGGCACACGGAGGCGCCTAGCAAAGTCTCGCGCCATTCCGAGTCCGGCGGACGAAGTTGGCCAGCCCCACCCCCCAAGGCTATAGCCCACCCGTTTTTGTGGCCTCTTTCCGCTGGACGAACTTGGCGCCCCGGCCTTCGGGCGGGTATTTTTGGGCGCGGCTGTGCCCGCGATCTATTTTTGGCACACGGAGGTGCCTCGCAAAGTCTCGCGCCACTCCGAGTCCGGCGGACGAAGTTGGCCAGCCCCACCCCCCAAGGCTATAGCCCACCCGCCTTTGTGGCCTCTTTCCGCTGGACGAACTTGGCGCCCCGGCCTTCGGGCTGGTATTTTTGGGCGCGGCTGGGCCCGCGCCCTATTTTTGGCACACGAAGGCGCCGCAAAGTCTCGCACCATTCCGAGTCCGGCGGACGGTTGGCCAGCCCCACCCCCAAGGCTATAGCCCACCTGCTTTTGTGGCCTATTTCGGCTGGAGGAACTTGGGGCCCCGCCTTCGGGCGGGTATTTTTGGGTGCGGCTGTGTCCGCTACCTATTTTTGGCACACGGAGGCGCCTCGCAAAGTCTCGCGCCATTCCGAGTCCGCGGACGGTTGGCCAGCCCCACCCCCAAGGCTATAGCCCACCCGCTTTTGTGGCCTCTTTCCGCTGGACGAACTTGGCGCCCGGCCTTCGGGCCGGGTATTTTTGGGCGCGGCTGTGCCTCGCGCCTATTTTTGGCACACGGAGGCGCCGCAAAGTCTCGCGCCATTCCGAGTCCGCGGACGGTTGGCCAGCCCCACCCCCAAGGCTATAGCCCACCCGTTTTTGTCGCCTCTTTCCGCTGGACGAACTTGGCGACCCGGGCTTCGGGCGGGTATTTTTGGGCGCGGCTGTGCCCGCGGCCTATTTTTGGCACACGGAGGCGCCTCGCACAGTCTCGCGCGATTCCGAGTCCGGCGGACGGTTGGCCAGCCCCCACCCCCAAGGCTATAGCCCACCCGTTTTTGTGGCCTCTTTCCGCTGGACGAACTTGGCGCCCCGGCCTTCGGGCGGGTATTTTTGGGAGCGGCTGTGCCCGCGGCCTATTTTTGGCACACGGAGGTGCCTCGCAAAGTCTCGCGCCATTCCGAGTCCGGCGGACGAAGTAGGCCAGCCCCACCCCCCAAGGCCATAGCCCACCCGTTTTTGGGGCCTCTTTCCGCTGGACGAACTTGGAGCCCCGGCCTTCGGGCGGGTATTTTTTGGCGCGGCTGTGCCCGCGGCCTATTTTTGGCACACGGAGGTGCCTCGCAAAGTCTCGCGCCATTCCGAGTCCGGCGGACGAAGTTGGCCAGCCCCACCCGCCAAGGCTATAGCCCACCCGTTTTTGGGGCCTCTCTCCGCTGGATGAACTTGGTGCCCCGGCTTTCGGGCGGGTATTTTTTGGCGCGGCTGTGCCCGCGGCCTATTTTTGGCACACGGAGGTGCCTCAAAGTCTCGCGCCATTCCGAGTCCGGGCGGACGAAGTTGGCCAGCCCCACCCCCAAGGCTATAGCCCACCCGCTTTTGTGGCCTCTTTCCGCTGGACGAACTTGGCGCCCCGGCTTCGGGCGGGTAATTTTGGGCGCGGCTGTGCCTCAAGGCCAATTTTTGGCACACGGAGGCACCTTGCAAAGTCTCGCGCCATTCGGAGTCCGGGCGGAGGAGGTGGCCGGCCGCACCCCCCAAGGCTATAGCCCACCCGTTTTTGTGGCCTCTTTCCGCTGGACGAACTTGGCGCCCCGGCCTTCGGGCGGGTATTTTTGGGCGCGGCTGTGCCCGTGGCCTATTTTTGGCACACGGAGGTGCCTCGCAAAGTCTCGCGCCATTCCGAGTCCGGCGGACGAAGTTGGCCTGCCCCACCCCCCAAGGCTATAGCCCACCCGTTTTTGTGGCCTCTTTCCCCTGGACGAACTTGGCGCCCCGGGCTTCGGGCCGGTATTTTTGGGCGCGGCTGTGCCCGCGGCCTATTTTTGGCACACGGAGGAGCCTCGCAAAGTCTCGCGCCATTCCGAGTCCGGCGGACGAAGTTGGCCAGCCCCACCCCCCAAGGCTATAGCCCACCCGTTTTTGGGGCCTCTTTCCGATGGACGAACTTGGCGCCCCGGCCTTCGGGCGGGTATTTTTGGACGCGGCTGTGCCCGCGGCCTATTTTTGGCACACGGAGGTGCTTCGCAAAGCGTCGCGCCATTCCGAGTCCGGCGGACGAAGTTGGCCAGCCCCACCCCCCAAGGCTATAGCCCACCCGTTTTTGGGGCCTCTTTCCGCTGGACGAACTTGGCGACCCGGCCTTGGGGCGGGTTTTTTTGGGCGCGGCTGTGCCCGCGGCCTATTTTTGGTACACGGAGGCGCCTCGCAAAGTCTCGCGCCATTCCGAGTCCGGCGGACGAAGTTGGCCAGCGCCACCCCCCAAGGCTATAGCCCACCTGTTTTTGGGGCCTCTTTCCGCTGGACGAACTTGGCGCCCAGGCCTTTGGGCGGGTATTTTTTGGCGCGGCTGTGCCCGCGGCCTATTTTTGGCACACGGAGGCGCCTAGCAAAGTCTCGCGCTATTCCGAGTCCGGCGGACGAAGTGGGCCAGCCGCACCCCCCAAGGCTATAGCCCACCCGTTTTTGTGGCCTCTTTCCGCTGGACGAACTTGGCGCCCCGGCCTTCGGGCGGCTATTTTTGGGCGCGGCTGTGTCCGCGGCCTATTTTTGGCACATGGAGGCGCCTCGCAAAGTCTCGCGCCATTCCGAGTCCGGCGGACGAAGTTGGCCAGCCCCACCCCCCAAGGCTATAGCCCACCTGTTTTTGTGGCCTCTTTCCGCTGGATGAACTTGGCGCCCCGGCCTTCGGGCGGCTATTTTTGGGCGCGGCTGTGCCCGCGGCCTATTTTTGGCACACGGAGGTGCCTCGCAAAGTCTCGCACCATTCCGAGTCCGGCGGACGAAGTGGGCCAGCCCCACCCCCCAAGGCTATAGCCCACCCGTTTTTGTGGCCTCTTTCCGCTGGACGAACTTGGCGCCCCGGCCTTCGGGCGGCTATTTTTGGGCGCGGCTGTGCCCGCTACCTATTTTTGCCACACGGAGGGGCCTCGCAAAGTCTCGCGCCATTCCGAGTCCGGCGGACGAAGTTGGCCAGCCCCACCCCCCAAGGCTATAGCCCACCCGTTTTTGTGGCCTCTTTCCGCTGGACGAACTTGGCGCCCCGGGCTTCGGGCCGGTATTTTTGGGCGCGGCTGTGCCTGCGGCCTATTTTTGGCACACGGAGGCGCCTCGCAAAGTCTCGCGCCATTCCGAGTCCGGCGGACGAAGTTGGCCAGCCCCACCCCCCAAGGCTATAGCCCACCCGTTTTTGTGGCCTCTTTCCGCTGGACGAACTTGGCGCCCCGGCCTTCGTGCGGCTATTTTTGGGCGCGGCTGTGCCCGTGGCTTAGTTTTGCACACGGAGGCGCCTCGCAAAGTCTTGCGCCATTCCGAGTCCGGCGTACGAAGTAGGCCAGCCCCACCCCCCAAGGCTATCGCCCACCCGTTTTTGTGGCCTCTTTCCGCTGGACGAACTTAGCGCCCCGGCCTTCGGGCGGCTATTTTTGGGCGCGGCTGTGTCCGCGGCCTATTTTTGGCACACGGGGGTGCCTCACAAAGTCTCGCGCTATTCCGAGTCCGGCGGACGAAGTTGGCCAGCCCCACCCCCCAAGGCTATCGCCCACCCGTTTTTGTGGCCTCTTTCCGCTGGACGAACTTGGCGCCCCGGCCTTCGGGCGGCTATTTTTGGGTGCGGCTGTGCCCGAGGCCTAGTTTTGGCACACGGAGGCGCCTCGTAAAGTCTCGCGCCATTCCGAGTCCGGCGGACGAAGTTGGCCAGCCCCAACCCCCAAGGCTATAGCCCACCCGTTTTTGTGGCCTCTTTCCGCTGGACGAAATTGGCGCCCCGGTCTTCGGGCGGCTATTTTTGGGCGCGGCTGTGCCCGCGGTCTATTTTTGGCACACGGGGGTGCCTCGCAAAGTCTCGCGCCATTCCGAGTCCGGCGGACGAAGTTGGCCAGCCCCACCCCCCAAGGCTATCGCCCAACAGTTTTTGTGGCATCTTTCCTCTGGACGAACTTGGCGCACCGGCCTTCGGGCGGCTATTTTTGGGTGCGGCTGTGCCCGCGGCCTATTTTTGGCACACGGAGGTGCCTCGCAAAGTCTCGCGCCATTCCGTGTCCGCGGACGGGTTGGCCAGCCCCACCCCCAAGGCTATAGCCCACCCGCTTTTGTGGCCTCTTTCCGCTGGACGAACTTGGCGCCCCGGCCTTCGGGCGGCTATTTTTGGGCGCGGCTGTGCCCGGGGCCTATGGTTGGCACACGGAGGCGCCTCGTAAAATCTCGCGCCATTCCGAGTCCGGCGGACGAAGTTGGCCAGCCCCACCCCCCAAGGCTATCGCCCACCCGTTTTTGTGGCCTCTTTCCGCTGGACGAACTTAGCGCCCCGGCCTTCGGGCGGCTATTTTTGGGAGCGGCTGTGCCCGAGGCCTATTTTTGGCACACGGGGTGCCTCACAAAGTCTCGCGCTATTCCGAGTCCGCGGACGGTTGGCCAGCCCCACCCCCCCAGGCTATCGCCCACCCGTTTTTGTGGCCTCTTTCCGCTGGACGAACTTGGCGCCCCGGCCTTCGGGCGGCTATTTTTGGGTGCGGCTGTGCCCGAGGCCTAGTTTTGGCACACGGAGGCGCCTCGTAAACTCTCGCGCCATTCCGAGTCCGGCGGACGAAGTTGGCCAGCCCCACCCCCCAAGGCTATAGCCCACCCGTTTTTGTGGCCTCTTTCCGCTGGACGAAATTGGCGCCCCGGCCTTCGGGCGGCTATTTTTGGGCGCGGCTGTGCCCGCGGTCTATTTTTGGCACACGGGGGTGCCTCGCATAGTCTCGCGCCATTCCGAGTCCGGCGGACGAAGTTGGCCAGCCCCACCCCCCAAGGCTATCGCCCACCCGTTTTTGTGGCCTCTTTCCGCTGGACGAACTTGGCGCCCCGGCCTTCGGGCGGCTATTTTTGGGTGCGGCTGTGCCCGCGGCCTATTTTTGGCACACGGAGGTGCCTCGCAAAGTCTCGCGCCATTCCGAGTCCGGCGTGACGAAGTAGGCCAGCCCCACCCCCAAGGCTATAGCCCACCCGCTTTTGTGGCCTCTTTCCGCTGGACGAACTTGGCGCCCGGCCTTCGGGCGGCTATTTTTGGGCGCGGCTGTGCCCAAGGCCTATTTTTGGCACACGGGGTGCCTCGCAAAGTCTCACGCCATTCCGAGTCCGCGGACGGTTGGCCAGCCCCACCCCCAAGGCTATCGCCCACCCGATTTGTGGCCACTTTCCCCTGGACGATCTTGGCGCCCGGCCTTCGGGCGGGTATTTTCGGCGCGGCTGTTCCCGCGGCCTATTTTTGGCACACGGAGGAGCCTCGCAAAGTCTCGCGCCATTCCGAGTCCGGCGGACGAAGTTGCCCAGCCCCACCCCCCAAGGCTATAGCCCACCCGTTTTTGTGGCCTCTTTCCGCTGGACGAACTTGGCGCCCCGGCCTTCGGGCGAGTATTTTTGGGCGCGGCTGTGCCCACGGCCTATTTTTGGCACACGGAGGCGCCTCGCAAAGTCTCGCGCCATTCCGAGTCCGGCGGACGAAGTTGGCCAGCCCCACCCGCCAAGGCTATAGCCCACCCTTTTTTGTGGCCTCTTTCCGCTGGACGAACTTGGCGCCCCGGCCTTCGGGCGGGTATTTTTTTGCGCGGCTGTTCCCGCGGCCTATTTTTGGCACACGGAGGAGCCTCGCAAAGTCTCGCGCCATTCCGAGTCCGGCGGACGAAGTTGCCCAGCCCCACCCCCCAAGGCTATAGCCCACCCGTTTTTGGGGCCTCTTTCCGCTGGACGAACTTGGCGCCCCGGCCTTCGGGCGGGTATTTTTGGGCGCGGCTGTGCCCGCGGCCTATTTTTGGCACACGGAGGCGCCTCGCAAAGTCTCGCGCCATTCCGAGTCCGGCGGACAAAGTTGGCCAGCCCCACCCCCGAAGGCTATAGCCCACCCGTTTTTGGGGCCTCTTTCCGCTGGACGAACTTGGCGCCCCGGCCTTCGGGCGGGTATTTTTGGGCACGGCTGTGCCTGCGGCCTATTTTTGGCACACGGAGGCGCCTCGCAAAGTCTCGCGCCATTCCAAGTCCGGCGGACGAAGTTGGCCAGCCCCACCCCCCAAGCCTATAGCCCACCCGTTTTTGTGGCCTCTTTCCGCTGGTCGAACTTGGCGCCCCGGCCTTCGGGCGGGTATTTTTGGGCGCGGCTGTGCCCGCGGCCTATTTTTGGCACACGGAGGCGCCTCGCAAAGTCTCGCGCCATTCCGAGTCCGGCGGACGAAGTTGGCCAGCCCCACCCCCGAAGGCTATAGCCCACCCGTTTTTGGGGCCTCTTTCCGCTGGACGAACTTGGCGCACCGGCCTTCGGGCGGGTATTTTTGGGCGCGGCTGTTCCCGGGGCCTATTTTTGGCACACGGAGGAGCCTCGCAAAGTCTCGCGCCATTCCGAGTCCGGCGGACGAAGTTGGCCAGCCCCACCCCCCAAGGCTATCGCCCACCCGTTTTTGTGGCCTCTTTCCGCTCGACGAACTTGGCACCCCGGCCTTCGGGCGGGTATTTTTGGACGCGGCTGTGCCCGCGGCCTATTTTTGGCACACGGAGGCGCCTCGCAAAGTCTCGCGCCATTCCGAGTCCGGCGGACGAAGTTGGCCAGCCCCACCCCCCAAGGCTATAGCCCACCCGTTTTTTGGGCCTCTTTCCGCTGGACGAACTTGGCGCCCCGGCCTTCGAGCGGGTATTTTTGGGCGCGGCTGTGCCCACGGCCTATTTTTGGCACACGGAGGCGCCTAGCAAAGTCTCGCGCCATTCCGAGTCCGGCGGACGAAGTTGGCCAGCCCCACCCCCGAAGGCTATAGCCCACCCGTTTTTGGGGCCTCTTTCCGCTGGACGAACTTGGCGCCCCGGCCTTCGGGCGGGTATTTTTGGGCGTGGCTGTGCCCGCGGCCTATTTTTGGCACACGGAGGCGCCTCGCAAAGTCTCGCGCCATTCCGAGTCCGGCGGACGAAGTTGGCCAGCCCCACCCCCCAAGGCTATAGCCCACCCGTTTTTGGGGCCTCTTTCCGCTCGACGAACTTGGCACCCCGGCCTTCGGGCGGGTATTTTTGGACGCGGCTGTGCCCGCGGCCTATTTTTGGAACACGGGGGTGCCTCGCAAAGTCTCGCGCCATTCCGAGTCCGGCGGACGAAGTGGGCCAGCCCCACCCCCCAAGGCTATAGCCCACCCGTTTTTGTGGCCTCTTTCCGCTGGACGAACTTGGCGCCCCGGCCTTCGGGCGGGTATTTGTGGGCGCGGCTGTACCCGCAGCCTATTTTTGGCACACGGAGGCGCCTCGCAAAGTCTCGCGCCATTCCGAGTCCGGCGGACGAAGTTGGCCAGCCCCACCCCCCAAGGCTATAGCCCACCCGTTTTTGGGGCCTCTTTCCGCTGGACGAACTTGGCGCCCCGGCCTTCGGGCGGGTATTTTTGGGCGCGGCTGTGCCCGCGGCCTATTTTTGGCACACGGAGGCGCCTAGCAAAGTCTCGCGCCATTCCGAGTCCGGCGGACGAAGTTGGCCAGCCCCACCCCCGAAGGCTATAGCCCACCCGTTTTTGGGGCCTCTTTCCGCTGGACGAACTTGGCGCCCCGGCCTTCGGGCGGGTATTTTTGGGCGCGGCTGTTCCCGGGGCCTATTTTTGGCACACGGAGGAGCCTCGCAAAGTCTCGCGCCATTCCGAGTCCGGCGGACGAAGTTGGCCAGCCCCACCCCCCAAGGCTATAGCCCACCCGTTTCTGTGGCCTCTTTCCGCTGGACGAACTTGGCGCCCCGGCCTTCGGGCGGGTATTTTTGGGCGCGGCTGTGCCCGCGGCCTATTTTTGGCACACGGAGGTGCCTCGCAAAGTCTCGCGCCATTCCGAGTCCGGCGGACGAAGTAGGCCAGCCCCACCCCCCAAGGCTATAGCCCACCCGTTTTTGTGGCCTCTTTCCGCTGGACGAACTTGGCGCCCCGGCCTTCGGGTGGCTATTTTTGGGCGCGGCTGTGCCCGCGGCCTATTTTTGGCACACGGAGGCGCCTCACAAAGTCTCGCGCCATTCCGAGTCCGGCGGACGAAGTTGGCCAGCCCCACCCCCCAAGGCTATAGCCCACCCGTTTTTGTGGCCTCTTTCCGCTGGACGAACTTGGCGCCCCGGCCTTCGGGTGGGTATTTTTGGGCCCGGCTGTGCCCGCGGCCTATTTTTGGCACACGGAGGCGCCTAGCAAAGTCTCGCGCCATTCCGAGTCCGGCGGACGAAGTTGGCCAGCCCCACCCCCGAAGGCTATAGCCCTCCCGTTTTTGGGGCCTCTTTCCGCTGGACGAACTTGGCGCCCCGGCATTCGGGCGGGTATTTTTGGGCGCGGCTGTTCCCGGGGCCTATTTTTGGCACAAGGAGGAGCCTCGCAAAGTCTTGCGCCATTCCGAGTCCGGCGGACGAAGTTGGCCAGCCCCACCCCCCAAGGCTATAGCCCACCCGTTTCTGTGGCCTCTTTCCGCTGGACGAACTTGGCGCCCCGGCCTTCGGGCGGGTATTTTTGGGCGCGGCTGTGCCCGCGGCCTATTTTTGGCACACGGAGGCGCCTCGCAAAGTCTCGCGCCATTCCGAGTCCGGCGGACGAAGTTGGCCAGCCCCACCCCCAAGGCTATAGCCCACCCGTTTTTGGGGCCTCTTTCCGCTGGACGAACTTGGCGCCCCGGCCTTCGGGCGGGTATTTTTGGACGCGGCTGTGCCCGCGGCCTATTTTTGGAACACGGGGGTGCCTCGCAAAGTCTCGCGCCATTCCGAGTCCGGCGGACGAAGTGGGCCAGCCCCACCCCCCAAGGCTATAGCCCACCCGTTTTTGTGGCCTCTTTCCGCTGGACGAACTTGGCGCCCCGGCCTTCGGGCGGGTATTTTTGTGCGCGGCTGTGCCCGCGGCCTATTTTTGGCACACGGATACGCCTCGCAAAGTCTCGCGCCATTCCGAGTCCGGCGGACGAAGTTGGCCAGTCCCACCCCCCAAGGCTATCGCCCACCCGTTTTTGTGGCCTCTTTCCGCTGGACGAACTTGGCGCCCCGGCCTTCGGGCGGCTATTTTTGGGCGCGGCTGTGCCCGCGGCCTATTTTTGGCACACGGGGGTGCCTCGCAAAGTCTCGCGCCATTCCGAGTCCGGCGGACGAAGTAGGCCAGCCCCACCCCCCAAGGCTATCGCCCACCCGTTTTTGTGGCCTCTTTCCGCTGGACGAACTTGGCGCCCCGGCCTTCGGGCGGCTATTTTTGGGCGCGGCTGTGCCCGCGGCCTATTTTTGGCACACGGAGGCGCCTCGCAAAGTCTCGCGCCATTCCGAGTCCGGCGGACGAAGTTGGCCAGCCCCACCCCCCAAGGCTATAGCCCACCCGTTTTTGGGGCCTCTTTCCGCTCGACGAACTTGGCACCCCGGCCTTCGGGCGGGTATTTTTGGACGCGGCTGTGCCCGCGGCCTATTTTTGGAACACGGGGGTGCCTCGCAAAGTCTCGCGCCATTCCGAGTCCGGCGGACGAAGTGGGCCAGCCCCACCCCCCAAGGCTATAGCCCACCCGTTTTTGTGGCCTCTTTCCGCTGGACGAACTTGGCGCCCCGGCCTTCGGGCGGGTATTTGTGGGCGCGGCTGTACCCGCAGCCTATTTTTGGCACACGGAGGCGCCTCGCAAAGTCTCACGCCATTCCGAGTCCGGCGGACGAAGTAGGCCAGCCCCACCCCCCAAGGCTATAGCCCACCCGTTTTTGTGGCCTCTTTCCGCTGGACGAACTTGGCGCCCCGGCCTTCGTGTGGCTATTTTTGGGCGCGGCTGTGCCCGCGGCCTATTTTTGGCACACGGAGGCGCCTCACAAAGTCTCGCGCCATTCCGAGTCCGGCGGACGAAGTTGGCCAGCCCCACCCCCCAAGGCTATTGCCCACCCGTTTTTGTGGCCTCTTTCCGCTGGACGAACTTGGCGCCCCGGCCTTCGGGCGGGTATTTTTGGGCCCGGCTGTGCCCGCGGCCTATTTTTGGCACACGGAGGCGCCTCGCAAAGTCTCGCGCCATTCCGAGTCCGGCGGACGAAGTTGGCCAGCCCCACCCCCGAAGGCTATAGCCCACCCGTTTTTGGGGCCTCTTTCCGCTGGACGAACTTGGCGCCCCGGCCTTCGGGCGGGTATTTTTGGGCGCGGCTGTGCCCGCGGCCTATTTTTGGCACACGGAGGCGCCTCGCAAAGTCTCGCGCCATTCCAAGTCCGGCGGACGAAGTTGGCCAGCCCCACCCCCCAAGCCTATAGCCCACCCGTTTTTGTGGCCTCTTTCCGCTGGTCGAACTTGGCGCCCCGGCCTTCGGGCGGGTATTTTTGGGCGCGGCTGTGCCCGCGGCCTATTTTTGGCACACGGAGGCGCCTCGCAAAGTCTCGCGCCATTCCGAGTCCGGCGGACGAAGTTGGCCAGCCCCACCCCCCAAGGCTATAGCCCACCCGTTTTTGGGGCCTCTTTCCGCTGGACGAACTTGGCGCCCAGGCTTTTGGGCGGGTATTTTTTGGCGCGGCTGTGCCCGCGGCCTATTTTTGGCACACGGAGGCGCCTAGCAAAGTCTCGCGCCATTCCGAGTCCGGCGGACGAAGTGGGCCAGCCGCACCCCCCAAGGCTATAGCCCACCCGTTTTTGTGGCCTCTTTCCGCTGGACGAACTTGGCGACCCGGCCTTGGGGCGGGTTTTTTTGGGCGCGGCTGTGCCCGCGGCCTATTTTTGGTACACGGAGGCGCCTCGCAAAGTCTCGCGCCATTCCGAGTCCGGCGGACGAAGTTGGCCAGCGCCACCCCCCAAGGCTATAGCCCACCCGTTTTTGGGGCCTCTTTCCGCTGGACGAACTTGGCGCCCAGGCCTTTGAGCGGGTATTTTTTGGCGCGGCTGTGCCCGCGGCCTATTTTTGGCACACGGAGGCGCCTAGCAAAGTCTCGCGCCATTCCGAGTCCGGCGGACGAAGTGGGCCAGCCCCACCCCCCAAGGCTATAGCCCACCCGTTTTTGTGGCCTCTTTCCGCTGGACGAACTTGGCGCCCCGGCCTTCGGGCGGCTATTTTTGGGCGCGGCTGTGTCCGCGGCCTATTTTTGGCACATGGAGGTGCCTCGCAAAGTCTCGCGCCATTCCGAGTCCGGCGGACGAAGTTGGCCAGCCCCACCCCCCAAGGCTATAGCCCACCCGTTTTTGTGGCCTCTTTCCGCTGGATGAACTTGGCGCCCCGGCCTTCGGGCGGCTATTTTTGGGCGCGGCTGTGCCCGCGGCCTATTTTTGGCACACGGAGGCGCCTCGCAAAGTCTCGCACCATTCCGAGTCCGGCGGACGAAGTTGGCCAGCCCCACCCCCCAAGGCTATAGCCCACCCGTTTTTGTGGCCTCTTTCCGCTGGACGAACTTGGCGCCCCGGCCTTCGGGCGGCTATTTTTGGGCGCGGCTGTGCCCGCTACCTATTTTTGGCACACGGAGGGGCCTCGCAAAGTCTCGCGCCATTCCGAGTCCGGCGGACGAAGTTGGCCAGCCCCACCCCCCAAGGCTATAGCCCACCCGTTTTTGTGGCCTCTTTCCGCTGGACGAACTTGGCGCCCCGGGCTTCGGGCGGGTTTTTTTGGGCGCGGCTGTGCCCGCGGCCTATTTTTGGCACACGGAGGTGCCTCGCAAAGTCTCGCGCCATTCCGAGTCCGGCGGACGAAGTGGGCCAGCCGCACCCCCCAAGGCTATAGCCCACCCGTTTTTGTGGCCTCTTTCCGCTGGACGAACTTGGCGCCCCGGCCTTCGGGCGGCTATTTTTGGGCGCGGCTGTGCCCGCTACCTATTTTTGGCACACGGAGGGGCCTCGCAAAGTCTCGCGCCATTCCGAGTCCGGCGGACGAAGTTGGCCAGCCCCACCCCCCAAGGCTATAGCCCACCCGTTTTTGGGGCCTCTTTCCGCTGGACGAACTTGGCGCCCCGGCCTTCGGGTGGGTATTTTTTGGCGCGGCTGTGCCCGCGGCCTATTTTTGGCACACGGAGGCGCCTCGCAAAGTCTCGCACCATTCCGAGGCCGGCGGACGAAGTGGGCCAGCCCCACCCCCCAAGGCTATAGCCCACCCGTTTTTGGGGCCTCTTTCCGCTGGACGAACTTGGCGCCCCGGCCTTCGGGCGGGTATTTTTGGGCGCGGCTGTGCCCGTGGCCTATTTTTGGCACACGGAGGTGCCTCGCAAAGTCTCGCGCCATTCCGAGTCCGGCGGACGAAGTTGGCCAGCCCCACCCCCCAAGGCTATAGCCCACCCGTTTTTGTGGCCTCTTTCCCCTGGACGAACTTGGCGCCCCGGGCTTCGGGCCGGTATTTTTGGGCGCGGCTGTGCCCGCGGCCTATTTTTGGCACACGGAGGCGCCTCGCAAAGTCTCGCACCATTCCGAGGCCGGCGGACGAAGTGGGCCAGCCCCACCCCCCAAGGCTATAGCCCACCCGTTTTTGGGGCCTCTTTCCGCTGGACGAACTTGGCGCCCCGGCCTTCGGGCGGGTATCTTTGGGCGCGGCTGTGCCCGTGGCCTATTTTTGGCACACGGAGGTGCCTCGCAAAGTCTCGCGCCATTCCGAGTCCGGCGGACGAAGTTGGCCAGCCCCACCCCCCAAGGCTATAGCCCACCCGTTTTTGTGGCCTCTTTCCCCTGGACGAACTTGGCGCCCCGGGCTTCGGGCCGGTATTTTTGGGCGCGGCTGTGCCCGCGGCCTATTTTTGGCACACGGAGGTGCCTCGCAAAGGCTCGCGCCATTCCGAGTCCGGCGGACGAAGTGGGCCAGCCCCACCCCCCAAGGCTATAGCCCACCCGTTTTTGGGGCCTCTTTCCGCTGGACGAACTTGGCGCCCCGGCCTTCGGGCGGGTATTTTTGGACGCGGCTGTGCCCGCGGCCTATTTTTGGCACACGGAGGCGCTTCGCAAAGCGTCGCGCCATTCCGAGTCCGGCGGACGAAGTTGGCCAGCCCCACCCCCCAAGGCTATAGCCCACCCGTTTTTGGGGCCTCTTTCCGCTGGACGAACTTGGCGACCCGGCCTTGGGGCGGGTTTTTTTGGGCGCGGCTGTGCCCGCGGCCTATTTTTGGTACACGGAGGCGCCTCGCAAAGTCTCGCGCCATTCCGAGTCCGGCGGACGAAGTTGGCCAGCGCCACCCCCCAAGGCTATAGCCCACCCGTTTTTGGGGCCTCTTTCCGCTGGACGAACTTGGCGCCCAGGCCTTTGGGCGGGTATTTTTTGGCGCGGCTGTGCCCGCGGCCTATTTTTGGCACACGGAGGCGCCTAGCAAAGTCTCGCGCTATTCCGAGTCCGGCGGACGAAGTGGGCCAGCCCCACCCCCCAAGGCTATAGCCCACCCGTTTTTGTGGCCTCTTTCCGCTGGACGAACTTGGCGCCCCGGCCTTCGGGTGGGTATTTTTTGGCGCGGCTGTGCCCGCGGCCTATTTTTGGCACACGGAGGCGCCTCGCAAAGTCTCGCACCATTCCGAGGCCGGCGGACGAAGTGGGCCAGCCCCACCCCCCAAGGCTCTAGCCCGCCCGGGTTTGGGGCATCTTTACGCTGGACGAACTTGGCGCCCCGGCCTTCGGGCGGGTATTTTTGGGCGCGGCTGTGCCCGCGGCCTATTTTTGGCACACGGAGGTGCCTCGCAAAGTCTCGCGCCATTCCGAGTCCGGCGGACGAAGTTGGCCAGCCCCACCCCCCAAGGCTATAGCCCACCCGTTTTTGTGGCCTCTATCCCTTGGACGAACTTGGCGCCCCGGCCTTCGGGCGGGTATTTTTGGGCGCGGCTGTGCCCGCGGCCTATTTTTGGCACACGGAGGTGCCTCGCAAAGTCTCGAGCCATTCCGAGTCCGGCGGACGAAGTTGGCCAGCCCCACCCCCACGGCTATAGCCCACCCGCTTTGTTGGCCTCTTTCCGCTGGACGAACTTGGCGCCCCGGCCTTCGGGCCGGGTATTTTTGGGCGCGGCTGTGCCCGCGGCCTATTTTTGGCACACGGAGGCGCCTCGCAAAGTCTCGCGCCATTCCGAGTCCGGCGGACGAAGTTGGCCAGCCCCACCCCCCAAGGCTATAGCCCACCCGTTTTTGTGGCCTCTTTCCGCTGGACGAACTTGGCGACCCGGGCTTCGGGCGGGTATTTTTGGGCGCGGCTGTGCCCGCGGCCTATTTTTGGCACACGGAGGCGCCTCGCAAAGTCTCGCTTATTCCGAGTCCGGCGGACGACGTTGGCCAGCCCCACCCCCGAAGGCTATAGCCCACCCGTTTTTGTGGCCTCTTTCCGCTGGACGAACTTGGCGCCCCGGCCTTCGGGCGGGTATTTTTGGGAGCGGCTGTGCCCGCGGCCTATTTTTGGCACACGGAGGTGCCTCGCAAAGTCTCGCACCATTCCGAGTCCGGCGGACTAAGTTGGCCAGCCCCACCCCCCAAGGCCATAGCCCACCCGTTTTTGGGGCCTCTTTCCGCTGGACGAACTTGGCGCCCCGGCCTTCGGGCGGGTTTTTTTGGGCGCGGCTGTGCCCGCGGCCTATTTTTGGTACACGGAGGCGCCTCGCAAAGTCTCGCGCCATTCCGAGTCCGGCGGACGAAGTTGGCCAGCCCCACCCGCCAAGGCTATAGCCCACCCGTTTTTGGGGCCTCTTTCCGCTGGATGAACTTGGTGCCCCGGCTTTCGGGCGGGTATTTTTTGGCGCGGCTGTGCCCGCGGCTTATTTTTGGCACACGGAGGTGCCTCGCAAAGTCTCGCGCCATTCCGAGTCCGGCGGACGAAGTTGGCCAGCCCCACCCCCCAAGGCTATAGCCCACCCGTTTTTGGGGCCTCTTTCCGCTGGACGAACTTGGCGCCCAGGCCTTTGGGCGGGTATTTTTTGGCGCGGCTGTGCCCGCGGCCTATTTTTGGCACACGGAGGCGCCTAGCAAAGTCTCGCGCCATTCCGAGTCCGGCGGACGAAGTGGGCCAGCCCCACCCCCCAAGGCTATAGCCCACCCGTTTTTGGGGCCTCTTTCCGCTGGACGAACTTGGCGCCCCGGCCTTCGGGCGGGTATTTTTGGGCGCGGCTGTTCCCGCGGCCTATTTTTGGCACACGGAGGAGCTTCGCAAAGTCTCGCGCCATTCCGAGTCCGGCGGACGAAGTTGGCCAGCCCCACCCCCCAAGGCTATAGCCCACCCGTTTTTGGGGCCTCTTTCCGCTGGACGAACTTGGCGCCCCGGCCTTCGGGCGGCTATTTTTGGACGCGGCTGTGCCCGCGGCCTATTTTTGGCACACGGAGGCGCCTAGCAAAGTCTCGCGCCATTCCGAGTCCGGCGGACGAAGTTGGCCAGCCCCACCCGCCAAGGCTATAGCCCACCCGTTTTTGGGGCCTCTTTCCGCTTGACGAACTTGGCGCCCCGGCCTTCGGGCGGGTATTTTTGGGCGCGGCTGTGCCCGCGGCCTATTTTTGGCACACGGAGGCGCCTAGCAAAGTCTCGCGCCATTCCGAGTCCGGCGGACGAAGTTGGCCAGCCCCACCCCCCAAGGCTATAGCCCACCCGTTTTTGGGGCCTCTTTGCGCTGGACGAACTTGGCGCCCCGGCCTTCGGGCGGGTATTTTTGGACGCGGCTGTGCCCGCGGCCTATTTTTGGCACACGGAGGTACCTCACAAAGTCTCGCGCCATTCCTAGTCCGGCGGACGAAGTGGGCCAGCCCCACCCCCCAAGGCTATAGCCCACCCGTTTTTGTGGCCTCTTTCCGCTGGACGAACTTGGCGCCCCGGCCTTCGGGTAGGTATTTTTGGGCGCGGCTGTGCCCACGGCCTATTTTTGGCACACGGAGGTGCCTCGCAAAGTCTCGCGCCATTCCGAGTCCGGCGGACGAAGTTGGCCAGCCCCACCCCCCAAGGCTATAGCCCACCCGTTTTTGTGTCCTCTTTCTGCTGGACGAACTTGGCGCCCCGGCCTTCGGGCGGGTATTTTTGGGCGCGGCTGTGCCCGCGGCCTATTTTTGGCACACGGAGGCGCCTCGCAAAGTCTCGCGCCATTCCGAGTCCGGCGGACGAACTAAGCAATCCCCACCCCACACCGCTGTACCCCACCCTTTATTTGGGCCTCTTTCCGCTGGACGAACTTGGCGCCCCGGCCTTCGGGCGGGTATTTTTGGGTGCGGCTGTGCCCGCGGCCTATTTTTGGCACACGGAGGCGCCTAGCAAAGTCTCGCGCCATTCCGAGTCCGGCGGACGAAGTTGGTCAGCCCCACCCCCCAAGGCTATAGCCCACCCATTTTTGGGGCCTCTTTCCGCTGGACGAACTTGGCGCCCCGACCTTCGGGCGGGTATTTGTGGGCGCGGCTGTGCCCGCGGCCTATTTATGGCACACGGAGGCGCCTCGCAAAGTCTCGCGCCATTCCGAGTCCGGCGGACGAAGTCGGCCAGCCCCACCCCCCAAGGCTATAGCCCACCCTTTTTTGGGGCCTCTTTGCGCTGGACGAACTTGGCGCCCCAGCCTTCGGGTGGCTATTTTTGGGCGCGGCTGTGCCCGCGGCCTATTTTTGGCACACGGAGGCGCCTCACAAAGTCTCGTGCCATTCCGAGTCCGGCGGACGAAGTTGGCCAGCCCCACCCCCCAAGGCTATAGCCCACCCGTTTTTGTGGCCTCTGTCCGCGGGACGCACGTGTAGCCCCGGCCTTCGGCCGCGTATATTTGTGCTCGGCCGTGCCCGCGGCCTATTTTTGGCACACGGAGGCGCCTCGCAAAGTCTCGCGCCATTCCGAGTCCGGCGGACGAAGTTGGCCAGCCCCACCCCCCAAGGCTATAGCCCACCCGTTTTTGGGGCCTCTTTCCGCTCGACGAACTTGGCACCCCGGCCTTCGGGCGGGTATTTTTGGACGCGGCTGTGCCCGCGGCCTATTTTTGGACGCGGCTGTGCCCGCGGCCTATTTTTGGCACACGGAGGCGCCTCGCAAAGTCTCGCGCCATTCCGAGCCCGGCGGACGAAGTTGGCCAGCCCCACCCCCCAAGGCTATCGCCCACCCGTTTTTGTGGCCTCTTTTCGCTGGACGAACTTGGCGCCCCGGCCTTCGGGCGGCTATTTTTGGGCGCGGCTGTGCCCGCGGCCTAGTTTTGGCACACGGGGGTGCCTCGCAAAGTCTCGCGCCATTCCGAGTCCGGCGGACGAAGTCGGCGAGCCCCACCCCCCAAGGCTATCGCCCACCCGTTTTTGTGGCCTCTTTCCGCTGGACGAACTTGGCGCCCCGGCCTTCGGGCAGCTATTTTTGGGCGCGGCTGTGCCCGCGGCCTAGTTTTGGCACACGGAGGCGCCTCGCAAAGTCTTGCGCCATTCCGAGTCCGGCGGACGAAGTTGGCCTGCCCCACCCCCAAGGCTATAGCCCACCCGTTTTTGTGGCCTCTTTCCGCTGGACGAACTTGGCGCCCCGGCCTTCGGGTAGGTATTTTTGGGCGCGGCTGTGCCCGCGCCCTATTTTTGCCACACGGAGGCACCTCGCAAAGTCTCGCGCCATTCCTAGTCCGGCGGACGAAGTTGGCCAGCCCCACCCCCCAAGGCTATCGCCCACCCGTTTTTGTGGCCTCTTTCCGCTGGACGAACTTGGCGCCCCGGCCTTCGGGCGGCTATTTTTGGGCGCGGTTGTTCCCGCGGCCTATTTTTGGCACATTGAAGAGCCTCGCAAAGTCTCGCGCCATTCCGAGTCCGGCGGACGAAGTTTGCCAGCCCCACCCCCCAAGGCTATAGCCCACCCGTTTTTGTGGACTCTTTCCGCTGGACGAACTTGGCGCCCCGGCCTTCGGGCGGGTATTTTTGGGCGCGGCTGTGCCCGCCCCCTATTTTTGGCACACGGAGGCACCTCGCAAAGTCTCGCGCCATTCCGAGTCCGGCGGACGAAGTTGGCCAGCCCCACCCCCCAAGGCTATCGCCCACCCGTTTTTGTGGCCTCTTTCCGCTGGACGAACTTGGCGCCCCGGCCTTCGGGCGGGTATTTTTGGGCGCGGCTGTTCCCGCGGCCTATTTTTGGCACATTGAGGAGCCTCGCAAAGTCTCGCGCCATTCCGAGTCCGGCGGACGAAGTTGGCCAGCCCCACCCCCCAAGGCTATAGCCCACCCGTTTTTGGGGCCTCTTTCCGCTGGACGAACTTGGCGCCCCGGCCTTCGGGCGGGTATTTTTGGGTGCGGCTGTTCCCGCGGCCTATTTTTGGCACACGGAGGAGCCTCGCAAAGTCTCGCGCCATTCCGAGTCCGGCGGACGAAGTTGGCCAGCCCCACCCCCCAAGGCTATAGCCCACCCGTTTTTGTGGCCTCTTTCCGCTGGACGAACTTGGCGCCCCGGCCTTCGGGCGGGTATTTTTGGGCGCGGCTGTGCCCGCGTCTTTTTTTTTGCACACGGAGGCTCCTCGCAAAGTCTCGCGCCATTCCGAGTCCGGCGGACGAAGTTGGCCAGCCCCACCCCCCAAGGCTATAGCCCACCCGTTTTTGGGGCCTCTTTCCGCTGGACGAACTTGGCGCCCCGGCGTTCGGGCGGGTGTTTTTGGGCGCGGCTGTGCCCGCGGCCTATTTATGGCACACGGAGGCGCCTCGCCATGTCTCGCGCCATTCCGAGTCCGGCGGACGTTGTTGGCCCGTCACACCCCCCAAGGCTATAGCCCACCCGTTTTTGTGGCCTCTTTCCGCTGGACGAACTTGGCGCCCCGGCCTTCGGGCGGGTATATTTTGGCGCGGCTGTGCCCGCGGCCTATTTCTGGCACACGGAGGCGCCTCGCAAAGCCTCGCTCCATTCCGAGTCCGGCGGACGAAGTTGGCCAGCCCCACCCCCCAAGGCTATAGCCCACCCGTTTTTGTGGCCTCTTTCCGCTGGACGAACTTGGCGCCCCGGCCTTCGGGCGGGTATTTTTGGGCGCGGCTGTTCCCGCGGCCTATTTTTGGCACACGGAGGAGCCTCGCAAAGTCTCGCGCCATTCCGAGTCCGGCGGACGAAGTTGCCCAGCCCCACCCCCCAAGGCTATAGCCCACCCGTTTTTGTGGCCTCTTTCCGCTGGACGAACTTGGCGCCCCGGCCTTCGGGCGAGTATTTTTGGGCGCGGCTGTGCCCACGGCCTATTTTTGGCACACGGAGGCACCTCGCAAAGTCTCGCGCCATTCCGAGTCCGGCGGACGAAGTTGGCCAGCCCCACCCGCCAAGGCTATAGCCCACCCTTTTTTGTGGCCTCTTTCCGCTGGACGAACTTGGCGCCCCGGCCTTCGGGCGGCTATTTTTGGGTGCGGCTGTGCCCGCGGCCTATTTTTGGCACACGGAGGTGCCTCGCAAAGTCTCGCGCCATTCCGAGTCCGGCGTACGAAGTAGGCCAGCCCCACCCCCCAAGGCTATAGCCCACCCGTTTTTGTGGCCTCTTTCCGCTGGACGAACTTGGCGCCCCGGCCTTCGGGCGGCTATTTTTGGGCGCGGCTGTGCCCGCGGCCTATTTTTGGCACACGGGGGTGCCTCGCAAAGTCTCACGCCATTCCGAGTCCGGCGGACGAAGTTGGCCAGCCCCACCGCCCAAGGCTATCGCCCACCCGATTTGTGGCCTCTTTCCGCTGGACGAACTTGGCGCCCCGGCCTTCGGGTGGCTATTTTTGGGCGCGGCTGTGCCCGCGGCCTATTTTTGGCACACGGAGGTGCCTCGCAAAGTCTCGCGCCATTCCGAGTCCGGCGTACGAAGTAGGCCAGCCCCACCCCCCAAGGCTATAGCCCACCCGTTTTTGTGGCCTATTTCCGCTGGACGAACTTGGCGCCCCGGCCTTCGGGCGGCTATTTTTGGGCGCGGCTGTGCCCGCGGCCTATTTTTGGCACACGGAGGTGCCTCGCAAAGTCTCGCGCCATTCCGAGTCCGGGCGTGATTTAAGTAGGCCAGCCCCACCCCCCAAGGCTATAGCCCACCCGTTTTTGTGGCCTATTTCCGCTGGACGAACTTGGCGCCCCGGCCTTCGGCCGGCTATTTTTGGGCGCGGCTGTGCCCGCGGCCTATTTTTGGCACACGGAGGTGCCTCGCAAAGTCTCGCGCCATTCCGAGTCCGGCGTACGAAGTAGGCCAGCCCCACCCCCCAAGGCTATCGCCCACCCGTTTTTGTGGCCTCTTTCAGCTGGACGAACTTGGCGCCCCGGCCTTCGGGCGGCTATTTTTGGGCGCGGCTGTGCCCGCGGCCTAGTTTTGGCACACGGAGGTGCCTCGCAAAGTCTCGCGCCATTCCGAGTCCGGCGGACGAAGTTGGCCAGCCCCACCCCCCAAGGCTATAGCCCACCCGTTTTTGGGGCCTCTTTCCGCTGGACGAACTTGGCGCCCAGGCCTTTGGGCGGGTATTTTTTGGCGCGGCTGTGCCCGCGGCCTATTTTTGGCACACGGAGGCGCCTAGCAAAGTCTCGCGCTATTCCGAGTCCGGCGGACGAAGTGGGCCAGCCCCACCCCCCAAGGCTATAGCCCACCCGTTTTTGGGGCCTCTTTCCGCTGGACGAACTTGGCGCCCCGGCCTTCGGGCGGGTATTTTTGGGCGCGGCTGTTCCCGCGGCCTATTTTTGGCACACGGAGGAGCTTCGCAAAGTCTCGCGCCATTCCGAGTCCGGCGGCCGTAGTTGGCCAGCCCCACCCCCTAGGCTATTGCCCACCCGTTTTTGGGGCCTCTTTCCGCTGGACGAACTTGGCGCCCCGGCCTTCGGGCGGGTATTTTTGGGCGCGGCTGTGCCGCGGCCTATTTTTGGCACACGGAGGCGCCTAGCAAAGTCTCGCGCCATTCCGAGTCCGGCGGACGAAGTTGGCCAGCCCCACCCCCCAAGGCTATAGCCCACCCGTTTTTGGGGCCTCTTTCCGCTTGACGAACTTGGCGCCCCGGCCTTCGGGCGGGTATTTTTGGGCGCGGCTGTGCCCGCGGCCTATTTTTGGCACACGGAGGCGCCTAGCAAAGTCTCGCGCCATTCCGAGTCCGGCGGACGAAGTTGGCCAGCCCCACCCCCCAAGGCTATAGCCCACCCGTTTTTGGGGCCTCTTTCCGCTGGACGAACTTGGCGCCCCGGCCTTCGGGCGGGTATCTTTGGGCGCGGCTGTTCCCGCGGCCTATTTTTGGCACACGGAGGAGTTTCGCAAAGTCTCGCGCCATTCCGAGTCCGGCGGACGAAGTTGGCCAGCCCCACCCCCCAAGGCTATAGCCCACCCGTTTTTGGGGCCTCTTTCCGCTGGACGAACTTGGCGCCCCGGCCTTCGGGCGGGTATTTTTGGGCGCGGCTGTGCCCGCGGCCTATTTTTTGTACACGGAGGCGCCTCGCAAAGTCTCGCGCCATTCCGAGTCCGGCGGACGAAGTTGGCCAGCCCCACCCCCCAAGGCTATAGCCCACCCGTTTTTGGGGCCTCTTTCCGCTGGACGAACTTGGCGCCCCGGCCTTCGGGCGGGTATTTTGGGCGCGGCTGTGCCTGCCTGGCCTATTTTTGGCACACGGAGGCGCCTCGCAAAGTCTCGCGCCATTCCGAGTCCGGCGGACGAAGTGGGCCAGCCCCACCCCCCAAGGCTATAGCCCACCCGTTTTTGGGGCTTCTTTCCGCTGGACGAACTTGGCGCCCCGGCCTTCGGGCGGGTATTTTTGGGCGTGGCTGTGCCCGCGGCCTATTTTTGGCACACGGAGGAGCCTCGAAAAGTCTAGCGCCATACTGAGACATGCGGACGACATTGTACAGCCCCACCCCCCAAGGCTATAGCCCACCCGTTTTTGGGGCCTCTTTCCGCTGGACGAACTTGGCGCCCCGGCCTTCGGGCGGGTATTTTTGGGCGCGGCTGTTCCCGCGGCCTATTTTTGGCACACGGAGGAGCCTCGTAAAGTCTTGCGCCATTCCGAGTCCGGCGGACGAAGTTGGCCAGCCCCACCCCCCAAGGCTATCGCCCACCCGTTTTTGTGGCCTCCTTCCGCTGGACGAACTTGGCGCCCCGGCCTTCGGGTGGGTATTTTTTGGCGCGGCTGTGCCCGCGGCCTATTTTTGGCACACGGAGGCGCCTCGCAAAGTCTCGCACCATTCCGAGGCCGGCGGACGAAGTGGGCCAGCCCCACCCCCCAAGGCTATAGCCCACCCGTTTTTGGGGCCTCTTTCCGCTGGACGAACTTGGCGCCCCGGCCTTCGGGCGGGTATCTTTGGGCGCGGCTGTTCCCGCGGCCTATTTTTCGCACACGGAGGAGCTTCGCAAAGTCTCGCGCCATTCCGAGTCCGGCGGACGAAGTTGGCCAGCCCCACCCCCCAAGGCTATCGCCCACCAGTTTTTGTTGCCTCTTTCCGCTGGACGATCTTGGCGCTCCGGCCTTCGGGTGGGTATTTTTGAGCGCGGCTGTGCCCGCGGCCTATTTTTGGCACACGGAGGCGCCTCGCAAAGTCTCGCGCCATTCCGAGTCCGGCGGACGAAGTCGGCCAGCCCCACCCCCCAAGGCTATAGCCCACCCGTTTTTGGGGCCTCTTTGCGCTGGACGAACTTGGCGCCCCGGCCTTCGGGCGGGTATTTTTGGACGCGGCTGTGCCCGCGGCCTATTTTTGGCACACGGAGGTACCTCACAAAGTCTCGCGCCATTCCTAGTCCGGCGGACGAAGTGGGCCAGCCCCACCCCCCAAGGCTATAGCCCACCCGTTTTTGTGGCCTCTTTCCGCTGGACGAACTTGGCGCCCCGGCCTTCGGGTAGGTATTTTTGGGCGGCTGTGCCCGCGGCCTATTTTTGTCGCACGGAGGTGCCTCGCAAAGTCTCGCGCCATTCCGAGTCCGGCGGACGAAGTTGGCCAGCCCCACCCCCCACGGCTATAGCCCACCCGTTTTTGTGTCCTCTTTTTGCTGGACGAACTTGGCGCCCCGGCCTTCGGGCGGGTATTTTTGGGCGCGGCTGTGCCCGCGGCCTATTTTTGGCACACGGAGGCGCCTCGCAAAGTCTCGCGCCATTCCGATTCCGGCGGACGAAGTTGGCCAGCCCCACCCCCCAAGGCTATAGCCCACCCGTTTTTGGGGCCTCTTTCCGCTGGACGAACTTGGCGCCCCGGCCTTCGGGCGGGTATTTTTGGGTGCGGCTGTGCCCGCGGCCTATTTTTGGCACACGGAGGCGCCTAGCAAAGTCTCGCGCCATTCCGAGTCCGGCGGACGAAGTTGGCCAGCCCCACCCCCCAAGGCTATAGCCCACCCATTTTTGGGGCCTCTTTCCGCTGGACGAACTTGGCGCCCCGACCTTCGGGCGGGTATTTGTGGGCGCGGCTGTGCCCGCGGCCTATTTTTGGCACACGGAGGCGCCTCACAAAATCTCGCGCCATTCCGAGTCCGGCGGACGAAGTCGGCCAGCCCCACCCCCCAAGGCTATAGCCCACCCGTTTTTGGGGCCTCTTTGCGCTGGACGAACTTGGCGCCCCGGCCTTCGGGCGGGTATTTTTGGACGCGGCTGTGCCCGCGGCCTATTTTTGGCACACGGAGGTGCCTCGCAAAGTCTCGCGCCATTCCGAGTCCGGCGGACGAAGTGGGCCAGCCCCACCCCCCAAGGCTATAGCCCACCCGTTTTTGTGGCCTCTTTCCGCTGGACGAACTTGGCGCCCCGGCCTTCGGGTGGCTATTTTTGGGCGCGGCTGTGCCCGCGGCCTATTTTTGGCACACGGAGGCGCCTCACAAAGTCTCGTGCCATTCCGAGTCCGGCGGACGAAGTTGGCCAGCCCCACCCCCCAAGGCTATAGCCCACCCGTTTTTGTGGCCTCTTTCCGCTGGACGAACTTGGCGCCCCGGCCTTCGGGCGGGTATTTTTGTGCGCGGCTGTGCCCGCGGCCTATTTTTGGCACACGGAGGCGCCTCGCAAAGTCTCGCGCCATTCCGAGTCCGGCGCACGAAGTTGGCCAGCCCCACCCCCAAGGCTATAGCCCACCCGCTTTTTGGGGCCTCTTTCGCTCGACGACTTGGCACCCCGGCCTTCGGGCGGGTATTTTTGGACGCGGCTGTGCCCGCGGCCTATTTTTGGACGCGGCTGTGCCCGCGGCCTATATATGGCCCAAGGAGGAGCCTCGCAAAGTCTCGCGCCATACCGAGCCCGGCGGACGAAGTTCGCCCGCCCCACCCCCCAAGGCTATAGCCCACCCGGTTTTGTGGCCTCTTTCCGCTGGACGAACTTGGCGCCCCGGCCTTCGGGCGGGTATTTTTGGGTGCGGCTGTGCCCGCGGCCTATTTTTGGCACACGGAGGCGCCTCGCAAAGTCTCGCGCCATTCCGAGTCCGGCGGACGAAGTTGGCCAGCCCCACCCCCCAAGGCTATCGCCCACCCGTTTTTGTGGCCTCTTTTCGCTGGACGAACTTGGCGCCCCGGCCTTCGGGCGGCTATTTTTGGGCGCGGCTGTGCCCGCGGCCTAGTTTTGGCACACGGGGGTGCCTCGCAAAGTCTCGCGCCATTCCGAGTCCGGCGGACGAAGTCGGCGAGCCCCACCCCCCAAGGCTATCGCCCACCCGTTTTTGTGGCCTCTTTCCGCTGGACGAACTTGGCGCCCCGGCCTTCGGGCAGCTATTTTTGGGCGCGGCTGTGCCCGCGGCCTAGTTTTGGCACACGGAGGCGCCTCGCAAAGTCTTGCGCCATTCCGAGTCCGGCGGACGAAGTTGGCCTGCCCCACCCCCAAGGCTATAGCCCACCCGTTTTTGTGGCCTCTTTCCGCTGGACGAACTTGGCGCCCCGGCCTTCGGGTAGGTATTTTTGGGCGCGGCTGTGCCCGCGCCCTATTTTTGCCACACGGAGGCACCTCGCAAAGTCTCGCGCCATTCCTAGTCCGGCGGACGAAGTTGGCCAGCCCCACCCCCCAAGGCTATCGCCCACCCGTTTTTGTGGCCTCTTTCCGCTGGACGAACTTGGCGCCCCGGCCTTCGGGCGGCTATTTTTGGGCGCGGTTGTTCCCGCGGCCTATTTTTGGCACATTGAAGAGCCTCGCAAAGTCTCGCGCCATTCCGAGTCCGGCGGACGAAGTTTGCCAGCCCCACCCCCCAAGGCTATAGCCCACCCGTTTTTGTGGACTCTTTCCGCTGGACGACCTTGGCCGGCCGTGCTTCGGGCGGGTATTTTTGGGCGCGGCTGTGCCCGCCCCCTATTTTTGGCACACGGAGGCACCTCGCAAATTCTCGCGCCATTCCGAGTCCGGCGGACGAAGTTGGCCAGCCCCACCCCCCAAGGCTATCGCCCACCCGTTTTTGTGGCCTCTTTCCGCTGGACGAACTTGGCGCCCCGGCCTTCGGGCGGGTATTTTTGGGCGCGGCTGTTCCCGCGGCCTATTTTTGGCACATTGAGGAGCCTCGCAAAGTCTCGCGCCATTCCGAGTCCGGCGGACGAAGTTGGCCAGCCCCACCCCCTAAGGCTATAGCCCACCCGTTTTTGGGGCCTCTTTCCGCTGGACGAACTTGGCGCCCCGGCCTTCGGGCGGGTATTTTTGGGTGCGGCTGTCCCCGCGGCCTATTTTTGGCACACGGAGGAGCCTCGCAAAGTCTCGCGCCATTCCGAGTCCGGCGGACGAAGTTGCCCAGCCCCACCCCCCAAGGCTATAGCCCACCCGTTTTTGTGGCCTCTTTCCGCTGGACGAACTTGGCGCCCCGGCCTTCAGGCGGGTATTTTTGGGCGCGGCTGTGCCCGCGGCCTATTTTTGGCACACGGAGGCGCCTCGCAAAGTCTCGCGCCATTCCGAGTCCGGCGGACGAAGTTGGCCAGCCCCACCCCCCAAGGCTATAGCCCACCCGTTTTTGGGGCCTCTTTCCGCTGGACGAACTTGGCGCCCCGGCTTTCGGGCGGGTGTTTTTGGGCGCGGCTGTGCCCGCGGCCTATTTTTGGCACACGGAGGCGCCTCGCAAAGTCTCGCGCCATTCCGAGTCCGGCGGACGAAGTTGGCCAGCCCCACCCCCCAAGGCTATCGCCCACCCGTTTTTGTGGCCTCTTTCCGCTGGACGAACTTGGCGCCCCGGCCTTCGGGCGGTTATATTTTGGCGCGGCTGTGCCCGCGGCCTATTTTTGGCACACGGAGGCGCCTCGCAAAGTCTCGCTCCATTCCGAGTCCGGCGGACGAAGTTGGCCAGCCCCACCCCCCAAGGCTATAGCCCACCCGTTTTTGTGGCCTCTTTCCGCTGGACGAACTTGGCGCCCCGGCCTTCGGGCGGCTATTTTTGGGCGCGGCTGTGCCCGCGGCCTATTTTTGGCACACGGGGGCGCCTCGCAAAGTCTCGCGCCATTCCGAGTCCGGCGGACGAAGTTGGCCAGCCCCACCCGCCAAGGCTATAGCCCACCCGTTTTTGTGGCCTCTTTCCGCTGGACGAACTTGGCGCCCCGGCCTTCGGGCGGGTATTTTTGGGCGCGGCTGTTCCCGCGGCCTATTTTTGGCACATTGAGGAGCCTCGCAAAGTCTCGCGCCATTCCGAGTCGGGCGGACGAAGTTGGCCAGCCCCACCCCCCAAGGCTATAGCCCACCCGTTTTTGTGGCCTCTTTCCGCTGGACGAACTTGGCGCCCCGGCCTTCGGGCGGGTATTTTTGGGCGCGGCTGTTCCCGCGGCCTATTTTTAGCACACGGAGGAGCCTCGCAAAGTCTCGCGCCATTCCGAGTCCGGCGGACGAAGTTGGCCAGCCCCACCCCCCAAGGCTATAGCCCACCCGTTTTTGTGGCCTCTTTCCGCTGGACGAACTTGGCGCCCCGGCCTTCGGGCAGCTATTTTTGGGCGCGGCTGTGTCCGCGGCCTATTTTTGGCACACGGAGGCGCCTCGCAAAATCTCGCGCCATTCCGAGTCCGGCGGACGAAGTTGGCCAGCCCCACCACCCAAGGCTATAGCCCACCCGTTTTTGGGGCCTCTTTCCGCTCGACGAACTTGGCACCCCGGCCTTCGGGCGGGTATTTTTGGATGCGGCTGTGCCCGCGGCCTATTTTTGGCACACGGAGGCGCCTCGCAAAGTCTGGCGCCATTCCGAGTCCGGCGGACGAATTTGGCCAGCCCCACCCCCCAAGGCTATAGCCCACCCGTTTTTGTGGCCTCTTTCCGCTGGACAAACTTGGCGCCCCGGCCTTCGGGCGGGTATTTTTGGGCGCGGCTGTGCCCGCGGCCTATTTTTGGCACACGGAGGCGCCTCGCAAAGTCTCGCGCCATTCCGAGTCCGGCGGACGAAGTTGGCCAGCCCCACCCCCCAAGGCTATCGCCCACCCGTTTTTGTGGCCTCTTTCCGCTGGACGAACTTGGCGCCCCGGCCTTCGGGCGGCTATTTTTGGGCGCGGCTGTGCCCGCGGCCTATTTTTGGCACACGGGGGTGCCTCGCAAAGTCTCGCGCCATTCCGAGTCCGGCGGACGAAGTTGGCCAGCCCCACCCCCCAAGGCTATCGCCCACCCGTTTTTGTGGCCTCTTTCCGCTGGACGAACTTGGCGCCCCGGCCTTCGTGCGGCTATTTTTGGGCGCGGCTGTGCCCGTGGCTTAGTTTTGCACACGGAGGCGCCTCGCAAAGTCTTGCGCCATTCCGAGTCCGGCGTACGAAGTAGGCCAGCCCCACCCCCCAAGGCTATCGCCCACCCGTTTTTGTGGCCTCTTTCCGCTGGACGAACTTGGCGCCCCGGCCTTCGGGCGGCTATTTTTGGGCGCGGCTGTGCCCGCGGCCTATTTTTGGCACACGGGGGCGCCTCGCAAAGTCTCGCGCCATTCCGAGTCCGGTGGACGAAGTTGGCCAGCCCCACCCACCAAGGCTATAGCCCACCCGTTTTTGTGGCCTCTTTCCGCTGGACGAACTTGGCGCCCCGGCCTTCGGGCGGGTATTTTTGGGTGCGGCTGCTCCCGCGGCCTATTTTTGGCACATTGAGGAGCCTCGCAAAGTCTCGCGCCATTCCGAGTCTGGCGGACGAAGTTGGCCAGCCCCACCCCCCAAGGCTATAGCCCACCGGTTTTTGTGGCCTCTTTCCGCTGGACGAACTTGGCGCCCCGGCCTTCGGGCGGCTATTTTTGGGCGCGGCTGTTCCCGCGGCCTATTTTTAGCACACGGAGGAGCCTCGCAAAGTCTCGCGCCATTCCGAGTCCGGCGGACGAAGTTGGCCAGCCCCACCCCCCAAGGCTATCGCCCACCCGTTTTTGTGGCCTCTTTCCGCTGGACGAACTTGGCGCCCCGGCCTTCGGGCGGCTATTTTTGGGTGCGGCTGTGCCCGAGGCCTAGTTTTGGCACACGGAGGCGCCTCGTAAAGTCTCGCGCCATTCCGAGTCCGGCGGACGAAGTTGGCCAGCCCCACCCCCCAAGGCTATAGCCCACCCGTTTTTGTGGCCTCTTTCCGCTGGACGAAATTGGCGCCCCGGCCTTCGGGCGGCTATTTTTGGGCGCGGCTGTGCCCGCGGTCTATTTTTCGCACACGGGGGTGCCTCGCAAAGTCTCGCGCCATTCCGAGTCCGGCGGACGAAGTTGGCCAGCCCCACCCCCCAAGGCTATCGCCCACCCGTTTTTGTGGCCTCTTTCCGCTGGACGAACTTGGCGCCCCGGCCTTCGGGCGGCTATTTTTGGGTGCGGCTGTGCCCGCGGCCTATTTTTGGCACACGGAGGCGCCTCGCAAAGTCTCGCGCCATTCCGAGTCCGGCGGACGAAGTTGGCCAGCCCCACCCCCCAAGGCTATAGCCCACCCGTTTTTGGGGCCTCTTTCCGCTCGACGAACTTGGCACCCCGGCCTTCGGGCGGGTATTTTTGGACGCGGCTGTGCCCGCGGCCTATTTTTGGCACACGGAGGCGCCTCGCAAAGTCTCGCGCCATTCCGAGTCCGGCGGACGAAGTTGGCCAGCCCCACCCCCCAAGGCTATAGCCCACCCGTTTTGTGGCCTCTTTCCGCTGGACGAACTTGGCGCCCCGGCCTTCGGGCGGGTATTTTTGGGCGCGGCTGTGCCCGCGGCCTATTTTTGGCACACGGAGGCGCCTCGCAAAGTCTCGCGCCATTCCGAGTCCGGCGGACGAAGTTGGCCAGCCACACCCCCCAAGGCTATCGCCCACCCGTTTTTGTGGCCTCTTTCCGCTGGACGAACTTGGCGCCCCGGCCTTCGGGCGGCTATTTTTGGGCGCGGCTGTGCCCGCGGCCTATTTTTGGCAGACGGGGGTGCCTCGGAAAGTCTCGCGCCATTCCGAATCCGGCGGACGAAGTTGGCCAGCCCCACCCCCCAAAGCTATCGCCCACCCGTTTTTGTGGCCTCTTTCCGCTGGACGAACTTGGCGCCCCGGCCTTCGTGCGGCTATTTTTGGGCGCGGCTGTGCCCGTGGCTTAGTTTTGCACACGGAGGCGCCTCGCAAAGTCTTGCGCCATTCCGAGTCCGGCGTACGAAGTAGGCCAGCCCCACCCCCCAAGGCTATCGCCCACCCGTTTTTGTGGCCTCTTTCCGCTGGACGAACTTAGCGCCCCGGCCTTCGGGCGGCTATTTTTGGGCGCGGCTGTGTCCGCGGCCTATTTTTGGCACACGGGGGTGCCTCTCAAAGTCTCGCGCGATGCCGGGTCCGGCGGACGAAGTTGGCCAGCCCCACCCCCCAAGGCTATCGCCCACCCGTTTTTGTGGCCTCTTTCCGCTGGACGAACTTGGCGCCCCGGCCTTCGGGCGGCTATTTTTGGGTGCGGCTGTGCCCGAGGCCTAGTTTTGGCACACGGAGGCGCCTCGTAAAGTCTCGCGCCATTCCGAGTCCGGCGGACGAAGTTGGCCAGCCCCAACCCCCAAGGCTATAGCCCACCCGTTTTTGTGGCCTCTTTCCGCTGGACGAAATTGGCGCCCCGGCCTTCGGGCGGCTATTTTTGGGCGCGGCTGTGCCCGCGGTCTATTTTTGGCACACGGGGGTGCCTCGCAAAGTCTCGCGCCATTCCGAGTCCGGCGGACGAAGTTGGCCAGCCCCACCCCCCAAGGCTATCGCCCACCCGTTTTTGTGGCCTCTTTCCGCTGGACGAACTTGGCGCCCCGGCCTTCGGGCGGCTATTTTTGGGTGCGGCTGTGCCCGCGGCCTATTTTTGGCACACGGAGGTGCCTCGCAAAGTCTCGCGCCATTCCGAGTCCGGCGTACGAAGTAGGCCAGCCCCACCCGCCAAGGCTATCGCCCACCCGTTTTTGTGGCCTCTTTCCGCTGGACGAACTTGGCGCCCCGGCCTTCGGGCGGCTATTTTTGGGTGCGGCTGTGCCCGAGGCCTAGTTTTGGCACACGGAGGCGCCTCGTAAAATCTCGCGCCATTCCGAGTCCGGCGGACGAAGTTGGCCAGCCCCACCCCCCAAGGCTATCGCCCACCCGTTTTTGTGGCCTCTTTCCGCTGGACGAACTTAGCGCCCCGGCCTTCGGGCGGCTATTTTTGGGCGCGGCTGTGCCCGAGGACTATTTTTGGCACACGGTGGCGCCTCGTAAATTCTCGCGCCATTCCGAGTCCGGCGGACGAAGTTGGCCAGCCCCACCCCCCAAGGCTATCGCCCACCCGTTTTTGTGGCCTCTTTCCGCTGGACGAACTTAGCGCCCCGGCCTTCGGGCGGCTATTTTTGGGCGCGGCTGTGCCCGCGGTCTATTTTTGGCACACGGGGGTGCCTCGCAAAGTCTCGCGCCATTCCGAGTCCGGCGGACGAAGTTGGCCAGCCCCACCCCCCAAGGCTATCGCCCACCCGTTTTTGTGGCCTCTTTCCGCTGGACGAACTGGCGCCCCGGCCTTCGGGCGGCTATTTTTGGGTGCGGCTGTGCCCAAGCGCCTATTTTTGGCACACGGAGGTGCCTCGCAAAGTCTCGCGCCAGTCAGAGTCCGGCGTGCGAAGTAGGCCAGCCCCACCCCCCAAGGCTATAGCCCACCCGTTTTTGTGGCCTCTTTCCGCTGGACGAACTTGGCGCCCCGGCCTTCGGGCGGCTATTTTTGGGCGCGGCTGTGCCCGCGGCCTATTTTTGGCACACGGAGGCGCCTCGTAAAATCTCGCGTCATTCCGAGTCCGGCGGACGAAGTTGGCCAGCCCCACCCCCCAAGGCTATCGCCCACCCGTTTTTGTGGCCTCTTTCCGCTGGACGAACTTGGCGCCCCAGCCTTCGGGCGGCTATTTTTGGGCGCGGCTGTGCCCGCGGCCTATTTTTGGCACACGGGGGTGCCTCACAAAGTCTCGCGCTATTCCGAGTCCGGCGGACGAAGTTGGCCAGCCCCACCCCCCAAGGCTATAGCCCCCCCGGTTTTTTGGCCTCTTTCCGCTGGACGAACTTGGCGCCCCGGCCTTCGGGCGGGTATTTTTGGGCGCGGCTGTGCCCGCGGCCTATTTTTGGCACACGGAGGCGCCTCGCAAAGTCTCGCGCCATTCCGAGTCCGGCGGACGAAGTTGGCCAGCCCCACCCCCCAAGGCTATAGCCCACCCGTTTTTGGGGCCTCTTTCCGCTGGACGAACTTGGCGCCCCGGCCTTCGGGCGGTTTTTGCCTGGAGGCGGCGTGCCCGAGGCCTATTTTTGGCACACGGAGGCGCCTCGCAAAGTTTTGCGCCATTCCGAGTCCGGCGGACGAAGTTGGCCAGCCCCACCCCCCAAGGCTATAGCCCACCCGTTTTTGGGGCCTCTTTCCGCTGGACGAACTTGGCGCCCCGGCCTTCAGGCAGGTATTTTTGGGCGCGGCTGTGTCCGCGGCCTATTTTTGGCACACGGAGGCGCCTCGAAAAGTCTCGCGCCATTCCGAGTCCGGCGGACGAAGTTGGCCAGCCCCACCCCCCAAGGCTATAGCCCACCCGTTTTTGTCGCCTCTTTCCGCTGGACGAACTTGGCGCCCCGGCCTTCGGGTGGGTATTTGTGGGCGCGGCTGTACCTACGGCCTATTTTTGGCACACGGAGGCGCCTCGCAAAGTCTCGCGCCATTCCGAGTCCGGCGGACGAAGTTGGCCAGCCCAACCCCCCAAGGCTATAGCCCACCCGTTTTCCCCAAGGCTATAGCCCACCCGTTTTTGGGGCCTCTTTCCGCTGGACGAACTTGGCGCCCCGGCCTTCGGGCGGGTATTTTTGGGCGCGGCTGTGCCCGCGGCCTATTTTTGGCACACGGAGGCGCCTCGCAAAGTCTCGCGCCATTCCGAGTCCGCGGACGAGTTGGCCAGCCCCACCCCCAAGGCTATAGCCCACCGTTTTTGGGGCCTCTTTCCGCTGGACAAACTTGGCGCCCGGCCTTCGGGCGGGTATTTTTGGCGCGGCTGTGCCCGCGCCTATTTTTGGCACACGGAGGCGCCTCGCAAAGTCTCGCGCCATTCCGAGTCCGGCGGACGGCTGGCCAGCCCCACCCCCAAGGCTATAGCCCACCCGTTTTGGGCCTCTTCCGCTGGATGAACTTGGCGCCCCGGCCTTCGGGCGGGTATTTTTGGGCGCGGCTGTGCCCGCGGCCTATTTTTGGCACACGAAGGTGCCTCGCAAAGTCTCGCGCCATTCCGAGTCCGGCGGACGAAGTTGGCCAGCCCACCCCCCAAGGCTATAGCCCACCCGTTTTTGGGGCCTCTTTCCGCTGGATGAACTTGGCGCCCCGGCCTTCGGGCGGGTATTTTTGGGCGCGGCTGTGTCCGCGGCCTATTTTTGGCACACGGAGGCGCCTCGAAAAGTCTCGCGCCATTCCGAGTCCGGCGGACGAAGTTGGCCAGCCCCACCCCCCAAGGCTATAGCCCACCCGTTTTTGTCGCCTCTTTCCGCTGGACGAACTTGGCGCTCCGGCCTTCGGGTAGGTATTTGTGGGCGCGGCCGTACCTACGGCCTATTTTTCGCACACGGAGGCGCCTCGCAAAGTCTCGCGCCATTCCGAGTCCGGCGGACGAAGTTGGCCAGCCCAACCCCCCAAGGCTATAGCCCACCCGTTTTCCCCAAGGCTATAGCCCACCCGTTTTTGGGGCCTCTTTCCGCTGGACGAACTTGGCGCCCTGGCCTTCGGGCCGGTATTTTTGGGCGCGGCTGTGCCCGCGGCCTCTATTTTTGCACACGGGGCGCCTGGCAAAGTCTCGCGCCATTCCGAGTCCGGGTGGACGAAGTGGGCCAGCCCCACCCCCAAGGCCATAGCCCACCCTGCTGGGGCCTCTCTCCGCTGGACGAACTTGGCGCCCGGCCTTCGGGCGGAGTATTTGTGGGCGCGGCTGTGACCGCGCCTATTTTTGGCACACGGAGGCGCCTCGTAAAGTCTCGCGCCATTCCGAGTCCGGCGGACGGTTGGCCAGCCCCACCCCTAAGGCTATAGCCCACCCGCTTTTGGGGCCTCTTTCCTCTGGACGAACTTGGCGCCCGGCCTTCGGGCGGTATTTTTGGCGCGGCTGTTCCCGCGGCCTATTTTTGGCACACGGAGGAGCCTCGCAAAGTCTCGCGCCATTCCGGGTCCGCGGACGAAAGTTGGCCAGCCCCACCCCCAAGGCTATAGCCCACACTTTTGGGGGCCTCTTTCGCTGGACGACTCTTGCGCCCGGCCTTCGGGCGGGTATTTTTGGACGCGGCTGTGCCCGCGGCCTATTTTAGGCACACGGAGGTGCCTCGCAAAGTCTCGCGCCATTCCGAGTCCGGCAGACGAAGTTGGTCAGCCTCACCCCCCAAGGCTATAGCCCACCCGTTTTTGTGGCCTCTTTCCGCTGGACGAACTTGGCGCCCCGGCCTTCGGGCGGGTATTTTTGGGCGCGGCTGTGTCCGCGGCCTATTTTTGGCACACGGAGGTGCCTCGCAAAGTCTCGCGCCATTCCGAGTCCGGCGGATGAAGTTGGCCAGCCCCACCCGCCAAGGCTATAGCCCACCCGTTTTTGTGGCCTCTTTCCGCAGCACGAACTTGGCGCACCGGCCTTCGGGTGGGTATTTTTGGGTGCGGCTGTGCCCGCGGCCTATTTTTGGCACACGGAGGCGCCTAGCAAAGTCTCGCGCCATTCCGAGTCCGGCGGACGAAGTTGGCCAGCCCCACCCGCCAAGGCTATAGCCCACCCGTTTTTGTGGCCTCTTTCCGCAACACGAACTTGGCGCCCCGGCCTTCGGGCGAGTATTTTTGGGCGCGGCTGTGCCCGCGGCCTATTTTTGGCAGACGGAGGTGCCTCGCAAAGTCTCGCTCCATTCCGAGTCCGGCGGACGAAGTTGGCCAGCCCCACCCCCCAAGGCTATAGCCCACCCGTTTTTGTGGCCTCTTTCCGCTGGACGAACTTGGCGCCCCGGCCTTCGGGCGGCTATTTTTGGGCGCGGCTGTGCCCGCGGCCTATTTTTGGCACACGGGGGTGCCTCGCAAAGTCTCGCGCCATTCCGAGTCCGGCGGACGAATTTGGCCAGCCCCACCCCCCAAGGCTATCGCCCACCCGTTTTTGTGGCCTCTTTCCGCTGGACGAACTTGGCGCCCCGGCCTTCTGGCTGGTTTTTTTGGGCGTGGCTGTGCCCGCGGCCTATTTTTGGCACACGGAGGCGCCTCGCAAAGTCTCGCGCCATTCCGAGTCCGGCGGACGATGTTGGCCAGCCCCACCCCCCAAGGCTATCGCCTACCCGTTTTTGTGGCCTCTTTCCGCTGGACGAACTTGGCGCCCCGGCCTTCGGGCGGCTATTTTTGGGCGCGGCTGTGCCCGCGGCCTATTTTTGGCACACGGGGGTGCCTCGCAAAGTCTCGCGCCATTCCGAGTCCGGCGGACGAATTTGGCCAGCCCCACCCCCCAAGGCTATCGCCCACCCGTTTTTGTGGCCTCTTTCCGCTCGACGAACTTGGCACCCCGGCCTTCGGGCGGGTATTTTTGGACGCGGCTGTGCCCACGGCCTATTTTTGGCACACGGAGGCGCCTCGCAAAGTCTAGCGCCATTCCAAGTCCGGCGGACGAAGTGGGCCAGCCCCACCGCCCAAGGCTATAGCCCACCCGTTTTTGTGGCCCTTTTCCGCAGGACGAACTTGGCGCCCCGGCCTTCGGCGGGTATTTTTAGGCGCGGCTGTGCCCGCGGCCAATTTTTGGCACACGGAGGTGCCTCGCAATGTCTCGCCCCATTCCGAGTCCGGCAGACGAAGTTGGCCGGCCCCACCCCCCAAGGCTATAGCCCACCCGTTTTTGTGGCCTTTTTCCGCTGGACGAACTTGGCACCCCGGCCTTCGGTCGGGTATTTTTGGGCGTGGCTGTGACCGCGGCCTATTTTTGGCACACGGAGGTGCCTCACAAAGTCTCGCGCCATTCCGAGTCCGGCGGACGAAGTTGGCCAGCCCCACCCCCCAAGGCTATAGCCAACCCGTTTTTGTGGCCTCTTTCCGCTGGACGAACTTGGCGCCCCGGCCTTCGGGCGGTTATTTTTGGGCGCGGCTGTGCCCGCAGCCTATTTTTGGCACACGGAGGCGCCTCGCAAAGTCTCGCGCCATTCCGAGTCCGGCGGACGAAGTTGGCCAGCCCAACCCCCCAAGGCTATCGCCTACCCGTTTTTGGGGCCTCTTTCCGCTGGACAAACTTGGCGCCCCGGCCTTCGGGCGGGTATTTTTGGGCGCGGCTGTTCCCGGGGCCTATTTTTGGCACACGGAGGAGCCTCGCAAAGTCTCGCGCCATTCCGAGTCCGATGGCGGGGGCGGGCCAGCCCACACCCCAAGGCTTTAGCCCACCCGTCTTGTGGCCTCTTACCGCTGGACGACCTTGGCGCCCCGGCCTTCGGGCGGGTATTTTTTTGCGCGGCTGTGCTCGCGGCCTATTTTTGGCACACGGAGGTGCCTCGCAAAGTCTCGCGCCATTCCGAGTCCGGCGGACGAAGTAGGCCAGCCCCACCCCCCAAGGCTATAGCCCACCCGCTTTTGTGGCCTCTTTTCCGCTGGGACGAACTTGGCGCCCGGCCTTCGGGCTGGGTATTTTAAGGCTGCTGTGCCTGCGGCCTTTTTTTGGCACACGGTGGTGCCTCGCAAAGTCTCTCGCCATTCCGGTCCGGGCGGACGAAGCGGCCAGCCCCACCCCCAAGGCTATAGCCCACCCGCTTTTGTGGCCTCTTTCCGCTGGACGAACTTGGCGCCCGGCCTTGGGCGCTGGCTCGCGCTCATTTTTTGGCACACGGAGGTGCCTCGCAGTCTCGCGCCATTCCGAGTCCTGGGCGACGATTTTGGCCAGCCTGCACCCCCAAGGCTATGCCTCTTATGCAGTCTTGTGCGCCATTCCGAGAGCCCGCGGATTTTTGGGTTGGCCTGCCCCACCCCCAAGGCTATCGCCCAGCCCCGCTTTTAAGGCTATCGCCTACTCAGCTTGTATTTTTTCCGCATGGCATTGCCCGGCCTTCGGGTGGGTATTTTTGGGCGCGGCTGTGCCCGCGGCCTATTTTTGGCACACGGAGAGGCCTCGCAAAGTCTCGCGCCATTCCGAGTCCGGCGGACGAAGTCGGCCAGCTCCACCCCCCAAGGCTATAGCCCACCCGTTTTTGTGGCCTTTTTCCGCTGGACGAACATGGCGCCCCGGCCTTCGGGCGGGTATTTTTCGGCGCGGCCGTGCCTGCAGCCGATTTTTGGCACCCGGAGGCGCCTCGCAAAGTCTTGCACCATTCTGAGTCCGGCGGACGAAGTTGGCCAGCCCCACCCCCCAAGGCTATAGCCCACCCGTTTTTGTGGCCTTTTTCAGCTGGACGAACTTGGCGCCCCGGCCTTCGGGTGGGTATTTTTGGGCGCGGCTGTGCCCACGGCCTATTTTTGGCACACGGAGAGGCCTCGCAATGTCTCGCGCTATTCCGAGTCCGGCGGACGAAGTTGGCCAGCCCCACCCCCCAAGGGTATAGCCCACCAGTTTTTGTGGCCTTTTTCCGCTGGACGAACTTGGCGCCCCGGCCTTCGGGCTGGTATTTTTGGGCGCGGCTGTGCCTGCAGCCTATTTTTGGCTCACGGAGACGCCTCACAAAGCCTCGCGCCAATCCGAGTCCGGCGGACGAAGTAGGGCAGCCCCACCCCCCAAGGCTATAGCCCACCCGTTTTTGTGGCCTTTTTCCACTGGACGAACTTGGCGCCCCGGCCATCGGGCGGGTATTTTTGGGTGCGGCTGTGCCCGCGGCCTATTTTTGGGAAACGGAGGCGCCTTGCAAAGTCTTGGGCCATTCCGAGTCCGGCGGACGAAGTTGGCCAGCCCCACCCCCCAAGGCTATAGCCCACCCGTTTTGCTGGCCTTTTTCCGCTGGACGAACTTGGCGCCCCAGCCTTCGGGCAGGTATTTTTGGGCGCGGCTGTGCCCGGGGCCTATTTTTGGGACACGGAAACGACTCGCAAAGTCTCACGCCATTCCGAGTCCGGCGGACAAAGTGGGCAAGCCGCACCCCCCAAGGCTATAGCCCACCCGTTTTTGTGGCCATTTTCCGCTGGACGAACTAGGTGCCTCGGCCTTCGGGCTGGTATTTTTGGGCGCGGCTGTGCCTGTAGCCTATTTTTGGCTCACGGAGACGCCTCACAAAGCCTCGCGCCAATCCGAGTCCGGCGGACGAAGTAGGCCAGCCCCACCCCCCAAGGCTATAGCCCACCCGTTTTTGTGGCCTTTTTCCGCTGGACGAACTTGGCGGCCCGGCCTTCGGGCTGGTAATTTTGGGCGCGGCTGTGCCCGCGGCCTATCTTTGGGACACGGAGGCGCCTCGCAAAGTCTCGCGCCATTCCGAGTCCGGCGGACGAAGTTGGCCAGCCTCACCCCCCAAGGCTATAGCCCACCCGTTTTTGTGGCCTTTTTCCGCTGGACGAACTTGGCGCCCCGGCCTTCGGGCAGGTATTTTTCGATGCGGCTGTGCCCGCGGCCTATTTTTGGCACACGGAGGCGCCTCGCAAAGTCTCGCACCATTCTGAGTCCGGCGGACAAAGTTGGCCAGCGCCACCCCCCAAGGCTATAGCCCACCCGTTGTTGTGGCCTTTTTCAGCTGGCCGAACTTGGCTCCCCCGCCTTCGGGCGGGTATTTTTGGGCACGGCTGTGCCCGTGGCCTATTTTTGGCACACGGAGGCATCTCGCAAAGTCTCGCGCTATTCCGAGTCCGGCGGACGAAGTCGGCCAGCCCCACCCCCAACGCTATAGCCCACCCGTTGTTGTGGCCTTTTTCCGCTGGACAAACTTGGCGCCCCGGCCTTCGGGCGGGTATTTTTGGGCCCGGATGTGCCCGCAGCCTATTTTTGGCACACTGAGGTGCCTCGAAAAGTCTCGTACCATTCCGAGTCCGGCGGACGAAGTTGGTCAGCCCCACCCCCCAAGGCTATAGCCCACCCGTTGTTGTGGCCTTTTTCCGCTGGACGAACTTGGCGGCCCGGCCTTCGGGCGGGTATTTTTGGGCGCAGCTGTGCCCGCAGCCTATTTTTGGGACACGGAGGTGCCTCGTAATGTCTGGCGCCATTCTGAGTCCGGCGGACGAAGTGGGCCAGCCCCACCCCCCAAGGCTATGGCCCACCCATTTTTATGGCTTTTTTCCGCAGGACGAACTTGGCGCCCCGGCCTTCGGGGAGGTATTTTTGGGCGCGGCTGTGTCCGCGGCCTATTTTTTGGACACGGAAGTGCCTCGCAACGTCTCCCGCCATTCCGAGTCCGGCGGACGAAGTTTGCCAGCCCCACTCCCGAAGGCTATAGCCCACCCGTTTTTGTGGCCTTTTTCCGCTGGACGAACTTGGTGCCCCGGCCTTCGGGCGGGTATTTTTGGGCGCGGCTGTTCCCGTGACCTATTTTTGGGACTCGGAGGCGCCTCGAAAAGGCTCGCGCCATTCCGAGTCCGGCGGACGAAGTTGGCCAGCCCCACTCCGAAAGGCTATAGCCCACCCGTTTTTGTGGCCTTTTTCCGCTGGACGAACTTGGTGCCCCGGCCTTCGAGCAGGTATTTTTGGATGCGGCTGTGCCCGCGGCCTATTTTTGGGACACGGAGGCGCCTCGCAATGTCTCGCGCCATTCCGAGTCCGGCGGACGAAGTGGGCCAGCCCCACCCCCGAAGGCTATAGCCCACCCGTTTTTGTGGCCTTTTTCCGCTAGACGAACTTGGCGCCCCGGCCTTCGGCGAGGTATTTTTGGGCGCGGCTGTGTCCGCGGCCTATTTTTTAGACACGGAAGTGCCTCGCAAAGTCTTCCGCCATTCCGAGTCCGGCGGACGAAGTTGGCCAGCCCCACCCCCCAAGGCTATAGCCCACCCGTTTTGGTGGCCTTTTTCCGCTGGACGAACTTGGCGCCCCAGCCTTCGGGCGGGTATTTTTGGGCGCGGCTGTTCCCGCGGCCTATTTTTGGGACCCGGAGGCGCCTCAAAAAGTCTCGCGCCATTCCGAGTCTGGCGGACGAAGTTGGCCAGCCCCACTCCCCAAGGCTATAGCCCGCCCGTTTTTGTGGCCTTTTTCCGCTGGACGAACTTGGTACCCCGGCTTTCGAGCGGGTATTTTTGGACCCGGCTGTGCCCGCGGCCTATTTTTGGCACACGGAGGCGCCTCGCAAAGTCTCGCGCCATTCCGAGTCCGGCGGACGAAGTTGGCCAGCCCCACCCCCGAAGGCTATAGCCCACCCGTTTTTGTGGCCTTTTTCCGCCGGACGAACTTAGCTCCCCAGCCTTTGGGCGGGTATTTTTGGGCGCGGCAGTGCCCACGACCTAGTTTTGGCACACAGAGGCGCCCTGCAAAGTCTCGCGCCATTCCGAGTCCGGCGGACGAAGTCGGCCAGCCCCACCCCCGAAGGCTATAGCCCACCCGTTTTTGTGGACTTTTTCCGCCGGACGAACTTAGCTCCCCAGCCTTTGGGCGGGTATTTTTGGGCGCGGCTGTGCCCACGACCTAGTTTTGGCACACAGAGGTGCCCTGCAAAGTCTCGCGCCATTCCGAGTCCGGCGGATGAAGTTGGCCAGCCCCACCCCCCAAGGCAATAGCCCACCCTTTTTTGTGGCATTTTTTCCGCTGGACGAACTTGGCGCCCCGGCCTTCGGGCGGGTAGTTTTCGACGCGGCTGTGCCCGCGGCCTATTTTTGGGGCACGGAGGTGCCTCGCAAAGTCTCGCGCCATTCCGAGTCCGGCGGATGAAGTTGGCCAGCCCCACCCCCCAAAGGCAATAGCCCACCCTTTTTTGTGGCATTTTTCCGCTGGACGAACTTGGCGCCCCGGCCTTCGGGCGGGTATTTTTGGGCGCGGCTGTGCCCGCAGCCTATTTTTGAGACATGGAGGCGCCTCGCAAAGTCTCGCGCCATTCCGAGTCCGGCGGACGAAGTTGGCCGGCCCCACCCCCCAAGGCTACAGCCCACCTGTTTTTGTTGCCTTTTTCCGCTGGACGAACTTGACGCCCCAGCCTTCGTGCGGGTATTTTTGGGCGCGGCTGTGCCCGCGGCCTATTTTTGGGACACGGAGCCGCCTTGCAAAGTCTCGCGCCACTCCGAGTCCGGCGGACGAAGTTGGTCAGCCCCACCCCCAAGGGCTACAGCCCACCCGTTTTTGTGGCCTTTTTCCGCTGGACGAACTTGGCGCCCCGGCCTTCGGGCGGGTATTTTTGGGCGCGGCTGTTCCCGCGGCCTATTTTTGGGACCCGGAGGCGCCTCAAAAAGTCTCGCGCCATTCCGAGTCTGGCGGACGAAGTGTGCCAGCCCCACTCCCCAAGGCTATAGCCCACCCGTTTTTGTGGCCTTTTTCCGCTAGACGAACTTGGTACCCCGGCTTTCGGGCGGGTATTTTTGGACCCGGCTGTGCCCGCGGCCTATTTTTGGCAAACGGAGGTGCCTCGCAAAGTCTCGCGCCATTCCGAGTCCGGCGGACGAAGTTGGCCAGCCCCACCCCCGAAGGCTATAGCCCACCCGTTTTTGTGGCCTTTTTCCGCTGGACGAACTTAGCTCCCCAGCCTTTGGGCGGGTATTTTTGGGCGGGGCTGTGGCCACGACCTAGTTTTGGCACACAGAGGCACCTTGCAAAGTCTCGCGCCATTCCGAGTCCAGCGGATGAAGTTGGCCAGCCCCACCCCCCAAGGCAATAGCCCACCCTTTTTTGTGGCATTTTTCCGCTGGACGAACTTGGCGCCCCGGCCTTCGGGCGGGTAGTTTTCGACGCGGCTGTGCCCGCGGCCTATTTTTGGGGCACGGAGGTGCCTCACAAAGTCTCGCGCCATTCCGAGTCCGGCGGATGAAGTTGGCCAGCCCCACCCCCCAAAGGCAATAGCCCACCCTTTTTTGTGGCATTTTTCCGCTGGACGAACTTGGCGCCCCGGCCTTCGGGCGGGTATTTTTGGGCGCGGCTGTGCCCGCAGCCTATTTTTGAGACATGGAGGCGCCTCGCAAAGTCTCGTGCCATTCCGAGTCCGGCGGACGAAGTTGGCCAGCCCCACCCCCCAAGGCTACAGCCCACCTGTTTTTGTTGCCTTTTTCCGCTGGACGAACTTGGCGCCCCAGCCTTCGTACGGTTATTTTTGGACGCGGCTGTGCCCGTGGCCTATTTTTGGGACACGGAGCCGCCTCGCAAAGTCTCACGCCACTCCGAGTCCGGCGGACGAAGTTGGTCAGCCCCACCCCCAAGGGCTACAGCCCACCCGTTTTTGTGGCCTTTTTCCGCTGGACGAACTTGGCGCCCCGGCCTTCGGGCCGGTATTTTTGGGCGCGGCTATGCCCGCGGCCTATTTTTGGGACACGGAGGCGCCTCGCAAAGTCTCGTGCCATTCCGAGTCCGGCGGACGAAGTTGGTCGGCCCCACCCCCAAGGGCTATAGCCCACCCGTTTGTGGCCTTTTTCCGCTGGACGAACTTGGCGCCCCGGCCTTCGGGCGGGTATTTTTGGGCGCGGCTGTGCCCGCGGCCTATTTTTCGCACACGGAGGCGCCTCGCAAAGTCTCGCGCCATTCCTAGTCCGGCGGACGATGTTGGACAGCCCCACCCCCCAAGGCTATAGCCCACCCGTTTTTGTGGCCTTTTTCCGCTGGACGAACTTCGTGCCCCGGCCTTCGGGCCGGGATTTTTGGGCGCGGCTGTGCCCGCGGCCTATTTTTGGCACACGGAGCCGCCTCACAAAGTCTCGTGCCATTCTGAGTCCGGCGGACGAAGTTGGCCAGCGCCACCCCCCAAGGCTATAGCCCACCCATTTTTGTGGCCTTTTTCCGCTGGATGAACTTGGCGCCCCGGCCTTTGGGCGGGAATTTTTGGGCGCGGCAATTTTTGGCACACAGAGGTGCCTCGAAAGGTCTCGCGCCATTTCGAGTCCGGTGGACGAAGTTGGCCAGCCCCACCCCCCAAAGCTATAGCCCACCCGTTTTTGTGGCCTTTTTCCGCTGGACGAACTTGGCGCCCCGGCCTTCGGGCAGGTATTTTTGGGCGTGGTTGGGCCCGCAGCCTATTTTTTACACACGGAGGCGCCTCGCAAAGTCTCGCGCCATTCCGAGTCCGGCGGAAGAAGTTGGCCAGCCCCACCCCCCAAGGGTATAGCCCACCTGTTTTTGTGGCCTTTTTTCGCTGGACGAACTTGCCGCCCCGGCGTTCGGGCGGGTATTTTTGGCCGCGGCTGTGCCCGCGGCCTATTTTTGGTACACGGAGGTGCCTCGCCAAGCTTTGCCCCATTCCGAGTCCGGCGGACGAAGTTGGCCAGCCCCACCCCCCAAGGCTATAGCCCACCCGTTTTTGTGGCCTTTTTCCGCAGGACGAACTTGGCGCCCCGGCCTTCGGGTGGGTATTTTTGGGCGTGGCTGGGCCCGCGGCCTATTTTTTGCACACGGAGGTGCCTCACAAAGTCTCGCGCCATTCCGAGTCCGGCGGACGATGGTAGCCAGCCCCACCCCCCAAGGCTATAGCCCACCCATTTTTGTGGCCTTTTTCCGCTGGACGAACTTGGCGCCCCGGCCTTCGGGCAGTTAGTTTTGGGCGCGGCTGCACCCGCTGCCTATTTTTGGCACACGGAGGCCCCTCGCAAAGTCTCGCGCCATTCCGAGTCCGGCGGACGAAGTGGGCCAGCCCCACCCCCCAAGGCTATAGCCCACCCGTTTTTATGGCCTTTTTCCGCTGGACGAACTTGGCGCCCCGGCCTTCGGGCGGGTATTTTTGGGCGCGGCTGTGCCCGCGGCCTATTTTTGGGACGAAAGCGCCTCGCAAAGTCTCGCGCCATTCCGAGTCCGGCGGACGAAGTGGGCCAGCCCCACCCCCCAAGGCTATATCCCACCCATTTTTGTGGCCTTTTTCCGCTGGACGAACTTGGCGCCCCGGCCTTCGGGCGGGTATTTTTGGGCGCGGCTGTGCCCGCGGCCTATTTTTCGCACACGGAGGCGCCTTGCAAAGTCTCGCGCCATTCCTAGTCCGGCGGACGATGTTGGACAGCCCCACCCCCCAAGGCTATAGCCCACCCGTTTTTGTGGCCTTTTTCCGCTGGACGAACTTCGTGCCCCGGCCTTCGGGCCGGGATTTTTGGGCGCGGCTGTGGCCACGGCCTATTTTTGGCACACGGAGGCGCCTCGAAAAGTCTCGCACCATTCCCAGTCCGCCGGACGAAGGTAGCCAGCCCCACCCCCCAAGGCTATAGCCCACCCATTTTTGTGGCCTTTTTCCGCAGGACGAACTTGGCGCCCCGGCCTTCGGGCGGTTAGTTTTGGGCGCGGCTGCACCCGCGGCCTATTTTTGGCACACGGAGGCCCCTCGCAAAGTCTCGCGCCATTCCGAGTCCGGCGGACGAAGTGGGCCAGCCCCACCCCCCAAGGCTATAGCCCACCCGTTTTTGTGGCCTTTTTCCGCTGGACGAACTTGGCGCCCCGGCCTTCGGGCGCGTATTTTTGGGCGCGGCTGTGCCCGCGGCCTATTTTTGGTACACGAAGGCACCTCGCCAAGCTTCGCCCCATTCCGAGTCCGGCGGACGAACTTGGCCAGCCCCACCCCCCAAGGCTATAGCCCACCCGTTTTTGTGGCCTTTTTCCGCTGGACGAACTTGGCGCCCCGGCCTTCGGGCGGGTATTTTTGGGTCTGGCTGTGCCTGCGGCCTATTTTTGGCACACGGAGGCGCATCGCAAAGCCTCGCGCCATTCCGAGTCCTGCGGACGAAGTTGGCCAGCCCCACCCCCCAAGGCAATATCCCACCCGTTTTTGTGGCCGTTTTCCGCTGGACGAACTTGGCGCCCCGGCCTTCGGGCGTGTATTTTTGGGCGCGGCTGTGCCCGCGGCCTATTTTTGGCACACGGAGGCGCCTCGCATAGTCTCGCGCCTTTCCGAGTCCGGCGGACAAAGTGGTCCATCCCCACCCCCCAAGGCTATAGCCCACCCTTTTTTTTGGCCTTTTTCCGCTGGATGAACTTGGCGCCCCGGCCTTTGGGCGGGTATTTTTGGGGGCGGCTGTTCCCGCGGCCTATTTTCGGCACACGGAGGCGCCTCGAAAGGTCTCGTGCCATTTTGAGTCCGGTGGACGAAGTTGGCCAGCTCCACCCCCCAAGGCTGTAGCCCACCCGTTTTTGTGGCCATTTTCCACGGGACGAAGTTGGAGCCCCGGCCTTCGGGCGGGAATTTTTGGGCGCGGCTGTGGCCGCCGCCTATTTTTAGCACACGGAGGCGCCTCGAAAGGTCTCGCGCCATTTCGAGTCCGGTGGACGAAGTTGGCCAGCCCCACCCCCCAAGGCTATAGCCCACCCGTTTTAGTTTCCTTTTTCCGCTGGACAAACTTGGCACCCCGGCATTCGGGAGTGTATTTTTGGGCGAGGCTGTGCCCGCGGCCTATTTTTGGCACACGGAGGCTCCTCGCAAAGTCTCGCGCCATTCCGAGACCGGCGGACGAAGTTGGCCAGCCCCACCCCCCAAGGCTATAGCCCACCCGTTTTTGTGGCCTTTTTCCGTTGGACGAACTTGGCGCCCCAGCCTTCGGGCAGGTATTTTTGAGCGCGGCTGTGCCCGCGGCCTATTTTTAGCACACGGAGGTGCCTCGCAAAGTCTCGGGCCATTCCGAGTCCGGCGGACGAAGTTGGCCAGCCCCACCCCCTAAGGCTATTGCCCACCCGTTTTTGTGGCCGTTTTCCGCTGGACGAACTTGGCGCCCCGGCCTTTGGGCGGGTATTTTTCGGCGCGGCTGTGCCCGCGGCCTATTTTTGGCACACAGAGGTGCCTTGCAAAGTCTCGCGCAATTCCGAGTCCGGCGGACGAAGTTGGCCAGCCCCACCCCCCAAGGCTATAGCCCACCCGTTTTTGTGGCCTTTTTCCGCTGGACGAACTTGGCGCCCCGGCCTTCGTGCGGGTATTTTTAGTTGCGGCTGTGCCCGCGGCCTATTTTTGGCACACGGAGGAGCCTCGCAAAGTCTCGCGCCATTCCGAGTCCGGCGGACAAAGTTGGCCAGCCCCACCCCCCAAGGCTATAGCCCACCCGTTTTTGTGGCCTTTTTCCGCTGGACGAACTTGGCGCCCCGTCCTTCGGGCGGGTATTTTTGGGCGCCTCTGTGCCCGCGGCCTATTTTTGGGACACGGAGGCACCTCGCAAAGTCTCGCGCCATTCCAAGTCCGGCGGACGAAGTGGGCCAGCCCCACCCCCCAAGGCTATAGCCCACCCGTTTTTGTGGCCTTTTTCCGCTGGACGAACTTGGTGCCCCGGCCTTCGGGCGGGTATTTTTGGACGCGGCTGTGCCCGCGGCCTATTTTTGGGACACGCAGGCGCCTCTTAAAGTCTCGCGCCATTCCGAGTCCGGCGGACGAAGTTGGGCAGCCCCACCCCGCAAGGCTATAGCCCACCCTTTTTTGTGGCCTTTTTCCTCTGGACGAACTTGGCGCCCCGGCCTTCTGGCGGGTATTTTTGGGTGCGGCTGTGCCCGCGGCCTATTTTTTGCTCACAGAGGCGCGTCGCAAAGTCTCGCGCCATTCCAAGTCCGGCGGACGAAGTGGGCCAGCCCCACCCCCCAAGGCTATAGCCCACCCGTTTTTGTGGCCTTTTTCCGCTGGACGAACTTGGCTCCCCGGCCTTCGGGCGGGTATTTTTGGGCGCCGCTGTGCCCGCGGCCTATTTTTGGGACACGGAGGCGCCTCGCAAAGTCTTGCGCCATTCCGAGTCCGGCGGAGGAAGTTGGCCAGCCCTCCCCCTCAAGGCTATAGCCCACCCGTTTTTGTGGCCTTTTTCCGCTGGACGAACTTGGCACCCCGGCCTTCGGGCGGGTATTTTTGGGTGCGGCTGTGCCCGCGGCCTATTTTTTGCTCACAGAGGCGCGTCGCAAAGTCTCGCGCCATTCCAAGTCCGGCGGACGAAGTGGGCCAGCCCCACCCCCCAAGGCTATAGCCCACCCGTTTTTGTGGCCTTTTTCCGCTGGACGAACTTGGCGCCCCGGCCTTCGGGCGGGTATTTTTGGGCGCCGCTGTGCCCGCGGCCTATTTTTGGGACACGGAGGCGCCTCGCAAAGTCTTGCGCCATTCCGAGTCCGGCGGACGAAGTGGGCCAGCCCCACCCCCCAAGGCTATAGCCCACCCGTTTTTGTGGCCTTTTTCCGCTGGACGAACTTGGCGCCCCGGCCTTCGGGCGGGTATTTTTGGGCGCGGCTGTGCCCGCGGCCTATTTTTGGCACACGAAAGCGCCTCGCAAAGTCTCGCACCATTCCAAGTCCGGCGGACGAAGTCGGCCAGCCCCACCCCCCAAGGCTATAGCCCACCCGTTTTTTTGGCCTTTTACCGCTGGACGAACTTGGCGCCCCGGCCTTCGGGCGGGTATTTTTGGGCGCGGCTGTGCCCGCGGCCTATTTTTGGTACACGGAGGCACCTCGCCAAGCTTCGCCCCATTCCGAGTCCGGCGGACGAACTTGGCCAGCCCCACCCCCCAAGGCTATAGCCCACCCGTTTTTGTGGCCTTTTTCCGCTGGACGAACTTGGCGCCCCGGCCTTCGGGCGGGTATTTTTGGGTCTGGCTGTGCCTGCGGCCTATTTTTGGCACACGGAGGCGCATCGCAAAGCCTCGCGCCATTCCGAGTCCTGCGGACGAAGTTGGCCAGCCCCACCCCCCAAGGCAATATCCCACCCGTTTTTGTGGCCGTTTTCCGCTGGACGAACTTGGCGCCCCGGCCTTCGGGCGGGTATTTTTGGGCGCGGCTGTGCCCGCGGCCTATTTTTGGCACACGGAGGCGCCTCGCATAGTCTCGCGCCTTTCCGAGTCCGGCGGACAAAGTGGTCCAGCCCCACCCCCCAAGGCTATAGCCCACCCATTTTTTTGGCCTTTTTCCGCTGGATGAACTTGGCGCCCCGGCCTTTGGGCGGGTATTTTTGGGGGCGGCTGTTCCCGCGGCCTATTTTTGGCACACGGAGGCGCCTCGAAAGGTCTCGTGCCATTTTGAGTCCGGTGGACGAAGTTGGCCAGCCCCACCCCCCAAGGCTGTAGCCCACCCGTTTTTGTGGCCATTTTCCACGGGACGAAGTTGGCGCCCCGGCCTTCGGGCGGGAATTTTTGGGCGCGGCTGTGGCCGCCGCCTATTTTTAGCACACGGAGGCGCCTCGAAAGGTCTCGCGCCATTTCGAGTCCGGTGGACGAAGTTGGCCAGCCCCACCCCACAAGGCTATAGCCCACCCGTTTTAGTTGCCTTTTTCCGCTGGACGAACTTGGCACCCCGGCCTTCGGGAGTGTATTTTTGGGCGAGGCTGTGCCCGCGGCCTATTTTTGGCACACGGAGGCTCCTCGCAAAGTCTCGCGCCATTCCGAGACCGGCGGACGAAGTTGGCCAGCCCCACCCCCCAAGGCTATAGCCCACCCGTTTTTGTGGTCTTTTTCCGCTGGACGAACTTGGCGCCCCAGCCTTCGGGCAGGTATTTTTGAGCGCGGCTGTGCCCGCGGCCTATTTTTGGCACACGGAGGTGCCTCGCAAAGTCTCGGGCCATTCCGAGTCCGGCGGACGAAGTTGGCCAGCCCCACCCCCTAAGGCTATAGCCCACCCGTTTTTGTGGCCTTTTTCCGCTGGACGAACTTGGCGCCCCGGCCTTCGGGCGGGTATTTTTAGGCGCGGCTGTGCCCGCGGCCTATTTTTGGCACACGGAGGAGCCTCGCAAAGTCTCGCGCCATTCCGAGTCCGGCGGACAAAGTTGGCCAGCCCCACCACCCAAGGCTATAGCCCACCCGTTTTTGTGGCCTCTTTCCGCTGGACGAACTTGGCGCCCCGGCCTTCGGGCGGGTATTTTTGGGCGCGGCTGTGCCCGCGGCCTATTTTTGGCACACGGAGGAGCCTCGCAAAGTCTCGCGCCATTCCGAGTCCGGCGGACAAAGTTGGCCAGCCCCACCCCCCAAGGCTATAGCCCACCCGTTTTTGTGGCCTTTTTCCGCTGGACGAACTTGGCGCCCCGTCCTTCGGGCGGGTATTTTTGGGCGCCTCTGTGCCCGCGGCCTATTTTTGGGACACGGAGGCACCTCGCAAAGTCTCGCGCCATTCCAAGTCCGGCGGACGAAGTGGGCCAGCCCCACCCCCCAAGGCTATAGCCCACCCGTTTTTGTGGCATTTTTCCGCTGGACGAACTTGGTGCCCCGGCCTTCGGGCGGGTATTTTTGGACGCGGCTGTGCCCGCGGCCTATTTTTGGGACACGCAGGCGCCTCTTAAAGTCTCGCGCCATTCCGAGTCCGGCGGACGAAGTTGGGCAGCCCCACCCCCCAAGGCTATAGCCCACCCTTTTTTGTGGCCTTTTTCCTCTGGACGAACTTGGCGCCCCGGCCTTCTGGCGGGTATTTTTGGGCGCGGCTGTGTCCGCGGCCTATTTTTTCCTCATGGAGACTCCTCGCAAAGTCTCGCGCCATTCCGAGTCCGGCGGAGGAAGTTGGCCAGCCCTCCCCCCCAAGGCTATAGCCCACCCGTTTTTGTGGCCTTTTTCCGCTGGACGAACTTGGCACCCCGGCCTTCGGGCGGGTATTTTTGGGCGCGGCTGTGCCCGCGGCCTATTTTTTGCTCACAGAGGCGCGTCGCAAAGTCTCGCGCATTCCGAGTCCGGCGGACGAAGTGGGCCAGCCCCACCCCCCAAGGCTATAGCCCACCCGTTTTTGTGGCCTTTTTCCGCTGGACGAACTTGGCGCCCCGGCCTTCGGGCGGGTATTTTTGGGCGCCGCTGTGCCCGCGGCCTATTTTTGGGACACGGAGGCGCCTCGCAAAGTCTCGCGCCATTCCGAGTCCGGCTGACGAAGTTGGCCAGCCCCACCCCCCAAGGCTATAGCCCACCCGTTTTTGTGGCCTTTTTCCGCTGGACGAACTTGGTGCCCCGGCCTTCGGGCGGGTATTTTTTGGCGCGGCTGTGCCCGCGGCCTATTTTTGGGACACGCAGGCGCCTCGCAATGTCTCGCGCCATTCCGAGTCCGGCGGAGGAAGTTGGCCAGCCCCACCACCCAAGGCTATAGCCCACCCGTTTTTGTGGCCTTTTTCCGCTGGACGAACTTGGCGCCCCGGCCTTCGGGCGGGTATTTTTGGGCGCGGCTGTGCCCGCGGCCTATTTTTTCCTCACAGAGGCGCGTCGCAAAGTCTCGCGCCATTCCGAGTCCGGCGGACGAAGTGGGCCAGCCCCACCCCCCAAGGCTGTAGCCCACCCGTTTTTGTGGCCTTTTTCCGTTGGACGAACTTGGCGCCCCGGCCTTGGGGCGTGTATTTTTGGGCGCAGCTGTGCCCGCGGCCTATTTTTAGCAAACGGAGGCGCCTCGTAAAGTCTCGCGCCATTCCGAGTCCGGCGGACGAAGTTCGCCCGCCCCACCCCCCAAGGCTATAGCCCACCCGTTTTTGTGGCCTTTTTCCGTTGGACGAACTTGGCGCCCCGGCCTTGGGGCGTGTATTTTTGGGCGCAGCTGTGCCCGCGGCATATTTTTAGCAAACGGAGGTGCCTCGTAAAGTCTCGCGCCATTCTAAGTCCGGCGGACGAAGTTCGCCAGCTCCACCCCCTAAGGCTATAGCCCACCCGTTTTTGTGGCCATTTTCCGCTGGACGAACTTGGCGCCCCGGCCTTCGGGCGGGTATTTTTGGGCGCCGCTGTGCCCGCGGCCTATTTTTGGGACAAGGAGGCGCCTCACAAAGTCTCGTGCCATTCGAAGTCCGGCGGACGAAGTTGGCCAGCCCCACCCCCCAAGGCTATAGCCCACCCGTTTTTGTGGCCTTTTTCCGCAGGACGAACTTGGCGCCCCGGCCTTCGTGCGGGTATTTTTGGGTACGGCTGTGCCCGCGGCCTATTTTTGGGACACGCAGGCGCCTCGCAAAGTCTCGCGCCATTCCGAGTCCGGCGGACGAAGTGGGCCAGCCCCACCACCCAAGGCTATAGCCCACCCGTTTTTGTGGCCTTTTTCCGCTGGACGAACTTGGCGCCCCGGCCTTCGGGCGGGTATTTTTGGGCGCGGCTGTGCCCGCGGCCTATTTTTGGCACACGGAGGAGCCTCGCAAAGTCTCGCGCCATTCCGAGTCCGGCGGACAAAGTTCGCCAGCCCCACCCCCCAAGGCTATAGCCCACCCGTTTTTGTGGCCTTTTTCCGCTGGACGAACTTGGCGCCCCGGCCTTCGGGCGGGTATTTTTCAGCGCGGCTGTGCCCGCGGCCTATTTTTGGCACACGGAGGAGCCTCGCAAAGTCTCGCACCATTCCGAGTCCGGCGGACAAAGTTCGCCAGCCCCACCCCCCAAGGCTATAGCCCACCCGTTTTTGTGGCCTTTTTCCGCTGGACGAACTTGGCGCCCCGGCCTTCGGGCGGGTATTTATGTGCACGGCTGAGCCTGCGGCCTATTTTTTGGCACACGGAGGTGCCTCACAAAGTCTCGCGCAATTCCGAGTCCGGCGGACGAAGTTGGCCAGCCCCACCCCCCAAGGCTATAGCCCACCCGTTTTTGTGGCCTTTTTCTGCTGGACGAACTTGGCGCCCCGGCCTTCGGGCGGGTATTTTTGGACGCGGCTGTGCCCACGGCCTATTTTTGGGACACGGAGGGGCCTCGCAAAGTCTGGCTCCATTCCGAGTCCGGCAGACGAAGTTTGCAGCCCCACCCCCCAAGGCTATAGCCCACCCGTTTTTGTGGCCTTTTTCCGCTGGACGAACTTGGCGCCCCGGCTTCGAGCGGGTATTTTTGGGCGCGGCTGTGCCTGCGGCCTATTTTTGGCACACGGAGGATCCTCGCAAAGTCTCTCGCCATTCCGAGTCCGGCGGACGAAAGTTGGCCAGCCCCACCCCCCAAGGCTATAGCCCACCCGTTTTTGTGGCCTTTTTCCGCTGGACGAACTTGGCGCCCCGGCCTTCGGGCGGGTATTTTTTGGCGCGGCTGTGCCCGCTGCCTATTTTTGGCACACGGAGGCACCTCGCAAAGTCTCGCGCCATTCCGAGTCCGGCGGACGAAGTTTGCCAGCCCCACCCCCCAAGGCTATAGCCCACCCGTTTTTGTGGCCTTTTTCCGCTGGACGAACTTGGCGCCCCGGCCTTCGGGCGGGTATTTTTCGGCGCGGCTGTGCCCGTGCCCTATTTTTGGGACACGGAGGGGCCTCGCAAAGTCTCGCGCCATTCCGAGTCAGGCAGACGAAGTTGGCAGCCCCACCCCGCAAGGCTATAGCCCACCCGTTTTTGTGGCCTTTTTCCGCTGGACGAACTTGGCGCCCCGTCCTTCGGGCGGGTATTTTTGGGCGCGGCTGTGCCCGCGGCCTATTTTTGGGACACGGAGGTGCCTCGCAAATTCAAGCGCCATTCCGAGTCCGGCGGACGAAGTTGGCCAGCCCCACCCCCCAAGGCTATAGCCCACCCGTTTTTGTGGCGTTTTTCCGCTGGACGAACTTGGCGCCCCGGCTTCGAGCGGGTATTTTTGGGCGCGGCTGTGCCTGCGGCCTATTTTTGGCACACGGAGGATCCTCGCAAAGTCTCTCGCCATTCCGAGTCCGGCGGACGAAGTTGGCCAGCCCCACCCCCCAAGGCTATAACCCACCCGTTTTTGTGGCCTTTTTCTGCTGGACGAACTTGGCGTCCCGGCCTTCGGGCGGGTACTTTTGGGCGCGGCTGTGCCCGTGGCCTATTTTTGGCACACGGATGTGCCTCGCAATTTCTTGCGTCATTCCGAGTCCGGCGGACAAAGTGGGCCGGCCCCACCCCCCAAGGCCATAGCCCACCCATTTTTGTGGCCTTTTTTCGCTGGACGAACTTGGCGCCCCGGCCTTCGGGCGGGTATTTTTAGGCACGGCTGTGCCCGCGGCCTATTTTTTGGCACACGGAGGAGCCTCGTAAAGTCTCGTGCCATTCCGAGTCCGGCGGACGAAGTTCGCCAGCCCCATCCCCCAAGGCTATAGCCCACCCGTTTTTGTGGCCTTTTTCCGCTGGACGAACTTGGTGCCCCGGCCTTCGGGCGGGTATTTTTGGGCGCGACTATGCCTGCGGCCTATTTTTGGGACACGCAGGCATCTCGCAAAGTCTCGCGCCATTCCGCGTCCGGCGTACGAAGTTGGCCAGCCCCACCCCCCAGGGCTATAGCACACCCGTTTTTCTGGCCTTTTTCCGCTGGACGAACTTGGCGCCCCGGCCTTCGGGCGGGTATTTTTGGGCGCGGCTGTGCCTGCGGCCTATTTTTGGGACACGCAGGTGCCTCGCAAAGTCTCGCGCCATTCCGCGTCCGGCGTACGAAGTTGGCCAGCCCCACCCCCCAACGCTATAGCACACCCGTTTTTCTGGCCTTTTTCCGCTGGACGAACTTGGCGCCCCGGCCTTCGGGCGGGTATTTTTGGGCGCGGCCGTGACCGCGGCCTATGTTTGCCACACGGAGGTGCCTCGCAAAGTCTCGCGCCATTCCGAGTCCAGCGGACGAAGTTGGCCAGCCCCACCCCCCAAGGCTATAGCCCACCCGTTTTTGTGGCCTTTTTCCGCTGGACGAACTTGGCGCCCCGTCCTTCGGGCGGGTATTTTTGGGCGCGGCTGTGCCCGCGGCCTATTTTTGGGACACGGAGGTGCCTCGCAAATTCAAGCGCCATTCCGAGTCCGGCGGACGAAGTTGGCCAGCCCCACCCCCCAAGGCTATAGCCCACCCGTTTTTGTGGCCTTTTTCCGCTGGACGAACTTGGCGCCCCGGCTTCGAGCGGGTATTTTTGGGCGCGGCTGTGCCTGCGGCCTATTTTTGGCACACGGAGGATCCTCGCAAAGTCTCTCGCCATTCCGAGTCCGGCGGACGAAAGTTGGCCAGCCCCACCCCCCAAGGCTATAGCCCACCCGGTTTTGTGGCCTTTTTACGCTGGACTAAATTGGCGCCCGGCCTTCGAGCGGGTATTTTTGGGCGCGGCTGTGCCCGCGGCCTATTTTTGGGACACGGAGCCGCCTCGCAAAGTCTCGCGCCATTCCGAGTCCGGCGGACGAAGTTGGCCAGCCCCACCCCCCAAGCCTGTAGCCCACCCGTTTTTGTGGCCTTTTTCCGCTGGACGAACTTGGCGCCCCGGCCTTCGGGCGGGTATTTTTTGGCGCGGCTGTGCCCGCAGCCTATTTTTGGCACACGGAGGCACCTCGCAAAGTCTCGCGCTATTCCGAGTCCGGCGGACGAAGTTTGCCAGCCCCACCCCCCAAGGCTATAGCCCACCCGTTTTTGTGGCCTTTTTCCGCTGGACGAACTTGGCGCCCCGGCCTTCGGGCGGGTATTTTTCGGCGCGGCTGTGCCCGTGCCCTATTTTTGGGACACGGAGGGGCCTCGCAAAGTCTCGCGCCATTCCGAGTCAGGCAGACGAAGTTGGCAGCCCCACCCCGCAAGGCTATAGCCCACCCGTTTTTGTGGCCTTTTTCCGCTGGACGAACTTGGCGCCCCGTCCTTCGGGCGGGTATTTTTGGGCGCGGCTGTGCCCGCGGCCTATTTTTGGGACACGGAGGTGCCTCGCAAATTCAAGCGCCATTCCGAGTCCGGCGGACGAAGTTGGCCAGCCCCACCCCCCAAGGCTATAGCCCACCCGTTTTTGTGGCGTTTTTCCGCTGGACGAACTTGGCGCCCCGGCTTCGAGCGGGTATTTTTGGGCGCGGCTGTGCCTGCGGCCTATTTTTCGCACACGGAGGATCCTCGCAAAGTCTCTCGCCATTCCGAGTCCGGCGGACGAAGTTGGCCAGCCCCACCCCCCAAGGCTATAGCCCACCCGTTTTTGTGGCCTTTTTCCGCTGGACGAACTTGGCGTCCCGGCCTTCGGGCGGGTATTTTTGGGCGCGGCTGTGCCCGTGGCCTATTTTTGGCACACGGATGTGCCTCGCAATTTCTTGCGCCATTCCGAGTCCGGCGGACGAAGTGGGCCGGCCCCACCCCCCAAGGCCATAGCCCACCCATTTTTGTGGCCTTTTTCCGCTGGACGAACTTGGCGCCCCGGCCTTCGGGCGGGTATTTTTAGGCACGGCTGTGCCCGCGGCCTATTTTTTGGCACACGGAGGAGCCTCGTAAAGTCTCGGGCCATTCCGAGTCCGGCGGACGAAGTTCGCCAGCCCCACCCCCCAAGGCTATAGCCCACCCGTTTTTGTGGCCTTTTTCCGCTGGACGAACTTGGCGCCCCGTCCTTCGGGCGGGTATTTTTGGGCGCGGCTGTGCCCGCGGCCTATTTTTGGGACACGGAGGTGCCTCGCAAATTCAAGCGCCATTCCGAGTCCGGCGGACGAAGTTGGCCAGCCCCACCCCCCAAGGCTATAGCCCACCCGTTTTTGTGGCCTTTTTCCGCTGGACGAACTTGGCGCCCCGGCTTCGAGCGGGTATTTTTGGGCGCGGCTGTGCCTGCGGCCTATTTTTGGCACACGGAGGATCCTCGCAAAGTCTCTCGCCATTCCGAGTCCGGCGGACGAAGTTGGCCAGCCCCACCCCCCAAGGCTATACCCCACCCGTTTTTGTGGCCTTTTTCCGCTGGACGAACTTGGCGCCCCGGCCTTCGGGCGGGTATTTTTGGGCGCGGCTGTGCCTGCGGCCTATTTTTGGGACACGCAGGCGCCTCGTAAAGTCTCGCGCCATTCCGCGTCCGGCGTACGAAGTTGGCTAGCCCCACCCCCAAGGCTATAGCACACCGTTTTTCGGCCTTTTTCCATTTGCCAGACGACTTGGCGCCCCGGCCTTCGGGCGGGTATTTTTGGGCGCGGCTGTGCCTGCGGCCTATTTTTGGGACACGCAGGCGCCTCGTAAAGTCTCGCGCCATTCCGCGTCCGGCGTACGAAGTTGGCCAGCCCCACCCCCCAAGGCTATAGCACACCCGTTTTTCTGGCCTTTTTCCGCTGGACGAACTTGGCGCCCCGGCGCTCGTGCTGGTATTTTTGGGCGCGGCTGTGCCCGCGGCCTATTTTTGGGGCCCGGAGGCGCCTCGCAAAGTCTCGCGCCATTCCGAGTCCAGCGGACGAAGTTGGCCAGCCCCACCCCCCAAGGCTATAGCCCACCCGTTTTTGTGGCCTTTTTCCGCTGGATGAACTTGGCGCCCCGGCCTTCGGGTGGGTATTTTTGTGCGCGGCTGTGCCCGCGGCCTATTTTTGGGACACGGAGTGGCCTCGCAAAGTCTCGCTCCATTCCGAGCCTGGCAGACGAAGTTGGCAGCCCCACCCCCCAAGGCTATAGCCCACCCATTTTTGTGGCCTTTTTCCGCTGGACGAACTTGGCAACCCGGCCTTCGGGCGGGTATTTTTGGGCGCGGCCGTGCCTGCGGCCTATTTTTGGCACACGGACGCGCCTCGAAAAGTCTCGCACCATTCCGAGTCCGGCGGACGAAGTTGGCCAGCCCCACCCCCCAAGGCTATAGCCCACCCGTTTTTGTGGCCTTTTTCCGCTGGACGAACTTGGCGCCACGGCCTTCGGGCTGGTATTTTTGGGCGCGGCTGTGCCTGCGGTCTATTTTTGGGACGAGCAGGTGCCTCGCAAAGTCTCGCGCCATTCCGCGTCCGGCGTACGAAGTTGGCCAGCCCCACCCTCCAAGGCTATAGCACACCCGTTTTTCTGGCCTTTTTCCGCTGGACGAACTTGGCGCCCCGGCCTTCGGGCGGATATTTTTGGGCGCGGCTGTGCCCGCGGCCTATTTTTGGCACACGGAGGCGCCTCGCAAAGTCTCACGCCATTCCGAGTCCGGCGGACGAAGTTGGCCAGCCCCACCCCCCAAGGCTATAGCCCTCCCGTTTTTGTGGCCTTTGTCCGCTGGACGAACCTGGCGCCCCTGCCTTCGGGCGTTTATTTTTGGGCGCGGCTGGGTCCGTGGCCTATTTTTGGAACACGGAGGTGCCTCGCAAAGTCTCGCGCCATTCCGAGTCCGGCGGACGAAGTTTGCCAGCCCCACCCCCCAAGGCTATAGCCCACCCGTTTTTGTGGCCTTTTTCCGCTGGACGAACTTGGGGCCCCGGCCTTCGGGCGGGTATTTTTGGACGCGGCTGTGTCCGCGGCCTATTTTTGGCACACGGAGGTGCCTCGTAAAGTCTCGCGCCATTCCGAGTCCGGCGGACGAAGGTGGCCAGCCCCACCCCCCAAGGCTATAGCCAACCCGTTTTTGTGGCCTTTTTCCGCTGGACGAACTTGGCGCCCCGGCCTTCGGGCGGGTATTTTTGGCTGCAGCTGTGTCCGCGGCCTATTGTTGGGACACGAAGGTACCTCGCAAAGTCTCGCGCCATTCCGAGTCCGGCGGACGAAGTTGGCCAGCCCCACCCCCCAAGGCTATAGCCCTCCCGTTTTTGTGGCCTTTGTCCGCTGGACGAACCTGGCGCCCCTGCCTTCGGACGGGTATTTTTGGGCGCGGCTGTGTCCGTGGTCTATTTTTGGGACATGGAGGTTCCTCGCAAAGTCTCGCGCCATTCTGAGTCCGGCGGACGAAGTTGGCCAGCCCCACCCCCCAAGGCTATAGCCCACCCGTTTTTGTGACCTTTTTCCGCTGGACGAACTTGGCGCCCCGTCCATCGGGCGGTTATTTTTAGGCGCGGCAGTTCCCGCGGCCTATTTTTGGCACACGGAGGCGCCTCGCAAAGTCTCGCGCCATTCCGAGTCCGGCGGACAAAGTTAGCGAGCCCCACCCCCCCCAAGGCTATAGCCCACCCGTTTTTGTGTCCTTTTTCCGCTAGATGAACTTGGCGCCCCGGCCTTCGGGTGGGTATTTTTGGGCGCGGCTGTGACCGCGGCCTATTTTTGGGACACGGAGGCACCTCGTAAAGTCTCGCGCCATTCCGAGTCCGGCGGACGAAGTTGGCCAGCCCCACCCCCCAAGGCTATAGCCCACCCGTTTTTGTGGCCTTTTTCCGCTGGACGAACTTGGCGCCCCGGCCTTCGGGCGGATATTTTTGGGCGCGGCTGTGCCGCTGGCCTATTTTGGCACACGGAGGCGCCTCGCAATGTCTCGCGCCATTCCGAGTCCAGCGGACGAAAGTTAGCCCGCCCCGCCCCAAGGCTATAGCCCACCCGTTTTTGTGGCCTTTTCCCGCTGGACGAACTTGGCGCCCCGGCCTTCGGGCGGGTATTTTTGGGTGCGGCTGTGCCCGCGGCCTATTTTTGGCACACCGAGGTGCCTCGCAAAGTCTCGCGCCATTCCGAGTCCGGCGGACGAAGTTGGCCAGCCCCACCCCCCAAGGCTATAGCCCACCCGTTTTTGTGACCTTTTTCCGCTGGACGAACTTGGCGCCCCGTCCATCGGGCGGTTATTTTTAGGCGCGGCAGTTCCCGCGGCCTATTTTTGGCACACGGAGGCGCCTTGCAAAGTCTCGCGCCATTCCGAGTCCGGCGGACGAAGTTAGCCAGCCCCACCCCCCCCCCCCAAGGCTATAGCCCACCCGTTTTTATGTCCTTTTTCCGCTAGACGAACTTGGCGCCCCGGCCTTCGGGCGGGTATTTTTGGGTGCAGCTGTGTCCGCGGCCTATTTTTGGGACACGGAGGCACCTCGCAAAGTCTCGCGCCATTCTGAGTCCGGCGGACGAAGTTGGCCAGCCCCACCCCCCAAGGCTATACCCCACCCGTTTTTGTGGCCTTTTTCCGCTGGACCAAACTTGGCGCCCCGGCCTTCGGGCGGGTATTTTTGGGCGCGGCTGTGCCCGCGGCCTATTTTTGGCACGCGGAGGTGCCTCGCAATGTCTCGCGCCATTCCGATCCGGCGGACGAAGTTGGCCCGCCCCACCCCCCAAGGCTATAGCCCACCCGTTTTTGTGGCCTTTTTCCGCTGGAAGAACTTGGCGCCCCGGCCTTCGGGCGGGTATTTTTGGGAGTGGCTGTGCCCGCGGCGTATTTTTGGCACACGGAGGCGCCTCGCAAAGTCTCGCGCCATTCCGAGTCCGGCGGACGAAGTGGGCCGGCCCCACCCCCCAAGGCTATAGCCTACCCGTTTTTGTGGCCTTTTTCCGCTGGACGAACTTGGCGCCCCGGCCTTCGTGCGGGTATTTTTTGGCGCGGCTGTGCCCATGGCCTATTTTTGGCACACGGAGGCGCATCGCAAAGTCTCGCGCCTTTCCGAGTCCGGCGGACGAAGTAGGCCAGCCCCACCCCCCAAGGCTATAGCCCACCCGTTTTTGCGGCCTTTTTCCGCTGGACGAACTTGGCGCCCCGGCCCTGGGGCGGGTATTTTTGGGCGCGGCTGTGCCCGCGGCCTATTTTTGGTACAGGAGGTGCCTCGCAAAGTCTCGCGCCATTCCGAGTCCGGCGGACGAAGTGGGCCAGCCCCACCCCCCAAGCCTATAGCCCACCCGTTTTTGTGGCCTATTTCCACTGGACGAACTTGGCGCCCCGGCCTTCGGGCGGGTATTTTTGGGCGCGGCTGTGCCCGTGGCCTATTTTTGGGACACGGAGGCACCTCGCAAAGTCTCGTGCCATTCCGAGTTCGGCGGACGAAGTTGGCCAGGCCCACCCCCCAAGGATATAGCCCACCCGTTTTTGTGGCCTTTTTCCGCTGGTCGAACTTGGCGCCCCGGCCTTCGGGCGGGTATTTTTAGGCGCAGCTGTGCCCGCAGCCTATTTTTGGCACATGGAGGCGCCTCGCAAAGTCTCGCGCCATTCCGAGTCCGGCGGACGAAGTGGGCCGGCCCCACCCCCCAAGGCTATAGCCTACCCGTTTTTGTGGCCTTTTTCCGCTGGACGAACTTGGCGCCCCGGCCTTCGTGCGGGTATTTTTAGGCGCGGCTGTGCCCGTGGCCTATTTTTGGCACACGGAGGCGCATCACAAAGTCTCGCGCCTTTTCGAGTCCGGCGGACGAAGTAGGCCAGCCCCACCCCCCAAGGCTATAGCCCACCCGTTTTTGTGGCCTTTTTCCGCTGGACGAACATGGCGCCCCGGCCCTGGCGCGGGTATTTTCGGGCGCGGCCGTGCCCGTGGCCTATTTTTGGTACAGGAGGTGCCTCGCAAAGTCTCGCGCCATTCCGAGTCCGGCGGACGAAGTGGGCCAGCCCCACCCCCCAAGGCTATAGCCCACCCGTTTTTGTGGCCTTTTTCCGCTGGACCAAACTTGGCGCCCCGGCCTTCGGGCGGGTATTTTTGGACGCGGCTGTGCCCGCGGCCTATTTTTGGCACACGGAGGTGCCTAGCAATGTCTCGCGCCATTCCGAGTCCGGCGGACGAAGTTGGCCCGCCCCACCCCCCAAGGCTATAGCCCACCCGTTTTTGTGGCCTTTTTCCGCTGGATGAACTTGGCGCCCCGGCCTTCGGGCGGGTATTTTTGGGAGTGGCTGTGCCCGCGGCATATTTTTGGCACACGGAGGCGCCTCGCAAAGTCTCGCGCCATTCCGAGTCCGGCGGACGAAGTGGGCCGGCCCCACCCCCCAAGGCTATAGCCTACCCGTTTTTGTGGCCTTTTTCCGCTGGACGAACTTGGCGCCCCGGCCTTCGTGCAGGTATTTTTAGGCGCGGCTGTGCCCGCGGCCTATTTTTGGCACACGGAGTCGCATCGCAAAGTCTCGCGCCTTTCCGAGTCCGGCGGACGAAGTAGGCCAGCCCCACCCCCCAAGGCTATAGCCCACCCGTTTTTGTGGGCCTTTTCCGCTGGACGAACTTGGCACCCCGGACTTCGGCCAGGTATTTTTGGTTGTGGCTGTGCCCGCGGCCTATTTTTGGGACACGGAGGCGCCTCGCAAAGTCTCGGGCCATTCCGAGTCCGGCGGACGAAGTTGGCCAGCCCCACCCCCCAAGGCTATAGCCCACCCGTTTTTGTGGCCTTTTTCCGCTGGACGAACTTGGCGCCCCGGCCATCGGGCGGGTATTTTTGGTCACGGCTGTGCCCGCGGCCTATTTTTGGGACACGGAGGCGCCTCGCAAAGTCTCGGGCCTTTCCGAGTCTGGCGGACGAAGTTGGCCCGCCCCACCACCCAAGGCTATGGCCCACCCGTTTTTGTGTCCTTTTTCCGCTGGACGAACTTGGTGCCCCGGCCTTCGGGCGGGTATTTTTGGGCGCGGCTGTGCCCGCGGCCTATTTTTTGGACACGGAGGCGCCTCGCAAATTCTCGCGCCATTCCGAGTCCGGCGGATGAAGTTGGCCAGCCACACCCCCAAAAGCTATAGCCCACCCGTTTTTGTGGCCTTTTTCTGCTGGACCAAACTTAGCGCCCCGGCCTTTGGGCGGGTATTTTTGGGCGCGGCTATGCCCGCGGCCTATTTTTGGGACATGGAGGCGCCTCGCAAAGTCTCGCGCCATTCCGAGTCCGGCGGACGAAGTTGGCCAGCCCCACCCCCCAAGGCTATAGCCCACCCGTTTTTGTGGCCTTTTTCCGCTGGACGAACTTGGCGCCCCGGCCTTCGGGCGGTTATTTTTGGGAGTGGCTGTGCCCGCGGCCGATTTTTGGCACACGGAGGCGCCTCACAAAGTCTAGCGCCATTCCGAGTCCGGCGGACGAAGTTGGCCCGCCCCACCCCCCAAGGCTATAGGCCACCCGTTTTTGTGGCCTTTTTCCGCTGGAAGAACTTGGCGCCCCGGCCTTCGGGTGGGTATTTTTGGGAGTGGCTGTGCCCGCGGCGTATTTCTGGCACACGGAGGCGCCTCGCAAAGTCTCGCGCCATTCCGAGTCCGGCGACTGAAGTGGGCCAGCCCCACCCCGCAAGGCTATAGCACACCCGTTTTTGTGGCCTTTTTCCGCTGGACGAACTTCGCGCCCCGGCCATTGGGCGGGTATTTTTGGGCGCGGCTGTGCCCGCGGCATAGTTTTGGCACACGGAGGCGCCTCGCAAAGTCTCGCGCCATTCCGATTCCGGCGGACGAAGTTGGCCAGCCCCACCCCCCAAGGCTATAGCCCACCCGTTTTTGTGGCCTTTTTCCGCTGGACGAACTTGGCGCCCCGGCCTTTGGACGGGTATTTTTGGGCGCGGCTGTGCCCGCGGCATATTTTTGGCACACGGAGGCGCCTCGCAAAGTCTCGCGCCATTCCGAGTCCGGCGGACGTAGTTGGCCAGCCCCACCCCCCAAGGCTATAGCCCACCCGTTTTTGTGGCCTTTTTCCGCTGGACGAACTTGGCGCCCCGGCCTTCGGGCGGGTATTTTTGGGCGCGGCTGTGCCCGCAGCCTATTTTTGGCACACGGAGGCGCCGCGCAAAGTCTCGCACCATTCCAAGTCCGGCGGACGAAGTTGGCCAGCCCCACCCCCCAAGGCTATAGCCCACCCGTTTTTGTGGCCTTTTTCCGCTGGACGAACTTGGCGCCCTGGACTTCGGGCGGGTATTTTTGGTCGCGGCTGTGCCCACGGCCTATTTTTGGGACATGGAGGCGCCTCGCAAAGTCTCGCGCCATTCCGAGTCCGGCGGACGAAGTTGGCCAGCCCCACCCCCCAAGGCTATAGCCCACCCGTTTTTGTGGCCTTTTTCCGCTGGACGAACTTGGCGCCCCGGCCTTCGGGCAGTTATTTTTGGGCGCGACTGTGGCCGAGGCCGATTTTTGGCACACGGAGGCGCCTCACAAAGTCTAGCGCCATTCCGAATCCGGCGGACGAAGTCGGCCAGCCCCACGCCCCAAGGCTATAGCCCACCCGTTTTTGTGGCCTTTTTCCGCTGGACGAACTTGGCGCCCCGGCCTTCGGGCGGGTATTTTTGGGCGCTGCTGTGTCCGCGGCCAATTTTTGGCACACGTAGGCGCCTCGTAAAGTCTCGCGCTATTCCGAGTCCGGCGGACGAAGTTGGCAAGCCCCACCTCCCAAGGCTAAAGCCCACCCGTTTTTGTGGCCTTTTTCCGCTGGACGAACTTGGCGTCCCGGCCTTCGGGTGGGTATTTTTGGGGGCGGCTGCTCCCGCGGCCTATTTTTGGGACACGGAGGTGCCTCGCAAATTCTCGGGCCATTCCGAGTCCGGCGGACGAAGTTTGCCAGCCCCACCCCCCAAGGCTATAGCCCACCCGTTTTTGTGGCCTTTTTCCGCAGTACGAACTTGGCGCCCCGGCCTTCGGGCAGGTATTTTTGGGCGCGGCTGTGCCCGCAGACTATTTTTGGGACACGGACGTGCTTCGCAAAGCCTCGCAACATTCCGAGTCCGGCGGACGAAGTTGGCCAGCCCCACCCCCCAAGGCTATTGCCAACCCGTTTTTGTGGCCTTTTTCCGCTGGACGAACTTGGCGCCCCGGCCTTCGGGCGGGTATTTTTGGGCGTGGCTGTGCCCGCGGCCTATTTTTGGGACACGGAGGCGCCTCGCAAAATCTCGCGCCATTCCGAGTCCGTTGGACGAAGTTCGCCAGCCCCACCCCCCAAGGCTATTGCCAACCCGTTTTTGTGGCCTTTTTCCGCTGGACGAACAAAGCGCCCCGGCCTTCGGGCGGGTATTTTTAGGCGCGGCTGTTCCCGCAGCCTATTTTTGGCACACGGAGGCGCCTCGCAAAGTCTCGCGCCATTCTGAGTCCGGCGGACAAAGTTGGCCAGCCCCACCCCCCAAGGCTATAGCCCACCCGTTGTTGTGGCCTTTTTCCGCTGGACGAACTTTGTGCCCCGGCCTTCGGGCGGCGAGTCCGGCGGACGAAGTTGGCCAGCCCCACCCCCCAAGGCTATAGCCCACCCGTTTTTGTGGCCTTTTTATGCTGGACGAACTTGGCGCCCCGGCCTTCGGGCGGAGGGTCCGGTGGACAAAGTTTGCCAGCCCCACCCCCCAAGGCTATAGCCCACCCGTTTTTGTGGCCTTTTTCAGCTGGACGAACTTGGCGCCCCGGCCTTCGGGCGGGTATTTTTGGGCGCGGCTGTGCCCACGGCCTATTTTTGGCACACGGAGAGGCCTCGCAAAGTCTCGCGCCATTCCGAGTCCGGCGGACGAAGTCGGCCAGCTCCACCCCCCAAGGCTATAGCCCACCCGTTTTTGTGGCCTTTTTCCGCTGGACCAACATGGCGCCCCGGCCTTCGGGCGGGTATTTTTCGGCGCGGCCGTGCCCGCGGCCTATTTTTGGCACCCGGAGGCGCCTCGTAAAGTCTCGCGCCATTCTGAGTCCGGCGGACGAAGTTGGCCAGCCCCACCCCCCAAGGCTATAGCCCACCCGTTTTTGTGGCCTTTTTCAGCTGGACGAACTTGGTGCCCCGGCCTTCGGGTGGGTATTTTTGGGCGCCTCGCAAAGTGTCGCGCTATTCCGAGTCCGGCGGACGAAGTTGGCCAGCCCCACCCCCCAAGGGTATAGCCCACCCGTTTTTGTGGCCTTTTTCCGCTGGACGAACTTGGCGCCCCGGCCTTCGGGCGGGTATTTTTGGGCGCGGCTGTGCCCACTGCCTATTTTTGGCACACGGAGGCGCCTCGCAAAGTCTCGCGCCATTCTGAGTCCGGCGGACAAAGTTGGCCAGCGCCACCCCCCAAGGCTATAGCCCACCCGTTGTTGTGGCCTTTTTCAGCTGGACGAACTTGGCGCCCCGGCCTTCGGGTGGGTATTTTTGGGCGCGGCTGTGCCCGCGGCCTATTTTTGGCACATGGAGGCATCTCGCAAAGTCTCGCGCTATTCCGAGTCCGGCGGACGAAGTCGGCCAGCCCCACCCCCAACGCTATAGCCCACCCGTTGTTGTGGCCTTTTTCCGCTGGACGAACTTGGCGCCCCGGCCTTCGGGCGGGTATTTTTGGGCCCGGATGTGCCCGCAGGCTATTTTTGGCACACGGAGGTGCCTCGAAAAGTCTCGTACCATTCCGAGTCCGGCGGACGAAGTTGGCCAGCCCCACCCCCCAAGGCTATAGCCCACCCGTTGTTGTGGCCTTTTTCCGCTGGACGAACTTGGCGCCCCGGCCTTCGGGCGGGTATTTTTGGGCGCGGCTGTGCCCGCAGCCTATTTTTGGGACACGGAGGTGCCTCGCAATGTCTGGCGCCATTCCGAGTCCGGCGGACGAAGTGGGCCAGCCCCACCCCCCAAGGCTATAGCCCACCCGTTGTTGTGGCCTTTTTCCGCTGGACGAACTTGGCGCCCCGGCCTTCGGGCGGGTATTTTTGGGCGCGGCTGTGCCCGCAGCCTATTTTTGGGACACGGAGGTGCCTCGCAATGTCTGGCGCCATTCCGAGTCCGGCGGACGAAGCGGGCCAGCCCCACCCCCCAAGGCTATAGCCCACCCGTTTTTGTGGCTTTTTTCCGCTGGACGAACTTGGCGCCCCAGCCTTCAGGGAGGTATTTTTGGGCGGTGCTATGTCCGCGGCCTATTTTTTGGACACGGAAGTGCCTCGCAACGTCTCCCGCCATTCCGAGTCCGGCGGACGAAGTTTGCCAGCCCCACCCCCGAAGGCTATAGCCCACCCGTTGTTGTGGCCTTTTTCCGCTGGACGAACTTGGTGCCCCGGCCTTCGGGCGGGTATTTTTGGGCGCGGCTGTTCCCGTGGCCTATTTTTGGGACCCGGAGGCGCCCCGAAAAGGCTCGCGCCATTCCGAGTCCGGCGGATGATGTTGGCCAGCCCCACTCCGCAAGGCTATAGCCCACCCGTTTTTGTGGCCTTTTTCCGCTGGACGAACTTGGCGCCCCGGCCTTCGGCGAGGTATTTTTGGGTGCGGCTGTGTCCGCGGCCTATTTTTTAGACACGGAAGTGCCTCGTAAAGTCTCGCGCCATTCCGAGTCCGGCGGACGAAGTTGGCCAGCCCCACCCCCCAAGGCTATAGCCCACCCGTTTTGGTGGCCTTTTTCCGCTGGACGAACTTGGCGCCCCAGCCTTCGGGCGGGTATTTTTGGGCGTGGCTGTTCCCACGGCCTATTTTTGGGACACGGAGGTGCCTCGAAAAGTCTCGCGACATTCCGAGTCCGGCGGACGAAGTTGGCCAGCCCCACTCCCCAAGGCTATAGCCCACCCGTTTTTGTGGCCTTTTTCCGCTGGACGAACTTGGTACCCCGGCCTTCGGGCGGGTATTTTTGGACCCGGCTGTGCCCGCGGCCTATTTTTGGCACACGAAGGCGCCTCGCAAAGTCTCGCGCCATTCCGAGTCCGGCGGACGAAGTTCCCAGCCCCACCCCCGAAGGCTATAGCCCACCCGTTTTTGTGGCCTTTTTCCGCCGGACGAACTTAGCTCCCCAGCCTTCGGGCGGGTATTTTTGGGCGCGGCTGTGCCCACGACCTAGTTTTGGCACACGAAGGCGCCCTGCAAAGTCTCGCGCCATTCCGCGTCCGGCGGACGAAGTTGGCCAGCCCCACCCCCCAAGGCTATAGCCCACCCGTTTTTGTGGCCTTTTTCAGCTGGACGAACTTGGCGCCCCGGCCTTCGGGCGGCGAGTCCGGCGGACGAAGTTGGCCAGCCCCACCCCCCAAGGCTATAGCCCACCCGTTTTTGTGGCCTTTTTCCGCTGGACAGACTTGGCGCCCCGGCCTTCGGGCAGGTATTTTTGGGCGCGGCTGTGCCTGCGTCCTATTTTTGGCACACGGAGGTACCTCGCAAAGTGTCGCGCCATTCCGAGGCCGGCGGACGAAGTCGGCCAGCCCCACCCCCCAAGGCTATAGCCCACCCGTTTTTGTGGCCTTTTTCCGCTAGACGAACTTGGCGCCCCGGCCTTGGAGCGGGTATTTTTGGGCGCGGCTGTGCCTGCGGCCTTTTTTTGGCACACGGAGGCACCTCGCAAAATCTCGCGCCATTCCGGGTCCGGCGGACGAAGGTAGCCAGCCCCACCCCCCAATGCTATAGCCCACCCGTTTTTGTGGCCTTTTTCCACTGGATAAACTTGGCGCCCCGGCCTTCGGGCGGGTATTTTTCGGCGTGGCTGTGTCCGCGGCCTATTTTTGGCACATTGAGGCGCCTCGCAAAGTCTCGCGCCATTCCGAGTCCGGCGGACGAAGTTGGCCAGCCCCACCCCCCAAGGCTATAGCCCACCCGTTTTTGTGGCCTTTTTCAGCTGGACGAACTTGGCGCCCCGGCCTTCGGGCGGGTATTTTTGGGCGCGGCTGTGCCCGAGGCCTATTTTTGGCACACGGAGAGGCCTCGCAAAGTCTCGCGCCATTCCAAGTCCGGCGGACGAAGTTGGCCAGCTCCACCCCCCAAGGCTATAGCCCACCCGTTTTTGTGGCCTTTTTCCGCTGGACGAACATGGCGCCCCGGCCTTCGGGCGGGTATTTTTCGGCGCGGCCGTGCCCGCGGCCTATTTTTGGCACCCGAAGGCGCCTCGCAAAGTCTCGCGCCATTCTGAGTCCGGCGGACGAAGTTGGCCAGCCCCACCCCCCAAGGCTATAGCCCAACCGTTTTTGTGGCCTTTTTCAGCTGGACGAACTTGGTGCCCCGGCCTTCGGGTGGGTATTTTTGGGTGCGGCTGTGCCCACGGCCTATTTTTGGCACACGGAGAGGCCTCGCAAAGTCTCGCGCTATTCCGAGTCCGGCGGACGAAGTTGGCCAGCCCCACCCCCCAAGGCTATAGCCCACCCGTTTTTGTGGCCTTTTTCATCTGGACGAACTTGGCGCCCCGGCCTTCGGGGGGTATTTTTGGGCGCGGCTGTGCCCGCGGCCTATTTTTGGCAAACGGAGAGGCCTCGCAAAGTCTCGCGCCATTCCAAGTCCGGCGGACGAAGTGAGCCAGCTCCACCCCCCAAGGCTATAGCCCACCCGTTTTTGTGGCCTTTTTCCGCTGGACGAACATGGCGCCCCGGCCTTCGGGAGGGTATTTTTCGGCGCGGCCGTGTCCGCGGCCTATTTTTGGCACCCGGAGGCGACTCGCAAAGTCTCGCGCCATTCTGAGTCCGGCGGACGAAGTTGGCCAGCCCCACCCCCCAAGGCTATAGCCCACCCGTTTTTGTGGCCTTTTTCAGCTGGACGAACTTGGTGCCCCGGCCTTCGGGTGGGTATTTTTGGGCGCGGCTGTGCCATGACCTATTTTGGCACACGGAGAGGCCTCGCAAAGTCTCGCTATTCCGAGAGTCAGGCGGACCAGTTGGCCAGCCCCACCCCCCAAGGGTATAGCCCACCCGTTTTTGTGGCCTTTTTCCGCTGGACGAACTTGGCGCCCCGGCCTTCGGGCGGGTATTTTTGGGTGCGGCTGTGCCCACTGCCTATTTTTGGCACACGGAGAGTCCTCGCAAAGACTCGTGCCATTCCGAGTCAGGCGGACGAAGTTGGCCAGCCCCACCCCCCAAGGCTATAGCCCACCCGTTTTTGTGGCCTTTTACCGCTGGACGAACTTGGCGCCCCGGCCTTCGGGCGGATATTTTTGGGCGCGGCAGTGCCCACGGCCTATTTTTGGCACACGGAGGCACCTCGCAAAGTCTCGCACCATTCCGAGTCCGGCGGTCGAAGTGGGCCAGCCCCACCCCCCAAGGCTATAGCCCACCCGTTTTTGTGGCCTTTTACCGCTGGACGAACTTTGCGCCCAGCCATCGGGCGGGTATTTTTGGGCGCGGCAGTGTCCGCGGAGTTTTTTTGGCACACGGCGGCACCTCGCAAAGTCTCGCGCCATTCCGAGTCCGGCGGACGAAGTTGGCCAGCCCCACCCCCCAAGGCTATATCCCACCCGTTTTTGTGGCCTTTTTCCGCTGGACGAACTTTGCGCCCAGCCTTCGGGCGGGTATTTTTGGGCGAGGCTGTGCCCGCGGCCTATCTTTGGGACACGGAGGCGCCTCGCAAAGTCTCGCGCTATTCCGAGTCCGGCGGACGAAGTTGGCCAGCCCCACCCCCCAAGGGTATAGCCCACCCGTTTTTGTGGCCTTTTTCCGCTGGACGAACTTGGCGCCCCAGCCTTCGGGCGGGTATTTTTGGGCGCGGCTGTGCCCACTGCCTATTTTTGGCACACGGAGAGGCCTCACAAAGACTCGCGCCATTCCGAGTCAGGCGGACGAAGTTGGCCAGCCCCACCCCCCAAGGCTATAGCCCAGCCGTTTTTGTGGCCTTTTACCGCTGGACGAACTTGGCGCCCCGGCCTTCGGGCAGGTATTTTTCGATGCGGCTGTGCCTTGCGACCTGGCCCCCAGCACACGGAGGCGCCTCGCAAAGTCTCGCGCCATTCCGAGTCCGGCGGACGAAGTTGGCCAGCCCCACCCCCCAAGGCTATAGGCCACCTATTTTTGTGGCCTTTTTCCGCTGGACGAAATGGGTGCCCCGGCCTTCGGGCGGGTATTTTTGGGCGCGGCTGTGCCCGCGGCCTATTTTGTGCACACGGAGGCACCTCGCAAAGTCTCGCGCCATTCCGAGTCCGGCGGACGAAGTTGGCCAGCCCCACCCCCCAAGGCTATAGCCCACCCGTTTTTGTGGCCTTTTTCCGCTGGACGAAATGGGTGCCCCGGCCTTCGGGCGGGTATTTTTGGGCGCGGCTGTGCCCGCGGCCTATTTTTTGCACACGGAGGCACCTCGCAAAGTCTCGCGCCATTCCGAGTCCGGCGGACGAAGTTGGCCAGCCCCACCCCCCAAGGCTATAGCCCACCCGTTTTTGTGGCCATTTTCCGCTGGACGAACTTGGCGCCCCGGCCTTCGGGCTGGTGTTTTTGGGCGCGGCTGTGTCCGCGGCCTATTTTTGGCACATGGAGGCGCCTCGCAAAGTCTCGCGCCATTCCGAGTCCGGCGGACGAAGTTGGCCAGCCCATCCCCCCAAGGCTATAGCCCACCCGTTTTTTGGCCATTTTTCCGCTGGGGGGTTTGGGCGCGCCGACCTTCGGGGGGTTATTTTCGTGTGTGGCTTTGTCCGCGGCTTATTTTTGGCTCCCCGAGGTCCCTCGCAAAGTCTCGCCCCATTCCGAGTCCGGCGGACCAACTTCGCCGGCGCCCCCAACCAAGGCTATAGCCCACCCGTTTTTTGGCCATTTTTCCGCTGGGGGGTTTGGGCGCGCCGGCCTTCGGGCGGTTATTTTTTGGTGCGGCTGCGCCCGCGGCCTATTTTTGGCACGCGGAGGCTGCTCGCAAAGTCTCGCCCCATTCCGAGTTCGGCGGACGAAGTTGGCCTGCCTCTCCCCCCAAGGCTATATCCCACCCGTTTTTTGGCCATTTTTCCGCTGGGGGGTTTGGGCGTAACGACCTTCGGGGGGTTATTTTTGGGCGCGGCTGTGCCTGCGGCCTATTTTTGGCACGCGGAGGCCGCTCGCAATGTCTCGCCCCATTCTGAGTCCGGCGGACGAAGTTGGTCAGCCCCTCCCCCCAAGGCTATAGCCCACCGTTTTTTGGCCATTTTTCCGCTGGGGGGGTTGGGCGCGCCGACCTTCGGGGGGTTATTTTTGGGCGCGGCTGTGCCTGCGGCCTATTTTTGGCATACGGAGGCCGCTCGTAAAGTCTGACCCCATTTCGAGTCCGGCGGACGAAGTTGGCCAGCCCCTCCCCCCAAGGCTATAGCCCACCCGTTTTTTCGCGATTTTTCCGCTGGTCGAACTTGGCTCCCCGGCCTTCGGGTGGTTATTTTTGGGCGTGGCTGTGCCCGCGGCCTATTTCTGGCACGCGGAGGCTGCTCGCAAAGTCTCGCCCCATTCCGAGTCTGGCGGACGAAGTCGGCCAGCCCCTCCCCCCAAGGCTATAGCCCACCCCTTTTTTGGCCATTTTTACGCTGGGGGGTTTGGGCGCGCCGGCCTTCGGGCGGTTATTTTTTGGTGCGGCTGCGCCCACGGCCTATTTTTGGCACGCGGAGGCTACTCGCAAAGTCTCGCCCCATTCCGAGTTCGGCGGACGAAGTTGGCCTGCCCCTCCCCCCAAGGCTATATCCCACCCGTTTTTTGTCCATTTTTCCGCTGGGGGGTTTGGGCGTAACGACCTTCGGGGGGTTATTTTTGGGCGCGGCTGTGCCTGCGACCTATTTTTGGCACGCGGAGGCCGCTCGCAATGTCTCGCCCCATTCTGAGTCCGGCGGACGAAGTTGGTCAACCCACTCCCCAAGGCTATAGCCCACCCGTTTTTGGCCATTTTTCCTTTGGGGGGTTGGGCGCAACGACCTTCGGGGGTTATTTTTGGGCGCGGCTGTGCCTACGGCCTATTTTGGCATACGGAGGCCGCTCGTAAGTCTGGCCCCATTCCGAGTCCGGCGGACGAAGTTGGCCAGCCCTCCCCCAAGCCTATAGCCCACCCGTTTTTCGCGATTTTCCGCTGGACGAACTTGGCGCTTGGCCTTCGGGTGGTTATTTTTGGGCGTGGCTGTGCCCGCGGCCTATTTCTAGCACGCGGAGGCGCCTCGCAAAGTCTCGCGCCATTCCGAGTCCGGCAGACGAAGTTGGCCAGCCCCACCCCCCAAGGTTATAGCCCACCCGTTTTTGTGGCCTTTTACCGCTGGACGAACTTTGCGCACGGGCCTTTGGGTGGGTATTTTTGCTCACGGCTGTGCCCGCGTCCTATTTTTGGCACACGGAGACGCCTCATAAAGTCTCGCGCCATTCCGATTCCTGCGGACGAAGCTGGCCAGCCCAACCCCAAAGGCTGTAGCCCACCCGTTTTTGCGGCCTTTTTCCGCTGGACGAACTTGGCGCCCCGGCCTTCGGGCGGGTATTTTTTGGCGCGGCTGTTCCCGCGGCCTATTTTTGGCATAAGGAGACGCCTCGCAAAGTCTCGCGCCATTCGGAATCCGGCGGACGAAGTTGGCCAGCCCCACCCCCCAAGGCTATAGGCCACCCGTTTTTGTGGCCTTTTTCCGCTTGACGAACTTGTCGCCCCGGCCTTCGGGCGGGTATTTTTGGGCGCGGTTGTGCCCGCAGCCTATTTTTGGCACATGGAGGTGCCTCGTAAAGTCTCGCGCCATTCCGAGTCTGGCGGACGAAGTGGGCCAGCCCCACCCCCCAAGGCTATAGCCCACCCGTTTTTGTGGCCTTTTTCCGCTGGTCGAACTTGGCGCCCCGGCCTTCGGGCGTGTATTTTTGGGCGCGGCTGTGCCCGCGGCTTATTTTTGGTACACGGAGGTGCCTCGCAAAGTCTCGCGCCATTCCGAGTCCGGCGGACGAACTTGGCCAAGCCCACCCCCCAAGGCTATAGCCCACCCGTTTTTGTGGCCTTCTTCCGCTCGACGAACTTGGCGTCCCGGCCTTCGGGCGGGTATTTTTAAACGCGGCTGTGTCCGCGGCCTATTTTTGGCACACGGAGGTGCCTCGCAAAGTCTCGAGCCATTCCGAGTCCGGCCGACGAAGTGGGCCAGCCCCGCCCCCCAAGGCTATAGCCCACCCGTTTTTGTGGCCCTTTTCCGCTGGACGAACTTGGCGCCCCGGGCTTCGGGCGGGTAATTTTGGGCGCGGCTGTCCCGCGGCCTATTTTTGGCACACGCAGTCGCCTCGCAAGGTCTCGCGCCATTCCGAGTCCGGCCGACGAAGTTGGCCAGCCCCACCCCCCAAGGCTATAGCCCACCGGTTTTTGTGGCCCTTTTCCGCTGGACGAACTTGGCGGCCGGCCTTCGGGCTGGTATTTTTGGGCACGGATGTGTCCGCTGCCTATTTTTGGCTTGTGGAGGCCGCTCGCAAAGTCTCGCCCCATTCCGAGTCCGGCGGACGAAGTTGGCCAGCCCCTCCCCCCAAGGCTATAGCCCACCCGTTTTTTGGCCATTTTTCCGCTGGGGGGTTTGGGCGCGCCGACCTTCGGGGGGTTATTTTTGGGTACGGTTGTGCCCGTGGCCTATTTTTGGCACACGGAGGCCGCTCGCAAAGTCTCGGCCCATTCCGAGTCCGGCGGACGAAGTTGGCCAGCCCCTCCCCCCAAGGCTATAGCCCACCCGTTTTTTGGCCATTTTTCCGCTGGGGGGTTTGGGCGCGCTGACCTTCCGGGGGTTATTTTTGGGCGCGGCTGTGCCCGCGGCCTATTTTTGGCACACGGAGAGGCCTCGCAAAGTCTCGCGCTATTCCGAGTCCGGCGGACGAAGTTGGCCAGCTCCACCCCCCAAGGCTATAGCCCACCCGTTTTTGTGGCCTTTTTCATCTGGACGAACTTGGCGCCCCGGCCTTCGGGGGGTATTTTTGGGCGCGGCTGTGCCCGCGGCCTATTTTTGGCAAACGGAGAGGCCTCGCAAAGTCTCGCGCCATTCCAAGTCCGGCGGACGAAGTTGGCCAGCTCCACCCCCCAAGGCTATAGCCCACCCGTTTTTGTGGCCTTTTTCCGCTGGACGAACATGGCGCCCCGGCCTTCGGGAGGGTATTTTTCGGCGCGGCCGTGTCCGCGGCCTATTTTTGGCACCCGGAGGCGCCTCGCAAAGTCTCGCGCCATTCTGAGTCCGGCGGACGAAGTTGGCCAGCCCCACCCCCCAAGGCTATAGCCCACCCGTTTTTGTGGCCTTTTTCAGCTGGACGAACTTGGTGCCCCGGCCTTCGGGTGGGTATTTTTGGGCGCGGCTGTGCCCACGGCCTATTTTTGGCACACGGAGAGGCCTCGCAAAGTCTCGCGCTATTCCGCGTCCGGCGGACGAAGTTGGCCAGCCCCACCCCCCAAGGGTATAGCCCACCCGTTTTTGTGGCCTTTTTCCGCTGGACGAACTTAGCGCCCCGGCCTTCGGGCGGGTATTTTTGGGCGCGGCTGTGCCCACTGCCTATTTTTGGCACACGGAGAGTCCTCGCAAAGACTCGCGCCATTCCGAGTCAGGCGGACGAAGTGGGCCAGCCCCACCCCCCAAGGCTATAGCCCACCCGTTTTTGTGGCCTTTTACCGCTGGACGAACTTGGCGCCCCGGTCTTCGGGCGGATATTTTTGGGCGCGGCAGTGCCCACGGCCTATTTTTGGCACACGGAGGCACCTCGCAAAGTCTCACACCATTCCGAGTCCGGCGGTCGAAGTGGGCCAGCCCCACCCCCCAAGGCTATAGCCCACCCGTTTTTGTGGCCTTTTACCGCTGGACGAACTTGGCGCCCCGGCCTTCGGGTGGGTATTTTTGGGCGCGGCACTGTCCGCGGAGTTTTTTTGGCACACGGCGGCACCTCGCAAAGTCTCGCGCCATTCCGAGTCCGGCGGACGAAGTTGGCCAGCCCCACCCCCCAAGGCTATATCCCACCCGTTTTTGTGGCCTTTTTCCGCTGGACGAACTTTGCGCCCCAGCCTTCGGGCGGGTATTTTTGGGCGAGGCTGTGCCCGCGGCCTATCTTTGGGACACGGAGGCGCCTCGCAAAGTCTCGCGCTATTCCGAGTCCGGCGGACGAAGTTGGCCAGCCCCACCCCCCAAGGGTATAGCCCACCCGTTTTTGTGGCCTTTTTCCGCTGGACGAACTTGGCGCCCCGGCCTTCGGGCGGGTATTTTTGGGCGCGGCTGTGCCCACTGCCTATTTTTGGCACACGGAGAGGCCTCGCAAAGACTCGCGCCATTCCGAGTCAGGCGGACGAAGTTGGCCAGCCCCACCCCCCAAGGCTATAGCCCAGCCGTTTTTGTGGCCTTTTACCGCTGGACGAACTTGGCGCCCCGGCCTTCGGGCAGGTATTTTTCGATGCGGCTGTGCCCGCGGCCTATTTTTGGCACACGGAGGCACCTCGCAAAGTCTCGCGCCATTCCGAGTCCGGCGGACGAAGTTGGCCAGCCCCACCCCCCAAGGCTATAGGCCACCTATTTTTGTGGCCTTTTTCCGCTGGACGAAATGGGTGCCCCGGCCTTCGGGCGGGTATTTTGGGCGCGGCTGTGCCCATGACCTATTTTGGGACACGGAGGCGTCTCGCAAAGTCTCGCGCCATTCCGAGTCGGGCGGACGAAGTCGGCCAGCCCCACCCCCCAAGGCTATAGCCCACCCGTTTTTGTGGCCTTTTTCCGCTGGGCGAACTTGCGGCCCGGCCTTCGGGCAGGTATTTTTGGGCGTGACTGTGTCCGCGGCCTATTTTTGGCACATGGAGGCGCCTCGTAAAGTCTCGCGCCATTCCGAGTCCGGCGGACGAAGTTGGCCAGCCCCTCCCCCCAAGGCTATATCCCACCCGTTTTTTGGCCATTTTTCCGCTGGGGGGTTTGGGCGCGCCGACCTTCGGGGGGTTATTTTCGTGTGCGGGTGCGCCCGCGGCCTATTTTTGGCACGCGGAGGCCGCTCGCAATGTCTCGCCCCATTCTGAGTCCGGCGGACGAAGTTGGTCAGCCCCTCCCCCCAAGGCTATAGCCCACCGTTTTTTGGCCATTTTTCCGCTGGGGGGGTTGGGCGCGCCGACCTTCGGGGGGTTATTTTTGGGCGCGGCTGTGCCTGCGGCCTATTTTTGGCATACGGAGGCCGCTCGTAAAGTCTGGCCCCATTCCGAGTCCGGCGGACGAAGTTGGCCAGCTCCTCCCCCCAAGGCTATAGCCCACCCGTTTTTTCGCGATTTTTCCGCTGGTCGAACTTGGCTCCCCGGCCTTCGGGTGGTTATTTTTGGGCGTGGCTGTGCCCGCGGCCTATTTCTAGCACGCGGAGGCGCCTCGCAAAGTCTCGCGCCATTCCGAGTCCGGCAGACGAAGTTGGCCAGCCCCACCCCCCAAGGTTATAGCCCACCCGTTTTTGTGGCCTTTTACCGCTGGACGAACTTTGCGCACGGGCCTTTGGGTGGGTATTTTTGCTCACGGCTGTGCCCGCGTCCTATTTTTGGCACACGGAGGCCGCTCGCAAAGTCTCGCCCCATTCCGAGTCCGGCGGACGAAGTTGGCCAGCCCCTCCCCCCAAGGCTATAGCCCACCCGTTTTTTGGCCATTTTTACGCTGGGGGGTTTGGGCGCGCCGGCCTTCGGGCGGTTATTTTTTGGTGCGGCTGCGCCCGCGGCCTATTTTTGGCACGCGGAGGCTACTCGCAAAGTCTCGCCCCATTCCGAGTTCGGCGGACGAAGTTGGCCTGCCCCTCCCCCCAAGGCTATATCCCACCCGTTTTTTGTCCATTTTTCCGCTGGGGGGTTTGGGCGTAACGACCTTCGGGGGGTTATTTTTGGGCACGGCTGTGCCTGCGGCCTATTTTTGGCACGCGGAGGCCGCTCGCAATGTCTCGCCCCATTCTGAGTCCGGCGGACGAAGTTGGTCAGCCCCTCCCCCCAAGGCTATAGCCCACCCGTTTTTTGGCCATTTTTCCACTGGGGGGGTTGGGCGCAACGACCTTCGGGGGGTTATTTTTGGGCGCGGCTGTGCCTACGGCCTATTTTTGGCATACGGAGGCCGCTCGTAAAGTCTGGCCCCATTCCGAGTCCGGCGGACGAAGTTGGCCAGCCCCTCCCCCCAAGCCTATAGCCCACCCGTTTTTTCGCGATTTTTCCGCTGGACGAACTTGACGCCCCGGCCTTCGGGTGGTTATTTTTGGGCGTGGCTGTGCCCGCGGCCTATTTCTAGCACGCGGAGGCGCCTCGCAAAGTCTCGCGCCATTCCGAGTCCGGCAGACGAAGTTGGCCAGCCCCACCCCCCAAGGTTATAGCCCACCCGTTTTTGTGGCCTTTTACCGCTGGACGAACTTTGCGCACGGGCCTTTGGGTTGGTATTTTTGCTCACGGCTGTGCCCGCGTCCTATTTTTGGCACACGGAGGCCGCTCGCAAAGTCTCGCCCCATTCCGAGTCCGGCGGACGAAGTTGGCCAGCCCCTCCCCCCAAGGCTATAGCCCACCCGTTTTTTGGCCATTTTTCCGCTGGGGGGTTTGGGCGCGCTGACCTTCCGGGGGTTATTTTTGGGCGCAGCTGTGCCCGCGGCCTATTTTTGGCACGCGGATGCCGCTCGCAAAGTCTCGCCCCATTCCGAGTCCGGCCGACGAAGTTGGCCAGCCCCTCCCCCCAAGGCTATAGCCCACCCGTTTTTTGGCCATTTTTCCGTTGGGGGGTTTGGACGCGCCGGCCTTCGGGGGTTTATTTTTGGGCGCGGCTGTGCCCGAGGCCTATTTTTGGCACGCGGAGGCCACTCGCAAAGTCTAGCCCCATTCTGAGTACGGCGGACGAAGTCGGCCAGCCCCTCCCCCCAAGGCTATGGCCCACCCGTTTTTTGGCCATTTTTCCGCTGGGGGGTTTGGGCGCGCCGACCTTCGTGGGGTTATTTTTGGGCGCGGCTGTGCCCGCGGCCTATTTTTGGCACGCGGAGGCCGCTCGCAAAGTCTCGCCCCATTCCGAGTCCGGCGGACGAAGTTGGCCAGCCCCTCCCCCCAAGGCTATAGCCCACCCGTTTTTTGGCCATTTTTCCGCTGGGGGGTTTGGCCGCGCCAATCTTCGGGGGGTTATTTTTCAGCGCGGCTGTGCCCGTGGCCTATTTTTGGCTTGTGGAGGCCGCTCGCAAAGTCTCGCCCCATTCCGAGTCCGGCGGATGAAGTGGGCCAGCCCCTCCCCCCAAGGCTATAGCCCACCCGTTTTTTGGCCATTTTTCCGCTGGGGGGTTTGGGCGCGCCGACCTTCGGGGGGTTATTTTTGGGCGCGGCTGTGCCCGCGGCCTATTTTTGGTACGCGGAGGCCGCTCTCAAAGTCTCGTCCCATTCCGAGTCCGGCGGACGAAGTGGGCCAGCCCCTCCCCCCAAGGCTATAGCCCACCCGTTTTTTGGCCATTTTTCCGCTGGGGGGTTTGGCCGCGCCAATCTTCGGGGGGTTATTTTTCAGCGCGGCTGTGCCCGTGGCCTATTTTTGGCTTGTGGAGGCCGCTCGCAAAGTCTCGCCCCATTCCGAGTCCGGCGGACGAAGTGGGCCAGCCCCTCCCCCCAAGGCTATAGCCCACCCGTTTTTTGGCCATTTTTCCGCTGGGGGGTTTGGGCGCGCCGACCTTCGGGGGTTATTTTTGGGCGCGGCTGTGCCCGCGGCCTATTTTTGGCACGCGGAGGCCGCTCGCAAAGTCTCGCCCCATTCCGAGTCCGGCGGACGAAGTTGGCCAGCCCCTCCCCCCAAGGCTATAGCCCACCCGTTTTTTGGCCATTTTTCCGCTGGGGGTTTGGGCGCGCCGACCTTCCGGGGGTTATTTTTGGGCGCGGCTGTGCCCGCGGCCTATTTTTGGCACGCGGAGGCCGCTCGCAAAGTCTGGCCCCATTCCGAGTCCGGCGGACGAAGTTGGCCAGCCCCTCCCCACAAGGCTATAGCCCACCCGTTTTTTGGCCATTTTTCCGCTGGGGGGTTTGGTCGCGCCGGCCTTCGGGGGGTTATTTTTGGGCGCGGCTGTGCCCGCAGCCTATTTTTGGCATGCGGAGGATGCTCGCAAAGTCTCGCCCCATTCTGAGTGCGGCGGACGAAGTTGGCCAGCCCCTCCCCCCAAGGCTATAGCCCACCCGTTTTTTGGCCATTTTTCCGCTGGGGGGTTTGGGCGCGCCGACCTTCGGGGGGTTATTTTTGGGCACGGCTGTGCACGCGGCCTATGGCCACAGCGCGCGGAGACCGCTCATAAAGTCTCGCCCCATTACGAGTCGAGTCCGTGGACGAACCGCTCGCGCCCCCCACCAAGGCTATAGCCCACCCTTTTTTTGGCCATTTTTCCGCTGGGAGGTTTTGGCACTACGACCTTCGGGCGCGGCTTTGCCAGAAGCTTATTTTTGGCACCCTGAGGTCCCTCGCAAAGTCTCGCCCCATTCCGAGTCCGGCGGACGAACTTCGCCCGCGCCCCCCACCAAGGCTATAGCCCACCCGTTTTTTGGCCATTCTTCCGCTCGGGGGTTTTGGCAGCACGATCTTCGGGCGCTTACTTTTCGGCGGGGCTTTGCCCGCGGCTTATTTTTGGCACCGCGAGGCCCCTTGCAAAGTATCGCCTCATTCTGAGTCCGGCGGATGAACTTCGCCCGCGCCACCCACCAAGGCTATAGCCCACCCGTTTTTTGGCCATTTTTCCGCTGGGGGGTTTTGGCACCACGACCTTCGGGCGCTTATTTTTGGGCGCGGCTTTGTGCGTGGCTTATTTTTGGCACACCGAGGCCCCTCACAAAGTCTCGCCGCATTCCGAGTCCGGCGGATGAACTTCGCCCGCGCCCCCCACCAAGGCTATAGCCCACCCGTTTTTTGGCCATTTTTCCGCTGGGAGGTTTTGGCACCACGACCTTCGGGCGCGGCTTTGCCAGCAGCTTATTTTTGGTACCCCGAGGCCCCTCGCAATGTCTCGCCCCATTCCGAGTCCGGCGGACGAACTTCGCCCGCGCCCCCCACCAAGGCTATAGCGCACCCGTTTTTTGGCCAATTTTCCGCTGCGGGGTTTTGGCACCACGATCTTCGGGCACTTATTTTTATGTGCGGCTCTGCCCGCGGCTTATTTTTGGCACCCCGAGGCCCCTCGCAAAGTCTCGCCCCATTGCGAGTCCTGCGGACGAAGTTCGCCCACGCCCCCCACCAAAGCTATAGCCCACCCGTATTTTGGCCATTTTTCCGCTGGGGGGTTTTGGCACCACGATCTTCGGGGGCTTATTTTTGGGCGCGGCTTAGCCAGCGGCTTATTTTTGGCACCCCTAGGCCCCTCGCAAAGTCTCGCCCCATTCCGTGTCCGGCGAACGAACTTCGCCCGCGCCCCCCACCAAGGCTATAGCCCCCCCATTTTTTGGCCATTTTTCCGCTGGGGGGTTTTGGCACCACGATCTTCGGGCGCTTATTTTTGTGCGCGACTTTGCCCGCGGCTTATTTTTGGCACCCCGAGGCCCCTCGCAAAGTCTCGTCCCATTCCGAGTCCGGCGGACGAACTTCGCCCGCTCCCCCCACCAAGGCTATAGCCCACCCCTTTTTTGGCCACTTTTCCGCAGGGGGGTTTTGGCACCACGATCTTCGGGCGCTTATTTTCGGGTGCGGCTTTTCCCGCGGCTTATTTTTGGCACCCCGAGGCCCCTCGCACAGTCTCACCCCATTCCTAGTCCGGCGGACGAACCTCGCCCGTGCCCCCCACCCGTTTTTTGGCCCTTTTCCCGCTGGGGGGTTTTGGAACCACGATCTTCGGGTCCTTATTTTTGGCCACGGCTTTGCCCGCGGCATATTTTTGGCACCCCGAGGCCCCTCGCAAAGTCTCGCCCCATTCCGAGTCCGGCGGACGAACTTCGTCCGCGACCCCCACCAAGGCTGTAGCCCACCCGTTTTTTGGCCATTCTTCCGCTGGGGGGTTTTGGCACCACGATCTTCGGGCGCTTACTTTTGGGCGCGGCTTTGGCCGCGGCTTATTTTTGGCACCCCGAGGCCCCTCGCAAAATCTCGCCCCATTCCGAATCCGGCGGACGAACTTCGCCCGCGCCCCCCACCAAGGCTATAGCCCACCCGTTTTTTGGCCATTTTTCCGTTGGGGGGTTTTAGCACCACGACCTTCGGGCGCTTATTTTTATGAGCGGCTATGCCCGCGGCTTATTTTTGGCACCCTGAGGCCCCTCGCAAAGTCTCGCCCCATTCCGAGTCCGGCAGACGAACTTCGCCCGCGCCCCCCACCAAGGCTATAGCCCACCCGTTTTTTTGCCATTTTTCCGCCGGGGGGGTTTGGCACCACGACCTTCGGGCGCTTATTTTTGGGCGCGGCATTGCCCGCGGCTTATTTTTGGCACCCTGAGGCCCCTCGCAAAGTCTCGCCCCATTCCGAGTCCGGCGAACGAACTTCGCCCGCGCTCCCCAACAAGGCTATAGCCCACCCGTTTTTTGGCCATTCTTCCGCTCGGGGGTTTTGGCACCACGATCTTTGGGCGCTTAATTTTCGGCGGGGCTTTGGCCGCGGCTTATTTTTGGCACCGCGAGGCCCCTCGCAAAGTATCGCCCCATTCCGAGTCCGGCGGACGAACTTCGCCAGCGCCACCCACCAAGGCTATAGCCCACCAGTTTTTTGGTCATTTTTCCGCTGGGGGGTTTTGGCACCATGATCTTCGGGCACTTACTTTTGGGCGCGGCTTTGCCTGCGGCTTATTTTTGGCACCCCGAGGCCCCTCGCAAAGTCTCGCCCCATTCCGACTCCGGCGGACGAACTTCGCCCGCGCCCCCCACCAAGGCTATAGCCCACCCGTTTTTTGGCCATTTTTCCGCTGGGGGGTTTTGGCACCACGATCTTCGGGCGCTTATTTTTGGGCGCGGCTTTGCCCGCGGCTTATTTTTAGCACCCCGAGGCCCCTCGCAAAGTCTCGCCCCATTCCGAGTCCGGCGGACGAACTTCGCCCGCGCCCCCCACCAAGGCTATAGCCCACCCATTTTTTGGCCATTTTTCCGCTGGGGGGTTTTGGCACCACGATCTTCGGGCGCTTACTTTTGGGCGTGGCTTTGCGCGCGGCTTATATTTGGCGCCCCGAGGCCCCTCGCAAAGTCTCGCCCCATTCCGAGTCCGGCGGACGAACTTCGCCCGTGCCCCCCACCAAGGCTATAGCCCACCCGTTTTTTGGCCATTTTCCCGCTGGGGGGTTTTTGCACCACGACCTTCGGGCGCTTATTTTAGGGCGCGGCTTTGCCCGCGGATTATTTTTGTCACCCCGAGGCCCCTTACAAAGTCTCGCCCCATTCCGAGTCCGGCGGACGAACTTCGCCCGCGCCCCCCACCAAGGCTATAGCCCACCCGTTTTTTGGCCATTTTCCCGCTGGGGGGTTTTGGCACCACGACCTTCGGGCGCTTATTTTAGGGCGCAGCTTTGCCCATGGCTTATTTTATGCACCCCGAGGCCCCTCGCAAAGTCTCGCCCCATTCCGAGTCTGGCGGACGAACATCGCCCGCGCCCCCCACCAAGGCTATAGCCCACCCGTTTTTTGGCCATTTTTCTGCAGGGGGGTTTTGGCACTACGATCTTCGGGCACTTATTTTTATGCGCGGCTTTGCCCGCGGCTTACTTTTGGCACCCCGAGGCCCCTCGTAGAGTCTCACCCCATTCCGAGTCCGGCGAACGAACTCCGCCCGCGCCCCCCACCAAGGCTCTAGCCCACCCTTTTTTTGGCCATTTTTCCGCGGTGGGGTTTTGGCACCACGACCTTCAGGCGTTTATTTTTGGGCGCGGCTTTACGCGCGGCTTATTTTTGGCAACCCGAGGCCCCTCGCAACGTCTCGCCCCATTCTGAGTCCGGCAGACGAACTTCGCCCGCGCCCCCCACCAAGGCTATAGCCCACCCGTTTTTTAGCCATTTTTCCGCTGGGGGGTTTTGGCACCACGATCTTCGGGCACTTCTTTTTGGGCGCGGCTTTGCCCGCGGCTTATGTTTGGCACCCCGAGGCCCCTCGTAAAGTCTCGCCCCATTCCGAGTCCGGCGGGCGAACTTCGCCCGCGCCCCCCACCAAGGCTATAACCCACCCGTTTTTTGGCCATTTTTCCGGTGGGGGGTTTTGGCACCACGATCTTCGGGCGCTTATTTTTTGGCGTAGCTTTGCCCGCGGCTTATTTTTGGCACCCCGAGGCCCCTCGCAAAGTCTCGCCCCATTCCGAGTCGGGCGGACGAACTTCGCCCGCGCCCCCCACCCGTTTTTTGGCCATTTTTCCGATGGGTGGTTTTTGCACCACGACCTTCGGGCGCTTATTTTTGGGCGCGGCTTTGCCTGCGGCTTATTTTTGGCACCCCGAGTCCCCTCGCAAAATTGTCTCGCCCCATTCCGACTCCGGCGGACGAACTTCTTCGCGCCCCCACCAAGGATATAGCCCACCCGTTTTTGGCCATTTTCCGCTGGGGGTTTTGGTACCACGATCTTCGGGCGCTTATTTTTTGGCGCAGCATTGCCCGCGGCTTATTTTTGGTACCCCGAGGCCCCTCGCAAAGTCTCGCCCCATTCCGAGTCCGGCGGATGAACTTCGCCCGCGCCCCCCACCATGGCTATAGCCCACCCGTTTTTTGGCCATTTTTCCGCTGGGGGGTTTTGGCACCACAATCTTCGGGCACTTATTTTTGGGCGCGGCTTTGCCCGCTTCTTATTTTTGGCACCCCGAGGCCCCTCGAAAGTCTCACCGCATTCCGAGTCTGGCGGACGAACTTCGCCCGCGCCCCCCACCAAGGCTATAGCCCACCCGTTTTTTGGCCATTTTTCCGGTGGGGGGTTTTGGCACCACGATCTTCGGGCGCTTATTTTTGGGCGCGGCTTTGCACCCTGAGGCCCCTCGCAAAGTCTCGCCTCATTCCGAGTCCGGCGGACGAACTTCGCCCGCGCCCCCCACCAAGGCTATAGCCCACCCGTTTTTTGGCCATTTTTCGGCGGGGGGGTTTTGGCACCACGACCTTCGGGCGCTTATTTTTGGGCACGGCCTTGCCCGCGGCTTATTTTTGGCACCCCGAGGCCCCTCGCAAAGTCTCGCCCCATTCCGAGTCCGGCGGATGAACTTCGCCCGCGCCACCCACCAAGGCTATAGCCCACCCGTTTTTTGGCCATTTTTCCCCTGTGGGGTTTTGGCACCATAATCTTCGGGCGCTTATTTTTGGGTGCGGCTTTGTCCGCGGCTTATTTTTGGCACCCTGAGCCCCATCGCAAAGTCTCACCCCATTCCGAGTCCGGCGGACGAACTTCGCCCGCGCCCCCCACCATGGCTATAGCCCACCCGTTTTTTGGCCATTTTTCCGCTGGGGGGTTTTGGCACCACAATCTTCGGGCGCTTATTTTTGGGCGCGGCTTTGCCCGCTTCTTATTTTTGGCACCCCGAGGCCCCTCGAAAGTCTCACCCCATTCCGAGTCTGGAGGACGAACTTCGCCCGCGCCCCCCACCAAGGCTATAGCCCACCCGTTTTTTGGCCATTTTTCCCCTGGGGGGTTTTGGCACCACGATCTTCGGGCGCTTATTTTTGGGTGTGGCTTTGTCCGCGGCTTATTTTTGGCACCCCGAGCCCCGTCGCAAAGTCTCACCCCATTCCGAGTCCGGCGGACGAGCTTCGCCCGCGCCCCCCACCAAGGCTATAGCCCACCCGTTTTTTGGCCATTTATCCGCTGGGGGGTTTTGGCACCACCATCTTCGGGCGATTATTTTTGGGCGCGGCTTTGCCCGCTGCTTATTTTTGGCACCCCGAGGCCCCTCGAAAGTCTCACCCCATTCCGAGTCTGGCGGACGAACTTCGCCCGCGCCCCCCACCAAGGCTATAGCCCACCCGTTTTTTGGCCATTTTTCCCCTGGGGGGTTTTGACACCACGATCTTCGGGCGCTTATTTTTGGGCGCGGCCTTGCACCCTGAGGCCCCTCGCAAAGTCTCGCCTCATTCCGAGTCCGGCGGACAAACTTCGCCCGCGCCCCCCACCAAGGCTATAGCCCACCCGTTTTTTGGCCAATTTTCGGCGGGGGGGTTTTGGCACCACGACCTTCAGGCGCTTATTTTTGGGCACGGCCTTGCCCGCGGCTTATTTTTGACACCCCGAGGCCCCTCACAAAGTCTCGTCCCATTCGGAGTCCAGCGGACGAACTTCGCCTGCGCCACCCACCAAGGCTATAGCCCACCCGTTTTTTGGCCATTTTTCCCCTGGGGGGTTTAGGCACCATGATCTTCGGGCGCTTATTTTTGGGTGCGGCTTTGTCCGCGGCTTATTTTTGGCACCCCGAGCCCCGTCACAAAGTCTCACCCCATTCCAAGTCCGGCGGACGAACTTCGCCCGCGCCCCCCACCATGGCTATAGCCCACCCGTTTTTTGGCCATTTTTCCGCTGGGGGGTTTTGGCACCACAATCTTCGGGCGCTTATTTTTGGGTTTGGCTTTGCCCGCTGCTTATTTTTGGCACCCCGAGGCCCCCTCGAAAGTCTCACCCCATTCCGAGTCAGTGGAGATGAACCGCGCCGCTCCCCCACCAAGGCTATAGCCCACCCGTTTTTTGGCCATTTTTCCCCTGGGGGGTTTTGGCACCACGATCTTCGGGCGCTTATTTTTTGGCGCAGCTTTGCCCGCGGCTTATTTTTGGCACCCCGAGGCCCCTCGCAAAGTCTCGCCCCATTCCGAGTCGGGCGGACGAACTTCGCCCGCGCCCCCCACCCGTTTTTTGGCCATTTTTCCGATGGGTGGTTTTTGCACCACGACCTTCGGGCGCTTATTTTTGGGCGCGGCTTTGCCTGCGGCTTATTTTTGGCACCCCGAGTCCCCTCGCAAAATTGTCTCGCGCCATTCCGACTCCGGCGGACGAACTTCGCCCGCGCCCCCCACCAAGGCTATAGCCCACCCGTTTTTTGGCCATTTTTCCGCTGGGGGGTTTTGGTACCACGATCTTCGGGCGCTTATTTTTTGGCGTAGCTTTGCCCGCGGCTTATTTTTGGTACCCCGAGGCCCCTCGCAAAGTCTCGCCCCATTCCGAGTCCGGCGGATGAACTTCGCCCGCGCCCCCCACCATGGCTATAGCCCACCCGTTTTTTGGCCATTTTTCCGCTGGGGGGTTTTGGCACCACAATCTTCGGGCACTTATTTTTGGGCGCGGCTTTGCCCGCTTCTTATTTTTGGCACCCCGAGGCCCCTCGAAAGTCTCACCGCATTCCGAGTCTGGCGGACGAACTTCGCCCGCGCCCCCCACCAAGGCTATAGCCCACCCGTTTTTTGGCCATTTTCCGGTGGGGTTTTTGGCACCACGATCTCGGGCGCTTATTTTTGGCGCGGCTTTGCGCCTGAGGCCCCTCTCAAAGTCTTTCCAAATTTAGAGTCAGGCGGATGAACTTCGGCCGCGCCCCCCACCAAGGCTATAGCCCACCAGTTTTTTGGCCATTTTTCGGCTGGGGGGTTTTGGCACCACGACCTTCGGGAGCTTATATTTGGGCACGGCCTTGCCGCGGCTTATTTTGGCACCCGAGGCCCCTCGCAAAGTCTCACCCCATTCCGAGTCCAGCGGATGAACTTCGCCGCGCCACCCACCAAGGCTATAGCCCACCCGTTTTTGGCCATTTTCCCCTGAAATTTTGGCACCATGATCTTGGGCGCTTATTTTTGGGTACGGCTTTGTCCGCGGCTTATTTTGGCACCTGAGGCCCCATCGCAAAGTCTCACCCCATTCGAGTCCGGCGGACGAACCGCCGCGCCCCCACCATGGCTATAGCCCACCCGTTTTTTGGCCATCTTTCCGCTGGGGGGTTTTGGCACCACAATCTTCGGGGGCTTATTTTGGGGCGCGGCTTTGCCCGCTTCTTATTTTTGGAACCCGTAGGCCCCTCGAAAGTCTCACCCCATTCCGAGTCCGGCGGACGAGCTTCGCCCGCGCCCCCCACCAAGGCTATAGCCCACCCGTTTTTTGGCCATTTTTCCCACAGAAGTTTGGCACCACGATCTTGGGCTTATTTTTGGGTGTGGCTTTGTCCGCGGCTTATTTTGGCACCCGAGCCCCGTCGCAAAGTCTCACCCCATTAGAGTCAGCGGACGACGAGCGCCAGCGCCCCCACCAAGGCTATAGCCCACCCGTTTTTTGGCCATTTTTCCGCTGGGGGGTTTTGGCACCACAATCTTCGGGCAATTATTTTTGGGCGCGGCTTTGCCCGCTGCTTATTTTTGGCACCCCGAGGCCCCTCGAAAGTCTCACCCCATTCCGAGTCTGGCGGACGAACTTCGCCCGCGCCCCCCACCAAGGCTATAGCCCACCCGTTTTTTGGCCATTTTTCCCCTGGGGGGTTTTGGCACCACGATCTTCGGGCGCTAATTTTTGGGCGCGGCCTTGCACCCTGAGGCCCCTCGCAAAGTCTCGCCTCATTCTGAGTCCGGCGGACAAACTTCGCCCGCGCCCCCCACCAAGGCTATAGCCCACCCGTTTTTTGGCCATTTTTCGGCGGGGGGGTTTTGGCACCACGACCTTCAGGCGCTTATTTTTGGGCACGGCCTTGCCCGCGGCTTATTTTTGACACCCCGAGGCCCCTCACAAAGTCTCGTCCCATTCCGAGTCCAGCGGACGAACTTCGCCTGCGCCACCCACCAAGGCTATAGCCCACCCGTTTTTTGGCCATTTTTCCCCTGGGGGGTTTAGGCACCATGATCTTCGGGCGCTTATTTTTGGGTGCGGCTTTGTCCGCGGCTTATTTTTGGCACCCCGAGCCCCGTCACAAAGTCTCACCCCATTCCCAGTCCGGCGGACGAACTTCGGCCGCGCCCCCCACCATGGCTATAGCCCACCCGTTTTTTGGCCATTTTTCCGCTGGGGGGTTTTGGCACCACAATCTTCGGGCGCTTATTTTTGGGTGCGGCTTTGCCCGCGGCTTATTTTTGGCACCCCGCGGCCCCTCGAAAGTCTTGCCCCATTCCGAGTCTGGCGGACGAACTTCGCCCGCGCCCCCCACCAAGGCTATAGCTCACCCGTTTTTTGGCCATTTTTCCGCTGGGGGGTTTTGGCACCACGACCTTCGGGCACTTATTTTTGGGCGCGGCTTTGTCCGCGGCTTATATTTGGCACCCCGAGGCCCCTCGCAAAGTCTCGCCCCATTCCGAGTCCGGCGGACGAACTTCGCCCGCGCCCCCCACCAAGGCTTTAGCCCACCCGTTTTTTGGCCATTTTTCTGCTGGGGGGTTTTGGCACCACAATCTTCGGGCGCTTATTTTTGGGTGCGGCTTTGCCCGCTGCTTAGTTTTGGCACCCCGAGGCCCCCTCGAAAGTCTCACCCCATTCCGAGTCTGGCGGACGAACTTCGCCCGCTCCCCCCACCAAGGCTATAGCCCACCCGTTTTTTGGCCATTTTTCCCCTGGGGGGTTTTGGCACCACGATCTTTGGGCGCTTATTTTTGGGTGCGGCTTTGTCCGCGGTTTATTTTTGGCACCCCGAGCCCCGTCGCAAAGTCTCACCCCATTCAGGAGTCCGGTGGGATGAGCCGCCCGCGCCCCCCACCAAGGCTATAGCCCACCCGTTTTTTGGCCATTTTTCCGCTGGGGGGTTTTGGCACCACGATCTTCGGACGCTTATTTTTGGGCACGGCTTTGCACCCTGAGGCCCCTCGCAAAGTCTCGCCTCATTCCGAGTCCGGCGGACGAACTTCGCCCGCGCCCCCCACCAAGGCTATAGCCCACCCGTTTTTTGGCCATTTTTCCCCTGGGGGGTTTAGGCACCACGAGCTTCGGGTGCTTATTTTTAGACATGCGTTGCCATGGCTTATTTTTGACACCCCGAGGCCCCTCACAAAGTCTCACCCCATTCCCAGTCCGGCGGACGAACTTCGCCTGCGCCACCCACCAAGGCTATAGCCCACCCGTTTTTTGGCCATTTTTCCCCTGGGGGGTTTAGGCACCATGATCTTCGGGTGCTTATTTTTGGTTGCGGCTTTGTCCGCGGCTTAGTTTTGGCACCCCGAGCCCCGTCACAAAGTCTCACCCCATTCCGAGTCCAGTGGACGACTTCCCGACGCGCCCCCACCATGGCTATAGCCCACCCGTTTTTTGGCCATTTTTCCGCTGGGGGGTTTTGGCACCACAATCTTCGGGCGCTTATTTTTGGGTGCGGCTTTGCCCGCTGCTTATTTTTGGCACCCCGAGGCCCCCTCGAAAGTCTCACCCCATTCCGAGTCTGGCGGACGAACTTCGCCCGCTCCCCCCACCAAGGCTATAGCCCACCCGTTTTTTGGCCATTTTTCCCCTGGGGGGTTTTGGCACCACGATCTTCGGGCGCTTATTTTTGGGTGCGGCTTTGTCCGCGGCTTATTTTTGGCACCCCGAGCCCCGTCGCAAAGTCTCACCCCATTCCGAGTCCGGCGGACGAGCTTCGCCCGCGCCCCCCACCAAGGCTATAGCCCACCCGTTTTTTGGCCATTTTTCCGCTGGGGGGTTTTGCCACCACGATCTTCGGGTGCTTATTTTTGGGTGCGGCTTTGCCCGCGGCTTATTTTTGGCACCCCGCGGCCCCTCGAAAGTCTTGCCCCATTCCGAGTCTGGCGGACGAACTTCGCCCGCGCCCCCCATCAAGGCTATAGCTCACCCGTTTTTTGGCCATTTTTCCGCTGGGGGGTTTTGGCACCACGACCTTCGGGCACTTATTTTTGGGCGCGGCTTTGTCCGCGGCTTATATTTGGCACCCCGAGGCCCCTCGTAAAGTCTCGCCCCATTCCGAGTCCGGCGGACGAACTTCGCCCGCGCGCCCCACCAAGGCTTTAGCCCACCCGTTTTTTGGCCATTTTTCTGCTGGGGGGTTTTGGCACCACGATCGTTGGGCGCTTATTTTTGGGTGCGGCTTTGCCCGCAGCTTATTTTTGGCACCCCGAGGCCCCTCACAAAGTCTCACCCCATTCCGAGTCCGGCGGACGAACTTCGCCCGCGCCCCCCACCAAGGCTATAGCCCACCCGTTTTTTGGCCATTTTTCCGCGGGGGGGTTTTGGTACCACGACCTTCGGGCGCTTATTTTTGGGCGCGGCCTTGCCCGCGGTTTATTTTTGGCACCCCGAGGCCCCTCACAAAGTCTCGCGCCATTCCGAGTCCGGCGGACGAACTTCGCCCGCGCCACCCACCAAGGTTATAGCCCACCCGTTTTTTGGCCATTTTTCCCCTGGGGGGTTTTGGCACCACGATCTTCGAGCGCTTATTTTTGGGTGCGGCTTTGCCCGCGGCTTATTTTTGGCACCCCGCGGCCCCTCGAAAGTCTTGCCCCATTCCGAGTCTGGCGGACGAACTTCGCCCGCGCCCCCCACCAAGGCTATAGCTCACCCGTTTTTTGGCCATTTTTCCGCTGGGGGGTTTTGGCACCACGACCTTCGGGCACTTATTTTTGGGCGCGGCTTTGTCCGCGGCTTATATTTGGCACCCCGAGGCCCCTCGCAAAGTCTCGCCCCATTCCGAGTCCGGCGGACGAACTTCGCCCGCGCCCCCCACCAAGGCTTTAGCCCACCCGTTTTTTGGCCATTTTTCTGCTGGGGGGTTTTCGCACCACAGTCTTCGGGCGCTTATTTTTGGGTGCGGCTTTGCCCGCTGCTTAGTTTTGGCACCCCGAGGCCCCCTCGAAAGTCTCACCCCATTCCGAGTCTGGCGGACGAACTTCGCCCGCTCCCCCCACCAAGGCTATAGCCCACCCGTTTTTTGGCCATTTTTCCCCTGGGGGGTTTTGGCACCACGATCTTCGGGCGCTTATTTTTGGGTTCGGCTTTGTCCGTGGCTTATTTTTGGCACCCCGAGCCCCGTCGCAAAGTCTCACCCCATTCCGAGTCCGGCGGACGAGCTTCGCCCGCGCCCCCCACCAAGGCTATAGCCCACCCGTTTTTTGGCCATTTTTCCGCTGGGGGGTTTTGGCACCACGATCTTCGGGCGCTTATTTTTGGGCGCGGCTTTGCACCCTGAGGCCCCTCGCAAAGTCTCGCCTCATTCCGAGTCCGGCGGACGAACTTCGCCCGCGCCCCCCACCAAGGCTATAGCCCACCCGTTTTTTGGCCATTTTTTGGCTGGGGGGTTTTGGCACCACGACCTTCGGGTGCTTATTTTTGGGCACGGCGTTGCCCGCGGCTTATTTTTGACACCCCGAGGCCCCTCACAAAGTCTCACCCCATTCCGAGTCCGGCGGACGAACTTCGCCTGCGCCACCCACCAAGGCTATAGCCCACCCGTTTTTTGGCCATTTTTCCCCTGGGGGGTTTAGGCACCATGATCTTCGGGTACTTATTTTTGGGTGCGGCTTTGTCCGCGGCTTATTTTTGGCACCCCGAGCCCCGTCACAAAGTCTCACCCCATTCCGAGTCCGGCGGACGAACTTCGGCCGCGCCCCCCACCATGGCTATAACCCACCCGTTTTTTGGCCATTTTTCCGCTGGGGGGTTTTGGCACCACAATCTTCGGGCGCTTATTTTTGGGTGCGGCTTTGCCCGCTGCTTATTTTTGGTACCCCGAGGCCCCCTCGAAAGTCTCACCCCATTCCGAGTCTGGCGGACGAACTTCGCCCGCTCCCCCCACCAAGGCTATAGCCCACCCGTTTTTTGGCCATTTTTCCCCTGGGGGGTTTTGGCACCACGATGTTCGGGCGCTTATTTTTGGGTGCGGCTTTGTCCGCGGCTTATTTTTGGCACCCCGAGCCCCGTCGCAAAGTCTCACCCCATTCCGAGTCCGGCGGACGAGCCGCCGCGCCCACCAAGGCTATAGCCCACCCGTTTTTTGGCCATTTTTCCGCTGGGGGGTTTTGCCACCACGATCTTCGGGTGCTTATTTTTGGGTGCGGCTTTGCCCGCGGCTTATTTTTGGCACCCCGCGGCCCCTCGAAAGTCTTGCCCCATTCCAGTCGGCGGACGAACTTCGCCGCGCCCCCCATCAAGGCTATAGCTCACCCGTATTTTGGCCATTTTTCCGCTGGGGGGTATTGGCACCACGACCTTCGTGCACTTATTTTAGGGAGCGGCTTTTTCCGCGGCTTATATTTGGCACCCCGAGGCCCCTCGTAAAGTCTCGCCCCAGTCCGAGTCCGGCGGACGAACTTCGCCCGCGCCCCCCACCAAGGCTTTAGCCCACCCGTTTTTTGGCCATTTTTCTGCTGGGGGGTTTTGGCACCACGATCGTTGGGCGCTTATTTTTGGGCGCGGCTTTGCCCGCGGTTTATTTTTGGCACCCCGAGGCCCCTCACAAAGTCTCGCGCCATTCCGAGTCCGGCGGACGAACCGCCCGCGCCCCACCAAGGCTATAGCCCACCCGTTTTTGGCCATTTTTCCGCGGGGGGGTTTTGGGACCACGACCTTCGGGCGCTTATTTTTGGGCGCGGCCTTGCCCGCGGTTTATTTTTGGCACCCCGAGGCCCCTCACAAAGTCTCGCGCCATTCCGAGTCCGGCGGACGAACTTCGCCCGCGCCACCCACCAAGGTTATAGCCCACCCGTTTTTTGGCCATTTTTCCCCTGGGGGGTTTTGGCACCACGATCTTCGAGCGCTTATTTTTGGGTGCGGCTTTGCCCGCGGCTTATTTTTGGCACCCCGCGGCCCCTCGAAAGTCTTGCCCCATTCCGAGTCTGGCGGACGAACTTCGCCCGCGCCCCCCACCAAGGCTATAGCTCACCCGTTTTTTGGCCATTTTTCCGCTGGGGGGTTTTGGCACCACGACCTTCGGGCACTTATTTTTGGGCGCGGCTTTGTCCGCGGCTTATATTTGGCACCCCGAGGCCCCTCGCAAAGTCTCGCCCCATTCCGAGTCCGGCGGACGAACTTCGCCCGCGCCCCCCACCAAGGCTATAGCCCACCCGTTTTTTGGCCATTTTTCCGCGGGGGGGTTTTGGTACCACGACCTTCGGGCGCTTATTTTTGGGCGCGGCCTTGCCCGCGGTTTATTTTTGGTACCCCGAGGCCCCTCACAAAGTCTCGCGCCATTCCGAGTCCGGCGGACGAACTTCGCCCGCGCCACCCACCAAGGTTATAGCCCACCCGTTTTTTGGCCATTTTTCCCCTGGGGGGTTTTGGCACCACGATCTTCGGGCGCTTATTTTTGGGTGCGGCTTTGTCCGCGGCTTATTTTTGGCACCCCGAGCCCGTCGCAAAGTCTCGCCCCATTCCGAGTCCGGCGGACGAACTTCGCCCGCGCCCCCCACCAAGGCTATAGCCCACCCGTTTTTTGGCCATTTTTCCGCTGGGGGGTTTTGGCACCACGATCTTCGGGCGCTTATTTTTGGGCGCGGCTTTGCACCCTGAGGCCCCTCGCAAAGTCTCGCCTCATTCCGAGTCGGCGGACGAACTTCGCCTGCGCCCCCCACCAAGGCTATAGCCCACTCGTTTTTTGGCCATTTTTCGGCGGGGGGGTTTTGGCACCACGACCTTCGGACGCTTATTTTTGGGCACGGCCTCGCCCGTGGCTTATTTTTGGCACCCCGATGCCCCTCGCAAAGTCTCGCCCCATTCCGAGTCCGGCGGACGATGTTGGCCAGCCCCTCCCCCCAAGGCTATAGCCCACCCGTTTTTTGGCCATTCTTCCGCTGGGGGGTTTGGGCTCACCGACCTTCGGGGAGTTATTTTTGGGCGCGGCTGTGCCCATGCCTATTTTTGGCACGCGGAGGCCGCTCGCAAAGTCTCGCCCCATTTCAAGTCCGGCGGACGAAGTGGGCCAGCCCCACCACCCAAGGCTATAGCCCACCCGTTTTTGTGCCTTTTTCCGCTGGACGAACTTGGCGCCCCGGCCTTCGGGCGGTTATTTTTGGGCGCGGTTGTGCCCACGGCCTATTTTTGGCATACGGAGGCCCCTCGCAAAGTCTCGCGCCATTCCGAGTCCGGCGGACGAAGTTGGCCAGCCCCTCCCCCGAAAGCTATAGCCCACCCGTTTCTTGGCCATTTTTCCGCTGGGGGGTTTGGGCGCGCCGGCCTTCGGGGGTTTATTTTTGGGCGTGGCTGTGCCCGCGGCCTATTTTTGGCACGCGGAGGCCGTACGCAAAGCCTCGCCCCATTCCGAGTCCGGCGGACGAAGTGGGCCAGCCCCACCCCCTAAGGCTATAACCCACCCGTTTTTGTGCCTTTTTCCGCTGGACAAACTTGGCGCCCCGGCCTTCGGGCGGTTATTTTTGGGCACGGCAGTGCCCACTGCCTATTTTTGGCACACGGAGACCCCTCGCAAAGTCTCACGCCATTCGGATTCCGGCGGACGAAGTGGGCCAGCCCCTCCCCCCAAGGCTATAGCCCACCCGTTTTTGTGGCCTTTTTCCGCTGGACGAACTTGGCGCCCCGGCCTTCGGGCGGGTATTTTTGGGTGCGGCTGTGCCCGCGGCCTATTTCTGGCACACGGAGGCACCTCGCAAAGTCTCGCTCCATTCCGAGTCCGGCGGACGAATCTGGCAAGCCCCACCCCCCAAGGATATAGCCCACCCGTTTTTGTGACCTTTTTCCGCTGGACGAACTTGGCGCTCCGGCCTTCGGCCTGGTATTTTTGGGCGCGGCTGTGCCCGCGGCCTATTTTTGGCACACAGAGGCGACTCGCAAAGTCTCGCACCATTCCGAATCCGGCGTACGAAGTTGGCCAGCCCCACCCCCCAAGGCTATAGCCCACCCGTTTTTGTGGCCTTTTTCCGCTGGACGAACTTGGCGCCCCGGCCTTCGAGCGGGTATTTTGGGCGCAGCTGTGCCCGCGGCCAATTTTTGGCACACGGAGGCGCCTTGCAAAGTCTCGCGCCATTCCGAGTCCGGCGGACGAAGTCGGCCAGCCCCACCCCCTAAGGCTATGGCCCACCCGTTTTTGTGACCTTTTTCCGCTGGACGAACTTGGCGCTCCGGCCTTCGGCCTGGTATTTTTGGGCGCGGCTGTGCCCGTGGCCTATTTTTGGCACACAGAGGCGACTCGCAAAGTCTCGCACCATTCCGAGTCCGGCGTACGAAGTTGGCCAGCCCCACCCCCCAAGGCTATAGCCCACCCGTTTTTGTGGCCTTTTTCCGCTGGACGAACTTGGCGCCCCGGCCTTCGGGCGGGTATTTTGGGCGCAGCTGTGCCCGCGGCCAATTTTTGGCACACGGAGGCGCCTCGCAAAGTGTCGCGCCATTCCGAGTCCGGCGGACGAAGTTGGCCAGCCCCACCACCCAAGGCTATAGCCCACCCGTTTTTGTGGCCTTTTTCCGCTGGACGAACTTGGCGCCCCGGCCTTCGGGTGGGTATTTTTGGGTGCGGCTGTGCCTGCGGCCTATTTTTGGCACACGGAGGCACCTCGCAAAGTCTCGCGCCATTCCGAGTCCGGCGGACGAAGTCGGCCAGCCCCACCCCCTAAGGCTATGGCCCACCCGTTTTTGTGACCTTTTTCCGCTGGACGAACTTGGAACCCCGGCCTTCTGGTGGGTATTTTTGGGTGCGGCTGTGCACGTGGCCTATTTTTGGCACACGGAGGCGCCTCGCAAAGTCTCGCGCCATTCCGAGTCCGGCGGACGAAGCTGGCAAGCCCCACCCCCCAAGGCTATAGCCCACCCGTTTTTGTGGCCTTTTTCCGCAGGACGAACTTGGCGCCCCGGCCTTCGGGCGGGTATTTTTTGGCGCGGCTTTGCCCGCGGCCTATTTTTGGCACACAAAGGGGCCTCGCAAAGTCTCGCACCAATTCGAGTCCGGCGGACGAAGTTGGGCAGCCCCACCCCCCAAGGCTATAGCCTACCCGTTTTTGTGGCATTTTTCCCTTGGACGAACTTGGCGCCCCGGCCTTCGGGCGGGTATTTTTGGGCGCGGCTGTGCCCGCGGCCTATTTTTGGTACACAGAGGCGACTCGCAAAGTCTCGCACCATTCCGAGTCCGGCGGACGAAGTGGGCCAGCCCCACCCCCCAAGGCTATAGCCCACCCGTTTTTGTGGCCTTTTACCGCTGGACGAACTTGGCGCCCCGGCCTTCGGGCGGGTATTTTTGGGTGCGGCTGTGCCCGCGGCCTATTTTTGGCACACGGAGGCGCCTCGCAAAGTCTCGTGCCATTCCGAGTCCGTCGGACGAAGTCGGCCAGCCCCACCCCCTAAGGCTATGGCCCACCCGTTTTTGTGACCTTTTTCCGCTGGTCGAACTTGGCGCTCCGGCCTTCGGCCTGGTATTTTTGGGCGCGGCTGGACCCACGGCCTATTTTTGGCACACGAAGGCGCCTCGCAAAGTCTCGCGCCATTCCCAGTCCGGTGGACGAAGTTGGCAAGTGCCACCCCCCAAGGCTATAGCCCACCCGTTTTTGTGGCCTTTTTCCGCTGGACGAACATGGAACCCCGGCCTTCTGGTGGGTATTTTTGGGTACGGCTGTGCCCGCGGCCTATTTTTGGCACACGGAGGCGCCTCGTAAAGTCTCGCGCCATTCCGAGTCCGGCGGACGAAGTTGGCCAGCCCCACCCCCCATGGCTATAGCCCACCCGTTTTTGTGGCCTTTTACCGCTGGACGAACTTGGCGCCCCGGCCTTCGGGCGGGTATTTTTGGGTGCGGCTGTGCCCGCGGCCTATTTTTGGCACACGGAGGCGCCTCGCAAAGTCTCGCGCCATTCCGAGTCCGGCGGACGAAGTCGGCCAGCCCCACCCCCTAAGGCTATGGCCCACCCGTTTTTGTGACCTTTTTCCGCTGGTCGAACTTGGCGCTCCGGCCTTCGGCCTGGTATTTTTGGGCGCGGCTGGGCCCACGGCCTATTTTTGGTACACAGAGGCGACTCGCAAAGTCTCGCACCATTCCGAGTCCGGCGTACGAAGTTGGCCAGCCCCACCCCCCAAGGCTATAGCCCACCTGTTTTTGTGGCCTTTTTCCGCTGGACGAACTTGGCGCCCCGGCCTTCGGGCGGCTATTTTGGGCGCAGCTGTGCCCGCGGCCTATTTTTGGCACACGGAGGCGCCTCGTAAAGTCTCACGCCATTCCGAGTCCGGCGGACGAAGTTGGCCAGCCCCTCCCCCCAAGGCTATAGCCCACCCGTTTTTTGGCCATTTTTCCACTGGATGAACTTGCCGCCCCAGCCTTCGGTAGGTTATTTTTGGGCGCGGCTGTGCCCGTGGCCTATTTTTGGTACGCGGAGACCGCTCGCAAAGTCTCGACCCATTCCGAGTCCGGCAGACGAAGTTGGCCAGCCCCTCCCTCCAAGGCTATAGCCCACCCGTTTTTTGGCCATTTTTGCGCTGGGTGCTTTGGGCGCGCCGAAGTTGGCCAGCCCCACCCCCCAAGGCTATATTGTGGCCTTTTTCCGCTGGACGAACTTGGCGCCCCGGCCTTCGGGCGGGTATTTTTGGGCGCGGCTGTGCCCGTAGCCTATTTTTGGTACACGTAGGCACCTTGCAAAGTCTCGCGCCATTCCGAGTCCGGCGGACGAAGTTGGCCAGCCCCACCCCCCAAGGCTATAGCCCACCCGTTTTTGTGGCCTTTTTCCGCTGCACGAACTTGGCGCCCCGGCCTTTGGGCGGGTATTTTTGGGCGCGACTGTGCCCGCGGCCTATTTTTGGAACACGGAGGTGCCTCGCAAAGTCTCGAGCCATTCCGAGTCCGGCGGACGAAGTCGGCCAGCCCCACCCCCCAAGGCTATAGCCCGCCCGTTTTTGTGGCCTTTTTCCGCTGGACGAACTTGGCGCCCCGGCCTTCGGGTGAGTATTTTTGGGCGCGTCTGTGCCCGCGGCCTATTTTTGGTACACGGAGGCACCTCGCAAAGTGTCGCGTCATTCCGAGCCCGGCGGACGAAGTTGGCCAGCCCCACCCCCCAAGGCTATAGCCCACCCGTTTTTGTGGCCTTTTACCGCTGGACGAACTTGGCGCCCCGGCCTTCGGGCGGGTATTTTTTTGTGCGGCTGTGCCCGCGGCCTATTTTTGGTACACGGAGGTGCCTCACAAAGTCTCGCGCCATTCCGAGTCCGGCGTACGAAGTTGGCCAGCCCCACCCCCCAAGGCTATATTGTGGCCTTTTTCCGCTGGACGAACTTGGCGCCCCGGCCTTCGGTCGGGTATTTTTGGGTGCGGCTGTACCCGTAGCCTATTTTTGGTACACGTAGGCACCTTGCAAAGTCTCGCGCCATTCCGAGTCCGGCGGACGAAGTTGGCCAGCCCCACCCCCCAAGGCTATAGCCCACCCGTTTTTGTGGCCTTTTTCCGCTGCACGAACTTGGCGCCCCGGCCTTTGGGCGGGTATTTTTGGGCGCGGCTGTGCCCGCGGCCTATTTTTGGAACACGGAGATGCCTCGCAAAGTCTCGATCCATTCCGAGTCCGGCGGACGAAGTCGGCCAGCCCCACCCCCCAAGGTTATAGCCCGCCCGTTTTTGTGGCGTTTTACCGCTGGACGAACTTGGCGCCCCGGCCTTCGGGCGGGTATTTTCGGCGCGGCTGTGCCCAAGGCATATTTTTGGCACACGGAGGCGCCTCGCAAAGTCTCGCGCCATTCCGAGTCCGGCGGACGAAGTCGGCCAGCCCCACCCCCCAAGGTTATAGCCCGCCCGTTTTTGTGGGATTTTACCGCTGGACGAACTTGGTGCCCCGGCCTTCGGGCAGGTATTTTTGGGTGCGGCTGTGCCCGCAGCCTATTTTTGGCACACGGAGACGCCTCGCAAAGTCTCGCGCCATTCCGAGTCCGGCGGACGAAGTGGGCCAGCCCCACCCCCCAAGGTTATAGCCCGCCCGTTTTTGTGGCCTTTGACCGCTGGACAAACTTGGGGCCCCGGCCTTCGGGCGGGTATTTTTGGGCCCGGCTGTGCCCGCGGCCTATTTTTGGCACACGGAGGCACCTTGCAAAGTCTCGCGCCATTCCGAGTCCGGCGGACGAAGTCGGCCAGCCCCACTCCCCAAGGCTATAGCCCGCCCCTTTTATTGGCCTTTTTCCGCTGGACGAACTTGGCGCCCCGCCCTTCGGGCGAGTGTTTTTGGGCGCGGCTGTGCCCGCGGCCTATTTTTGGTACACGGAGGTGCCTCACAAAGTCTCGCGCCATTCCGAGTGCGGCGGACGAAGTCGGCCAGCCCCACCCCCCAAGGCTATATTGTGGCCTTTTTCCGCTGGACGAACTTGGCGCCCCGGCCTTCGGGCGGGTATTTTTGGGTGCGGCTGTTCCCGTATCCTATTTTTGGTACACGTAGGCACCTTGCAAAGGTTCGCACCATTCCGAGTCCGGCGGACGAAGTTGGCCAGCCCCACCCCCCAAGGCTATAGCCCACCCGTTTTTGTGGCCTTTTTCCGCTGCACGAACTTGGCGCCCCGGCCTTTGGGCGGGTATTTTTGGGTGCGGCTGTGACCGCGGCCTATTTTTGGAACACGGAGGTGCCTCGCAAAGTCTCGTGCCATTCCGAGTCCGGCGGACGAAGTCGGCCAGCCCCACCCCCCAAGGTTATAGCCCGCCCGTTTTTGTGGCGTTTTACCGCTGGACGAACTTGGCGCCCCGGCCTTCGGGCGGGTATTTTTGGCCGCGGCTGTGCCCATGGCCTATTTTTGGCACACGGAGGCGCCTCGTAAAGTCTCGCGCCTTTCCGAGTCCGGCGGACGAAGTTGGCCAGCCCCACCCCCCAAGGCTATGGCCCACCCGTTTTTGTGGCCTTTTTCCGGTGGACGAACTTGGCGCCCCGACCTTTGGGCAGGTATTTTTGGATGCGGCTGTGTCCGCGGCCTATTTTTGGCACACGGAGGTGCCTCGCCAAGTCTCGCGCCATTCCGAGTCCGGCGGACGAAGTCGGCAAGCCCCACCCCCCAAGGCTATAGCCCCCGCGTTTTTGTGGCCTTTTTCCGCTGGACAAACTTGGCGCCCCGACCTTTGGACGGGTATTTTTGGACGCGGCTGTGCCCGCGGCCTATTTTTGGCACACGGAGGTGCCTCGCAAAGTCTCGCGCCATTCCGAGTCCGGCCGACGAAGTGGGCGAGCCCCACCCCCCAAGGCTATAGCCCACCCGTTTTTGTGGCCTTTTTCGGCTGGACGAACTTGGTGCCCCGGCCTTCGGGCGGTTATTTTTGGGCACGGCTGTGCCCGCGGCCTATTTTGGGCACATGGAGGCCCCTCCAAAGTCTCGCACCATTCCGAGTCGGGCGGACGAAGTGGGCGAGCCCCACCCCCCAAGGCTATAGCCCACCCGTTTTTGTGGCCTTTTTCCGCTGGACGAACTTGGCGCCCCGGCCTTTGGGCGGGTATTTTTGGGCGCGGCTGTGCCCGTGTACTATTTTTGGCACACGGAGGCACCTCGCAAAGTCTTGCACCATTCCGAGTCCGGCGGACGAAGTTGGCCAGCCCCACCCCGTAAGGCTATAACCCACCCGTTTTTGTGGCCTTTTTCCGCTGAACGAACTTGGCGCCCCGGCCTTCGGGTGGGTATTTTTGAACGCGGCTGTGCCCGCGGCCTATTTTTGGCACACGGAAGCACCTCGCAGAGTCTCGCGCCATTCCGAGTCCGGCGGACGAAGTTGGCCAGCCCCACCCCCCAAGGCTATATTGTGGCCTTTTTCCGCTGGACGAACTTGGCGCCCCGGCCTTCGAGCGGGTATTTTTGGGTGCAGCTGTGCCCGCAGCCTACTTTTGGCACACGGATGATCCTCGCAAAGTCTCGCTGCATTCTGAGTCCGGCGGACGAAGTTTGCCAACCCCATCCCCCAAGGCTATAGCCCACCCGTTTTTGTGGCCTTTTACCGCTGGACGAACTTGGCGCCCTGGCCTTTGGGCGAGTATTTTTGGGCGCGGCTGTGCCCGCGGCCTATTTTTGGCACTCGGAGGCGCCTCATAAAGTCTCGCGCCATTCCGAGTCCGGCGGACGAAGTTGGCCAGCCCCACCCCCCAAGGCTATAGCCCACCCGTTTTTGTGGCCTTTTTCCGCTGGACGAACTTGGCGCCCCGACCTTTGGGCGGGTATTTTTGGGCGCGGCTGTGCCCGCGGCCTATTTTTGGCACATGGAGGCGCCTCGCAAAGTCTCGCGTCATTCCGAGTCCGGCGGACGAAGTCGGCCAGCCCCACCCCCCAAAGCTATAGCCCGCCCGTTTTTGTGGCCTTTTTCCGCTGGACGAACTTGGCGCCCCGGCCTTCGGGCGGGTATATTTGGGCGCGGCTGTGCCCGCAGCCTATTTTTGGCACACGGAGGCGCCTCGCAAAGTCTCGCGTCATTCCGAGTCCGGCGGACGAAGTCGGCCAGCCCCACCCCCCAAAGCTATAGCCCGCCCGTTTTTGTGGCCTTTTTCCGCTGGACGAACTTGGCGCCCCGGCCTTTGGGCAGGTATTTTTGGGCGCGGCTGTGCCCGTGGCATATTTTTGGTACACGGAGGCGCCTCACAAAGTCTCGCGCCATTCCGAGTCTGGCGGACGAAGTTGGCTAGCCCCACCCCCCAAGGCTATAGCCCACCCGTTTTTGTGGCCTTTTTCCAATGGAAGAACTTGGCGCCCCGGCCTTTGGGCGGGTATTTTTGCGCGCGGCTGTGCCCGCGGCCTATTTTTGGCACACGGAGACGCCTCGCAAAGTCTCGCGCCATTCCGAGTCCGGCGGACGAAGTTGGCCAGCCCCACCCCGTAAGGCTATAACCCACCCGTTTTTGTGGCCTTTTTCCGCTGAACGAACTTGGCGCCCCGGCCTTCGGGCGGGTATTTTTGGACGCGGCTGTGCCCGTAGCCTATTTTTGGCACACGGAGGTGCCTCGCAGTGTCTCGCGCCATTCCGACTCCGGCGGACGAAGTTGGCCAGCCCCACCCCCCAAGGTATATTGTGGCCTTTTTCCGCTGGACAAACTTGGCGCCCCGGCCTTCGAGCGGGTATTTTTGGACGCGGCTGTGCCCGCGGCCTATTTTTGGCACACGAAGGCTCCTCGCAAAGTCTCGCGGCATTCTGAGTCCGGCGGACGAAGTTTGCCAACCCCACCCCCCAAGGCTATAGCCCACCCGTTTTTGTGGCCTTTTACCGCTGGACGAACTTGGCGCCCCGGCCTTCGGACGGGTATTTTTGGGCGGGGCTGTGCCCGCGGCCTATTTTTGGCACACAGAGGCGCCTCGCAGAGTCTCGCGCCATTCCGAGTCTGGCGGACGAAGTTGGCTAGCCCCACCCCCCAAGGCTATAGCCCACCCGTTTTTGTGGCCTTTTACCGCTGGACGAACTTGGCGCCCCGGCCTTCGGGCAGGTATTTTTTTGCACGGCTGTGCCCTCGTCCTATTTTTGGTACACGGAGGCACCTCACAAAGTCTCGCGCCATTCCGAGTCCGGCGGACGAAGTTGGCCAGCCCCACCCCCCAAGGTTATATTGTGGCCTTTTTCCGCTGGACGAACTTGGCGCCCCGGCCTTCGGGCAGGTATTTTTGGGCACGGCTGTGCCCACGGCCTATTTTTGGCACACGGAGGCGCATCAAAAAATCTCGCGCCATTCCGAGTCCGGCGGACGAAGTCGGCCAGCCCCACCCCCCAAGGCTATTGCCCACCCGTTTTTGTTGCCTTTTTCCGCTGGACGAACTTGGCGCCCCAGCCTTCGGGCGGTTATTTTTGGGCGCGGCTGTGCCCTTTGCCTGGTTTTGGCACACGGACACCCCTCGCAAAGTCTCGAGCCATTCCGAGTCCGGCGGACTAAATTGGCCAGCCCCACTTCCCAAGGCCATAGCCCACCCGTTTTTGTGGCCTTTTTCCGCTGGACGAACTTGGCGCCCCGGCTTTCGGGCGGTTATTTTTGGGCGCGGCTGTGCCCGTGGCCTATTTTTGGCACACGGAGGCCCCTCGCAAAGTCTCACGCCATTCCGAGTTCGGTTGACGAAGTTGGCCTGCCCCACCTCCCATGGCTATAACCCACCCGTTTTCGTGGCCTTTTTCCGCTGGACGAACTTGGCGCCCCGGCCTTCGGGCGGTTATTTTTGGGCGTGCCTGTGCCCGCGGCCTACTTTTGGCACATGGACGTCCCTCGCAAAGTCTCCCGCCATTCCGAGTTCGGCGGACGAAGTTGGCCAGCCCCACCTCCCAAGGATATAGCCCACCCGATTTTGTGGCCTTTTTCCGCTGGACGAACTTGGCGTCCCAGCCTTCGGGTGGTTATTTTTGGCCGCGGCTGTGCCCGTGGCCTTTTTTTGGCACACGGTGGGCCCTCGCAAAGTCTCGCGCCATTCCGAGTCCGGCGGACGAAGTTGGCCAGCCCCACCTCCCAAGGCTATACCCCACCCGTTTTTGTGGACTTTTTCCACTGGACGAACTTGGCTCCCCGGCCTTCGGGCGGTTATTTTTGGGGGCAGCTGTGCCCGCGGCCTATTTTTGGCACATGGAGGTCCCTCGCAAAGTCTCCCGCCATTCCGAGTTCGGCGGACGAAGTTGGCCAGCCCCACCTCCCAAGGATATAGCCCACCCGATTTTGTGGCCTTTTTCCGCTGGACGAACTTGGCGTCCCAGCCTTCGGGCGGTTATTTTTGGGCGCGGCTGTGCCCGCGGCCTGTTTTTGGCACACGGAGGCCCCTCGCAAAGTCTCGAGCCATTCCGAGTCCGGCGGACGAAGTTGGCCAGCCCCACCTCCCAAGGCTATAGCCCACCCGTTTTTGTGGCCTTTTTCCACTGGACGAACATGGCGCCCCAGCCTTCGGGTGGTTATTTTTGGCCGCGGCTGTGCCCGTGGCCTGTTTTTGGCACACGGTGGGCCCTCGCAAAGTCTCACGCCATTCCGAGTTCGGTTGACGAAGTTGGCCTGCCCCACCTCCCATGGCTATAACCCACCCGTTTTCGTGGCCTTTTTCCGCTGGACGAACTTGGCGCCCCGGCCTTCGGGCGGTTATTTTTGGGCGTGCCTGTGCCCGCGGCCTACTTTTGGCACATGGAGGTCCCTCGCAAAGTCTCCCGCCATTCCGAGTTCGGCGGACGAAGTTGGCCAGCCCCACCTCCCAAGGATATAGCCCACCCGATTTTGTGGCCTTTTTCCGCTGGACGAACTTGGCGTCCCAGCCTTCGGGTGGTTATTTTTGGCCGCGGCTGTGCCCGTGGCCTGTTTTTGGCACACGGTGGGCCCTCGTAAAGTCTCGCGCCATTCCGAGTCCGGCGGACGAAGTTGGCCAGCCCCACCTCCCAAGGCTATACCCCACCCGTTTTTGTGGCCTTTTTCCACTGGACGAACTTGGCTCCCCGGCCTTCGGGCGGTTATTTTTGGGGGCAGCTGTGCCCGCGGCCTATTTTTGGCACATGGAGGTCCCTCGCAAAGTCTCCCGCCATTCCGAGTTCGGCGGACGAAGTTGGCCAGCCCCACCTCCCAAGGATATAGCCCACCCGATTTTGTGGCCTTTTTCCGCTGGACGAACTTGGCGTCCCAGCCTTCGGGCGGTTATTTTTGGGCGCGGCTGTGCCCGCGGCCTGTTTTTGGCACACGGAGGCCCCTCGCAAAGTCTCGAGCCATTCCGAGTCCGGCGGACGAAGTTGGCCAGCCCCACCTCCCAAGGCTATACCCCACCCGTTTTTGTGGCCTTTTTCCACTGGACGAACTTGGCTCCCCGGCCTTCGGGCGGTTATTTTTGGGGGCAGCTGTGCCCGCGGCCTATTTTTGGCACACGGGGGGCCCTCGCAAAGTCTCGCCCCATTCCGAGTCCGGCGGACGAAGTCGGCCAGCCCCACCCCCCAAAGCTATAGCCCACCCGTTTTTGTGGCCTTTTTCCGCTGGACGAACTTGGCGCCCCAGACTTCGGGCGGGTATTTTTGGGCGCGGCTGTGCCCGTGGCCTATTTTTGGCACATGGAGGTGCATCAAAAAGTCTCGCGCCATTCCGAGTCCCGCGGACGAAGTTGGCCAGCCCCACCCCCCAAGGCTATAGCCCACCGATTTTTTGGCCATTTTTCCGCTGGGGGGTTTTGGCACCACGACCGTCGGGAGCTTATTTTTGGGCGCGGCTTTGCCCGCGGCTTATTTTTGGCCCCTCGAAAAGTCTCGCCCCATTCCGAGCCCGGCGGAGGAACTTCGCCCGCGCCCCCCACCAAGGCTATAGCCCACCCGTTTTTTGGCCATTTTTCCGCTGGGGGGTTTTGGCACCATGATCTTCGGGCGTTTATTTTTGGGCGCGGCTTTGCCCGCGGCTTATTTTTGGTACCCCGAGGCCCCTCGCAAAGTCTCGTCCCATTCCGAGTCCGGCGGACGAACTTCGCCCGCGCCCCCCACCAACGCTATAGCCCACCAGTTTTTTGGCCATTTTTCCGCTGGGGGGTTTGGGCGCGCCGACCTTCGGGGGGTTATTTTTGGGCGCGGCTGTGCCCGCGGCCTATTTTTGGCACACAGAGGCCGCTCGTAAAGTCTCACCCATTCCGAGTCAGGCGGACGAACTTCGCCCGCCCCTCCCCCCAAGGCAATAGCCCACCCATTTTTTGGCCATTTTTCCGCTGGGGGGTTTTGGCACCATGACCTTCGGGAGCTTATTTTTGGGCTCGGCTTTGCCCGCAGCTTATTTATGGCACCCCAAGGCCCCTCGCAAAGTATCGCCCCATTCCGAACCCGGCGGACGAACTTCGCCCGCGCCCCCCACCAAGGCTATAGCCCACCCGTTTTTTGGCCATTTTTCCGCTGGGGGGTTTTGGCACCACGATCTTCGGGCGTTTATTTTTGGGCGCGCCTTTGCCTGAGGCCTATTTTTGGCGCGGCTGCGCCCGCTGCCTATTTTTGGCACGCGGAGGCCGCTCGCAAAGTCTCTTCCCATTCCGAGTCCGGCGGACGAACTTCGCCCGCCCCTCCCCCCAAGGCTATAGCCCACCCGTTTTTTGGCCATTTTTCCGCAGGGGGGTTTGGGCGCGCCGACCTTCGGGCGCTTATTTTTGGGCGAGGCTTTTCCCGCGGCCTATTTTTGGCATCCGGAGGCCCCTCACAAAGTCTCGCCCCATTCTGAGTCCGGCGGACGAAGTTGGCCAGCCCCTCCCCCCAAGGCTATAGCCCACCCGTTTTTTGGCCATTTTTCCGCTGGGGGGTTTGGGCGCGCCGACCTTCGGGGGGTTATTTTTGGGCGCGGCTGTGCCCGCGGCCTATTTTTGGCACGCGGAGGCCGTTAGCAAAGTCTCGCCCCATTCCGAGTCCGGCGGACGAAGTTGGCCAGACCCTCCCCCAAAGGCTATAGCCCACCCGTTTTTTGCCCTTTTTTCCGCTGGGGGTTTCGGGCGCGCCGACCTTGGGGGGTTATTTTTGGGCGCGGCTTTGCCCGCGGCCTATTTTTGGCACGCGGAGGCCGCACACAAAGTCTAGCCCCATTCCGAGTCTGGCGGATGAAGTCGGCCAGCCCCTCCCCCCAAGGCTATAGCCCACCTGTTTTTGGGCCATTTTTCCGCTGGGCGGTTTGGGCGCGCCGACCTTCGGGTGGTTATTTTTGGGTGCGGCTGTACCCGTGGCCTATCTTTAGTACACGGAAGCCGCTTTCAAAGTCTCGCCCCATTCCGAGTCCGGCGGAGGAAGTTGGCCATCCCCTTCCCCCAAGGCTATAGCCCACCCGTTTTTTGGCCATTTTTCCGCTGGGCGGTTTGGTTGCGCCGACCTTCGGGGGGTTATTTTTGGGCGCGGCTATGCCCGCGGCCTATTTTTGGCACGCGAGGCCGCTAGCAAAGACTCGCCCCATTCCGAGTCCGGCGGACGAACTTGGCCAGCCCCTCCCCCCAAGGCTATAGCCCACCCGTTTTTTGGCCATTTTTCCGCTGGGGGGTTTGGGCGCTCTGACCTTCAGGGGGTTATTTTTCGGCGCGGCTGAGCCTGCGGCCTATTTTTTGCACGCGGAGGCCGCTCGCAAAGTCTCGCCCCATTCCGAGACCGGCGGACGAAGTGGGCCAGCCCCTCCCCTCAAGGCTATAGCCCACCCGTTTTTTAGCCATTTTTCCGCTGGGGGGTTTGGGCGCGCCGACCTTCGGGGGGTTATTTTTGGGCGCGGCTGTGCCCGCGGCCTATATTTGGAACGGGGAGGCCGCTCGCAAAGTCTCGTCCCATTCCGAGTCCGGCGGACGAAGTGGGCCAGCTCCTCCCCCCAAGGCTATAGCCCACCCATTTTTTTGCCATTTTTCCGCTGGGCGGTTTGGGCGCGCCGAACTTCGGGTGGTTATTTTTGGGTGCGGCTGTACCCGCGGCCTATTTTTAGTACGCGGAGGCCGCTCTCAAAGTCTCGCCCCATTCCGAGTCCGGCGGACGAAGTTGGCCAGCCCCTTTCCCCAAGGCTATAGCCCACCCGTTTTTTGGCCATTTTTCCGCTGGGGGGTTTTGGCGCGCCGACCTTCGGGGGGTTATTTTTGGGCGCGGCTGTGCCCGCAGCCTATTTTTATTACGCGGAGGCCGCACGCAAAGTCTCGCCCCATTCCGACTCCGGCGGACGAAGTTGGCCAGCCCCTCCCCCCGATGCTATAGCCCACCCGTTTTTTGGCCATTTTTCCGCTGGGGGATTTGGGCGCTCCGACCATCGGGGGGTTATTTTTGGGTACGGCTGAGCCCGCGGCCTATTTTTGGCACGCGGAGGCCGCTCGCAAAGTCTCGCCCCATTCCGAGTCTGGCGGACGAAGTGGGCCAGCCCCTCCCCCCAAGGCTATAGCCCACCCGTTTTATGGCCATTTTTCCACTGGGGGGTTTGGGCGCGCCGACCTTCGGGGGGTTATTTTTGGGTGCGGCTGTGCCCGCGGCCTATATTTGGAACGGGGAGACCGCTCGCAAAGTCTCGCCCCATTCCGAGTCCGGCGGACGAAGTTGGCCAGCCCCTCCCCCCAAGGCTATAGCCCACCCGTTTTTTGGCCATTTTTCCGCTGGGCGGTTTGGACGCGCCGACCTTCTGGTGGTTATTTTTGGGTGCGGCTGTACCCGCGGCCTATTTTTAGTACGTGGAGGCCGCTCTCAAAGTCTCGCCCCATTCCGAGTCCGGCGGAGGAAGTTGGTCAGCCCCTTCCCCCAAGGCTTTAGCCCACCCGTTTTTTGGCCATTTTTCAGCTGGGGGGTTTGGGCGCGCAGACCTTCGGGGGGTTATTTTTGGGCGCGGCTGTGCCTGCGGCATATTTTTAGTACGCGGAGGTCGCACGCAAAGTCTCGCCCCATTCCGAGACCGACGGACGAAGTGGGCCAGCCCCTCCCCCAAGGCTATAGCCCACCCGTTTTTTGGCCATTTTTCCGCTGGGGGGTTTGGGCGCGCCCACCTTCGGGGGGTTATTTTTGGGCGTGGCTGTGCCCGCGGCCTATTTTTGGCACGCGGAGGCCGCTAGCAAAGACTCGCCCCATTCCGAGTCCGGCGGACGAACTTGGCCAGCCCTTCCCCCCAAGGCTATAGCCCACCCGTTTTTTGGCCATTTTTCCGCTGGGGGGTTTGGGCGCTCCGACCTTCGGGGGGTTATTTTTGGGTGCGGCTGAGCCCGCGGCCTATTTTTGGCACGCGGAGGCCGCTCGCAAAGTCTCGCCCCATTCCGAGACCGGCGGACGAAGTGGGCCAGCCCCTCCCCCCAAGGCTATAGCCCACCCGTTTTTTGGCCATTTTTCCGCTGGGGGGTTTGGGCGCGCCGACCTTCGGGGGGTTATTTTTGGGCGCGGCTGTGTCCGCGGCCTATATTTGCAACGGGGAGGCCGCTCGCAAAGTCTCGCCCCATTCCGAGTCCGGCGGACGAAGTTGGCCATCCCCTCCCCCCAAGGCTATAGCCCACCCGTTTTTTGGCCATTTTTCCGCTGGGCGGTTTGGGCGCGCCGACCTTCGGGTGGTTATTTTTGGGTGCGGCTGTACCCGTGGCCTATTTTTAGCACAAGGAAGCCGCTTTCAAAGTCTCGCCACATTCCGTGTCCGGCGGAGGAAGTTGGCCATCCCCTTCCCCCAAGGCTATAGCCCACCCGTTTTTTGGCCATTTTCCCGCTGGGCGGTTTGGGCGCGCCGACCTTTGGGGGGTTATTTTTGGGCGCGGCTGTGCCCGCGGCCTTTTTTTGGCACGCGAGGCCGCTAGCAAAGACTCGCCCCATTCCGAGTCCGGCGGACGAACTTGGCCAGCCCCTCCCCCCAAGGCTATAGCCCACCCGTTTTTTGGCCATTTTTCCGCTGGGGGGTTTGGGCGCTCCGACCTTCGGGGGGTTATTTTTGGGTGCGGCTGAGCCCGCGGCCTATTTTTGGCACGCGGAGGCCGCTCGCAAAGTCTCGCCCCATTCCGAGACCGGCGGACGAAGTGGGCCAGCCCCTCCCCCCAAGGCTATAGCCCACCCGTTTTTTGGCCATTTTTCCGCTGGGCGGTTTGGGCGCGCGGACCTTCGGGTGGTTATTTTTGGGTGCGACTGTACCCGCGGCCTATTTTTAGTACGCGGAGGCCGCTCTCAAAGTCTCGCCCCATTCCGAGTCCGGCGGAGGAAGTTGGCCAGCCCCTTCCCCCAAGGCTATAGCCCACCCGTTTTTTGGCCATTTTTCCGCTGGGGGGTTTGGGCGCGCCGACCTTCGGGGTGTTATTTTTGGGCGCGGCTGTGCCCGCGGCCTATTTTTGGCACGCGAGGCCGCTAGCAAAGACTCGCCCCATTCCGAGTCCGGCGGACGAAGTGGGCCAGCCCCTCCCCCCAAGGCTATAGCCCACCCGTTTTTTGGCCATTTTTCCGCTGGGGGGTTTGGGCGCTCCGACCTTCAGGGGGTTATTTTTGGGCGCGGCTGAGCCCGCGGCCTATTTTTGGTACGCGTAGGCCGCTCGCAAAGTCTCGCCCCATTCCGAGACCGGCGGACGAAGTGGGCCAGCCCCTCCCCCCAAGGTTATAGCCCACCCGTTTTTTGGCCATTTTTCCGCTGGGGGGTTTGGGCGCGCCGACCTTCGGGGGGTTAGTTTTGGGCACGGCTGTGTCCGCGGCCTATTTTTTGCACGCGGAGGCCGCTAGCAAAGACTCGCCCCATTCCGAGTCCGGCGGACGAACTTGGCCAGCCCCTCCCCCAAAGGCTATAGCCCACCCGTTTTATGGCCATTTTTCCGCTGGGGGGTTTGGGTGCGCCGACCTTCGGGGGTTATTTTTGGGCGCAGCTGTGCCCGCGGCCTATTTCTGGCACGCGGATGCCGCTCGCAAAGTCTCGCCCCATTCCGATTCCGGCGGACGAAGTTGGCCAGCCCCTCCCCCCCAGGCTATAGCCCACCCGTTGTTTGGCCATTTTTCCGCTGGGGGGTTTGGGCGCGCCGACCTTCGGGGGGTTATTTTTGGGCGCGGCTGTCCCCGCAGCCTATTTTTGGCACGCGAGGCCGCTAGCAAAGTCTCGCCCCATTCCGAGCCCGGCGGACGAAGTTGGCCAACCCCTCCCCCCAAGGGTATAGCCCACCTGTTTTTTAGCCATTTTTCCGCTGGGGGATTTGACGCGCCGACCTTCGGGGGGTTATTTTTGGGCACGGCTGTGCCCGCTGCCTATTTTTACCATGCGGAGGCCGCTCGAAAAGTCTCGCCCCATTCCGAGTCCGGCGGACGAAGATGGCCAGCTCCTCCCCGTAAGGCTATAGCCCACCCGTTTCTTGGCCATTTTTCCGTTGGGGGGTTTGGGTGCGCCGACCTTCGGCGGGTTATTTTTGGGCGCGGCTGTGCCCATGGCCTATTTTTGTCACGTGGAGGCCGCTCGCAAAGTCTCGCCCCATTCCGAGCCCGGCGGACGAAGTGGGCCAGCCCCTCCCCCCAAGGCTATAGCTCACCCGTTTTCTGGCCATTTTTCCGCTGGGGGGTTTGGGCGCGCCGACCTTCGGGGGGTTATTTTTGTTAACATATATGTTTCCATAATATTGATTTTGATGATAACAAACAAGATTAAGAATGATTAATCTTTTAAGCTCAAATTATTTAATATTCTTTTTAAATAAATCATTATTTTCACAGTATAAATGTTTTATATTTATTGAAAAAATGATTTTATGAAATTGAATTTTTTTAAATAAATCATTATTTTCACATTATAAATGTTTCATATTTAATGGAAAAATGATTTTATGAAATTGAATTTTTTTAAATAAATCATTATTTTCACATTATAAATGTTTCATATTTAATGGAAAAATCATTTTATGAAATTGATTGTTTTTAAATAAATCATTATTTTCACATTATAAATGTTTCATATTTAATGGAAAAATGATTTTATGAAATTGGTTGTTTTTCAAATTATGATATAATTGAAAGAATTTTGAAAACTTTGAAATCAACAAGTATTGTTTGAAATTTTGGAGAAGGACTTATTTGAAAAGTGTCATAGCATTTTGGGCTATATCATAATTTCAAAAATTTTTGGGATTAACAATGCATTACTTAGAAATTCTGAAATTGGACTTATTTGTAAAGTTTCATAACGTTTTGGGCCGCAATACAATTTTATAAAGTTTTGGGGTCAAACTATAATTTTGGAAAATATGTCACTGTAGCGATCACTGTAGCAAACGACTAACCGTTTATTGAAAACGGCTAACCGTTTATTGAAAACGGCTAACCATTTATTGAAAACGGCTAACCGATAATTTCCAGAAAGCATGTTCTGCAAAGTATTGTTAAAATGATGATTCTGGACACTAACGGTGAACCGTTTACTGAAAACGGTTAACCGATTATTTCCAGATTGCTAACCTTGAACCGTTTAGTAAGAACGGTTAAACCAAATTTGTTTTGCAGGTCTCTGGACATTAACGGCGAAAGGGTAAGGCTAAACGGCTAACCGTTTATTTGAAAATTGGCCCAACGGTAACTTTGACCAAATTTAAGCGGTCAACCGTTAATGGTTAACGGCAAACCGTTTCGAAAGCGCATAGTCTATAACGGCTAGTTTTTCAGTTCCAACTATAAATAAGCTCAATCCAATTCAAACAAGGAGAATTCCAACGATCATCATTGAGCAAAATATAGAGAATACAACTTTCATTGAGCTTTAAATTCTTGTATTCATCTCATTCATTCACACATTGAGCTTTCACTTGTGATCAAACACATTGTGTGAGAGAGATTCATTTGTAATCTTTTTTGTAAAATCAAGTTAAAAGATTGTAAGTGTTGGGATACACTTGGGTTAAGAGATCGGGGATAATCTCTTGTTGTAAAGGTCCATTGACACCTTGGAAGTCAATTGTAAGCGTTTGAAGCCTTGGGAGGCTAGCTTAGTGAAATCCTCAAGCCCGGTGTGCTTGGAGGCGTGGACGTAGGCGGGGATAGCTGAACCACGTAAAAATCCTTGTGTTCGTTTTCTCTTCCCTTACTCTTTTAATATTGTGCTTGATTGAATTTATTGTTTTCGAATTTATTAAGGCATTAGATTAAATTGTTGTGTGGTTTGCCTAGGATAATTTTTAAAATCCCAATTCACCCCCCTCTTGGGTTGCCTAGTTAGTATTTCATTTGGTATCAGAGCAAGGTGCTCTTGTGTAGACTTAACCGTCTAGAGTTAAAGATCCATAGCAACCCAAATTAGCTCAACCATCATGGAAGGCCAATCTATCACTAGACCTCCATTTTTCGATGGAAATGATTATCCTTATTGGAAAACTAGGATGAGAATTTATTTACAAGTTTTAGATTATGAAATTTGGGAAGTTGTTTGTAATGATTTATTCATTCCTAGAAAGAATGTTTTAAGTGAATTGGATAAGAAAAAGATGTCTTTAAATTCCAAGGCTATGAATGCCTTATTTTGTGCCTTAAATAAAAATGAATTTCATAGAGTTTCAAATTGTTCTAATGCTTATGAAATTTGGAGAAAACTTGAAATTGTGTATGAGGAGACTACGAGCGAGGAGGAATTTCATGAAGTGTCGAATTTGGCACTTATGGCAATTGGAGATGAATCAGATGATGAACTTGATGAGGTAAATGATCTTCCTACTTATGATGAATTACATGATGCTTTTAAAGAATTGCATGATGAGTGGATGAAACTTGGTAAAAAGAATGCATGCTTTAAGAAGAAAATGCTAGAACTCACAAATGAAAAGGATACCATGCAAAAATGCATTGATTCATTGAATGGGAAGATAAAGGAATTAGAATTAGAGAATAAAACATTGCATGATGAAGTTGTATTATCAAATGAGAAATTTAGCACTTCACACAAGCATCTAGAATCACATGTAAATGACTTGAAAAATGAAAAAGATGCCTTGCAAAAATCCAATGTTTCATTAAATGAAAAGATCAAAGAATTGGAATTAGATAATGAAATGTTACATGATAGAATTGCATCATTCACATGTAAACAAAGTACTTTGTATGAGCATGAGAAATCACATGTTGATGAATTAATAAATGAAAATGAAACACTTAAGAAAAGGAGCAATGAGTTGAATGAGATTGTTTTGAAATTCACAAATGGGCAAAAGATGTTGGATAACATGCTTAATTCACAAAAATGTGTGTTTGATAAAGGAGGACTTGGGTATAAGCCTTACTTGAAACAAAAATATTATAAGAATTATTTTGTTAAGGCTACCTCCACAAGTGATCATAAGATTATTTGTCATTATTGTAATGGAAATGGTCATATGAGTTTTAGATGTCCAGTTAAGAGAAATGCGTATTATGGAGCAAAATGTATTTGGGTTCCAAAAGGAATTAAATCTAACATTCAAGGACCCAAGAGCATTTGGGTACCAAAGGGCACAACTTGAATATTCTTTTGTAGGTACCACAAACAAGGAATGGTGGAGAAGTTCCTTGATGAAGCTTGTGAGGATAATCATTTGAGCATGATCTAGGAGAAAAAGATGAGGCAAGATGATTTAATTATTTTGGTAACAATTCTTGCCATATTAATTTTGTTGAATGAATCATGATAAATGAATTTGCGAAAGTATGCTTGTATGCTTACATGATAGAATTATCATTGTGTTTAACATTGAGTGCTTTATCATGATGCATGATGATAGCTTGTCAACTCATCATGATAGCTTTGTTTGATTTTGATGATTATATAATGCCTAAGCTTGATAAATGAGTGATATGCTTGAATTATTAATCTTTCAATGCTTATATGTTTCATGATTGTGTAAAATATACACATGATGAATGAACTATATGTGTGAATTCTTGTGCTGTTAATTGTGTTATATCATCATTCACTTATAAAATTGACATCATTGTTTGATACGATTTCATATGTTTGGTCTTGTATGCATATATGTTTCATGCACTAATTGGCTTATTGAAAAGTTAAATGATTTTTAAAATTGATCAATTTCTAAGCAAAAAATAAATTTGTGTTTATAATACAAGTCTAAGAGCTTACAAAATTTCAAAAATATTTTCCAAGGCTTAACCGGTATACCACTTCTAATCAACCGGTAAGCCGTTTTCAATTCGGAGCTCTCGGGTTCAATTTCGGATAACCGGATTGGCAAAACCGGTAAGCCTCTTGAGAGAGTTTCATTTCTGGACAACAACCGGTAAGCCGAATTCGCACATTTTAAAACCATTCATCTTCTTCTTCATTTCGGCAAACTGAATCTCATTCTCGCTTTAAAAGTGGTTTCTTCCTTCATTCTTTTTCATTCCAAAATCCATCATTCTCATTCGTTTTCAATCCAAATTGATTCATATAAATTATTTCCCATCCATTCTTGTGTCTAAAATCATTTTAATTGATTCAAACTTACTCATTTTACTCAATATCTTGAAAAATTTCGAATTTATGCATTTTGAGTATTTCAAATTACCACTTCCATAGTGTGCTCTCCTTATGGATTTTATCATAGTTTTCTATTATATTATGCACTTACATTTTTCATATGCATTGTTGCTTTCATTGTGGATTGATGATGATTATTGTTTTATATTTGGATAATGTGGAACTAATGTGCTTATCTTGACTTTTTGATGATCAAGAGGGAGATATGAGATGTAAGGGAGAAATACATCTACTTTGAGATTTTTAAGCATATGTTGATTTTAATGATCTATATATTGCCATTATGTACTTATGCTTTACTTAAGTTTTGATGATAAGGAATGTGCTTTGATGATTCCATTATATTTGATGAAATTTGATCTTATGGAATTTATGATTAGTGAATGAATGCATTTTTTGTACTTTATTGATGTATTGTCAAATATGCATTACTTGCTTTAAATAATATCGAAAAGGGGAGAAATACATATACTTCGAGAATTTTAAGCATATGAGATTTTTTTGTTATATTGAAATGTCACATTAGATATTTGATGAGTTTAGTTGTCTTTATTTATAAAATGTGATTGGTAATTATGGAGCTTGAATATTTGATAATATGCATGCCAATTTGGTAAAGAAATCAAAACCTCTTTGCGAAGAAGAATTTTCAAAAATTCGGCATAAACTTGGAATGATTTGATTTCTTGATGATTTTGGTAATTGATGATTATATGTGTGTTGCTTGATAAATTGAAGGAATTGTTGGTTTGTTATTATTGTTTAAGCTTATATGGAAGTGTTTTTAATCATGTTGTGTATTTAAGAATTTGTTCATTTTTAAGGGGAGACTTTACCAAAATTTTTGCTCGCACTAAATGGGTAATATCTTCATCAAATTATTTTAAAGATATTGTTTCAATTGCATCTATCTTTCCTTTTTACGATGAAGGGGGAGATAAATATGATATGTTTTTGGATAAAATCATTTTGGTTAAATTTTTAAATTGGCCATATATTTAGGGGGAGCATATAATATGATTTTGGATAATATGCATTTTGAACTTTTTTATTGTCTAAAGGGGGAGACAAAGTAATGTATCTTTTCAATGTTGTTAAAAGAAGGAGAATAATATGCACTTTGAATATTCTTTTGATGATTTTGATGATATGTGATTATGGTGAGTACTTGATGATTTTGAGATATGATGATAATTTATGAGTAATATTACTAAATTTGTATTTGAGATGATGCTTGTTGTTAGGGGGAGATTTTGTCGAAATTTCTATTCGGACAACATGGGTAACAAATTTCCTACTCTTATTCTTTTCCTTTACGTTTTCTTTTTTATGATGAAGGGAGAGAAGAATACATGTTTTCGAATTTATAAAAAAAAATTTGCTATTTTTTTTTTCCAATTAAGTTTTTTCTTTTTGATGATGAGGGGGAGAAAAATCCATGTATTTAAATATGTTATTTTAGCTAATTGGAAAATTGTAAAAGAAGATTATATTTAGGGGGAGCAATTTGTGGAATCATTCTTTAAATACATGAAATGTTTGTCATCATCAAAAAGGGGGAGATTGTTAACATATATGTTTCCATAATATTGATTTTGATGATAACAAACAAGATTAAGAATGATTAATCTTTTAAGCTCAAATTATTTAATATTCTTTTTAAATAAATCATTATTTTCACAGTATAAATGTTTTATATTTATTGAAAAAATGATTTTATGAAATTGATTGTTTTTAAATAAATCATTATTTTCACATTATAAATGTTTCATATTTAATGGAAAAATCATTTTATGAAATTGATTGTTTTTAAATAAATCATTATTTTCACATTATAAATGTTTCATATTTAATGGAAAAATGATTTTATGAAATTGGTTGTTTTTCAAATTATGATTTAATTGAAAGAATTTTGAAAACTTTGAAATCAACAAGTATTGCTTGAAATTTTGGAGAAGGACTTATTTGAAAAGTGTCATAGCATTTTGGGCTATATTATAATTTCAAAAAGTTTTGGGATTAACAAAGCATTACTTAGAAATTCTGAAATTGGACTTATTTGTAAAGTTTCATAACGTTTTGGGTCGCAATACAGTTTTATAAAGTTTTGGGGTCAAACTATAATTTTGGAAAATATGTCACTGTAGCGATCACTGTAGCAAACGACTAACCGTTTATTGAAAACGGCTAACCGTTTATTGAAAACGGCTAACCGATAATTTCCAGAAAGCATGTTCTGCAAAGTATTGTTAAAATGATGATTCTGGACACTAACGGTGAACCGTTTACTGAAAACGGTTAACCGATTATTTCCAGATTGCTAACCTTGAACCGTTTAGTAAGAACGGTTAAACCAAATTTGTTTTGCAGGTCTCTGGAAATTAACGGCGAAAGGGTAAGCCTAAACGGCTAACCGTTTATTTGAAAATTGGCCCAACGGTAACTTTGACCGGCCTAAACGGTTAACCGTTAATGGTTAACGGCGAACCGTTTTCGAGCAGACAGTCTATAACGGCTAGTTTTTCAGCTCCAACTATAAATAAGCTCAATCCAATTCAAACAAGAGGGATTCCAACGATCATCATTGAGCAAAATATTGAGAATACAACTTTCATTGAGCTTTAAATTCTTGTATTCATCTCATTCATTCACACATTGAGCTTTCACTTGTGATCAAACACATTGTGTGAGAGAGATTCATTTGTAATCTTTTTTGTAAAATCAAGTTAAAAGATTGTAAGTGTTGGGATACACTTGGGTTAAGAGATTGGGGATAATCTCTTGTTGTAAAGGTCCATTGACACCTTGGAAGTCAATTGTAAGCGTTTGAAGCCTTGGGAGGCTAGCTTAGTGAAATCCTCAAGCTCGGTGTGCTTGGAGGCGTGGACGTAGGCGGGGATAGCTGAACCACGTAAAAATTCTTGTGTTCGTTTTCTCTTCCCTTACGCTTTTAATATTGTGCTTGATTGAATTTATTGTTTTCGAATTTATTAAGGCATTAGATTAAATTGTTGTGTGGTTTGCCTAGGATAATTTTTAAAATCCCAATTCACCCCCCTCTTGGGTTGCCTAGTTAGTATTTCATTTGGTATCAGAGAACTTGGCCTATTTTTGGCACGCAGAGGACGCTAGCAAAGACTCGCCCCATTCCGAGTCCGGCGGACGAACTTGGGCAGCCACTCCCCCCAAGGCTATAGCCCACCCGTTTTTTGGCCATTTTTCCGCTCAGGGGTTTGGGCGCGCCGACCTTCGGGAGGTTATTTTTGGGCGCGGCTGTGCCCGCGGCCTATTTTTGGCACGCGGAGGCCGCTCGCAAAGTCTCGCCCCATTCCGAGTCCGGCGGACGAAGTTGGCCAGCCCCTCACCCCAAGGCTATAGCCCACCCGTTTTATGGCCATGTTTCCGCTGGGGGGTTTGGGCGCGCCGACCTTCGGGGGGTTATTTTTGGGCGCGGCTGTGTCCGCGGCCTATTTTTGGCATGCGGAGGCCGCTCGCAAAGTCTCGCCCCATTCCGATTCCGGCGGACGAAGTTGGCCAGCCCCTTCCCCCAAGGCTATAGCGCACCCGTTGTTTGGCCATTTTTCCGCTGGGGGTTTTGGGCGCGCCGACCTTCGGGGGGTTATTTTTGGGCGCGGCTGTGCCCGCGGCCTATTTTTGGCACACGGAGGCTGCTAGCAAAGACTCGCCCCATTCCGAGTCCGGCGGACAAACTTGGCCAGCCCCTCCCCCCAAGGCTATAGCCCACCCGTTTTTTGGCCATTTTTCCGCTGGGGGGCTTGGGCGCGCCGGCCTTCGGGGGGTTATTTTTGTGTGCAGCTGTGCCCGCGGCCTATTTTTGGCACGCGGAGGCCGCTCGCAAAGTCTCGCCCCATTCCGAGTCCGGCGGACGAAGTTGGCCAGCCCCTCACCCCTAGGCTATAGCCCACCCGTTTTTTGGCCATTTTTCCGCTGGGGGGTTTGGGCGCGCCGGCCTTCGGGGGGTTATTTTTGGGCGAGGCTGTGCCCGCGGCCTATTTTTGGAATGCGGAGGCCGCTCGAAAAATTTCGCCCCATTCAAAGTCCGGCGGACGAAGTTGGCCAGCCCCTCCCCCCAAGGCTATAGCCCACCCGTTTTTTGGCCATTTTTCCGATGGGGGGTTTGGGCGCGCCGGCCTTCGGGGAGTTATTTTTGGGTGAGGCTGTGCCCGCGGCCTATTTTTGGCACGCGGAGGCCGCTCGAAAAGTTTCGCCCCATTCCGAGTCCGGCGGACGAAGTTGGCCAGCCCCTCCCCCCAAGGCTATAGCCCACCCCTTTTTTGTCCATTTTTCCGCTGGGGGGTTTCGGAGCGCCGACCTTTGGGGCGTTATTTTTGGGCATGGCTGTGCCCGCGGCCTATTTTTGGCACCCGGAGGCCGCTCGCAAAGTCTCGCCCCATTCCAAGTCCGGCGGACGAAGGGGGGCAGCCCCTCCCCCCAGGGCTATAGCCCACCCGTTTTTTGGCCATTTTTCCGCTGGGTGGTTTGGGCGCGCCGACGATCGGGGGGTTAATTTTGGGCGCGGCTGTGCCTGCGGCCTATTTTTGGCATGCGGAGGCCGCTCGCAAAGTCTCGCCCCATTCTGAGTTCGGCGGACGAAGTTGGCCAGCCCCTCCCCCCAAGGCTATAGCCCACCCGTTTTTGTGGCCTTTTTCCGCTGGACGAACTTGGTGCCCCGGCCTTCGGGCGGGTATTTTTGGGTTCGGCTGTGCCCGCATCGTATCTTTTGTACACAGAGGTACCTCGCAAAGTCTCGCGCCATTCCGAGTCCGGCGGACGAAGTTGGCGAGCCCCACCCCCCAAGGCTATAGCCCACCCGCTTTTGTGGCCTTTTTCCGCTGGACGAACTTGGTGCCCCGGCCTTCGGGCGGGTATTTTTGGACGCGGCTGTGCCCACGGCTTATTTTTAGCACACGGAGGTGCCTCGCAAAGTCTCGCGCCATTCCGAATCCGGCGGACGAAGTTTGCCAGCCCCACCCCCCAAGGCTATAGCCCACCCGTTTTTGTGGCCTTTTTCCGCTGGACGAACTTGGTGCCCCGTCCTTCGGGCGGGTATTTTTGGGTACGGCTGTGCCCGCATCGTATCTTTTGTACACAGAGGTGCCTCGCAAAGTCTCGCGCCATTCCGAGTCCGGCGGACGAAGTTGGCCAGCCCCTCACCCCAAGGCTATAGCCCACCCGTTTTATGGCCATTTTTCCGCTGGGGGGTTTGGGCGAGCCCGACCGCGGGGGGGGTTATTTTTGGGCGTGGCTGTGTCCGCGGCCTATTTTTGGCACGCGGAGCCCGCTCGCAAAGTCTCGCCCCATTCCGATTCCGGCGGACGAAGTTGGCCAGCCCCTTCCCCCAAGGCTGTAGCGCACCCGTTGTTTGGCCATTTTTCCGCTGGGGGTTTTGGGCGCGCCGACCTTCGGGGGGTTATTTTTGGACGCGGCTCTCTCCGCGGCCTATTTTTGGCACGCGGAGGCTGCTAGCAAAGACTCGCCCCATTCCGAGTCCGGCGGACAAACTTGGCCAGCCCCTCCCCCCAAGGCTATAGCCCACCCGTTTTTTGGCCATTTTTCCGCTGGGTGGTTTGGGCGCGCCGACGATCGGGGGGTTAATTTTGGGCGCGGCTGTGCCTGCGGCCTATTTTTGGCATGCGGAGGCCGCTCGCAAAGTCTCGCCCCATTCTGAGTTCGGCGGACGAAGTTGGCCAGCCCCTCCCCCCAAGGCTATAGCCCACCCGTTTTTGTGGCCTTTTTCCGCTGGACGAACTTGGTGCCCCGGCCTTCGGGCGGGTATTTTTGGGTTCGGCTGTGCCCGCATCGTATCTTTTGTACACAGAGGTACCTCGCAAAGTCTCGCGCCATTCCGAGTCCGGCGGACGAAGTTGGCGAGCCCCACCCCCCAAGGCTATAGCCCACCCGCTTTTGTGGCCTTTTTCCGCTGGACGAACTTGGTGCCCCGGCCTTCGGGCGGGTATTTTTGGACGCGGCTGTGCCCACGGCTTATTTTTAGCACACGGAGGTGCCTCGCAAAGTCTCGCGCCATTCCGAATCCGGCGGACGAAGTTTGCCAGCCCCACCCCCCAAGGCTATAGCCCACCCGTTTTTGTGGCCTTTTTCCGCTGGACGAACTTGGTGCCCCGTCCTTCGGGCGGGTATTTTTGGGTACGGCTGTGCCCGCATCGTATCTTTTGTACACAGAGGTGCCTCGCAAAGTCTCGCGCCATTCCGAGTCCGGCGGACGAAGTTGGCCAGCCCCTCACCCCAAGGCTATAGCCCACCCGTTTTATGGCCATTTTTCCGCTGGGGGGTTTGGGCGCGCCGACCTTCGGGGGGTTATTTTTGGGCGTGGCTGTGTCCGCGGCCTATTTTTGGCACGCGGAGCCCGCTCGCAAAGTCTCGCCCCATTCCGATTCCGGCGGACGAAGTTGGCCAGCCCCTTCCCCCAAGGCTGTAGCGCACCCGTTGTTTGGCCATTTTTCCGCTGGGGGTTTTGGGCGCGCCGACCTTCGGGGGGTTATTTTTGGACGCAGCTCTCTCCGCGGCCTATTTTTGGCACGCGGAGGCTGCTAGCAAAGACTCGCCCCATTCCGAGTCCGGCGGACAAACTTGGCCAGCCCCTCCCCCCAAGGCTATAGCCCACCCGTTTTTTGGCCATTTTTCCGCTCGGGGGTTCGGGCGCGCCGACCTTCGGGGGGTTATTTTTGGGCGCGGCTGTGCCCGCGGCCTATTTTTGGCACGTGGAGGCCGCTCGCAAAGTCTCGCCCCATTCCGAGTCCGGCGGACGAAGTGGGCCAGCCCCTCCCCCCAAGGCTATAGCCCACCCGTTTTTTGGCCATTTTTCCGCTGGGGGGTTTGGGCGCGCCGACCTTCGGGGGGTTATTTTTGGGCGCGGCTGTGCCCGCGGCCTATTTTTGGCACGCGGAGTCCGCTCGCAAAGTCTCGCCCCATTCCGAGTCCGGCGGACGAAGTGGGCCAGCCCCTCCCCCCAAGGCTATAGCCCACCCGTTTTTTGGCCATTTTTCCGCTTGGTGGTTTCGGCGCGCCGACCTTCGGGGGGTTAATTTTGGGCGCGGCTGTGCCTGCGACCTATTTTTGGCACGCGGAGGCCGCTCGCAAAGTCTCGCCCCATTCCGAGTTCGGCGGACGAAGTTGGCCAGCCCCTCCCCCCAAGGCTATAGCCCACCCCTTTTTTGTCCATTTTTCCGCTGGGGGGTTTCGGAGCGCCGACCTTCGGGTGGTTATTTTTGGGCATGGCTGTGCCCGCGGCCTATTTTTGGCACCCGGAGGCCGCTCGCAAAGTCTCGCCCCATTCCAAGTCCGGCGGACGAAGTTGGCCAGCCCCTCCCCCCAGGGCTATAGCCCACCCGTTTTTTGGCCATTTTTCCGCTGGGTGGTTTGGGCGCGCTGACGATCGAGGGGTTAATTTTGGGCACGGCTGTGCCCGCGGCCTATTTTTGGCACGCGGAGGCCGCTCGCAAAGTCTCGCCCCATTCCGAGTTCGGCGGACGAAGTTGGCCAGCCCCTCCCCCCAAGGCTATTCGCCACCCGTTTTTGTGCCCTTTTTCCGCAGGACGAACTTGGTGCCCCGGCCTTCGGGCGGGTATTTTTGGGTGCGGCTGTGCCCGCATCGTATCTTTTGTACACAGAGGTGCGTCATAAAGTCTCGCGCCATTCCGAGTCCGGCGGACGAAGTTGGCGAGCCCCACCCCCCAAGGCTATAGCCCACCCGCTTTTGTGGCCTTTTTCCGCTGGACGAACTTGGTGCCCCGGCCTTCGGGCGGGTATTTTTGGACGCGGCTGTGCCCGCGGCTTATTTTTAGCACACGGAGGCGCCTCGCAAAGTCTCGCGCCATTCCGAGTCCGGCGGACGAAGTTTGCCAGCCCCACCCCCCAAGGCTATAGCCCACCCGTTTTTGTGGCCTTTTTCCGCTGGACGAACTTGGTGCCCCGTCCTTCGGGCGGGTATTTTTGGGTACGGCTGTGCCCGAATCGTATCTTTTGTACACAGAGGTGCCTCGCAAAGTCTCGCGCCATTCCGAGTCCGGCGGACGAAGTTGGCCAGCCCCACCTCCCAAGTCTATAGCCCACCCGTTTTTGTGGCCCTTTTCCGCTTGACGAACTTGGCGCCCCTGCCTTCGGGCGGTTATTTATGGGTGCGGCTGTGCCCGCGGCCTATTTTTGGTACACGGAGGGCCCTCGCAAAGTCTCGCGCCATTCCGAGTCCGGCGGACGAAGTTGGCCAGCCCCACCCCCCAAGGCTATAGCCCACCCGTTTTTGTGGCCTTTTTCCGTTGGACGAACTTGGCGCCCCGGCCTTCGGGTCGGTATTTTTGGGTACGGCTGTGCCCGCGACCTTTTTTTGTCACACGGAGGTGCCTCGCAAAGTCTCGCGCCATTCCGAGTCCAGCGGACGAAGTTGGCCAGCCCCACCCCCCAAGGCTATAGCCCACCCGTTTTTGTGGCCTTTTTCCGCTGGACGAACTTGGCGACCCGGCCTTCAGGCCGGTATTTTTGGGTACGGCTGTGGCCGCATCCTATTTTTGGCACACGGAGGAGCCTCGCAAAGTCTCGCGCCATTCCGAGTCCAGCGGACGAAGTGGGCCAGCCCCACCTCCCATGGCTATAGCACACCCATTTTTGTAGCCTTTTTCCGCTGGATGAAATTGGCGCCCGGGCCTTCGGGCGGTTATTTTTGGTCATGGCTGTGCCAGCGGCCTATTTTTTGCACACGGACGCCCCTCGCAAAGTCTCGCGCCATTCCGAGTCCTGCGGACGAAGTTGGCCAGCCCCACCTCCCAAGTCTATAGCCCACCCGTTTTTGTGGCCTTTTCCCACTGGACGAACTTGGCGCCCCGGCCTTCGGGTGGTTATTTTTGGGTACGGCTGTGCCCGCGGTCTATTTTTGGCACACGGAGGGCCCTCGCAAAGTCTCGCGCCATTCCGAGTCCGGCGGACGAAGTTGGCCAGCCCCACCCCCCAAGGCTATAGCCCACCCGTTTTTGTGGCCTTTTTCCGCTGGACGAACTTGGTGCCCCGGCCTTCGGGCCGGTATTTTTGAGCGCGGCTGTGTCCGCGGCCTATTTTTGGCACACGGAGGTGCCTGGCAAAGTCTCGCGCCATTCCGAGTCCGGCAGACGAAGTTGGCCAGCCCCCCCCAAGGCTATAGCCCACCCGTTTTTGTGGCCTTTTTCCGCTGGACGAACTTGGCGCCCTGGCCTTCGGGTCCGTATTTTTGGGCGCGGCTGTGCCCATGGCATATTTTTAGCACACGGAGGTGCCTCACAAAGTCTCGCTCCATTCCGAGTCCGGCGGACGAAGTTGGCCAGCCCCACCCCCCAAGGCCATAGCCCACCCATTTTTGTGGCTTTTTACCGCTGGACGAAAATGGCGCCCCGGCCTTCGGGCGGCTATTTTTGGGCGCGACTGTGCCCGCGGCGTATTTTTGGTACACGGAGGTTCCTCGCAAAGTCTCGCGCCATTCCGAGTCCGGCGGACGAAGTGGGCCAGCCCCACCCCCCAAGGCTATAGCCCACCCGTTTTTGTGGCCTTTTTCCGCTGGACGAAGTTGGCGCACCGGCCTTCGGGCGGGTATTTTTGGCAGCGGGTGTGCCCGCGGCCTAGTTTTGGCACACGGAGGTGCCTCGCAAAGTCTCGCGCCATTCCGAGTCTGGCGGACGAAGTGGGCCAGCCCCACCTCCCAAGGCTATAGCCCACCCGTTTTTGTGGCCTTTTTCCGCTGGACGAACTTGGTGCCCCGGCCTTCGGGTCGGTATTTTTGGACGCAGCTGTGCCCGCGGCCTTTTTTTGGCACACGGAGGCGCCTCGCAAAGTCTCGCGCCATTCCAAGTCTGGCGGACGAAGTGGGCCAGCCCCACCCCCCAAGGCTATAGCCCACCCGTTTTTGTGGCCTTTTTCCGCTGGACGAACATGGCGCCCCGGCCTTCGGGCGGGTATTTTTGGACGCGGCTGTGCCCGCGGCCTATTTTTGGCACACGGAGGGCCCTCGCAAAGTCTCACGCCATTCCGAGTCCGGCGGACGAAGTTGGCCAGCCCCACCCCCCAAGGCTATAGCCCACATGTTTTTGTGGCCTTTTTCCGCTGGACGAACTTGGCGCCCCGGCCTTCGGGGGGTTATTTTTGGACGCGGCTGTGCCCGGGGCCTATTTTTGGCACATGGAGGCCGATCGCAAAGGCTCGCGCCATTCCGAGTCCGGCGGACGAAGTTGGCCGGCCCCACCCCCCAAGGCTATAGCCCACCCATTTTTGTGGCCTTTTTCCGCTGGACGAACTTGGCGCCTTGGCCTTCGGGCGGTTATTTTTGGGCGTGCCTGTGCCCGCGGCCTATTTTTGGCACGCGGAGACCGCTCGCAAAGTCTCGCCCCATTCCGAGTCCGGCGGACGATGTTGGCCAGCCCCTCCCCCCAAGGCTATAGCCCGCCCGTTTTTTGGCAATTTTTCCGCTGGGGGGTTTGGGCGCGCCGACCTTCGGGGGGTTATTTTTGGGAGCGGCTGTGCCCGCAGCCTATTTTTGGCACGCAGAGGCCGCTCGCAAAGTCTCGCCCCATTCCGAGTCCGGCGGACGAAGTCGGCCAGCCCCTCCCCCCAAGGCTATAGCCCACCCGTTTTTTGGCCATTTTTCCGCTGGACGAACTTGGCGCCCCGGCCCTTCGGGCAGTTATTTTTGGGCGCGGCTGTGCCCGCGGCCTATTTTTGGCATGCGGAGGCCGCTCGCAAAGTCTCGCCCCATTCCGAGTCCTGCGGACGAAGTGGGCCAGGCCCTCCCCCCAAGGCTATAGCCCACCCGTTTTTTGGCCATTTTTCCGCTGCGGGGTTTGGGCGCGCCGACCTTCGGGGGGTTATTTTTGGGAGCGGCTGTGCCCTCAGCCTATTTTTGGCACGCAGAGGCCGCTCGCAAAGTTTCGCCCCATTCCGAGTCCGGCGGACGAAGTCGGCCAGCCCCTCCCCCCAAGGCTATAGCCCACCCGTTTTTTGGCCATTTTTCCGCTGGACGAACTTGGCGCCCCGCCCTTCGGGCAGTTATTTTTGGGCGCGGCTGTGCCCGCGGCCTATTTTTGGCACGCGGAGGCCGCTCGCAAAGTCTCGCCCCATTCCGAGTCCGGCGGACGAAGTGGGCCAGGCCCTCCCCCCAAGGCTATAGCCCACCCGTTTTTTGGCCATTTTTCCGCTGCGGGGTTTGGGCGCGCCGACCTTCGGGCAGTTATTTTTGGACACGGCTGTGCCCGCGGCCTATTTTTGGCAGGAGGAGGCCGCTCGCAAAGTCTCGCCCCATTCCGAGTCCGGCGGACGAAGTGGGCCAGCCCCTCCCCCCAAGGCTATAGCCCACCCGTTTTTTGGCCATTTTTCCGCTGGACGAACTTGGCGCCCCAGCCTTCGGGCAGTTATTTTTGGGCGCGGCTGTGCCCGCGGCCTATTTTTGGCATGCGGAGGTTGCTCGCAAAGTCTCGCCCCTATCCGAGTGCGGCGGACGAAGTGGGCCAGCCCCTCCCCCCAAGGCTATAGCCCACCCGTTTTTTGGCCATTTTTCCGCTTGGGGTTTGGGCGCTCCGACCTTCGGGCGGTTATTTTTGGGCGAGGCTGTGCCCGCGGCCTATTTTTGTCACCCGGACGCCGCTCGCAACGTCTCGCCCCGTTCCGAGTCCGGCGGACAATGTTGGCCAGCCCCTCCCCCCAAGGCTATAGCCCACCCGTTTTTTGGCCATTTTTCCACTGGAGGGTTTGGGCGCGCCGACCTTCGGGCGGTTATTTTTGGGTACGGCTGTGTCCGCGGCCTATTTTTGGCATGTGGAGGCCGCTCGCAAAGTCTCGCCCCATTCCGAGTCCGGCAGACGAAGTGGGCCAGCCCCTCCCCCCAAGGCTACAGCCCACCCTTTTTTTGGCCATTTTTCTGCTGGGGGGTTTGGGCGCGCTGACCTTCGGGGGGTTATTTTTGGGCGCGGCTGTGCCCGCTGCCTATTTTTGGCATGCGGAGGGCGCTCGCAAAGTCTCACCCCATTCCGAGTCTGGCGGACGAAGTGGGCCAGCCCCTCCCCCCAAGGCTATATAGCCCACCCGTCTTTTGGCCATTTTTCCGCTGGACGAACTTGGCGCCCAGGCCTTCGGGCGGCTATTTTTGGCCGCGGCTGTGCCCGCGGCCTATTTTTGGCATGCGAAGGCCGTTCGCAAAGTCTCGTCCCATTCCGAGTCCGGCGGACGAAGTTGGCCAGCCCCTCCCCCCAAGGCTATAGCCCGCCCGTTTTTTGGCAATTTTTCCGCTGGGGGGTTTGGGCGCGCCGACCTTCGGGCGGTTATTTTTGGGCGCGGCTGTCCCTGCGGCCTATTTTTTGCACGCGGAGGCCGCTCGCAAAGTCTCAGCCCATTCCGAGTCCGGCGGACGAAGTTGGCCAACCCCTCCCCCCAAGGCTATAGCCCACCCGTTTTTTGGCCATTTTTCCGCTGGACGAACCTGGCGCCCCGGCCTTCGGGCTGTTATTTTTGGGCGCGGCTGTGCCCGCGGCATATTTTTGGCACGCGGAGGTTGCTCGGAAAGTCTCGCCCCTATCCGAGTCCGGCGGACGAAGTCGGCCGGCCCCTCCCCCCAAGGCTATAACCCATCCGTTTTTTGTCCATTTTTCCGCTGGGGGGTTTGGGCGCGCCGACCTTCGGGCGGTTTTTTTTTGGCGCGGCTGTCCCTGCGGCCTATTTTTTGCATGCGGAGGCTGCTCGCAAAGTCTCGCCCCATTACGAGTCCGGCGAACGAAGTCGGCCAGCCCCTCCCCCCAAGGCTATAGCCCACCCGTTTTTTGGCCATTTTTCCGCTAACGAACTTGGCGCCCCGGCCCTTCGGGCAGTTATTTTTGGGCGCGGCTCTGCCCGCGGCCTATTTTTGGCACGCGGAGGCCGCTCGCAAAGTCTCGCCCCATTCCGAGTCCTGTGGATGAAGTTGGCCAACCCCTCCCCCCAAGGCTATAGCCCACCCGTTTTTTGGCCATTTTTCCGCTGGACGAACTTGGCGCCCCGGCCTTCGGGCGGTTATTTTTGGGGGTGGCTGTGACCGCGGCGTATTTTTAGCACGCGGAGGTTGCTCGTAAAGTCTCGCCCCTATCCGAGTCCGGCGGACGAAGTCGGCCGGCCCCTCCCCCCAAGACTATAACCCATCCGTTTTTTGTCCATTTTTCCGCTTGGGGGTTTGGGCGCGCCGACCATCGGGCGGTTATTTTTGGGCGCGGCTGTCCCTGCGGCCTATTTTTTGCACGCGGAGGCCGCTCGAAAAGTCTCGCCCCATTACGAGTCCGGCGGACGAAGTCGGCCAGCCCCTCCCCCCAAGGCTATAGCCCACCCGTATTTTGGCCATTTTTCCGCTGGACGAACTTGGCGCCCCGGCCCTTCGGGCAGTTATTTTTGGGCGCGGCTGTGCCCGCGGCCTATTTTTGGCACGCGGAGGCCACTCGCAAAGTCTCGCCCCATTCCGAGTCCTGCGGACGAAGTTGGCCAGCCCCACCCCCCATGGCTATAGCCCACCCGTTTTTGTGGCCTTTTTCCGCTGGACGAACATGGCGCCCTGGCCTTCGGGCGGTTATTTTTGGGCGCGGCTGTGTCCGGGGCCTATTTTTGGCACACGGAGGCCGCTCGCAAAGTCTCACGCCATTCCGAGTCCGGCGGACGAAGTTGGCCAGCCCCACCCCCCAAGGCTATAGCCCACATGTTTTTGTGGCCTTTTTCCGCTGGACGAACTTGGCGCCCCGGCCTTCGGGGGGTTATTTTTGGACGCGGCTGTGCCCGGGGCCTATTTTTGGCACATGGAGGCCGATCGCAAAGGCTCGCGCCATTCCGAGTCCGGCGGACGAAGTTGGCCGGCCCCACCCCCCAAGGCTATAGCCCACCCATTTTTGTGGCCTTTTTCCGCTGGACGAACTTGGCGCCCTGGCCTTCGGGCGGTTATTTTTGGGCGTGCCTGTGCCCGCAGCCTATTTTTGGCACGCGGAGACCGCTCGCAAAGTCTCGCCCCATTCCGAGTCCGGCGGACGATGTTGGCCAGCCCCTCCCCCCAAGGCTATAGCCCGCCCGTTTTTTGGCAATTTTTCCGCTGGGGGGTTTGGGCGCGCCGACCTTCGGGGGGTTATTTTTGGGAGCGGCTGTGCCCTCAGCCTATTTTTGGCAAGCAGAGGCCGCTCGCAAAGTTTCGCCCCATTCCGAGTCCGGCGGACGAAGTCGGCGAGCCCCTCCCCCCAAGGCTATAGCCCACCCGTTTTTTGGCCATTTTTCCGCTGGACGAACTTGGCGCCCCGGCCCTTCGGGCAGTTATTTTTGGGCGCGGCTGTGCCCGCGGCCTATTTTTGGCACGCGGAGGCCGCTCGCAAAGTCTCGCCCCATTCCGAGTCCTGCGGACGAAGTGGGCCAGGCCCTCCCCCCAAGGCTATAGCCCACCCGTTTTTTGGCCATTTTTCCGCTGCGGGGTTTGGGCGCGCCGACCTTCGGGCAGTTATTTTTGGACACGGCTGTGCCCGCGGCCTATTTTTGGCAGGAGGAGGCCGCTCGCAAAGTCTCGCCCCATTCCGAGTCCGGCGGACGAAGTGGGCCAGCCCCTCCCCCCAAGGCTATAGCCCACCCGTTTTTTGGCCATTTTTCCGCTGGACGAACTTGGCGCCCCGGCCTTCGGGCAGTTATTTTTGGGCGCGGCTGTGCCCGCGGCCTATTTTTGGCATGCGGAGGTTGCTCGCAAAGTCACGTCCCTATCCGAGTGCGGCGGACGAAGTCGGCCAGCCCCTCCCCCCAAGGCTATAGCCCACCCGTTTTTTGGCCATTTTTCCGCTTGGGGTTTGGGCGCTCCGACCTTCGGGGGGTTATTTTTGGGCGCGGCTGTGCCCGCGGCCTATTTTTGTCACGCGGACCCCGTTTGCAACGTCTCGCCCCATTTTGAGTCCGGTGGACGAAGTTGGCCAGCCCCTCCCCCCAAGGCTATAGCCCACCCGCTTTTTGGCCATTTTTCCACTGGAGGGTTTGGGCGCGCCGACCTTCGGGCGGTTATTTTTGGGTACGGCTGTGTCCGCGGCCTATTTTTGGCATGTGGAGGCCGCTCGCAAAGTCTCGCCCCATTCCGAGTCCGGCAGACGAAGTGGGCCAGCCCCTCCCCCCAAGGCTACAGCCCGCCCGTTTTTTGGCCAGGTTTCTGCTGGGGGGTGTGGGCGCGCGGACCTTCGGGGGGTTATTTTTGGGCGCGGCTGTGCCCGCTGCCTATTTTTGGCATGCGGAGGGCGCTCGCAAAGTCTCACCCCATTCCGAGTCTGGCGGACGAAGTGGGCCAGCCCCTCCCCCCAAGGCTATATAGCCCACCCGTTTTTTGGCCATTTTTCCGCTGGACGAACTTGGCGCCCAGGCCTTCGGGCGGCTATTTTTGGCCGCGGCTGTGCCCGCGGCCTATTTTTGGCATGCGAAGGCCGTTCGCAAAGTCTCGTCCCATTCCGAGTCCGGCGGACGAAGTTGGCCAGCCCCTCCCCCCAAGGCTATAGCCCGCCCGTTTTTTGGCAATTTTTCCGCTGGGGGGTTTGGGCGCGCCGACCTTCGGGCGGTTATTTTTGGGCGCGGCTGTCCCTGCGGCCTATTTTTTGCACGTGGAGGCCGCTCGCAAAGTCTCAGCCCATTCCGAGTCCGGCGGACGAAGTTGGCCAACCCCTCCCCCCAAGGCTATAGCCCACCCGTTTTTTGGCCATTTTTCCGCTGGACGAACCTGGCGCCCCGGCCTTCGGGCTGTTATTTTTGGGCGCGGCTGTGCCCGCGGCATATTTTTGGCACGCGGAGGTTGCTCGGAAAGTCTCGCCCCTATCCGAGTCCGGCGGACGAAGTCGGCCGGCCCCTCCCCCCAAGGCTATAACCCATCCGTTTTTTGTCCATTTTTCCGCTGGGGGGTTTGGGCGCGCCGACCTTCGGGCGGTTTTTTTTTGGCGCGGCTGTCCCTGCGGCCTATTTTTTGCATGCGGAGGCTGCTCGCAAAGTCTCGCCCCATTACGAGTCCGGCGGACGAAGTCGGCCAGCCCCTCCCCCCAAGGCTATAGCCCACCCGTTTTTTGGCCATTTTTCCGCTAACGAACTTGGCGCCCCGGCCCTTCGGGCAGTTATTTTTGGGCGCGGCTCTGCCCGCGGCCTATTTTTGGCACGCGGAGGCCGCTCGCAAAGTCTCGCCCCATTCCGAGTCCTGCGGATGAAGTTGGCCAACCCCTCCCCCCAAGGCTATAGCCCACCCGTTTTTTGGCCATTTTTCCGCTGGACGAACTTGGCGCCCCGGCCTTCGGGCGGTTATTTTTGGGGGTGGCTGTGACCGCGGCGTATTTTTAGCACGCGGAGGTTGCTCGTAAAGTCTCGCCCCTATCCGAGTCCGGCGGACGAAGTCGGCCGGCCCCTCCCCCCAAGACTATAACCCATCCGTTTTTTGTCCATTTTTCCGCTTGGGGGTTTGGGCGCGCCGACCATCGGGCGGTTATTTTTGGGCGCGGCTGTCCCTGCGGCCTATTTTTTGCACGCGGAGGCCGCTCGCAAAGTCTCGCCCCATTACGAGTCCGGCGGACGAAGTCGGCCAGCCCCTCCCCCCAAGGCTATAGCCCACCCGTTTTTTGGCCATTTTTCCGCAGGACAAACTTGGCGCCCCGGCCTTCGGGCGGTTATTTTTGGGTGCGGCTGTGCCCGCGGCGTATTTTTGGCACGCGGAGGTTGCTCGCAAAGTCTCGCCTCATTCCGAGTCCTGCGGATGAAGTTGGCCAACCCCTCTCCCCAAGGCTATAGCCCACCCGTTTTTTGGCCATTTTTCCGCTGGACGAACTTGGCGCCCCGGCCTTCGGGCGGTTATTTTTGGGGGTGGCTGTGACCGCGGCGTATTTTTAGCACGCGGAGGTTGCTCGTAAAGTCTCGCCCCTATCCGAGTCCGGCGGACGAAGTCGGCCGGCCCCTCCCCCCAAGGCTATAGCCCGCCCGTTTTTTGGAAATTTTTCCGCTGGGGGGTTTGGGCGCGCCGACCTTCGGGGGGTTATTTTTGGGCGCGGCTGTGCCCGTGGACTATTTTTGGGACGCGGAGACCGCTCACAAAGTCTCGCCCCATTCCGAGTCCGGCGGACGAAGTCGGCCAGCCCCTCCCCCCAAGGCTATAGCCCACCCGTTTTTTGGCCATTTTTCCTCTGGACGAACTTGGCGCCCCGGCCCTTCGGGCAGTTATTTTTGGGCGCGGCTGTGCCCGCGGCCTATTTTTGGCACGCGGAGGCCGCTGGAAAAGTCTCGTCCCATTATGAGTCTGGCGGACGAAGTGGGCCAGCCCCTCCCCCCAAGGCTATAGCCCACCCGTTTTTTGGCCATTTTTCTGCTGGACGAACTTGGCGCCTCGGCCTTCGGGTGGTTATTTTTGGGCGCGGCTGTGCCCGCGGCCAATTTTTGGCACACGAAATCCGCTCGCAAAGTCTCGCCCCATTCCGAGTCCGGCAGACGAAGTTGGGCAGCCCCTCCCCCCAAGGCTATAGCCCACCCGTTTTTTGGCCATTTTTCCGCTGGACGAACTTGGCGCCTCGGCCCTTCGGGCAGTTATTTTTGGGCGCGGCTGTGCCCGCGGCCTATTTTTGGCACGCGGAGGCCGCTCGCAAAGTCTCGCCCCATTATGAGTCTGGCGGACGAAGTGGGCCAGCCCCTCCCCCAAGGCTATAGGCCACCCGTTTTTGTCCATTTTTCCGCTGGACGAACTTGGCGCCTCGGCCTTCGGTTGGTTATTTTTGGACGCGGCTGTGCCCGCGGCCAATTTTTGGCACGTGAAATCCGCTCGCAAAGTCTCGCCCCATTCCGAGTCCGGCGGACGAAGTAGGCCAGCCCCTCCCCCCAACGCTATAGCCCACCCGTTTTTTGGCCATTTTTCCGCTGGGGGGTTTGGGCGCGCCGGCCTTCGCGCAGTTATTTTTGGGCGCGGCTGTGCCCGCGGCCTATTTTTGGCACGCGGAGGCCGTTCGTAAGGTCTCGCCCCATTCCGAGTCCGGCGGACGAAGTTGGCCATTTTTCCGCTGGGGTGTTTGGGCGCGCCGACCTTCGGGCGGTTATTTTTGGGCGAGGCTGTGCCCGTGGCCTATTTATGGGATGCGGAGGCCACTCACAAAGTCTCGCCCCATTCCGAGTCCGGCGGACGAAGTGGGCCAGCCCCTCCCCCCAAGGCTATACCCCACCCGTTTTTTGGCCATTTTTCCGCTGGACGAACTTTGCGCCCCGGCCTTCGGGCGGTTATTTTTGGGCTTGCTGTGTCCGCAGCCTATTTTTGGCACGCGGAGGCCACTCGTAAAGTCTCTCCCCATTCCGAGTCCGGCGGCCGAAGTGGGCCAGCCCCTCCCCCCAACGCTATAGCCCACCCGTTTTTTGGCCATTTTTCCGCTGGGGAGTTTGGGCGCGCCGGCCTTCGCGCAGTTATTTTTGGGCGCGGCTGTGCCCGCGGCCTATTTTTGGCACGCGGAGGCCGCTCGCAAGGTCTCGCCGCATTCCGAGTCCGGCGGACGAAGTTGGCCATCCCCTCCCCCCAAGGCTATAGCCCACCCGTTTTTTGGCCATTTTTCCCCTGGACGAACTTGGCGCCCCGGCCTTCGGGCTGTTATTTTTGGGCGCGGTTGTGTCCGCAGCCTATTTTTGGCACGCGGAGGCATCTCGCAAAGTCTCACCCCATTCCGAGTCCGGCGGACGAAGTGGGCCAGCCCCTCCCCCCAAGGCTATAGCCCACCTAATTTTTGGCCATTTTTCCGCTGGACGAACTTGGCGCCCCAGCCTTCGGGCGGCTATTTCTACGTACGGCTGTACCCACGGCCTATTTTTGGCACGCGGAGGCCACTCGCAAAGTCTCACCGCATTCAGAGTCCGGCGGACGAAGTTGGCCAGCCCCTCCCCCCAAGGCTATAGCCTACCCGTTTTTTGGCCATTTTTCCGCTGGACGAACCTGGCACTCCGGCCTTCGGGCGTGGCTGTGCCCACGGCCTATTTTTGGCACACAGAGGCCGCTCGCAAAGTCTCGCCCCATTCCGAGTCCGGTGGACGAAGTGGGCCAGCCCCTCCCCCCAAGGCTATAGCCCACCCGTTTTTTGGCCATTTTTCCGCTGGACGAACTTGGCGCCCCGGCCTTCGGGCTGTTATTTTTGGGTGCGGTTGTGTCCGCAGCCTATTTTTGGCACGCGGAGGCCTCTCGCAAAGTCTCACCCCATTCCGAGTCCGGCGGACGAAGTTGGCCAGCCCCTCCCCCCAAGGCTATAGCCTACCCGTTTTTTGGCCATTTTTCCGCTGGACGAACCTGGCACTCCGGCCTTCGGGCGGCTATTTCTGCGCACGGCTGTACCCACGGCCTATTTTTGGCACGCGGAGGCCACTCGCAAAGTCTCGCCGCATTCAGAGTCCGGCGGACGAAGTTGGCCAGCCCCTGCCCCCAAGGCTATACCCCACCCGTTTTTTGGCCATTTTTCCGCTGGACGAACTTTGCGCCCCGGCCTTCGGGCGGTTATTTTTGGGCTTGCTGTGTCCGCAGCCTATTTTTGGCACACGGAGGCCGCTCGTAAAGTCTCTCCCCATTCCGAGTCCGGCGGCCGAAGTGGGCCAGCCCCTCCCCCCAACGCTATAGCCCACCCGTTTTTTGGCCATTTTTCCGCTGGGGAGTTTGGGCGCGCCGGCCTTCGCGCAGTTATTTTTGGGCGCGGCTGTGTCCGCGGCCTATTTTTGGCACGCGGAGGCCGCTCGCAAGGTCTCGCCCCATTCCGAGTCCGGCGGACGAAGTTGGCCATCCCCTCCCCCCAAGGCTATAGCCCACCCGTTTTTTCGCCATTTTTCCGCTGGACGAACTTGGCGCCCCGGCCTTCGGGCTGTTATTTTTGGGCGCGGTTGTGTCCGCAGCCTATTTTTGGCACGCGGAGGCCTCTCGCAAAGTCTCACCCCATTCCGAGTCCGGCGGACGAAGTGGGCCAGCCCCTCCCCCCAAGGCTATAGCCCACCTAATTTTTGGCCATTTTTCCGCTGGACGAACTTGGCGCCCCAGCCTTCGGGCGGCTATTTCTGCGCACGGCTGTACCCACGGCCTATTTTTGGCACGCGGAGGCCACTCGCAAAGTCTCGCCGCATTCAGAGTCCGGCGGACGAAGTTGGCCAGCCCCTCCCCCCAAGGCTATAGCCTACCCGTTTTTTGGCCATTTTTCCGCTGGACGAACCTGGCACTCCGGCCTTCGGGCGTGGCTGTGCCCGCGGCCTATTTTTGGCACACGGAGGCCGCTCGCAAAGTCTCGCCCCATTCCGAGTCCGGTGGACGAAGTGGGCCAGCCCCTCCCCCCAAGGCTATAGCCCACCCGTTTTTTGGCCATTTTTCCGCTGGACGAACTTGGCGCCCCGGCCTTCGGGCTGTTATTTTTGGGCGCGGTTGTGTCCGCAGCCTATTTTTGGCACGCGGAGGCCTCTCGCAAAGTCTCGCCCCATTCCGAGTCCGGCAGACGAAGTGGGCCAGCCCCTCCCCCCAAGGCTATAGCCCACCTGTTTGTTGGCCATTTTTCCGCTGGACGAACTTGGCGCCCCAGCCCTTCGGGTAGTTATTTTTGGGCGCGGCTGTGCCCGCGGCCTATTTTTGGCACGCGGAGGCCGCTCGCAAAGTCTCGCCCCATTCCGAGTCCTGCGGACAAAGTTGGCCAACCCCTCCCCCCAAGGCTATAGCCCACCCGTTTTTTGGCCATTTTTCCGCTGGACGAACTTGGCGCCCCGGCCTTCGGGTGGTTATTTTTGGGCGCAGCTGTGCCCGCGGAGTATTGATGGCACGCGGAGGTTGCCCATAAAGTCTCGCCCCTATCCGAGTCCGGCGGACGAAGTCGGCCGGCCCCTCCCCCCAAGGCTATAACCCATCCATTTTTTGTGCATTTTTCCGCTGGGGGGTTTGGGCGCGCCGACCTTCGGGCGGTTATTTTTGGGCGCGGCTGTCCCTGTGGCCTATTTTTTGCACGCGGAGGCCGCTCGCAAAGTCTCGCCCCATTCCGAGTCCGGCGGACGAAGTTGGCCAGCCCCTCCCCGCAAGACTATAGCCCACCCGTTGTGTGGCCATTTTTCCGCTGGACGAAATTGGCACCCCACGTTCAGGCGGTTATTTTTGGGCGCGGCTGTGCCCGCGGCCTATTTTTGGCACCCGTTTTTTGGTCATTTTTCCGCTGGGGGGTCTGGGCGCGCCGACCTTCGGGGGGTTATTTTTGGGCGCGGCTGTGCCCTTGGCCTATTTTTTGCACGCGGAGGCCGCTCGCAAAGTCTCACCCCATTCCGAGTCCGGCGGACGAAGTGGGCCAGCCCCTCCCCCCAAGGCTATAGCCCACCCGTTTTTTGGCAATTTTTCCGCTGGATGAACTTGGCGCCCCGGACTTCGTGCAGTTATTTTTGGGCGCGGCTGTGCGCGCGGCCTATTTTTGGCACGCGGAGGCCACTCGCAAAGTCTCGTGCCATTCCGAGTCCGCCGGACGAAGTCGGCCTGCCCTCCCCCCAAGGCTATAGCCCACCCCTGTTTTGGCCATTTTTCCGCTGGGGGGTTTGGGCACGCCGGCCTTCGGGCGGTTATTTTTGGGCGCGCCTGTGCCCGCGGCCTATTTTTGGCACGCGGAGGCCGCTCGCAAAGTCTCGCCCCATTCCGAGTCTGGCGGACGAAGTGGGCCAGCCCCACCCCCCAAGGCTATAGCCCACCCGTTTTTTGGCCATTTTTCCGCTGGACGAACTTGGTGCCCCGGCCTTCGGGCGTTTATTTTTGGGCGCGGCTGTTCCCGCGGCCTATTTTTGGCACGCGGAGGCCGCTCGCAAAGTCTCGCCCCATTCCAAGTCCGGCGGACGAAGTTGGCCAGCCCCTCCCCCCAAGGCTATAGCCCACCCGTTTTTTGGCCATTTTTCCGCTGGACGAACTTGGCACCCCGGCCTTCGGGCTATTATTTTTGGGCAAGACTGTGCCCGCGGCCTATTTTTCGTACGCGGAGGCCGCTCGCAAAGTCTCGCCCCATTCCGAGTCCGGCGGACAAAGTTGGCCAGCCCCTACCCGCAAGACTATAGCCCACCCGTTGTGTGGCCATTTTTCCGCTGGACGAAATTGGCACCCCACGTTCAGGCGGTTATTTTTGGGCGCGGCTGTGCCCGCGGCCTATTTTTGGCACCCGTTTTTTGGTCATTTTTCCGCTGGGGGGTCTGGGCGCGCCGACCTTCGGGGGGTTATTTTTGGGCGCGGCTGTGCCCTTGGCCTATTTTTTGCACGCGGAGGCCGCTCGCAAAGTCTCACCCCATTCCGAGTCCGGCGGACGAAGTGGGCCAGCCCCTCCCCCCAAGGCTATAGCCCACCTGCTTTTGTGGGCTTTTTCCGCCGGACGAATTTGGCGCCCCGGCCTTCGGGCGGTTATTTTTGGGCGCGCCTGTACCCGCTGCCTATTTTTGTCACACGGAGGCCCCTCGCAAAGTCTCGTACCATTCCGAGTCCGGCGGACGAAGTTGGCCAGCCCCACCCCCCAAGGCTATAGCCCACCCGTTTTTGCGGCGTTTTTCCGCTGGACGAACTTGGCGCCGCGGCCTTCGGGCGGTTGTTTTTGGACGCGGCTGTGCCCGCGGCCTCTTATTGGCACAAAGAGGGCCCTCGTAAAGTCTCGCGCAATTCCGAGTGGCGCGGACGAAGTTGGCCAGCCCCACCCCCCAAGGCTATAGCCCACCCGTTTTTGTGGCCTGTTTCCGCTGGACGAACTTGGCGCCCCGGCCATCGGGCGGTAATTTTTGGACGCGGCTGTGCCCGCGGCCTATTTTTGGTACACGGAGGCCCCTCGGAAAGTCTCGCGCCATTCCGAGTCCGGCGGACGAAGTTGGCCAGCCCCACCCCCCAAGGCTATAGCCCACCCGTTTTTGTGTCCTGTTTCCGCTGGACGAACTTGGCGCCCCGGCCTTCGGGCGGTTATTTTAGGGCACGGCTGTGCCTGTGGCCTATTTTTGGCACGTGGAGGCCGCTCGCAAAGTCTCGCCCCATTCCGAGTCCGGCGGACGAAGTCGGCCTGCCCTCCCCCCAAGGCTATAGCCCACCCCTGTTTTGGCCATTTTTCCGCTGGGGGGTTTGGGCACGCCGGCCTTCGGGCGGTTATTTTTGGGCGCGGCTGTACCCGCGGCCTATTTTTGGCACACGGAGGTGCCTCGCAAAGTCTCGCCCCATTCCGAGTCCGGCGGACGAAGTTGGCCAGCCCCTCCCCCCAAGGCTATAGCCCACCCGTTTTTTGGCCATTTTTCCGCTGGATGAACTTGGCGCCCCGGCCTTCTTGCTGTTATTTTTGGACGCGGCTGTGACTGCGGCCTATTTATGGTACACGGAGGCCCCTCGGAAAGTCTCGCGCCATTCCGAGTCCGGCGGACGAAGTTGGCCAGCCCCACCCCCCAAGTCTATAGCCCACCCGTTTTTGTGGCCTTTTTCCGCTGGACAAACTTGGCGCCCCGGCCTTCGGGCGGTTATTTTTGTGCGTGGCTGTGCCCGCTGCCTATTTTTGGCACACGGAGGCCCCTCGCAAAGTCTCGCGCAATTCCAAGTCCGGCGGACGAAGTTGGCTAGCCCCACCTCCCAAGGCTATAGCCCACCCGTTTTTGTGGCCTTTTTCCGCTGGACGAACTTGGCGCCCCGGCCTTCGGGCGGTTATTTTTGGGAGCGGCTGTGCCCGCGGCCTATTTTTGGCAGACGGAGGACCCTCGCAAAGTCTCGCGTCATTCTGAGTCCGGTGGACGAAGTGGGCCAGCCCCACCCCCCAAGGCTATAGCCCATCCGTTTTTGTGGCCTTTTTCCGCAGGGCGAACTTGGCGCCCCGGCCTTCGGGCAGTTATTTTTGGGCGCGGCTGTGTCCGTGGCCTATTTTTGGCACACGGAGGCCCCTCGCAAAGTCTCGTACCATTCCGAGTCCGGCGGACGAAGTTGGCCAGCCCCACCTCCCAAGCCTATAGCCCACCAGTTTTTGTGGCCTTTCTCCGCTGGACGAACTTGGCTCCCCGGCCTTCGGGCGGTTATTTTTGGGAGCGGCTGTTCCCGTGGCCTATTTTTGGTACACGGAGGCCCCTCGCAAAGTATCACGCCATTCCGAGTCCGTTGGACGAAGTTGGCTAGCCCCACCTCCCAAGGCTATAGCCCACCCGTTTTTGTGGCCCTTTTCCGCTGGACGAACTTGGTGCCCCGGCCTTCGTCGGTTATTTTTGTGTTCGGCTGTGCCCGCGGTCTATTTTTGGCACACAGAGGCCCCTCGTAAAGTCTCGCACCATTCCGAGTCCGGCGGACGAAGTTGGCCAGCCCCACCTCCCAAGGCTTTAGCCCACCCGTTTTTGTGGCCTTTTTCCGCTGGACGAACTTGGCGCCCCGGCCTTCGTCGGTTATTTTTGTGTACGGCTGTGCCCGCGGTCTATTTTTGGCACACAGAGGCCCCTCGCAAAGTCTCGCGCCATTCCGAGTCCGGCGGACGAAGTTGGCCAGCCCCACCTCCCAAGGCTATAGCCCACCCGTTTTTGTGGCCTTTTTCCGCTGGACGAACTTGGCGCCCCGGCCTTCGTCGGTTATTTTTGTGTACGGCTGTGCCCGCGGTCTATTTTTGTCACACAGAGGCCCCTCGCAAAGTCTCGCCCCATTCCGAGTCCGGCGGACGAAGTCGGCCTGCCCTCCCCCCAAGGCTATAGCGCACCCATTTTTTGGCCTTTTTTCCGCTGGGTGTTTGGGCGCGCCGACCTTCGGGGGGTTATTTTTGGTCGCGGCTGTGCCCGCGGCCTATTTTTGGCACGCGGAGGCCGCTTACAAAGTCTCGCCCCATTCCGAGTCCAGCGGACGAAGTTGGCCAGCCCCTCCCCCCAAGGCTATAGCGAACCCGTTTTTTGCCCATTTTTCCGCCGGGGGGTTTGGGCGCGCCGACCTTCGGAGGTGTTATTTTTGGCCGCTGCTTTACCCGCGGCCTATTTTTGGTACACGGAGGCCGCTCGCAAAGTCTCGTCCCATTCCGAGTCAGGCGGACGAAGTTGGCCAGCCCCTCCCCCCAAGGCTTTAGCGCACCCGTTTTTTGGCCATTTTTCTGCTGGGGGGTTTGGGCGCGCGGACCTTCCGGTGGATATTTTTGGGCGCGGCTGTGCCCGTGGCCTATTTTTGGCACGCAGAGGCTGCTCGCAAAGTCTCGCCCCATTCCGAGTCCGGCGGACGAAGTGGGCCAGCCCCTCCCCCCAAGGCTATCGCGCACCCGTTTTTTGGATATTTTTCCGCTGGGGGGTTTGGGCGCGCCGACCTTCGGGGGGTTATTTTTGGGCGCGGCTGTGCCCGCGGCCTATTTTTTGCATGCGGAGACCGCTCGCAAAGTCTCGCCCCATTCCGAGTCCAGCGGACGAAGTTGGCCAGCCTCTCCACCCAAGGCTATAGCGCACCCGTTTTTTGGCCATTTTTCCGCTGGGGGGGTTGGGCGCGCCGACATTCGGGGGATTATTTTTGGGTGCGGCTGTGCCCGCGGCCTATTTTTGGCACGCGGAGGCCGCTTGCAAAGTCTTGCCCCATTCCGAGTCCGGCGGGCGAAGTTGGCCAGACCCTCCCCCCAAGGCTATAGCCCACCCGTTTTTTGGTCATTTTTCCGCTGGGGGGTCTGGGCGCGCCGACCTTCGGGGGGTTATTTTTGGGCGCGGCTGTGCCCTTGGCCTATTTTTTGCACGCGGAGGCCGCTCGCAAAGTCTCGCCCCATTCCGAGTCCGGCGGACGAAGTTGGCCAGCCCCTCCCCCCAAGGCTATGGCCCACTCGTTTTTTGGCCATTTTTCCGCTGAACGAACTTGGCGCCCCGGCCTTCGGGCATTTATTTTTGGGCGTGGCTGTGGCCGCGGCCTATTTTTGGCACGCCGAGGCCGCTCGCAAAGTCTCGCCCCATTCCGAGTCCGGCAGACGAAGTTGGCCGGCCCCTCCCCCCAAGGCTATAGCGCACCCATTTTTTGGCCTTTTTTCCGCTGGGGGTTTGGGCGCGCCGACCTTCGGGGGGTTATTTTTGGTCGCGGCTGTGCCCGCGGCCTATTTTTGGCACGCGGAGGCCGCTTACAAAGTCTCGCCCCATTCCGAGTCCAGCGGACGAAGTTGGCCAGCCCCTCCCCCCAAGGCTATAGCGAACCCGTTTTTTGCCCATTTTTCCGCCGGGGGGTTTGGGCGAGCCGACCTTCGGAGGTGTTATTTTTGGGCGCTGCTTTACCCGCGGCCTATTTTTGGCACACGGAGGCCGCTCGCAAAGTCTCGTCCCATTCCGAGTCAGGCGGACGAAGTTGGCCAGCCCCTCCCCCCAAGGCTTTAGCGCACCCGTTTTTTGGCCATTTTTCTGCTGGGGGGTTTGGGCGCGCGGACCTTCGGGTGGATATTTTTGGGCGCGGCTGTGCCCGTGGCCTATTTTTGGCACGCAGAGGCTGCTCGCAAAGTCTCGCCCCATTCCGAGTCCGGCGGACGAAGTGGGCCAGCCCCTCCCCCCAAGGCTATCGCGCACCCGTTTTTTGGATATTTTTCCGCTGGCGGGTTTGGGCGCGCCGACCTTCGGGGGGTTATTTTTGGGCGCGGCTGTGCCCGCGGCCTATTTTTTGCATGCGGAGACCGCTCGCAAAGTCTCGCCCCATTCCGAGTCCAGCGGACGAAGTTGGCCAGCCTCTCCACCCAAGGCTATAGCGCACCCGTTTTTTTGGCATTTTACCGCTGGACGGGCTGGGCGCGCCGACATTCGGGGGATTATTTTTGGGGACGGCTGTGCTCGCGGCCTATTTTTCGGACACAGAGGCGCCTCGCAAAGTCTCGCGCCATTCCGTGTCCGGCGGAAGAAGTTGGCCAGCCCCACCCCCCAAGGCTATAGCCCACCCGTTTTTGTGGCCTTTTCCCGCTGGACGAACTTGGCGCCCCGGCCTTCGGGCTAGTATTTTTGGGCGCGGCTGTGCCCGCGGCCTATTTTTTGCATGCGGAGACCGCTCGCAAAGTCTCGCCCCATTCCGAGTCCAGCGGACGAAGTTGGCCAGCCTCTCCACCCAAGGCTATAGCGCACCCGTTTTTTGGCCATTTTTCCGCTGGGGGGGTTGGGCGCGCCGACATTCGGGGGATTATTTTTGGGGACGGCTGTGCTCGCGGCCTATTTTTCGGACACAGAGGCGCCTCGCAAAGTCTCGCGCCATTCCGTGTCCGGCGGAAGAAGTTGGCCAGCCCCACCCCCCAAGGCTATAGCCCACCCGTTTTTGTGGCCTTTTTCCGCTGGACGAACTTGGCGCCCCGGCCTTCGGGCTAGTATTTTTGGGTACGGCTGTGCCCGCGGCCTATTTTTGGCACACGGAGGTGCCTCGCAAAGTCTCGCGCCATTCCGAGTCCGGCGGACGAAGTGGTTCAGCCCCACCCCCCAAGGCTATAGCGCACCCGTTTTTGTGGCCTTTTTCCGCTGGATGAACTTGGCGCCCCGGCCTTCGGGAGGGAATTTTTGAGTGCAGCTGTGCCCGCGGCCTAGCTTTGGCACACGGAGGCGCCTCACAAAGTCTCGCGCCATTCCGAGTCCGGCGGACGAAGTTGGCCAGCCCCACCCCCAAGGCTATAGCCCACCCGTTTTTGTGGCCTTTTTCCGCTGGACGAACATGGCGCCCTGGCCTTCGGGCGGGTTTTTTTGGGCGCGGCTGTGCCCGTGGCCTATTTTTGGGACACGGAGGCGCGTCGCAAAGTCTCGCGCCATTCCGAGTCCGGCGGAAGAAGTTGGCCAGCCCCACCCCCCAAGGCTATAGCCCACCCGTTTTTGTGGCCTTTTTCCGCTGGACGAACTTGGCGCCCCGGCCTCCGGGCGGGTAGTTTTGGGTGCGGCTGTGCCCGCGGCCTATTTTTGGGACACGGAGGCGCCTTGCAAAGTCAAGAGCCATTCCGAGTCCGGCGGACAAATTTGGCCAGCCCCACCCCCAAGGCTATAGCCCACCCGTTTTTGTGGCCTTTTTCCGCTGGACGAACATGGCGCCCTGGCCTTCGGGCGGGTTTTTTTGGGCGCGGCTGTGCCCGCGGCCTATTTTTGGGACACGGAGGCGCCTTGCAAAGTCAAGAGCCATTCCGAGTCCGGCGGACAAAGTTGGCCAGCCCCACCCCCAAGGCTATAGCCCACCCGTTTTTGTGGCCTCTTTCCGCTGGACGAACATGGCGCCCTGGCCTTTGGGCGGGTTTTTTTGGGGACGGCTGTGCTCGCGGCTTATTTTTGGGACACGGAGGTGCCTCGCAAAGTCTCGCTCCATTCCGTGTCCGGCGGAAGAAGTTGGCCAGCCCCACCCCCCAAGGCTACAGCCCACCCGTTTTTGTGGCCTTTTTCCGCTGGACGAACTTGGCGTCCCGGCCTTCGGGCTGGTATTTTTGAGCGCAGCTGTGCCCGCGGCCTAGTTTTGGCACACGGAGGTGCCTCGCAAAGTCTCGCGCCATTCCCAGTCCGGCGGACGAAGTTGGCCAGCCCCACCCCCCAAGGCTATAGCCCACCCGTTTTTGTGGCCTTTTTCCGCTGGACGAACTTGGCGCCCCGGCCTTCGGGCGGGTATTTTTGGGTACGGCTGTGCCCGCGGCCTATTTTTAGCACACGGAGGTGCCTCGCAAAGTCTCGCGCCATTCCGAGTCCGGCGGACGAAGTTGGCCAGCCCCACCCCCCAAGGCTATAGCGCACCCGTTTTTGTGGCCTTTTTCCGCTGGATGAACTTGGCGCCCCGGCCTTCGGGCGGGTATTTTTGAGCGCAGCTGTGCCCGCGGCCTAGCTTTGGCACACGGAGGCGCCTCACAAAGTCTCGCGCCATTCCGAGTCCGGCGGACGAAGTTGGCCAGCCCCACCCCCCAAGGCTATAGCCCACCCGTTTTTGTGGCCTTTTTCCGCAGGACGAACATGGCGCCCCGGCCTTCGGGCGGGTAGTTTTGGGCGCGGCTGTGCCTGAGGCCTATTTTTCGGACACGGAGGTGCCTCGCAAAGTCAAGAGCAATTCCGAGTCCGGCGGACAAAGTTGGCCAGCCCCACCCCCAAGGCTATAGCCCACCCGTTTTTGTGGCCTTTTTCCGCTGGACGAACATGGCGCCCCGGCCTTCCGGCGGGTTTTTTTGGGCGCGGCTGTGCCCGCGGCCTATTTTTGGGACACGGAGGCTCCTCGCAAATTCAAGAGCCATTCTGAGTCCGGCCGACGATGTTGGCCGGCCCCACCCCCCAAGGCTATAGCCCACCCGTTTTTGTGGCCTTTTTCCGCTGGACGAACATGGCGCCCTGGCCTTCGGGCGGGTTTTTTTGGGCGCGGCTGTGCCCGCGACCTATTTTTGGGACACGGAGGTGCCTTGCAAAGTCAAGAGCCATTCCGAGTCCGGCGGACAAAGTTGGCCAGCCCCACCCCCAAGGCTATAGCCCACCCGTTTTTGTGGACTTTTTCCGCTGGACGAACATGGCGCCCCGGCCTTCCGGCGGGTTTTTTTGGGCGCGGCTGTGCCCGCGGCCTATTTTTGGGACACGGAGGCTCCTCGCAAATTCAAGAGCCATTCCGAGTCTGGCGGACAAAGTGGGCCAGCCCCACCCCCAAGGCTATAGCCCACCCGTTTTTGTGGCCTTTTTCCGCTGGACGAACATGGCGCCCTGGCCTTCGGGCGGGTTTTTTTGGGCGCGGCTGTGCCCGCGGCCTATTTTTGGGACACGGAGCCTCCTCGCAAAGTCTCGCGCCATTCCGAGTCCGGCGGAAGAAGTTGGCCAGGCCCACCCCCCAAGGCTATAGCGCACCCGTTTTTGTGGCCTTTTTCCGCTGGACGAACTTGGCGCCCCGGCCTTCGGGCGGGTATTTTTGGTCGCGGCTGTGCCCGCGGCCTATTTTTGGCACACGGAGATGCCTCGCAAAGTCTCGCACCATTCCAAATCCGGCGGACAAAGTTGGCCAGCCCCACCCCCAAGGCTATAGCCCACCCGTTTTTGTGGCCTTTTTCCGCTGGACGAACATGGCGCCCTGGCCTTCGGGCGGGTTTTTTTGGGCGCGGCTGTGCCCGCGGCCTATTTTTGGGACACGGAGGTGCCTCGCAAAGTTTCGCGCCATTCCGAGTCCGGCGGAAGAAGTTGGCCAGCCCCACCCCCCAAGGCTATAGCCCACCCGTTTTTGTGGCCTTTTTCCGCTGGACGAACTTGGCGCCCCGGCCTCCGGGCGGGTAGTTTTGGGTACGGCTGTGCCCGCGGCCTATTTTTGGGACACGGAGGCGCCTTGCAAAGTCAAGAGCCATTCCGAGTCTGGCGGACAAAGTGGGCCAGCCCCACCCCCAAGGCTATAGCCCACCCGTTTTTGTGGCCTTTTTCCGCTGGACGAACATGGCGCCCTGGCCTTCGGGCGGGTTTTTTTGGGCGCGGCTGTGCCCGCGGCCTATTTTTGGGACACGGAGGCTCCTCGCAAAGTCTCGCGCCATTCCGAGTCCGGCGGAAGAAGTTGGCCAGCCCCACCCCCCAAGGCTATAGCGCACCCGTTTTTGTGGCCTTTTTCCGCTGGACGAACTTGGCGCCCCGGCCTTCGGGCGGGTATTTTTGGTCGCGGCTGTGCCCGCGGCCTATTTTTGGGACACGGAGGCTCCTCGCAAATTCAAGAGCCATTCCGAGTCTGGCGGACAAAGTGGGCCAGCCCCACCCCCAAGGCTATAGCCCACCCGTTTTTGTGGCCTTTTTCCGCTGGACGAACATGTCGCCCTGGCCTTCGGGCGGGTTTTTTTGGGCGCGGCTGTGCCCGCGGCCTATTTTTGGGACTCGGAGGTTCCTCGCAAAGTCTCGCGCCATTCCGAGTCCGGCGGAAGAAGTTGGCCAGCCCCACCCCCAAGGCTATAGCCCACCCGTTTTTGTGGCCTTTTTCCGCTGGACGAACTTGGCGCCCCGGCCTTCCGGCGGGTTTTTTTGGACGCGGCTGTGCCCGCGCCCTATTTTTGGGACACGGAGGCTCCTCGCAAATTCAAGAGCCATTCCGAGTCTGGCGGACAAAGTGGGCCAGCCCCACCCCCAAGGCTATAGCCCACCCGTTTTTGTGGCCTTTTTCCGCTGGACGAACATGGCGCCCTGGCCTTCGGGCGGGTTTTTTTGGGCGCGGCTGTGCCCGCGGCCTATTTTTGGGACACGGAGGCTCCTCGCAAAGTCTCGCGCCATTCCGAGTCCGGCGGAAGAAGTTGGCCAGCCCCACCCCCCAAGGCTATAGCGCACCCGTTTTTGTGGCCTTTTTCCGCTGGACGAACTTGGCGCCCCGGCCTTCGGGCGGGTATTTTTGGTCGCGGCTGTGCCCGCGGCCTATTTTTGGCACACGGAGATGCCTCGCAAAGTCTCGCACCATTCCAAATCCGGCGGACAAAGTTGGCCAGCCCCACCCCCAAGGCTATAGCCCACCCGTTTTTGTGGCCTTTTTCCGCTGGACGAACATGGCGCCCTGGCCTTCGGGCGGGTTTTTTTGGGCGCGGCTGTGCCCGCGGCCTATTTTTGGGACATGGAGGTGCCTCGCAAAGTTTCGCGCCATTCCGAGTCCGGCGGAAGAAGTTGGCCAGCCCCACCCCCCAAGGCTATAGCCCACCCGTTTTTGTGGCCTTTTTCCGCTGGACGAACTTGGCGCCCCGGCCTCCGGGCGGGTAGTTTTGGGTACGGCTGTGCCCGCGGCCTATTTTTGGGACACGGAGGCGCCTTGCAAAGTCAAGAGCCATTCCGAGTCTGGCGGACAAAGTGGGCCAGCCCCAACCCCAAGGCTATAGCCCACCCGTTTTTGTGGCCTTTTTCCGCTGGACGAACATGGCGCCCTGGCCTTCGGGCGGGTTTTTTTGGGCGCGGCTGTGCCCGCGGCCTATTTTTGGGACACGGAGGCTCCTCGCAAAGTCTCGCGCCATTCCGAGTCCGGCGGACGAAGTTGGCCAGCCCCACCCCCAAGGCTATAGCCCACCCGTTTTTTTGGCCTTTTTCCGCTGGACGAACATGGCACCTTGGCCTTCGGGCGGGTTTTTTTGGGCGCGGCTGTGCCCGCGGCCTATTTTTGGGACACGGAGGCTCCTCGCAAAGTCTCGCGCCATTCCGAGTCCGGCGGACGAAGTAGGCCGGCCCCACCCCCCAAGGCTATAGCCCACCCGTTTTTGTGGCCTTTTTCCGCTGGACGAACTTGGCGCCCCGGCCTTCGGGCGGGTATTTTTGGTCGCGGCTGTGCCCGCGGCCTATTTTTGGCACACAGAGCTGCCTCGCAAAGTCTCGCACCATTCCAAATCCGGCGGACAAAGTTGGCCAACCCCACCCCCAAGGCTATAGCCCACCCGTTTTTGTGGCCTTTTTCCGCTGGACGAACATGGCGCCCTGGCCTTCGGGCGGGTTTTTTTGGGTGCGGCTGTGCCCGCGGGCTATTTTTGGGACACGGAGGCACCTCGCAAAGTCTCTCGCCATTCCGAGTCCGGCGGAAGAAGTTGGCCAGCCCCACCACCGAAGGCTATAGCCCACCTGTTTTTGTGGCGTTTTTCCGCTGGACGAACTTGGCGCCCCGGCCTCCGGGGGGGTAGTTTTGGGTGCGGCTGTGCCCGCGGCCTATTTTTGGGACACGGAGGCGCCTTGCAAAGTCAAGAGCCATTCCGAGTCTGGCGGACAAAGTGGGCCAGCCCCACCCCCAAGGCTATAGCCCACCCGTTTTTGTGGCCTTTTTCCGCTGGACGAACATGGCGCCCCGGCCTTCGGGCGGGTTTTTTTGGGCGCGGCTGTGCCCGCGGCCTATTTTTGGGACATGGAGGCTCCTCGTAAAGTCTCGCGCCATTCCGAGTTCGGCGGAAGAAGTTGGCCAGCCCCACCCCCCAAGCCTATAGCCCACCCGTTTTTGTGGCCTTTTTCCGCTGGACGAACTTGGCGCCCCGGCCTCCGGGCGGGTAATTTTGGGTGCGGTTGTGCCCGCGGCCTATTTTTGGGACATGGTGGCGCCTTGCAAAGTCAAGAGCCATTCTGAGTCCGGCCGACGATGTTGGCCGGCCCCACCCCCCAAGGCTATAGCGCACCCGTTTTTGTGGCCTTTTTCCGCTGGACGAACTTGGCGCCCCGGCCTTCGGGCGGGTATTTTTGGGCGCGACTGTGCACGCAGCCTATTTTTGGGACACGGAGGGGCCTCGCAAAGTCTCGTGCCATTCCGAGTCCGGCGGACGAAGTAGGCCAGCACCACCCCCCAAGGCTATAGCCAACCGTTTTTGTTGCCTTTTTCCGCTGGACGAACTTGGCGCCCCGGCCTTCGGGCGGGTATTTTTGGGTGCGGCTGTGGCCGTGGCATATTTTTGGGACACGGAGGCACCACGTAAAGTATCGCGCCATTCCGAGTCCGGCGGACGAAGTCGGCCAGCCCCACCCCCCAAGGCTATAGCCCACCCATTTTTGTGGCCTTTTTCCGCTGGACGAACTTTGCGCCCCGGCCTTCGGTCGGGTATTTTTGGGCGCGTCTGTGCCCGCGGCCTAATTTTGGCACACGGAGGAGCCTTGCAAAGTCTCGTATCATTCCGAGTCCGGCGGACTGAGTTGGCCAGCCCCACCCCCCAAGGCTATAGCCCACCTGTTTTTGTGGCCTTTTTCCGCTGGACGAACTTGGCGCCCCGGCCTTCGGTCGGGTATTTTTGGGCGCGTCTGTGCCCGCGGCCTATTTTTGGCACACGGAGGAGCCTCGCAAAGTCTCGCGCCATTCCGAGTCCGGCGGACGAAGTTGGCCAGCCCCACCACCCAAGGCTATAGCCCACCCATTTTTGTGGCCTTTTTCCGCTGGACGAACTTCGCGCCCCGGCCTTCGGGCGGGTATTTTTGGCCGCGGCTGTGCCCGTGGCCTATTTTTGGCACATGGAGGTGCCTTACAAAGTGTCGCATCATTCCGAGTCCGGCGGACCGAGTTGGCCAGCCCCAGCCCCCAAGGCTATAGCCCACCTGTTTTTGTGGCCTTTTTCCGCTGGACGAACTTGGCGCCCCGGCCTTCGGGCGCGGCTGTGCCCGCGGCCTATTTTTGGGACACGGAGGGGCCTCGCAAAGTCTCACGCCATTCCGAGTCCGGCGGACGAAGTTGGCCAGCCCCACCCCCCAAGGCTATAGCCCACCCGTTTTTGTTGCCTTTTTCCGCTGGACGAACTTGGCGCCCCGGCCTTCGGGCTGGTATTTTTGGGCGTGGCTGTGTCCGCGGCCTATTTTTGGCACACGGAGGTGCCTCGCAATGTCTCGCGCCATTCCGAGGCCGGCGGACGAAGTGGGCCAGCCCCACCCCCCAAGGCTATAGGCCACCCGTTTTTGTGGCCTTTTTCCGCCGGACGAACTTGGCGATCCGGCCTTTGGGCGGGTATTTTTGATCGCGACTGAGCCCGCGTCCTATTTTTTGGACACGAAGGCGCCTCGCAAAGTCTCGCGCCATTCTGAGTCCGGCGGACGAAGTGGCAAGCCCCACCCCCCAAGGCTATAGCCCACCCGTCTTTGTGGACTTTTTCCGCAGGACGAACTTGGCGCCCCGGCCTTCGGGCGGGTATTTTTGGGCGCGGCTGTGCCCGCGGCCTATTTTTGGGACACGGAGGCGCCTCACAAAGTCTCGCGCCATTCCGAGTCCGGCGGACGAAGTTGGCCAGCCCCACCCCCCAAGGCTATAGCCCACCCGTTTTTGTTGCCTTTTTCCGCTGGACGAACTTGGCGCCCCGGCCTTCGGGCTGGTATTTTTGGGCGTGGCTGTGTCCGCGGCCTATTTTTGGCACACAGAGGTGCCTCGCAATGTCTCGCACCATTCCGAGGCCGGCGGACGAAGTGGGCCAGCCCCACCCCCCAAGGCTATAGGCCACCCGTTTTTGTGGCCTTTTTCCGCCGGACGAACTTGGCGCTCCGGCCTTTGGGCGGGTATTTTTGAGCGCGACTGAGCCCGCGTCCTATTTTTTGGACACGGGGGCGCCTCGTAAAGTCTCGCGCCATTCTGAGTCCGGCGGACGAAGTGGCCCAGCCCCACCCCCCAAGGCTATAGCCCACCCGTTTTTGTTGCCTTTTTCCGCTGGACGAACTTGGCGCCCCGGCCTTCGGGCGGGTATTTTTGGGCGCGGCTGTGCCCGCGGGCTATTTTTTGCACACGGAGGTGCCTCGCAAAGTCTCGCATCATTCCGAGTCCGGCGGACTGAGTTGGCCAGCCCCACCCCCCAAGGCTATAGCCCGCCTGTTTTTGTGGCCTTTTTCCGCTGGACGAACCTTGCGCCCCGGCCTTCGGGCGGGTATTTTTCGGCGCGGCGGTGTCCGCGGCCTATTTTTGGGACATGGAGGCGCCTCGCATAGTCTCGCGCCATTCCTAGTCCGGTGGACGAAGTTGGCCAGCCCCACCCCCCAAGGCTATAGCCCACCCGTTTTTGTGGCCTTTTTCCGCTGGACGAACTTGGTGCCCCGGCCTTCGGGCGTGTATTTTTGGGCCCGGCTGTGCCCGCGGCCTATTTTTGGGACACGGAGGTGCCTCGCAAAGTCTCGCGCCATTCTGAGTCCGGCGGACGAAGTCGGCCAGCCCCACCCCCCAAGGCTATACCCCACCCGTTTTTGTGGCCTTTTCCCGCTGGACGAACTTGGCGCCCCGGCCTTCGGGCGGGTATTCTTGGGTGCGGCTGTGCCCGAGGCCCATTTTTGGCCCACGGAGGCGCCTCGCAAAGGCTCGCGCCATTCCGATTCCGGCGGACGAAGTTGGCCAGCCCCACCCCCAAAGGCTATAGCCCACCCGTTTTTTTGGCCTTTTTCCGCTGGACGAACATGGCGCCCCGGCCTTCGAGCGGGTATTTTTGAGCGCAGCTGTATCCGCGGCCTATTTTTGGGACACAGAGGCTCCTCACAAAGTCTCGCGCCATTCCGAGTCCGGTGGACGAAGTTGGCCAGCTCCACAACCCAAGGCTATAGCCCACCCGTTTTTGTGGCCTATTTCCGCAGGACGAACTTGGCGCCCCAGCTTTCGGGCGGGTATTTTTGGGCGCGGTTTAGTCCGCGGCGTATTTTTGGCACACGGAGGTGCCTCACAAAGTCTCGTGCCATTCCGAGTCCGGCGGACGAAGTTGGCCAGCCCCACCCCCCAAGGCTATAGCCCACTCGTTTTTTTGGCCTTTTTCCGCTGGACGAACTTGGTACCCCGGCCTTCGGGCTGGTATATTTGGGCGCGGCTGTGCCCGCGGCCTATTTTTGGCCCACGGAGGTGCCTCATAAAGTCTCGCGCCATTCCGATTCCGGCGGACGAAGTTGGCCAGCCCCACCTCCCAAGGCTATAGCCCACCCGTTTTTTTGGCCTTTTTCCGCTGGACGAACATGGCGCCCCGGCCTTCGAGCGGGTATTTTTTAGCGCGGCTGTGCCCGCGGCCTATTTTTGGGACACGGAGGCGCCTCACAAAGTCTCGCGCCATTCCGAGTCCGGCGGACGAAGTTGGCCAGCCCCACCCCCCAAGGCTATAGCCCACCCGTTTTTGTGGCCTTTTTCCGCTGGACGAACTTGGCGCCCCCACCTTTGGGAGGGTATTTTTGGGCGCGGCTGTGCCCGCAGCCTATTTTTGGTGCACGAAGGTGCCTCGCAGAGGCTCGCGCCATTCCGAGTCCGGCGGACGAAGTTGGCCAGCCCCACCCCCCAAGGCTATAGCCCACCCGTTTTTGTGTCTTTTTCCGCTGGACGAAGTTGGCGCCCCGGCCTTCGGGTGGGTATTTTTGGGTTCGGCTGTGACCGCGGCCTATTTTTGGGACACGGAGGTGCCTCACAAAGTCTCGCGCCATTCCGAGTCCGGCGGAAGAAGTTGGCCAGCCCCACCCCCCAAGGCTATATCCCACCCGTTTTTGTGGCCTTTTTCCGCTGGACGAACTTGGCGCCCTAGCCTTCGGGCGGGTATTTTTGAGCGCGGCTGTGCCCGCGTCCTATTTTTGGCACACGGAGGTGCCTCGCAAAGTCTCGCGCCATTCCGAGTCCGGCGGACGAAGTTGGCCAGCCCCACCCCCCAAGGCTATAGCCCACCCGTTTTTGTGGCCTTTTTCCACGGGACGAACTTGGCGCCCCGGCCTTCGGGCGGGTATTTTTGGGCGCGGCTGTGCCCGCGGCCTATTTTTGGCACACAGAGGTGCCTCGCAAAGTCTCGCACCATTCCGAGTCCGGCGAAAGAAGTTGGCCAGCCCCACCCCCCAAGGCTATAGCCCACCCGTTTTTGTGGCCTTTTTCCGCTGGACGAACTTGGCACCCCGGCCTTCGGGCGGGTATTTTTGGCCGCGGCTGTGCCCGCGGCCTATTTTTGGGACACGGAGTTGCCTCGCAAAGTCTCGCGCCATTCCGAGACCGGCGTACGAAGTTGGCCAGCCCCACCCCCCAAGGTTATAGCCCACCCATTTTAGTGGCCTTTTTCCGCTGAACGAACTTGGCGCCCCGGCCTCCTGGCGGGTAGTTTTGGGCGCGGCTGTGCCCGCGGCCTTTTTTTGGGACACGGAGGCGCCTCGCAAAGTCTCGAGCCATTCCGAGTCCGGCGGACGAAGTCGGCCAGCCCCACCCCCCAAGGCTATAGCCCACCCGTTTTTGTGAGTTTTTCCGCTGGACGAAGTTGGCGCCCCGGCCTTCGGGCCGGTATTTTTGGGCGCGGCTGTGCCCGCGGCCTATTTTTGTGACACGGAGTTGCCTCGCAACGTCTCGCGCCATTCCGAGTCCGGCGTACGAAGTTGGCCAGCCCCCCCCCCCCAAGGTTATAGCCCACCTATTTTAGTGGCCTTTTTCCGCTGAACGAACTTGGCGCCCCGGCCTCCGGGCTGGTAGTTTTGGGCGCGTCTGTGCCCGCGGCCTATTTTTGGGACACGGAGGTGCCTCGCAAAGTCTCGAGCCATTCCGAGTCCGGCGGACGAAGTCGGCCAGCCCCACCCCCCAAGGCTATAGCCCACCCGTTTTTGTGTCTTTTTCCGCTGGACGAAGTTGGCGCCCCGGCCTTCGGGCGGGTATTTTTGGGTTCGGCTGTGACCGCGGCCTATTTTTGGGACACGGAGGTGCCTCACAAAGTCTCGCGCCATTCCGAGTCCGGCGGAAGAAGTTGGCCAGCCCCACCCCCCAAGGCTATATCCCACCCGTTTTTGTGGCCTTTTTCCGCTGGACGAACTTGGCGCCCTAGCCTTCGGGCGGGTTTTTTTGGGCGCGGCTGTGCCCGCGGCCTATTTTTGGGACACGGAGGCTCCTCGCAAAGTCTCGCGCCATTCCGAGTCCGGCGTACGAAGTTGGCCAGCCCCCCCCCCCCCAAGGTTATAGCCCACCTATTTTAGTGGCCTTTTTCCGCTGAACGAACTTGGCGCCCCGGCCTCCGGGCTGGTAGTTTTGGGCGCGTCTGTGCCCGCGGCCTATTTTTGGGACACGGAGGTGCCTCGCAAAGTCTCGAGCCATTCCGAGTCCGGCGGACGAAGTCGGCCAGCCCCACCCCCCAAGGCTATAGCCCACCCGTTTTTGTGTCTTTTTCCGCTGGACGAAGTTGGCGCCCCGGCCTTCGGGCGGGTATTTTTGGGTTCGGCTGTGACCGCGGCCTATTTTTGGGACACGGAGGTGCCTCACAAAGTCTCGCGCCATTCCGAGTCCGGCGGAAGAAGTTGGCCAGCCCCACCCCCCAAGGCTATATCCCACCCGTTTTTGTGGCCTTTTTCCGCTGGACGAACTTGGCGCCCTAGCCTTCGGGTGGGTATTTTTGAGCGCGGCTGTGCCCGCGGCCTATTTTTGGCACACGGAGGTGCCTCGCAAAGTCTCGCGCCATTCCGAGTCCGGCGGACGAAGTTGGCCAGCCCCACCCCCCAAGGCTATAGCCCACCCGTTTTTGTGGCCTTTTTCCACGGGACGAACTTGGCGACCCGGCCTTCGGGCGGGTATTTTTGGGCGCGGCTGTGCCCGCGGCCTATTTTTGGCACACAGAGGTGCCTCGTAAAGTCTCGCACCATTCCGAGTCCGGCGAAAGAAGTTGGCCAGCCCCACCCCCCAAGGCTATAGCCCACCCGTTTTTGTGGCCTTTTTCCGCTGGACGAACTTGGCGCCCCGGCCTTCGGGCGGGTATTTTTGGGCGCGGCTGTGCCCGCGGCCTATTTTTGGGACACGGAGTTGCCTCGCAAAGTCTCGCGCCATTCCGAGTCCGGCGTACGAAGTTGGCCAGCCCCACCCCCCAAGGTTATAGCCCACCCGTTTTAGTGGCCTTTTTCCGCTGAACGAACTTGGCGCCCCGGCCTCCGGGCGGGTAGTTTTGGGCGCGGCTGTGCCCGCGGCCTATTTTTGGGACACGGAGGCGCCTCGCAAAGTCTCGAGCCATTCCGAGTCCGGCGGACGAACTCGGCCAGCCCCACCCCTCAAGGCTATAGCCCACCCGTTTTTGTGTCTTTTTCCGCTGGACGAAGTTGGCGCCCCGGCCTTCGGGCGGGTATTTTTGGGCGCGGCTGTGTCCGCGGCCTATTTTTGGGACACAGAGTTGCCTCACAATGTCTCGCGCCATTCTGAGTCCGGCGTACGAAGTTGGCCAGCCCCACCCCCCAAGGTTATAGCCCACCCGTTTTAGTGGCCTTTTTCCGCTGAGCAGACTTTGCGCCTGGCCTCCGGGCGGGTAGTTTTTGGGCGCGGCTGTGCCCGCGGCCTATTTTTGGGACACGGAGGTGCCTCGCAAAGTCTCGAGCCATTCCGAGTCCGGCGGACGAAGTCGGCCAGCCCCACCCCCCAAGGATATAGCCCACCCGTTTTTGTGTCTTTTTCCGCTGGACGAAGTTGGCGCCCCGGCCTTCGGGCGGGTATTTTTGGGTGCGGCTGTGACCGGGGCCTATTTTTGGGACACGGAGGTGCCTCACAAAGTCTCGCGCCATTCCGAGTCCGGCGGAAGAAGTTGGCCAGCCCCACCCCCCAAGGCTATAGCCCACCCGTTTTTGTGGCCTTTTTCCGCTGGACGAACTTGGCGCCCTAGCCTTCGGGCGGGTATTTTTGAGCGCGGCTGTGCCTACTGCCTATTTTTTGCACACAGAGGTGCCTCGCAAAGTCTCGCGCCATTCCGAGTCCGGCGGACGAAGTAGGCCAGCCCCACCACCCAAGGCTATAGCCCACCTGTTTTTGTGGCGTTTTTCCGCTGGACGAACTTGGCGCCCCGGCCTCCGGGCGGGTAGTTTTGGGTGCGGCTGTGCCCGCGGCCTATTTTTGGGACACGGAGGTGCCTTGCAAAGTCAAGAGCCATTCCGAGTCTGGAGGACAAAGTGGGCCAGCCCCAACCCCAAGGCTATAGCCCACCTGTTTTTGTGGCCTTTTTCCGCTGGACGAACATGGCGCCCCGGCCTTCGGGCGGGTAATTTTGGGTGCGGCTGTGCCCGCGGCCTATTTTTGGGACATGGAGGTGCCTCACAAAGTCTCGCGCCATTCCGAGTCCGGCGGAAGAGGTTGGCCAGCCCCACCCCCCAAGGCTATAGCCCACCCGTTTTTGTGGCCTTTTTCCGCTGGACGAACTTGGCGCCCCGGCCTTCGGGCGGGTATTTTTGGGCGCGGCTGTGCCCGCGGCCTATTTTTGGGACACGGAGTTGCCTCACAAAGTCTCGCGCCATTCCGAGTCCGGCGTACGAAGTTGGCCAGCCCCACCCCCCAAGGTTATAGCCCACCCGTTTTAGTGGCCTTTTTCCGCTGAACGAACTTGGCGCCCCGGCCTTCGGGCGGGTATTTTTGGGCGCGGCTGTGCCCGCGGCCTATTTTTGGGACACGGAGTTGGCTCGCAATGTCTCGCACCATTCTGAGTCCGGCGTACGAAGTTGGCCAGCCCCACCCACCAAGGTTATAGCCCACCCGTTTTAGTGGCCTTTTTCCGCTGAACGAGCTTGGCGCCCCGGCCTCCGGGCGGGTAGTTTTGGGCGCGGCTGTGCCCGCGGCCTATTTTTGGGACACGGAGGTGCCTCGCAAAGTCTCGAGGCATTCCGAGTCTGGCGGACGGAGTTGGCCAGCCCCACCCCCCAAGGCTATAGCCCACCCGTTTTTGTGTCCATTTTCCGCTGGACGAACTTGGCGCCCCGGCCTTCGGGTGGGTATTTTTGGGCGCGACTGTGACCGTGGCCTATTTTTGGTACACGGAGGCACCTCGCAAAGTATAGCGCCATTCCGAGTCCGGCGGACGAAGTTGGCCAGCCCCACCCCCCAAGGCTATAGCCCACCCGTTTTTGTGGCCTTTTTCCGCTGGACGAACTTGGCGCCCCGGCCTTCGGGCGGGTTTTTTTGGGCGCGGCTGTGACCGTGGCCTATTTTTGGTACACGCAGGCACCTCTCAAAGTATCGCGCCATTCCGAGTCCGGCGGACGGAGTTGGCCAGCCCCACCCCCCAAGGATATAGCCCACCCGTTTTTGTGGCCTTTTTCCGCTGGACGAACTTGGCGCCCCGGCCTTCGGGCAGGTATTTTTCGGCGCGGCTGTGACCGTGGCCTATTTTTGGTACACGGAGGCACCTCGCAAAGTATCGCGCCATTCCGAGTCCGGCGGACGAAGTTGTCCTGCCCCACCCCCCAAGGCTATAGCCCACCCGTTTTTGTGGCCTTCTTCCACTGGACGAACTTGGCGCCCCGGCCTTCGAGCGGGTTTTTTTGGGCGCGGCTGTGCCCACGGCCTATTTTTGGGACACGGAGGCGCCTCGCAGAGTCTCGCGCCATTCCGAGTCCGAGCGGGACGGTTGGCCAACCCCACCCCCAAGGATATAGCCCACCCAGTTTTGTGGCCTTTTTCCAATGGACGAACTTGGCTCCCCCGCCTTCGGGCAGTTATTTTTGGGCGCGGCTGTCCCCGCGGCCTATTTTTGGCACACGGAGGCGGCTCGCAAAGTCTCGCGCCATTCCGAGTCCGGCGGACGAACTTGGCCAGCCCCACCCCCCAAGGCTATAGCCCACCCGTTTTTGTGGCCATTTCCGCTGGACGAACTTGGCGCCCTGGCCATCGGGCTGGTATTTTTGGGCGCGGCTGTGCCCGCTGCCTATTTTTGGGACACGGAGGCGCCTCGCAAAGTCTCGAGCCATTCCGAGTCCGGCGGACGAACTCGGCCAGCCCCACCCCTCAAGGCTATAGCCCACCCGTTTTTGTGTCTTTTTCCGCTGGACGAAGTTGGCGCCCCGGCCTTCGGGCGGGTATTTTTGGGCGCGGCTGTGTCCGCGGCCTATTTTTGGGACACAGAGTTGCCTCACAATGTCTCGCGCCATTCTGAGTCCGGCGTACGAAGTTGGCCAGCCCCACCCCCCAAGGTTATAGCCCACCCGTTTTAGTGGCCTTTTTCCGCTGAACGAACTTTGCGCCCCGGCCTCCGGGCGGGTAGTTTTGGGCGCGGCTGTGCCCGCGGCCTATTTTTGGGACACGGAGGTGCCTCGCAAAGTCTCGAGCCATTCCGAGTCCGGCGGACGAAGTCGGCCAGCCCCACCCCCCAAGGATATAGCCCACCCGTTTTTGTGTCTTTTTCCGCTGGACGAAGTTGGCGCCCCGGCCTTCGGGCGGGTATTTTTGGGTGCGGCTGTGACCGGGGCCTATTTTTGGGACACGGAGGTGCCTCACAAAGTCTCGCGCCATTCCGAGTCCGGCGGAAGAAGTTGGCCAGCCCCACCCCCCAAGGCTATAGCCCACCCGTTTTTGTGGCCTTTTTCCGCTGGACGAACTTGGCGCCCTAGCCTTCGGGCGGGTATTTTTGAGCGCGGCTGTGCCTACTGCCTATTTTTTGCACACAGAGGTGCCTCGCAAAGTCTCGCGCCATTCCGAGTCCGGCGGACGAAGTAGGCCAGCCCCACCACCCAAGGCTATAGCCCACCTGTTTTTGTGGCGTTTTTCCGCTGGACGAACTTGGCGCCCCGGCCTCCGGGCGGGTAGTTTTGGGTGCGGCTGTGCCCGCGGCCTATTTTTGGGACACGGAGGTGCCTTGCAAAGTCAAGAGCCATTCCGAGTCTGGAGGACAAAGTGGGCCAGCCCCAACCCCAAGGCTATAGCCCACCTGTTTTTGTGGCCTTTTTCCGCTGGACGAACATGGCGCCCCGGCCTTCGGGCGGGTAATTTTGGGTGCGGCTGTGCCCGCGGCCTATTTTTGGGACATGGAGGTGCCTCACAAAGTCTCGCGCCATTCCGAGTCCGGCGGAAGAGGTTGGCCAGCCCCACCCCCCAAGGCTATAGCCCACCCGTTTTTGTGGCCTTTTTCCGCTGGACGAACTTGGCGCCCCGGCCTTCGGGCGGGTATTTTTGGGCGCGGCTGTGCCCGCGGCCTATTTTTGGGACACGGAGTTGCCTCACAAAGTCTCGCGCCATTCCGAGTCCGGCGTACGAAGTTGGCCAGCCCCACCCCCCAAGGTTATAGCCCACCCGTTTTAGTGGCCTTTTTCCGCTGAACGAACTTGGCGCCCCGGCCTTCGGGCGGGTATTTTTGGGCGCGGCTGTGCCCGCGGCCTATTTTTGGGACACGGAGTTGGCTCGCAATGTCTCGCACCATTCTGAGTCCGGCGTACGAAGTTGGCCAGCCCCACCCACCAAGGTTATAGCCCACCCGTTTTAGTGGCCTTTTTCCGCTGAACGAGCTTGGCGCCCCGGCCTCCGGGCGGGTAGTTTTGGGCGCGGCTGTGCCCGCGGCCTATTTTTGGGACACGGAGGTGCCTCGCAAAGTCTCGAGGCATTCCGAGTCTGGCGGACGGAGTTGGCCAGCCCCACCCCCCAAGGCTATAGCCCACCCGTTTTTGTGTCCATTTTCCGCTGGACGAACTTGGCGCCCCGGCCTTCGGGTGGGTATTTTTGGGCGCGACTGTGACCGTGGCCTATTTTTGGTACACGGAGGCACCTCGCAAAGTATAGCGCCATTCCGAGTCCGGAGGACTTAGTTGGCCTGCCCTTGAGAACAGGGCTTTTGCCCACCGTTTTTTGTGGCCTTTTTCCGCTGGACGAACTTGGCGCCCGGCCTTGGGCGGGGTTTTTGGGCGCGGCTGTGACCGTGGCCTATTTTTGGTACACGCAGGCACCTCTCAAAGTATCGCGCCATTCCGAGTCCGGCGGACGGAGTTGGCCAGCCCCACCCCCCAAGGATATAGCCCACCCGTTTTTGTGGCCTTTTTCCGCTGGACGAACTTGGCGCCCCGGCCTTCGGGCAGGTATTTTTCGGCGCGGCTGTGACCGTGGCCTATTTTTGGTACACGGAGGCACCTCGCAAAGTATCGCGCCATTCCGAGTCCGGCGGACGAAGTTGTCCTGCCCCACCCCCCAAGGCTATAGCCCACCCGTTTTTGTGGCCTTCTTCCACTGGACGAACTTGGCGCCCCGGCCTTCGAGCGGGTTTTTTTGGGCGCGGCTGTGCCCACGGCCTATTTTTGGGACACGGAGGCGCCTCGCAAAGTCTCGCGCCATTCCGAGTCCGGCGGACGAAGTTGGCCAACCCCACCCCCCAAGGCTATAGCCCACCCATTTTTGTGGCCTTTTTCCAATGGACGAACTTGGCTCCCCCGCCTTCGGGCAGTTATTTTTGGGCGCGGCTGTCCCCGCGGCCTATTTTTGGCACACGGAGGCGGCTCGCAAAGTCTCGCGCCATTCCGAGTCCGGCGGACGAACTTGGCCAGCCCCACCCCCCAAGGCTATAGCCCACCCGTTTTTGTGGCCATTTCCGCTGGACGAACTTGGCGCCCTGGCCATCGGGCTGGTATTTTTGGGCGCGGCTGTGCCCGCTGCCTATTTTTGGGACACGGAGGTGCCTCGCAAAGTCTCGCGCCATTCCGAGTCCGGCGGACGAAGTTGGCCAGCCCCACCCCCCAAGGCTATAGCCCACCCGTTTTTGTGGCCTTTTTCCGCTGGACGAACTTGGCGCCCCGGCCTTCGGGCGGGTATTTTTGGGCGCGGCTGTGCCCGCGGGCTACTTTTGGGACACGGAGTCACCTCGCGAAGTCTCGCGCCATTCCGAGTCCGGCGGACGAAGTTGGCCAGCCCCACCCCACAAGGCTATAGCCCACCAGTTTTTGTGGACTTTTCCCGCTAGACGAACTTGGCGCCCTGGCCTTCGGGCGGGTATTTTTGGGCGCGGCTGTGCCCGCGGCCTATTTTTGGGACACGGAGTCGCCTCGCAAAGTCTCGCGCCAGTCCGAGTCCGGCGGACGAAGTCGGCCAGCCCCACACCCCAAGGCTATAGCCCACCCTTTGTTGTGGCCTTTTTCCGCTGGACGAACTTGGCGCCCCGGCCTTCGGGTGGGTATTTTTGGGCGCGGCTGTGCCCGCGGCCTATTTTTGGCACACGGAGGTGCCTCGCAAAGTCTCGCGCCATTCCGAGTCCGGCGGACGAACTTGGCCAGCCCCACCCCCCAAGGCTATAGCCCACCCGTTTTTGTGGCCTTTTCCGCTGGACGAACTTGGCGCCCTGGCCATCGGGCTGGTATTTTTGGGCGCGGCTGTGCCGGCTGCCTATTTTTGGGACACGGAGGTGCCTCGCAAAGTCTCGCGCCATTCCGAGTCCGGCGGACGAAGTTGGCCAGCCCCACCCCCCAAGTCTATAGCCCACCCGTTTTTGTGGCCTTTTTCCGCTGGACGAACTTGGCGCCCCGGCCTTCGGGCGTGTATTTTTGGGCTCGGCTGTGCCCGCGGCCTATTTTTGGGACACGGAGGTGCCTCGCAAAGTCTCGCGCCATTCCGAGTCCGGCGGACGAAGTTGGCCAGCCCCACCCCCCAGGGCTATACCCCACCCGTTTTTGTGGCCTTTTTCCGCTGGACGAACTTGGCGCCCCGGCCTTCGGGCGGGTATTCTTGGGCACGGCTGTGCCCGAGGCCCATTTTGGCCCACGGAGGCGCCTCGAAAAGGCTCGCACCATTCCGATTCCGGCGGACGAAGTCGGCCAGCCCCACCCCCAAAGGCTATAGCCCACCAGTTTTTTTGGCCTTTTTACGCTGGACGAACATGGCGCCCCGGCCTTCGGGCGGGTATTTTTGGGCGCGGCTGTGCCCGTGGCCTATTTTTGGCACACGGAGGCGCCTCGCAATGTCTCGCGCCATTCCGAGTCCGGCGGACGAAGTCGGCCAGCCCCACCCCCCAAGGCTATAGCCCACCCGTTTTTGTGGCGTTTTTCCGCTTGACGAACTTGGCACCCCGGCCTTCGGGCGTGTATTTTTGGGCCCGGCTGTGCTCGCGGCCTATTTTTGGGACACGGAGGTGCCTCGCAAAGTCTCGCGCCATTCCGAGTCCGGCGGACGAAGTCGGCCAGCCCCACCCCCCAAGGCTATACCCCACCCGTTTTTGTGGCCTTTTTCCGCTGGACGAACTTGGCGCCCCGGCCTTCGAGCGGGTATTTTTGGGTACGGCTGTGCCCTCGGCATATTTTTGGCACACGGAGGTGCCTCGCAAAGTCTCGCACCATTCCGAGTCCGGCGCACGAAGTTGGCCAGCCCCACCCCCCAAGGCTATAGCCCACCCGTTTTTGTGGCCTTTTACCGGTGGACGAACTTGGCGCCCCGGCCTTCGGTCGGATATTTTTGGGCGTGGCTGTGCCCGCGGCCTATTTTTGGTACACGGAGTCGCCTCGCAAAGTCTCGCGCCATTCCGAGTCCGGCGGACGATGTTGGCCAGCCCCACCCCCCAAGGCTATAGCCCACCCGTTTTTGTGGGCTTTTTCCGCTGGACGAACTTGGAGCCCCGGCCTTCGGGTGTGTATTTTTGGGCGCGGCTGTGCCCGCGGCCTATTTTTGGCGCACGGAGGCGCCTCGCAAAGTCTCGCACCATTCCGAGTCCGGCGCACGAAGTTGGCCAGCCCCACCCCCCAAGGCTATAGCCCACCCGTTTTTGTGGCCTTTTACCGGTGGACGAACTTGGCGCCCCGGCCTTCGGTCGGATATTTTTGGGCGTGGCTGTGCCCGCGGCCTATTTTTGGTACACGGAGTCGCCTCGCAAAGTCTCGCGCCATTTCGAGTCCGGCGGACGAAGTTTGCCAGCCACACCCTCCAAGGCTATAGCCCACCCGTTTTTGTGGCCTTTTTCCGCTGGACGAACTTGGCGCCCAGGCCTTCGGGCGGGTATTTTTGGGCGCGGCTCTGCCCGCGGCCTATTTTTGGTGCACGTGGGCACCTCGCAAAGTCTCGCCCCATTCCGAGTTTGGCGGACGAAGTGGGCCAGCCCCACCCCCCAAGGCTATTGCCCACCCGTTTTTGTGGCCTTTTTCCGCGGGACGAAGTTGGCGCCCCGGCCTTCGGGCGGGTATTTACGGACACGGCTGTGCCCGCGGCCTATTTTTGGGACACGGAGGTGCCTCGCAAAGTCTCGCGCCATTCCGAGTCCGGCGGACGAAGTTGGCCAGCCCCACCCCCCAAGGCTATAGCCCACCCGTTTTTGTGGCCTTTTTCCGCTGGACGAACTTGGCGCCCCAGCCTTCGGGCGGGTATTTTTGGGCGCGGCTGTGCCCGCGGCCTATTGTTGGGACACGGAGGTGCCTCGCAAAGTCTCGCGCCATTACGAGTCCGGCAGACGAAGTTCGCCCGCGCCCCCCACCAAGGCTATAGCCCACCCATTTTTTGGCCATTTTTCCGCCGGGGGGTTTTGGCACCACGACCTTCGGGCGCTTATTTTTTAGCGCGGTTTTGCCCGTGGCTTATTTTTGCCACCCCGAGGCCCCTTGCAAAGTCTCGCCCCATTCCGAGTCCGGCGGACGAACTTCGCCCGCGCCCCCCACCAAGGCTATAGCCCACCCGTTTTTTGGCAATTTTTCCGCTGGGGGGTTTTGGCACCACGACCTTCAGGCGCGGCTTTGTCCGCGGCTTATTTTTTGCACCCCGAGGCCCTTCGCAAAGTCTCGCCCCATACCGAGTCCGGCGGACGAACTTCGCCCGCGCCCCCACCAAGGCTATAGCCCACCCGTTTTTTGGCCATTTTTCCGCCGGGGGGTTTTGGCACTACGACCTTCGGGGGCTTATTTTTGAGCGCGGCTTTGCACGCGGCTTATTTTTGGCACCCCAAGGCCCCTTGTAAAGTCTCGTCCCATTCCGAGTCCGGCAGACAAACTTCGCCCGCGCCCCCCATCAAGGCTATAGCCCACCCGTTTTTTGGCCATTTTTCCGCTGGGGGGTTTTGGCACCACAACCTTCGGGAGCTTATTTTTGGGCGCGGCTTTGCCCGCGTCTTATTTTTGGCACCCCGAGACCCTTCGTAAAGTCTCGCCCCATTCCCAGTCCGGCGGACAAACTTCGAGCGCCCCCCACCAAGGCTATAGCCCACCCGTTTTTTGGCCATTTTTCCGCTGGGGGGTTTTGGCACTACGACCTTCGGGGGCTTATTTTTTAGCGCGGCTTTGCCCGTGGCATATTTTTGGCACCCCAAGGCCCCTCGTAAAGTCTCGCCCCATTCCGAGTCTGGCAGACAAACTTCGCCCGCGCCCCCCACCAAGGCTATAGCCCACCCGTTTTTTGGCCATTTTTCCGCTGGGGGGTTTTGGCACCACGACCTTCGGGGGCTTATTTTTGGGCGCGGCTTTGCCCGCGGCTTATTTTTGGCACTCCGAGGCCCATCGCAAAGTCTCGCCCCATTCCGAGTCCGGCGGACGAACTTCGACCGCGTCCCCCACCAAGGCTATAGCCCACCCGTTTTTTGGCCATTTTTCCGCTGGGGGGTTTTGGCACTACGACCTTCGGGGCCTTATTTTTGGGCGTGACGTTGCCCGCGGCTTATTTTTGGCACCCCGAGGCCCCTCGTAAAGTCTCACCCCATTCGGAGTCCGGCGGACGAACTTCGCCCGCCCCACCCCCCACGGCTATAGCCCACCCGTTTCTGTGGCCTTTTTCCGCTGGATGAACTTGTCGCCCCGGCCTTCGGGGGGGTATTTTTGGGCGCGGCTGTGCCCGCGGCCTATTTTTGGCACACGGAGGCCCCTTGCAAAGTCTCGCGCCATTCCGAGCCCGGCGGACGAAGTTGGCCGGCCCCACCCCCCAAGGCTATAGCCCACCCGTTTTTTGGCCATTTTTCCGCTGGGGGGTTTGGGCACGCCGACCTTCGGGGGGTTATTTTTGGGCGCGGTTGTGACCACGGCCTATTTTTGGCATGCGGAGGGCGCTCACAAAGCCTCGTCCCATTCCGAGTCCGGCGGACGAAGTTGGCCAGCCCCTCCCCCCAAGGCTATAGCCCACCCGTTTTTTGGCCATTTTTCCGCTGGGGGGTTTGGGCGCGCCGACCTTCGGGGTTTTATTTTTGGGCGTGGCTGTGCCCGCGGCCTACTTTTGGCACGCGGAGGTCCTCACAAAGTATCTCCCCATTCCGAGTCCGGCAGACGAAGTTGGCCAGCCCCTCCCCCCAAGGCTATAGCCCACCCTTTTTTTGGACTTTTTTCCGCTGGCCGAACTTGGCGCCCCAGCCTTCGGGCGGTTATTTTTGGGTGCGGCTGTGTCCGCAGCCTATTTTTGGCACACGGAGGCCGCTCACAAAGTCTCGACCCATTCCGAGTCCGGCGGACGAAGTTGGCCAGCCGATCCCCCCAAGGCTATAGCCCACCCGTTTTTTGGCCATTTTTCCGCTGGACGAACTTGGCGCCCCGGCCTTCGGGTGGTTATTTTTGGGCGTGGCTGTGTCCGCGGCCTGTTTTCGCATGAGGAGGCCGTACGCAATGTCTCACCCCATTCCGAGTCCGGCGGACGAAGTTGGCCAGCCCCTCCCCCCAAGGCTATAGCCCACCCGTTTTTTGGCCATTTTTCCGCTGGGGGGTTTGGGCGCGCCGACCTTCGGGGGGTTATTTTTGGGCGCGGCTGTGACCACGGCCTATTTTTGGCATGCGGAGGCCGCTCGCAAAGCCTCGTCCCATTCCCAGTCCGGCGGACGAAGTTGGCCAGCCCCTCCCCCCAAGGCTATAGCCCACCCGTTTTTTGGCCATTTTTCCGCTGGGGGTTTGGGCGCGCCGACCTTCGGGGTTTTATTTTTGGGCGTGGCTGTGCCCGCGGCCTACTTTTGGCACGCGGAGGCCCTCACAAAGTATCTCCCCATTCCGAGTCCGGCGGACGAAGTTGGCCAGCCCCTCCCCCCAAGGCTACAGCCCACCCTTTTTTTGGACTTTTTTCCGCTGGCCGAACTTGGCGCCCCAGCCTTCGGGCGGTTATTTTTGGGTGCGGCTGTGTCCGCAGCCTATTTTTGGCACGCGGAGGCCGCTCGCAAAGTCTCGACCCATTCCGAGTCCGGCGGACGACGTTGGCCAGCCGATCCCCCCAAGGCTATAGCCCACCCGTTTTTTGGCCATTTTTCCGCTGGACGAACTTGGCGCCCCGGCCTTCGGGTGGTTATTTTTGGGCGTGGCTGTGTCCGCGGCCTGTTTTGGCACGCGGAGGACGTACGCAATGTCTCACCCCATTCCGAGTCCGGCGGACGAAGTTGGCCAGCCCCTCCCCCCAAGGCTATAGCCCACCCGTTTTTTGGCCATTTTTCCGCTGGGGGGATTGGGCGCGCCGACCTTCGGGGGGTTATTTTTGGGCGCGGCTGTGACCACGGCCTATTTTTGGCATGCGGAGGCCGCTCGCAAAGTCTCGCCCCATTCCAAGTCCGGCGGACGAAGTTGGCCAGCCCCTCCCCCCAAGGTTATAGCCCACCCGTTTTTTGGCCATTTTTCCGCTGGGGGGTTTGGGCGCGCCGACCTTCGGGGTTTTATTTTTGGGCGTGGCTGTGCCCGCGGCCTACTTTTGGCACGCGGAGGCCCTCACAAAGTATCTCCCCATTCCGAGTCCGGCGGACGAAGTTGGCCAGCCCCTCCCCCCAAGGCTATAGCCCACCCTTTTTTTGGACTTTTTTCCGCTGGCCGAACTTGGCGCCCCAGCCTTCGGGCGGTTATTTTTGGGTGCGGCTGTGTCCGCAGCCTATTTTTGGCACGCGGAGGCCGCTCGCAAAGTCTCGACCCATTCCGAGTCCGGCGGACAAAGTTGGCCAGCCGATCCCCCCAAGGCTATAGCCCACCCGTTTTTTGGCCATTTTTCCGCTGGACGAACTTGGCGCCCCGGCCTTCGGGTGGTTATTTTTGGGCGTGGCTGTGTCCGCGGCCTGTTTTGGCACGCGGAGGCCGTACGCAATGTCTCACCCCATTCCGAGTCCGGCGGACGAAGTTGGCCAGCCCCTCCCCCCAAGGCTATAGCCCACCCGTTTTTTGGCCATTTTTCCGCTGGGGGGATTGGGCGCGCCGACCTTCGGGGGGTTATTTTTGGGCGCGGCTGTGACCACGGCCTATTTTTGGCTTGCGGAGGCCGCTCGCAAAGTCTCGCCCCATTCCGAGTCCGGCGGACGAAGTTGGCCAGCCCCTCCCCCCAAGGCTATAGCCCACCCGTTTTTTGGCCATTTTTCCGCTGGGGGGTTTGGGCGCGCCGACCTTCGGGGGGTTATTTTTGGGCACCGCTGTGACCACGGCCTATTTTTGGCATGCGGAGGCCGCTCACAAAGTCTCGCCCCATTCCGAGTCCGGCGGACGAAGTGGGCCAGCCCCCCCCCCCAAGGCTATAGGCCACCCGTTTTTTGGCCATTTTTCCGCTGGGGGGTTTGGGCGCGCCGACCTTCGGGGGGTTATTTTTGGGCGCCGCTGTGACCACGGCCTATTTTTGGCATGCGGAGGCCGCTCGCAAAGTCTCGCCCCATTCCGAGTCCGGCGGACGAAGTTGGCCAGCCCCTCCCCCGAACGCTATAGGCCACCCGTTTTTTGGCCATTTTTCCGCTGGGGGGTTTGGGCGCGCCGACCTTCGGGGTTTTATTTTTGGGCGTGGCTGTGCCCGCAGCATACTTTTGGCACGCGGAGGCCCTCACAAAGTATCTCCCCATTCCGAGTCCGGCGGACGAAGTTGGCCAGCCCCTCCCCCCAAGGCTATAGCCCACCCGTTTTTTGGACTTTTTTCCGCTGGCCGAACTTGGCGCCCCGGCCTTCAGGCGGTTATTTTTGGGTACGGCTGTGTCCGCAGCCTATTTTTGGCACGCGGAGGCCGCTCGCAAAGTCTCGACCCATTCCGAGTCCGGCGGACGAAGTTGGCCAGCCGATCCCCCCAAGGCTATAGCCCACCCGTTTTTTGGCCATTTTTCCGCTGGACGAACTTGGCGCCCCGGCCTTCGGGTGGTTATTTTTGGGCGTGGATGTGTCCGCAGCCTGTTTTGGCACGCGGAGGCCGTACGCAATGTCTCACCCCATTCCGAGTCCGGCAGACGAAGTTGGCCAGCCCCTCCCCCCAAGGCTATAGCCCACCCGTTTTTTGTCCATTTTTCCGCTGGGGGGTTTGGGCGCGCCGACCTTCGGGGGGTTATTTTTGAGCGCGGCTGTGACCACGGCCTATTTTTGGCATGCGGAGGCCGCTCGTAAAGTTTCGCCCCATTCCGAGTCCGGCGGACGAAGTTGGCCAGCCCCTCCCCCCAAGGCTATAGCCCACCCGTTTTTTGGCCATTTTTCCGCTGGGGGGTTTGGGCGCGCCGACCTTCGGGGGGTTATTTTTGGGCGCGGCTGTGACCACGGCCTATTTTTGGCATGCGGAGGCCGCTCGCAAAGTCTCGCCCCATTCCGAGTCCGGCGGACGAAGTTGGCCAGCCCCTCCCCCCAAGGCTATAGGCCACCCGTTTTTTGGCCATTTTTCCGCAGGGGGGTTTGGGCGCGCCGACCTTCGGGGTTTTATTTTTGGGCGTGGCTGTGCCCGCGGCCTACTTTTGGCATGCGGAGGCCCTCACAATGTATCTCCCCATTCCGAGTCCGGCGGACGAAGTTGGCCAGCCCCTCCCCCCAAGGCTATAGCCCACCCGTTTTTTGGACTTTTTTCCGCTGGCCGAACTTGGCGCCTCGGCCTTCGCTGTTATTTTTGGGTGCGGCTGTGTCCGCGGCCTATTTTTGGCACGCGGAGGCCGCTCGCAAAGTCTCGACCCATTCCGAGTCCGGCGGACGAAGTTGGCCAGCCGCTCCCCCCAAGGCTATAGCCCACCCGTTTTTTGGCCATTTTTCCGCTGGACGAACTTGGCGCCCCGGCCTTCGGGTGGTTATTTTTGGGCGTGGCTGTGTCCGCGGCCTGTTTTGGCACGCGGAGGCCGTACGCAATGTCTCACCCCATTCCGAGTCCGGCGGACGAAGTTGGCCAGCCCCTCCCCCCAAGGCTATAGCCCACCCGTTTTTTGGCCATTTTTCCGCTGGGGGGTTTGGGCGCGCCGACCGTCGGGGGGTTATTTTTGGGTGCGGCTGTGACCACGGCCTATTTTTGGCATGCGGAGGCCACTCGCAAAGTCTCGCCCCATTCCGAGTCCGGCGGACGAAGTTGGCCAGCCCCTCCCCCCAAGGCTATAGCCCACCCGTTTTTTGGCCATTTTTCCGCTGGGGGGTTTGGGCGCGCCGACCTTCGGGGGTTTATTTTTGGGCGCGGCTGTGACCACGGCCTATTTTTGGCATGCGGAGGCCGCTCGCAAAGTCTCGCCCCATTCCGAGTCCGGCGGACGAAGTTGGCCAGCCCCTCCCCCCAAGGCTATAGGCCACCCGTTTTTTGGCCATTTTTCCGCTGGGGGGTTTGGGCGCGCCGACCTTCGGGGTTTTATTTTTGGGCGTGGCTGTGCCCGCGGCCTACTTTTGGCATGCGGAGGCCCTCACAAAGTATCTCCCCATTCCGAGTCCGGCGGACGAAGTTGGCCAGCCCCACCCCCCAAGGCTATAGCCCACCCGTTTTTGTGGCCTTTTTCTCCTGGACGAACTTGGCGCCCCGGTCTTCGAGCGGTTATTTTTGGGTGCGGCTGTGTCCGCGGCCTATTTTTGGCACGCGGAGGCCGCTCGCAAAGTCTTGACCCATTCCGAGTCCGGCGGACGAAGTTGGCCAGCCGCTCCCCCCAAGGCTATAGCCCACCCGTTTTTTGGCCATTTTTCCGCTGGACGAACTTGGCGCCCCGGCCTTCGGGTGGTTATTTTTGGGCGTGGCTGTGTCCACGGCCTGTTTTGGCACGCGGAGGCCGTACACAATGTCTCACCCCATTCCGAGTCCGGCGGACGAAGTTGGCCAGCCTCTCCCCCCAAGGCTATAGCCCACCCGTTTTTTGGCCATTTTTCCGCTGAGGGGTTTGGGCGCGCCGACCTTCGGGCGGTTATTTTTGGGCGCGCCTGTGCCCGCGGCCTATTTTTGGCACGCGGAGGCCCCTCGCAAAGTCTCGCGCCATTCTGAATCTGGCGGACGAAGTGGGCCAGCCCCACCCCCCAAGGCTATAGCCCACCCGTTTTTTGGACTTTTTTCCGCTGGCCGAACTTGGCGCCCCGGCCTTCAGGCGGTTATTTTTGGGTACGGCTGTGTCCGCAGCCTATTTTTGGCACGCGGAGGCCGTTCGCAAAGTCTCACCCCATTCCTAGTCCGGCGGACGAAGTTGGCCAGCCCCTCCCCCCAAGGCTATAGCCCACCCGTTTTTTGGCCATTTTTCCGCTGGGGGGTTTGGGCGCGCCGACCTTCGGGGGGTTATTTTTGGGCGCGCCTGTGCCCGCGTCCTATTTTTGGCACACGGAGGCCCCTCGCAAAGTCTCGCGCCATTCTGAATCTGGCGGACGAAGTTGGCCAGCCCCACCCCCCAAGGCTATAGCCCACCCGTTTTTATGGCCTTTTTCTGCTGGACGAACTTGGCGCCCCGGTCTTCGGGCGGTTATTTTTTGGCGCGGCTGTGGCCGTGGCCTATTTTTGGCACACGGAGGCCCCTCATAAAGTCTCACACCATTCCACGTCCGGCGGACGAAGTTGGCCAGCCCCACCCCCCAAGGCTATAGCCCAACCGTTTTTGTGGCCATTTTCCGCTGGACGAACCTGGTGCCCCGGCCTTCGGGCGGTTATTTTTGTGCGCGACTGTGCCCGCGGCCTATTTTTGGCACACAGAGGCCCCTCACAAAGTCTCGCGACATTCCGAGTCCGGCGGACGAAGTTGGCCAGCCCCACCCCCCAAGGCTATAGCCCACCCGTTTTTGTGGCCTTTTTCCGCTGGACGAAATTGGCGCCCCGGCCTTCGGGCGGTTATTTTTGGGCGCGGCTGTGGCCGTAGCCTATTTTTGGCACACGGAGGCCCCTCACAAAGTCTCACACCATTCCACATCCGGCGGACGAAGTTGGCCAGCCCCACCCCCCAAGGCTATAGCCCACCCTTTTTTGTGGCCATTTTCCGCTGGACGAACCTGGTGCCCCGGCCTTCGGGCGGTTATTTTTGTGCGCGGCTGTGCCCGCGGCCTATTTTTGGCACACGGAGGCCCCTCGCAAAGTCTCGCGCCATTCCGAGTCCGGCGGACGAAGTTGGCCAGCCCCACCCCCCAAGGCTATAGCCCACCCGTTTTTGTGGCCTTTTTCAGCTGGACGAACTTGGCGCCCCGGCCTTCGGGGGGGTATTTTTGGGAGCGGCTGTGGTTTCGGCCTATTTTTGGCACATGGAGGGCCCTCACAAAGTCTCGCGCCATTCCAAGTCCGGCGGACGAAGTTGGCCAGCCACACCTCCCAAAGCTATAGCCCACCCGTTTTTGTGGCCTTTTTCCGCTGGACGAACTAAGCGCCTCGGCCTTCGGGAGGTTATTTTTTGGCGCGGCTGTGGCCGCGGCCTATTTTTGGCACACGGAGGGCCCTCGCAAAGTCTCGCGCCATTCCGAGTCCGGCGGACGAAGTGGGCCAGCCCCACCCCCCAAGGCTATAGCCCACCCGTTTTTGTGGCCTTTTTACACTGGACGAACTTGGCGCCCCGCCCTTCGGGTGGTTATTTTTGGGCGCCGCTGTGCCCACGGGCTATTTTTTGCACACGGAGGGCCCTCGCAAAGTCTCGAGCCATTCCTAGTCCGGCGGACGAAGTTGGCCAGCCCCACCCCCAAGGCTATAGCACACCCGTTTTTGTGGCTGTTTCCGCCGGACGAACTTGGTGCCCCAGCCTTCGGGCGGTTATTTTTGGGTACGGCTGTGCCCGCGGCCTATTTTTGGCACACGGAGGCCCCTCGCAATGTCTCGTACAATTCCGAGTCCGGCGGACGAAGTTGGCCAGCCCCCCCCACCCAACGCTATAGCCCACCTGTTTTTGTCGCCTTTTTCCGCTGGACGAAATTTGCGCGCCGGCCTTCGGGCGGTTATTTTTGGGCGCGGCTGTGCCCGCGGCCTATTTTTGGCACACGGAGGCCCCTCACAAAGTCTCGCGCCATTCCCAGTCCGGCGGAAGAAGTTGGCCAGCCCCACCCCCCAAGGCTATAGCCCACCCGTTTTTGTGGCCTTTTTCCACTGGATGAACTTGGCGCCCCGCCCTTCGGGTGGTTATTTTCCGTTGGTTATTTTCCGTTGGTTATTTTTGGACGCGGCTGTGCCCGCAGCCTATTTTTGGCAAACGGAGGGCCCTCGTAAAGTCTCGCGCCATTCCGAGTCCGGCGGACGAAGTTTGCCAGCCCCACCCCCATAGGCTATAGCCCACCCGTTTTTGTGGCCTTTTTCCACTGGACGAACTTGGCGCCCCGTCCTTCGGGCGGTTATTTTTGGGCGCGGCTGGGCCCGCGGCCTATTTTTGGCACACGGAGGGCCCTCGCAAAGTCTCGCGCCATTCCGAGTCCGGCGGACGAAGTTGGCCAGCCACACCTCCCAAAGCTATAGCCCACCCGTTTTTGTGGCCTTTTTACGCTGGACGAACTTGGCGCCCCGGCCTTCGGGTGGTTATTTTTGGGCGCGGCTGTGCCCGCGGCCTATTTTTGGCACACGGAGGGCCCTCGCAAAGTCTCGCGCCATTCCGAGTCCGGCGGACGTAGTTGGCCAGCCCCACCCCACAAGGCTATAGCCAACCCGTTTTTGTGGCCTTTTTACGCTGGACGAACTTGGCGCCCCGGCCTTCGGGCGGTTATTTTTGGGCGCGGCTGTGCCCGCAGCCTATTTTTTACACACGGAGGGCACTCGCAAAGTCTCGAGCCATTCCTAGTCCGGCGGACGAAGTTGGCCAGCCCCACCCCCAAGGCTATAGCCCACCCGTTTTTGTGGCTTTTTCCGCCGGACGAACTTGGTGCCCCAGCCTTCGGGCGGTTATTTTTGGGTGCGGCTGTGCCCGCGGCCTATTTTTGGCACATTGAAACCCCTCACAATGTTTCGCGCCATTCCGAGTCCGGCAGACGAAGTTGGCCAGCCCCACCTCCCAAGGTTATAGCCCACCCGTTGTTTTGGCCTTTTTCCGCTGGACGAACTTGGCGCCGCGGCCTTCGGGCAGTTATTTTCGGGCGCGGCTGTGCCCGCGGCCTCTTTTTGGCACACGGAGGCCCCTCGCAAAGTCTCGCACCATTCCGAGTCCGGCGGACGAAGTTGGTCAGCCCCACCTCCCAAGGCTATAGCCCAACCGTTTTTGTGGCCTTTTTCCGCGGGACGAACTTGGCGCCCCGGCCTTCGGGCGGTGATTTTTGGGCGCGGCTGTGGCCGCGGCCTATTTTTGGCACACTGAAACCCCTCACAATGTTTCGCGCCATTCCGAGTCCGGCGGACGAAGTTGGCCAGCCCCACCTCCCAAGGTTATAGCCCACCCGTTGTTTTGGCCATTTTCCGCTGGACGAACTTGGCGCCGCGGCCTTCGGGCAGTTATTTTCGGGCGCGGCTGTGCCCGCGGCCTCTTTTTGGCACATGGAGAACCCTCGCAAAGTCTGGCACCATTCCGAGTCCGGCGGACGAAGTTGGCCAGCCCCACCCCCCAAGGCTATAGCCCACCCGTTTTTGTGGCCTTTTTCCGCTGGACGAACTTGGCGCCCCGGCCTTCGGGCGGGTATTTTTTGTCCCGGCTGTGCCCACGGTCTATTTTTGGCACACATAGGCACCTCGCAAAGTCTCGCGCCATTCCGAGTCCGGCGGACGAAGTTGGCCAGCCTCACCCCCCAAGGCTATAGCCCACCCGTTTTCGAGGCCTTTTTCCGCTGGACGAACTTGGCGCCCCGGCCTTCGGGCGGGTATTTTTGGGTGCGGCTGTGCCGCTGCCTATTTTGGCACACGGAGGTGCCTCGCAATGTCTTGCGCCATTCCGAGTCCGGCGGACGAAGTTGGCCAGCCCCCACCCCCAAGGCTATAGCCCACCCGTTTTGTGGCCTTTTTCAGCGGGACGAACTTGGCGCCCCGGCCTTCTGGCTGGTATTTTTAGACGCGGTTGTGCCCGTTGTCTATTTTTGGCACGTGGAGGCACCTCGCAAAGTCTCGCCATTCCGAGTCGGGCGGACGAAGTTGGCCAGCCCGCCCCCAAGGCTATAGCCCACCCGTTTTGTGGCCGTTTTCCGCTGGACGAGCTTCTCGCCCCGGCCTTCGGGCGGGTATTTTTGGGCGGCTGTGCCCGCGGCCTATTTTTGGCACACGGAGGTGCCTCGCAAAGTCTCGCGCCATTCCGAGTCAGGCGGACGAAGTTGGACAGCCCCACCCACCAAGGCTATAGCTCACTCGTTTTTGTGGCCTTTTTCCGCTGGACGAACTTGGCGCCCCAGCCTTCGGGCGGGTATTTTTGGGCGCGGCTGTGCCCGCGGCCTATTTTTGGCACACGGCGGTGCCTCGCAAAGTCTCGCGCCATTCCGAGTCCGGCGCACGAAGTTGGCCAGCCCCACCTCCCAAGGTTATAGCCCACCCGTTGTTTTGGCCTTTTTCCGCTGGACGAACTTGGCGCCGCGGCCTTCGGGCAGTTATTTTCGGGTGCGGCTGTGCCCGCGGCCTCTTTTTGGCACACGGAGGCCCCTCGCAAAGTCTCGCACCATTCCGAGTCCGGCGGATGAAGTTGGCCAGCCCCACCCCCCAAGGCTATAGCCCACCCGTTTTTGTGGCCTTTTTCCGCTGGACGAACTTGGCGCCCCGGCCTTCGGGTGGGTATTTTTTGTCCCGGCTGTGCCCACGGTCTATTTTTGGCACACATAGGCACCTCGCAAAGTCTCGCGCCATTCCGAGTCCGGCGGACGAAGTTGGCCAGCCTCACCCCCCAAGGCTATAGCCCACCCGTTTTCGAGGCCTTTTTCCGCTGGACGAACTTGGCGCCCCGGCCTTCGGGCGGGTATTTTTTGGTGCGGCTGTGCCCGCTGCCTATTTTTGGCACACGGAGGTGCCTCGCAATGTCCTGCGCCATTCCGAGTCCGGCTGACGAAGTTGGCCAGCCCCACCCCCCAAGGCTATAGCCCACCCGTTTTTGTGGCCTTTTTCAGCGGGACGAACTTGGCGCCCCGGCCTTCGGGCGGGTATTTTTGGACGCGGTTGTGCCCGTTGTCTATTTTTGGCACGTGGAGGCACCTCGCAAAGTCTCGCGCCATTCCGAGTCCGGCGGACGAAGTTGGCCAGCCCGCCCCCCAAGGCTATAGCCCACCCGTTTTTGTGGCCGTTTTCCGCTGGACGAACTTCTCGCCCCGGCCTTCGGGCGGGTATTTTTGGGCGGCTGTGCCCGCGGCCTATTTTTGGCACACGGAGGTGCCTCGCAAAGTCTCGCGCCATTCCGAGTCAGGCGGACGAAGTTGGAAAGCCCCACCCACCAAGGCTATAGCTCACTCGTTTTTGTGGCCTTTTTCCGCTGGACGAACTTGGCGCCCCAGCCTTCGGGCGGGTATTTTTGGGCGCGGCTGTGCCCGCGGCCTATTTTTGGCACACGGAGGTGCCTCGCAAAGTCTCGCGCCATTCCGAGTCCGGCGCACGAAGTTGGCCAGCCCCACCTCCCAAGGTTATAGCCCACCCGTTGTTTTGGCCTTTTTCCGCTGGACGAACTTGGCGCCGCGGCCTTCGGGCAGTTATTTTCGGGTGCGGCTGTGCCCGCGGCCTCTTTTTGGTACACGGAGGCCCCTCGCAAAGTCTCGCACCATTCCGAGTCCGGCGGACGAAGTTGGCCAGCCCCACCCCCCAAGGCTGTAGCCCACCCGTTTTTGTGGCCTTTTTCCGCTGGACGAACTTGGCGCCCCGGCCTTCGGGCGGTTATTTTTGGGTGCGGCTGTGCCCGCGGCTTATTTTTGGCACACGGAGGGCCCTCGCAAAGTCTCGCGCCATTCCGAGTCTGGCGGACGAAGTTTGCCAGCCCCACCGCCCAAGGCTGTAGCCCACCCGTTTTTGTGGCCTTTTTCCGCTGGACGAACTTGGCGCCCCGAACTCCGAGCGGGTAGTTTTGTGCGCAGCTTTGCCCGCGGCCTATTTTTGGCACACGGAGGGACCTCGCAAAGTCTCGCGCTATTCCGAGTCTGGCGGACGAAGTGGGCCAGCCCCACCACCCAAGGCTATAGCCCACCCGTTTTTGTGGCCTTTTACCGCTGGACGAACTTGGTGCCCCGGCCTTCGGGCAGGTATTTTTTGACGCGGCTGTGCCCGCGGCCTATTTTTGGCACACGGAGGCGCCTCGCAAAGTCTCGCGCCATTCCGTGTCCGGCGGACGAAGTGGGCCAGCGCCACCCCCCAAGTCTATAGCCCACCCGTTTTTGTGGCCTTTTTCCGCTGGACGAACTTGGCGCCCCGTCCTTCGGGCGGGTATTTTTAGGCGCGGCTGTGCCCGCGGCCTATTTTTGGCACACGGAGGCTCCTCGAAGGTCTCGCGCCATTCCGAGTCCGGCGGACGAAGTTGGCCAGCCCCACCCCCCCAGGCTATAGCCCACCCGTTTTCGTGGCCTTTTTCCGCTGGACGAACTTGGCGCCCCAGCCTTCGGGGGGGTATTTTTGGGCGCGGCTGTGCCCGCGGGCTATTTTTTGCAGACGGAGGTGGCTCGCAAAGTCTCGCGCCATTCCGAGTGCGGCGGACGAAGTCGGCCAGCCCCACCCCCCAAGGCTATAGCCCACCCGTTTTTGTGGCCTTTTTCAGCTGGACGAACTTGGCGCCCCAGCCTTCGGGCGGGTATTTTTGGACGCGGTTGTGCCCGTTGTCTAGTTTTGGCACGTGGAGGCACCTCGCAAAGTCTCGCGCCATTCCGAGTCCGGCGGACGAAGTTGGCCAGCCCGCCCCCCAAGGCTATAGCCCACCCATTTTTGTGGCCGTTTTCCGCTGGACGAACTTCTCGCCCCGGCCTACGGGCGGGTATTTTTGGGCGGCTGTGCCCGCGGCCTATTTTTGGCACACGGAGGTGCCTCGCAAAGTCTCGCGCCATTCCGAGTCAGGCGGACGAAGTTGGACAGCCCCACCCACCAAGGCTATAGCTCACTCGTTTTTGTGGCCTTTTTCCGCTGGACGAACTTGGTGCCCCAGCCTTCGGGCGGGTATTTTTGGGCGCGGCTGTGCCCGCGGCCTATTTTTGGCACACGGAGGTGCCTCGCAAAGTCTCGCGCCATTCCGAGTCCGGCGCACGAAGTTGACCAGCCCCACCTCCCAAGGTTATAGCCCACCCGTTGTTTTGGCCTTTTTCCGCTGGACGAACTTGGCGCCGTGGCCTTCGGGCAGTTATTTTCGGGTGTGGCTGTGCCCGCGGTCTCTTTTTGGCACACGGAGGCCCCTCGCAAAGTCTCGCACCATTCCGAGTCCGGCGGACGAAGTTGGCCAGCCCCACCCCCCAAGGCTGTAGCCCACCCGTTTTTGTGGCCTTTTTCCGCTGGACGAACTTGGCGCCCCGGCCTTCGGGCGGTTATTTTTGGACGCGGCTGTGCCCGCGGCTTATTTTTGGCACATGGAGGGCCCTCGCAAAGTCTCGCGCCATTCCGAGTCTGGCGGACGAAGTTTGCCAGCCCCACCGCCCAAGGCTGTAGCCCACCCGTTTTTGTGGCCTTTTTCCGCTGGACGAACTTGGCGCCCCGAACTCCGGGCGGGTACTTTTGTGCGCAGCTTTGCCCGCGGCCTATTTTTGGCACACGGAGGGACCTCGCAAAGTCTCGCGCTATTCCGAGTCTGGCGGACGAAGTGGGCCAGCCCCACCACCCAAGGCTATAGCCCACCCGTTTTTGTGGCCTTTTACCGCTGGACGAACTTGGTGCCCCGGCCTTCGGGCAGGTATTTTTTGACGCGGCTGTGCCCGCGGCCTATTTTTGGCACACGGAGGTGCCTCGCAAAGTCTCGCGCCATTCCGAGTCCGGCAGACGAAGTTGGCCAGCCCCACCCCCCAAGGCTATAGCCCACCGTTTTTGTGGCCTTTTTCCGTTGGACGAACTTGGCGCCCCGGCCTTCGGGCGGGTATTTTTTGTCGCAGCTGTGCCCGCGGTCTATTTTTGGCACACAGAGGTGCCTCGCAAAGTCTCGCGCCATTCCGTGTCCGGCGGACGAAGTGGGCCAGCGCCACCCCCCAAGTCTATAGCCCACCCGTTTTTGTGGCCTTTTTCCGCTGGACGAACTTGGCGCCCCGTCCTTCGGGCGGGTATTTTTAGGCGCGGCTGTGCCCGCGGCCTATTTTTGGCACACGGAGGCTCCTCGAAGGTCTCGCGCCATTCCGAGTCCGGCGGACGAAGTTGGCCAGCCCCACCCCCCCAGGCTATAGCCCACCCGTTTTCGTGGCCTTTTTCAGCTGGACGAACTTGGCGCCCCAGCCTTCGGGCGGGTATTTTTGGGCGCGGCTGTGCCCGCGGGCTATTTTTGGCACACGGAGGTGCCTCGTAAAGTCTCGCGCCATTCCGAGTGCGGCGGACGAAGTCGGCCAGCCCCACCCCCCAAGGCTATAGCCCACCCGTTTTTGTGGCCTTTTTCAGCTGGACGAACTTGGCGCCCCAGCCTTCGGGCGGGTATTTTTGGACGCGGTTGTGCCCGTTGTCTATTTTTGGCACGTGGAGGCACCTCGCAAAGTCTCGCGCCATTCCGAGTCCGGCGAACGAAGTTGGCCAGCCCGCCCCCCAAGGCTATAGCCCACCCGTTTTTGTGGCCTTTTTCCGCTGGACGAACTTGGCGCCCCGAACTCCGGGCGGGTAGTTTTGTGCGCAGCTTTGCCCGCGGCCTATTTTTGGCACACGGAGGGACCTCGCAAAGTCTCGCGCTATTCCGAGTCTGGCGGACGAAGTGGGCCAGCCCCACCACCCAAGGCTATAGCCCACCCGTTTTTGTGGCCTTTTACCGCTGGACGAACTTGGTGCCCCGGCCTTCGGGCAGGTATTTTTTGACGCGGCTGTGCCCGCGGCCTATTTTTGGCACACGGAGGTGCCTCGCAAAGTCTCGCGCCATTCCGAGTCCGGCAGACGAAGTTGGCCAGCCCCACCCCCCAAGGCTATAGCCCACCCGTTTTTGTGGCCTTTTTCCGTTGGACGAACTTGGCGCCCCGGCCTTCGGGCGGGTATTTTTTGTCGCAGCTGTGCCCGCGGTCTATTTTTGGCACACAGAGGTGCCTCGCAAAGTCTCGCGCCATTCCGTGTCCGGCGGACGAAGTGGGCCAGCGCCACCCCCCAAGTCTATAGCCCACCCGTTTTTGTGGCCTTTTTCCGCTGGACGAACTTGGCGCCCCGTCCTTCGGGCGGGTATTTTTAGGCGCGGCTGTGCCCGCGGCCTATTTTTGGCACACGGAGGCTCCTCGAAGGTCTCGCGCCATTCCGAGTCCGGCGGACGAAGTTGGCCAGCCCCACCCCCCCAGGCTATAGCCCACCCGTTTTCGTGGCCTTTTTCAGCTGGACGAACTTGGCGCCCCAGCCTTCGGGCGGGTATTTTTGGGCTCGGCTGTGCCCGCGGGCTATTTTTGGCACACGGAGGTGCCTCGCAAAGTCTCGCGCCATTCCGAGTGCGGCGGACGAAGTCGGCCAGCCCCACCCCCCAAGGCTATAGCCCACCCGTTTTTGTGGCCTTTTTCAGCTGGACGAACTTGGCGCCCCAGCCTTCGGGCGGGTATTTTTGGACGCGGTTGTGCCCGTTGTCTATTTTTGGCACGTGGAGGCACCTCGCAAAGTCTCGCGCCATTCCGAGTCCGGCGAACGAAGTTGGCCAGCCCGCCCCCCAAGGCTATAGCCCACCCGTTTTTGTGGCCGTTTTCCGCTGGACGAACTTCTCGCCCCGGCCTACGGGCGGGTATTTTTGGGCGGCTGTGCCCGCGGCCTATTTTTGGCACACGGAGGTGCCTCGCAAAGTCTCGCGCCATTCCGAGTCAGGCGGACGAAGTTGGACAGCCCCACCCACCAAGGCTATAGCTCACTCGTTTTTGTGGCCTTTTTCCGCTGGATGAACTTGGCGCCCCAGCCTTCGGGCGGGTATTTTTGGGTGCGGCTGTGCCCGCGGCCTATTTTTGGCACACGGAGGCTCCTTGAAGGTCTCGTGCCATTCCGAGCCCGGCGGACGAAGTTGGCCAGCCCCACCCCCCCAGGCTATAGCCCACCCGTTTTTGTGGCCTTTTTCAGCTGGACGAACTTGGCGCCCCAGCCTTCGGGCGGGTATTTTTGGGCGCGGCTGTGCCCGCGGGCTATTTTTGGCACACGGAGGTGCCTCGCAAAGTCTCGCGCCATTCCGAGTCCGGCGCACGAAGTTGGCCAGCCCCACCCCCCAAGGCTATAGCCCACCCGTTTTTGTGGCCTTTTTCCGCTGGACGAACTTGGCGCCCCGGCCTTCGGTCGGGTATTTTTTGTCCTGGCTGTGCCCAAGGTCTATTTTTGGCACACATAGGCACCTCGCAAAGACTCGCGCCATTCCGAGTCCGGCGGACGAAGTCGGCCAGCCTCACCCCCCAAGGCTATAGCCCACCCGTTTTCGAGGCCTTTTTCCGCTGGACGAACTTGGCGCCCCGGCCTTCGGGCGGGTATTTTTGGGCGCGGCTGTGCCCGCTGCCTATTTTTGGCACACGGAGGTGCCTCGCAATGTCTTGCACCATTCCGAGTCCGGCGGACTAAGTTGGCCAGCCCCACCCCCCAAGGCTATAGCCCACCCGTTTTTGTGGCCTTTTTCAGCGGGACGAACTTGGCGCCCCGGCCTTCGGGCGGGTATTTTTGAACGCGGCTGCGTCCATGGCCTATTTTTGGCACGTGGAGGCACCTCGCAAAGTCTCGCGCCATTTCGAGTCCGGCGGACGAAGTTGGCAAGCCCCCCCCCCCCAAGGCTATAGCCCACCCGTTTTTGTGGCCGTTTTCCGCTGGACGAACTTGTCGCCCCGACCTTCGGGCGGGTATTTTTGGGCAGCTGTGCCCGCGGCCTATTTTTGGCACACGGAGGTGCCTCGCAAAGTCTCGCGCCATTCCGAGTCAGGCGGACGAAGTTGGACAGCCCCACCCACCAAGGCTATAGCTCACTCGTTTTTGTGGCCTTTTTCCGCTGGACGAACTTGGCGCCCCAGCCTTCGGGCGGGTATTTTTGGGCGCGGCTGTGCCCGCGGCCTATTTTTGGCACCACGAGGCCCCACCCCCCAAGGCTATAGCCCACCCTATTTTTCCGCTGGGGGGTTTTGGCACCACGACCTTCGGGCGCTTATTTTTATGAGCGGCTTTGCCCGCGGCTTATTTTTGGCACCCCGAGGCCCCTCGCAAAGTCTCGCCCCATTCCGAGTACGGCGGACGAACTTCGCCCGCACCCCCCACCAAGGCTATAGCCCACCCGTTTTTTGGCCATTTTTCCGTTGGGGGGTTTTGGCACCACGACCTTCGGGCGCTTATTTTTGTACGCGGCTTTGCCCGCGGCTTATTTTTGGCACCCCGAGGCCCCTCGCAAAGTCTCGCCCCATTCCGAGTCCGGCGGACGAACTTCGCCCGCGCCCCCCACCAAGGTTATAGCCCACCCGTTTTTTTGGCCATTTTTCCGCTGGGGGGTTTTGGCACCACGACCTTCGGGCGCTTATTTTTATGAGCGGCTTTCCCCGCGGCTTATTTTTGGCACCCCGAGGCCCCTCGCAAAGTCTCGCCCCATTCCGAGTACGGCGGACGAACTTCGCCCGCACCCCCCACCAAGGCTATAGCCCACCCGTTTTTTGGCCATTTTTCCGTTGGGGGGTTTTGGCACCACGACCTTCGGGCGCTTATTTTTGTACGCGGCTTTGCCCGCGGCTTATTTTTGGCACCCCGAGGCCCCTCGCAAAGTCTCGCCCCATTCCGAGTACGGCGGACGAACTTCGCCCGCGCCCCCCACCAAGGCTATAGCCCACCCGTTTTTTGGCCATTTTTCTGCTGGGGGTTTTGGCACCACGACCTTCGGGCTCTTATTTTTGTGCGCGGTTTTGCCCGCGGCTTTGCCCGCGGCCTATTTTTGGCACCCTGAGGCCCCTCGCAAAGTCTCGCCCCATTCCGAGTCCGGCGGACGAAATTCGCCCGCGCCCCCCACCAAGGCTATAGCCCACCCGTTTTTTGGCCATTTTTCCGCTGGGGGGTTTTGGCACCACGACCTTCGGGCGCTTATTTTTATGAGCGGCTTTGCCCGCGGCTTATTTTTGGCACCCCGAGGCCCCTCGCAAAGTCTCGCCCCATTCCGAGTCCGGCGGACGAAGTTGGCCAGCCCCTCCCCCCAAGGCTATAGCCCACCCGTTTTTTGGCCATTTTTCCGCTGGACGAACTTGGCGCCCCGGCCTTCGGGGGGTTATTTTTGGGCGCGGCTGTGTGCGCGGCCTATTTTTAGCACGTGGAGGCCGCTCGCAAAGTCTCGCGCCATTCCGAGTCCGGCGGACGAAGTTGGCCAGCCCCTCCCCCCAAGGCTATAGGCCACCCGTTTTTTGGCCATTTTTCCGCTGGACGAACTTGGCTTCCCGGCCTTCGGGCGGTTATATTTGCGCGCGGCTGTGACCGCGGCCTATTTTTGGCACGCGGAGACCGCTCGCAAAGTCTCGCCCCATTCCGAGTCCGGCGGACGAAGTTGGCCAGCCCCTACACCCAAGGCTATAGCCCACCCGTTTTTTGGCCATTTTCCGCTGGACGAACTTGGCGCCCCGGCCTTCGGGCGGTTATTTTTGGGCGCAGCTGTGCCCGCGGCCTACTTTTGCCACGCGGAGGCCGTTCGCAAAGTCTCGCCCCATTCCGAGTCCGGCGGACGAAGTTGGCCAGCCCCTCCCCCCAACGCTATAGCCCACCCGTTTTTTGACCATTTTTCCGCTGGGGGGTTTGGGCGCGCCGACCTTTGGGCGGTTATTTTTGGGTGCGGCTGTACCCGCGGCCTATTTTTGGCACGCGGAGGCCGCTCGCAATGTCTTGCCCCATTCCGAGTCCGGCGGACGAAGTTGGCCAGCCCCTCTCCCCAAGGCTATAGCCCACCCATTTTTTGGGCATTTTTCCGCTGGATGAACTTGGCGCCCCGGCCTTCGGGAGGTTATTTTTGGACGCGGCTGTGCCCGCGGCCTATTTTTGGCACGCGGGGTCCGCTCGCAAAGTCTCGCCCCATTCTGAGTTCGGCGGACGAAGTTGGCCAGCCCCTCTCCCGAAGGCTATAGCCCACCCATTTTTTGGCCATTTTTCCGCTGGGGGGTTTGGGTACGCCGACCTTCGGGGGGTTATTTTTGGGCGCGGCTGTGCCCGCGGCCTATTTTTGGCACGCGGAGGCCGCTCGCAAAGTCTCGCCCCATTCCGAGTCCAGTGGACGAAGTTGGCCGGCCCCTCCCCCCAAGGCTATAGCCCACCCGTTTTTTGGACATTTTTCTGCTGGACGAACTTGGCGCCCCGGCCTTCGGGCGGTTATTTTTGGGCGCGGCTGTGCCCGGGGCCTATTTTTGGCACACAGAGGCCGCTCGTAAATTCTCGCCCCATTCCGAGTCCGGCGGACGAAGTTGGCCAGCCCCACCCCCCAAGGCTATAGCCCACCCGTTTTTGTGGCCTTTTTCCGCTGGACGAACGTGGCGCCCCGGCCTTCGGGTGGTTATTTTTGGGCGCGGCTGTGCCCGGGGCCTATTTTTGGCACACGGAGGCCGCTCGCAAAGTCTCACGCCATTCCGAGTCCGGCGGACGATGTTGGCCAGCCCCACCCCCCAAGGCTATAGCCCGCCTGTTTTTGTGGCCTTTTTCCGCTGGACGAACTTGGCGCCCTGACCTTCGGGCGGTTATTTTTGGGGGCGGCTGTGTCCGGGGCCTACTTTTGGCACACGGAGGCCGCTCGCAAAGTCTCGCGCCATTCCGAGTCCGGCGGACGAAGTTGGCCATCCCCACCCCCCAAGCCTATAGCCCACCCGTTTTTGTGGCCTTTTTCCGCAGGACGAACATGGCGCCCCGGCCTTCGGGCGGTTATTTTTGGGCGCGGCTGTGCCCGGGGCCTATTTTTGGCTCACAGAGGCCGCTCGCAAAGTCTCGCGCCATTCCGAGTCCGGCGGACGAAGTGGGCCAGCCCCACCCCCCAAGGCTATAGGCCACCCGTTTTTGTGGCCTTTTTCCGCAGGATGAACTTGGCGCCCCGGCCTTCGGGCGGTTATTTTTTTGGCGCGGCTGTGGCCGGGGCCTATTTTTGGCACACGGAGGCCGTTCGCAAAGTCTCGCACATTCCGAGTCCGGCGGACGAAGATGGCCAGCCCCACCCCCCAAGGCTATAGCCCACCCGTTTTTGGGGCCTTTTTCCGCTGGACGAACTTGGCGCCGCGGCCTTCGGTCGGTTATTTTTGGGCGCGGCCGTGCCGGGGGCCTATTTTTGGCACACGGAGGCTGCTCGCAAATTCTCGCGCCATTCCGAGTCCGGCGGACGAAGTTGGCCAGCCCCACCCCCCAAGGCTATAGCCCACCCGTTTTTGTGGCCTTTTTCCGCTGGACGAACGTGGCGCCCCGGCCTTCGGGTGGTTATTTTTGGGCGCGGCTTTGTCCGGGCCCTATTTTTGGCACACGGAGGCCGTTCGCAAAGTCTCGCGCCATTCCGAGTCCGGCGGACGAAGTTGGCCATCCCCACCCCCCAAGCCTATAGCCCACCCGTTTTTGTGGCCTTTTTCCGCTGGACGAACATGGCGCCCCGGCCTTCGGGCGGTTATTTTTGGGCGCGGCTGTGCCCGGGGCCTATTTTTGGCACACAGAGGCCGCTCGCAAAGTCTCGCGCCATTCCGAGTCCGGCGGACGAAGTTGGCCAGCCCCACCCCCCAAGTCTATAGGCCACCGGTTTTTGTGGCCTTTTTCCGCAGGACGAACTTGGCGCCCCGGCCTTCGGGCGGTTATTTTTTTGGCGCGGCTGTGGCCGGCGCCTATTTTTGGCACACGGAGGCCGTTCGCAAAGTCTCGCACATTCCGAGTCCGGCGGACGAAGATGGCCAGCCCCACCCCCCAAGGCTATAGCCCACCCGTTTTTGGGGCCTTTTTCCGCTGGACGAACTTGGCGCCGCGGCCTTCGGTCGGTTATTTTTGGGCGCGGCTGTGCCGGGGGCCTATTTTTGGCACACGGAGGCTGCTCGCAAATTCTCGCGCCATTCCGAGTCCGGCGGACGAAGTTGGCCAGCCCCACCCCCCAAGGCTATAACCCACCCGTTTTTGTGGCCTTTTTCCGCTGGACGAACGTGGCGCCCCGGCCTTCGGGTGGTTATTTTTGGGCACGGCTGTGTCCGGGGCCTATTTTTGGCACACGGAGGCCGCTCGCAAAGTCTCACGCCATTCCGAGTCCGGCAGACGAAGTCGGCCAGCCCCACCCCCCAAGGCTATAGCCCGTCTGTTTTTGTGGCCTTTTTCCGCTGGACGAACGTGGCGCCCCGGCCTTCGGGTGGTTATTTTTGGGCGCGGCTGTGCCCGGGGCCTATTTTTGGCACACGGAGGCCGCTCGCAAAGTCTCACGCCATTCCGAATCCGGCGGACGAAGTTGGCCAGCCCCACCCCCCAAGGCTATAGCCCGCCTGTTTTTGTGGCCTTTTTCCGTTGGACGAACTTGGCGCCCCGACCTTCGGGCGGTTATTTTTGGGTGCGGCTGTGCCCGGGGCCTATTTTTGGCACACGGAGGCCGCTCGCAAAGTCTCACGCCATTCCGAGTCCGGCGGACGAAGTTGGCCAGCCCCACCCCCCAAGGCTATAGCCCGCGCCCCCCACCAAGGCTATAGCCCACCCGTTTTTTGGCCATTTTTCCGCTGGGGGGTTTTGGCACCACGACCTTCGGGCGCTTATTTTTATGAGCGGCTTTGCCCGCGGCTTATTTTTGGCACCCCGAGGCCCCTCGCAAAGTCTCGCCCCATTCCGAGTACGGCGGACGAACTTCGCCCGCGCCCCCCACCAAGGCTATAGCCCACCCGTTTTTTGGCCATTTTTCTGCTGGGGGTTTTGGCACCACGACCTTCGGGCTCTTATTTTTGTGCGCGGTTTTGCCCGCGGCCTATTTTTGGCACCCTGAGGCCCCTCGCAAAGTCTCGCCCCATTCCGAGTCCGGCGGACGAAATTCGCCCGCGCCCCCCACCAAGGCTATAGCCCACCCGTTTTTTGGCCATTTTTCCGCTGGGGGGTTTTGGCACCACGACCTTCGGGCGCTTATTTTTATGAGCGGCTTTGCCCGCGGCTTATTTTTGGCACCCCGAGGCCCCTCGCAAAGTCTCGCCCCATTCCGAGTACGGCGGACGAACTTCGCCCGCGCCCCCCACCAAGGCTATAGCCCACCCGTTTTTTGGCCATTTTTCTGCTGGGGGTTTTGGCACCACGACCTTCGGGCTCTTATTTTTGTGCGCGGTTTTGCCCGCGGCTTATTTTTGGCACCCCGAGGCCCCTCGCAAAGTCTCGCCCCATTCCGAGTCCGGCGGACGAAGTTGGCCAGCCCCTCCCCCCAAGGCTATAGCCCACCCGTTTTTTGGCCATTTTTCCGCTGGACGAACTTGGCGCCCCGGCCTTCGGGGGGTTATTTTTGGGCGCGGCTGTGTGCGCGGCCTATTTTTAGCACGCGGAGGCCGCTCGTAAAGTCTCGCCACATTCCGCGTCCGGCGATCGAACTTGGCCAACCCCACCCCCCAAGGCTATAGCCCACCCGTTTTTGTGGCCTTTTTCCGCTGGACGAACTTGGCGCCCCGGCCTTCGGTCGGTTATTTTTGGGCGCGGCTGTGCCCTCTACCTATTTTTGGCACACGGAGGCTGCTCGCAAAGTCTCGGCCCATTCCGAGTCCGGCGGACAAACTTGGCCAGCCCCACCCACCAAGGCTATAGCCCACCCGTTTTTGTGGCTTTTTTCCGTAGGACGAACTTGGCGCCACGGCCTTCGGGCGGTTATTTTGGACGCGGCTGTGTCCGCAGCCTATTTTTGGCACACGGAGGCCGCTCGCAAAGTCTCGCCCCATTCCGAGTCCGGCGGACGAACTTGGCCAGCCCCACCCTCCAGGGCTACAGCCCACCCGTTTTTGTGGCCTTTTTCCGCTGGACGAACTTGGCGGCCCGGCCTTCGGTCGGTTATTTTTGGGCGCGGCTGTGCCCTCTGCCTATTTTTGGCACACGGAGGCCGCTCGCAAAGACTTGCCCCATTCCGTGTCCGGCGGACGAACTTGGCCAGCCCCACCCCCCAAGGCTATAGCCCACCCGTTTTCGTGGCCTTTTTCCGCTGGACGAACTTGGCGCCCCGGCCTTCGGGCGGTTATTTTTGGTCGCGGCCATGCCCGCGGCCTATTTTTGGCACACTGAGGCCACTTGCAAAGTCTCGCCACATTCCGAGTCCGGCGATCGAACTTGGCCAACCCCACCCCCCAAGGCTATAGCCCACCCGTTTTTGTGGCCTTTTTCCGCTCGACGAACTTGGCGCCCCGTCCTTCGGGCGGTTATTTGTGGACGCGGCTGTGCCCGCGGCATATTTTTGGCATACGGAGGCCACTTGCAAAGTCTCGCCCCATTCCGATTCCGGCGGACGAACTTGGCCAGCCCCACCCGCAAAGGCTACAGCCCACCCGTTTTTGTGGCCTTTTTCCGCTAAACGAACTTTGAGCGCCGGCCTTCGGGTGGTTATTTTTGGGCGTGGCTGTGGCTGCGCCCTATTTTTGGCACACGGAGGGTGCTCGCAATGTCTCGCCCCATTTCGAGTCCGGCGGACGAACTTGGCCAGCGCCACCCCCCAAGGCTATAGCCTACCCGTTTTCGTGGCCTTTTTCCGCTGGACGAACTTGGCGCCCCGGCCTTCGTGCAGTTATTTTTTGGCGCGGCTGTGCCCGCGGCCTATTTTGGGCACACGGAGGCCGCTCGCAAATTCTCGTCCCATTCCGAGTCCGGCGGACGAACTTGGCCGGCCCCACCCGCCAAGGCTACAGCCCACCCGTTTTTGTAGCCTTTTTCGGCTGGACGAACTTGTTGCCCCAGCCGTCGGCCAGTTATTTTTGGGCGCAGCTGTGCCCGTAGCCTATTTTTAGCACACGGAGGCCGCTCGCAAAGTCTCGTCCCATTCCGAGTCCGGCGGACGAACATGGCCAGCCCCACCCCCCAACGCCATAGCCCACCCGTTTTTGTGGCCTTTTTCCGCTGGACGAACTTGGCGCCCCGGCCTTCGGTCGGTTATTTTTGGTCGCGGCCATGCCTGCGGCCTATTTTTGGCACACTGAGGCCGCTCGTAAAGTCTCGCCACATTCCACGTCCGGCGATCGAACTTGGCCAGCCCCACCCATCAAGGCTATAGACCACCCGTTTTTTTGGCCTTTTTCCGCTGGACGAACTTGGAACCCCGGCCTTCAGGCGGTTATTTTTGGGCGCGGCTGTGCCTGCTCCCTATTTTTGGCACACGGAGGCCGTTCACAAAGTCTCGCCCCATTCCGAGCCCGGCGGACGAACTTGGCCAGCCCCACCCTCCAACGCTACAGCCCACCCGTTTTTGTGGCCTTTTTCCGCTGGACGAACTACGAGCGCCAGCCTTCGGGCAGTTATTTTTGGGCGCGGCTGTGGCCGCGGCCTATTTTTGGCACATGGAGGGCGCTCGCAAAGTTTCGCCCCATTCCAAGTCCGGCGGACGAACTTGGCCAGCCCCACCCATCAAGGCTATAGCCCACCCGTTTTTGTGGCCTTTTTCCGCTGGACGAACTTGGCGCCCCGGCCTTCGGGCGGTTATTTTTGGTCGCGGCCATGCCCGCGGCCTATTTTTGGCACACTGAGGCCGCTCACAAAGTCTCGCCACATTCCGCGTCCGGCGATCGAACTTGGCCAACCCCACCCCCCAAGGCTATAGCCCACCCGTTTTTGTGGCCTTTTTCCGCTGGACGAACTTGGCGCCCCGTCCTTCGGGCAGTTATTTTTGGACACGGCTGTGCCTGCGGCTTATTTTTGGCATATGGAGGCCACTTGCAAAGTCTCGCCCCATTCCGATTCCGACGGACGAACTTGGCCAGCCCCACCCGCAAAGGCTACAGCCCACCCGTTTTTGTGGCCTTTTTCCGCTGGACGAACTTTGAGCGCCGGCCTTCGGGCGGTTATTTTTGGGCGTGACTGTGGCCGCGCCCTATTTTTGGCACACGGAGGCTGCTCGCAAAGTCGTGTCCCATTCCGAGTCCGGCGGACGAACTTGGCCAGCCCCACCCCCCAAGGCTACAGCCCACCCGTTTTTGTAGCCTTTTTCCGCTGGACGAACTTGATGCCCCAGCCTTCGGGCGGTTATTTTTGTGTACGGCTGTGCCCGCGGCCTATTTTTGGCACACGGAGGCCGCTCGCAAAGTCTCACCCCATTCCGGCGGACGAACTTGGCCATCCCCACCCTCCAAGGGTACAGCCCACCCGTTTTTGTGGCCTTTTTCCGCTGGACGAACTTTGAGCGCCGGCCTTCGGGCAGTTATTTTTGGGCGCGGCTGTGGCCGCGGCCTATTTTTGGCACACGGAGGGTGCTCGCAAAGTCTCGTCCCATTCTGAGTCCGGCGGACGAACATGGCCAGCCCCACCCCCCAACGCCATAGCCCACCCGTTTTTGTGGCCTTTTTCCGCTGGACGAACTTGGCGCCCCGGCCTTCGGGCGGTTATTTTTGGTCGTGGCCATGCCCGCGGCCTATTTTTGGCACACTGAGGCCGCTCGCAAAGTCTCGCCAGATTCCGTGTCCGGCGGACGAACCTGGCCAGCCCCACCCCCCAAGGCTATAGCCCACCCGTTTTCGTGGCCTTTTTCCGCTGGACGAACTTGGCGCCCCGGCCTTCGGTCGGTTATTTTTTGACGCGACTGTGCCCGCGGCCTATTTTTGGCTCATGGAGGCCACTTGCAAAGTCTCACCCCATTCCGAGTCCGGCGGACGAACTTGGCCAGCCCCACCCCCCAAGGCTATAGCCCACCCGTTTTCGTGGACTTTTTCCGCTGGACGAACTTGGCGCCCCGGCCTTCGGGCAGTAATTTTTGGGCGCGGCTGTGCCCGCGGCCTATTTTTGTACACGGAGACCGTTCGTAAAGTCTCGCCCCATTCCGAGTCCGGCGGACGAACTTGGCCAGCCCCACCCCACAAGGCTATATCCCATCCGTTTTTTTGGCCTTTTTCCGCTGGACGAACTTGGCGCCCCGGCCTTCGGGCGGTTATTTTTGGGCGCGGCTGTGCCTGCGGCCTATTTTTGGTACACGGAGGCCGTTCGCAAAGTCTCGCCCCATTCCGAGCCCGGCGGACGAACTTGGCCAGCCCCACCCCACAAGGCTATATCCCATCCGTTTTTGTGGCCTTTTTCCGCTGGACGAACTTGGCGCCCCGGCCTTCGGGCAGTAATTTTTGGGCGCGGCTGTGCCCGCGGCCTATTTTTGTACACGGAGACCGTTCGTAAAGTCTCGCCCCATTCCGAGTCCGGCGGACGAACTTGGCCAGCCCCAGCCCCCAAGGCTATAGCCCACCCGTTTTTTGGGCAATTTTGCGGCGGACGAACTTGGGCAAGGGCCCTTCGGGCCCTTCTTTTTGGGCGCGGCTTTATCCGCAGCCTACTTTTGGCACACGGAGGCCCCTCGCAAAGTCTGGCCCCATTCCGAGTCCGGCGGACGAACTTGGCCAGCCCCACCCCCCAAGGCTATAGCCCACCCGTTTTTTGTGCATTTTTGCGGCGGATGAACTTCGGGACGGGACCGTCGGGCGCTTATTTTTGGGCACGGCTGTGCCCGCACCCTATTTTTGGCACACGGAGGCCCCTTGCAAACTCTGGCCCCATTCCGAGTCCGGCGGACGAACTTGGCTAGCCCCACCCCCAAAGGCTATAGCCCACCCATTTTTTGGCCATTTTTGCGGCGGACGAACTTGGGGACGGGACTTTTGGGTGCGGCTGTGCCCGCGGCCTATTTTTGGCACATGGAGGCCCCTCACAAAGTTTCGCCCCATTCCGAGTCCGGCGGACGAACTTGGCCAGCCCCACCCCCCAAGGCTATAGCCCACCCGTTTTTTGGGCATTTCTGCGGCGGAAGAACTTGGGGACGGGACCTTCGGGCGCTTATTTTTGGGCACGGCTGTACCCGTGGCTTATTTTTGGCACACGGAGGCCACAAAGTCTGGCCCCATTCCGAGTCCGGTGAACGAACTTGGCCAGCCCCACCACCCAAGACTATAGCGCACTCGTTTTTTGGGCATTTTTGCGGCGGACGAACATGGGGACGGGACCTTTGGGCGCTTATTTTTGGGTACGGCTGTGCCCGCGCCCTATTTTTGGTACACGGAGGCCCCTTGCAAAGTCTGGCCCCATTCCGAGTCCGGCGGACGAACTTGGCCAGCCTCACCCCCAAAAGGCTATAGCCCACCCGTTTTTTGCCCATTTTTGCGGCGGACGAACTTGGGGATGGGACCTTCAGGCGCGGCTGTGCCCGTGGCCTATTTTTAGCATACGGAGGCCCCTCGCAAAGTTTGGCCCCATTCTGGGTCCGGCGGACGAACTTGGCCAGCCCCACCCCCCAAGGCTATAGCCCACCCGTTTTTTTGGCATTTTTGCGGCGGACGAACTTGGGGACGGGACCTATGGGCGCTTATTTTTGGGCGCGGCTGTGCCCGTGGCCTATTTTTGGCACACGGAGGCCCCTCACAAAGTTTGGCCCCATTCCGAGTCCGGCGGACGAACTTGGCCAGCCCCACCCCCCAAGGTTATAGTCCACCCGTTTCTTGGGCATTTTTGCTGCGGACGAACTTGGGGACGGGACCTTCGGGCGCTTATTTTTGGGTGCGGCTGTGCCCGTGGCCTATTTTTGGCACAGGAGGCCCCTCGCAAAGTCTGGCCTCATTCTGAGTCCGGCGGAGAACTTGGCCAGCCCCTCCCCCCAAGGCTATAGCCCACCCGTTTTTTGGTCATTTTTCCGCTGGACGAACTTGGCGCCCCGGCCTTCGGGGGATTATTTTTGGCCGCGGCTGAGCCCGTGGCCTATTTTTGGCATGCGGAGGCCACTCGTAAAGTCTCGCCCCATTCCGAGTCCGGTGGACGAAGTTGGACAGCCCCTCCCCCCAAGGCTATAGCCCACACGTTTTTTGGCCATTTTTCCGCTGGGGGGTTCGGGCGCGCCGACCTTCGGGGGGTATTTTTTGGGCGCGGCTGTGCCCACGGCCTATTTTTGGCACACGTAGGTGCCTCGCAAAGTATCGCGCCATTCCGAGTCCGGCGGACGAAGTTGGCCAGCCCCACCCCCCAAGGCTATAGCCCACCCGTTTTTGTGGCCTTTTCCGCGGGACGAACTTGGCGCCGCGGCCTTCGTGCGGGTATTTTTAGGCGCGGCTGTGCCCGCGGCCTATTTTTGGCACACGGAGGTGCCTCGCAAAATCTCGCGCCATTCCGAGTCCGGCGGACGAAGTTGGCCAGCCCCACCCCCGAAGGCTATAGCCCACCCGTTTTTGTGGCCTTTTTCCGCTGGACGAAATTGGCGCCCCGGCCTTCGGGCGGATATTTTTGAGCGCGGCTGTGCCCGGAGCCTATTTTTGGCACACGGAGGCCGCTCGCAAGGTCTCGCGCCGTTCCGAGTCCGGCGGACGAAGTTGGCCAGCCCCACCCCCCAAGGCTATAGCCCACCCGTTTTTGTGGCCTTTTTCCGCGGGACGAACTTGGCGCCGCGGCCTTCGTGCGGGTATTTTTAGGCGCGGCTGTGCCCGCGGCCTATTTTTGGCACACGGAGGCACCTCACAAAGTCTCGCACCATTCCGAGTCCGGCGGACGAAGTTGGCCAGCCCCACCCCCCAAGGCTATAGCCCACCCGTTTTTGTGGCCTTTTTCCGCTGGACGAACTTGGCGCCGCGGCCTTTGGGCGGGTATTTTTGGCCGCGGTTGTACCCGCGGCCTATTTTTGGCACACGGAGGCGCCTCGCAAAGTCTCGCGCCATTCCGAGTCAGGAGAACGAAGTTGGCCAGCCCCACCCCCCAAGGCTATAGCCCACCCGTTTTTGTGGCATTTTTCCGCTGGACGAACTTGGCGCCGCAGCCTTCGGGAGGGTATTTTTGGCCGCGGTTGTGCCCGCGGCCTATTTTTGGCACACGGAGGCGCCTCGCAAAGTCTCGCGCCATTCCGAGTCAGGCGGACGAAGTTGGCCACCCCCACCCCCCATGGCTATAGCCCACCCGCTTTTGTGGCCTTTTTCCGCTGGACGAACTTGGCGCCGCGGCATTCGGGCGGGTATTTTTGGGCGCGGCTGTGCTCGTGGCCTAGTTTTGGTACACGGAGGTGCCTCACAAAGTCTCGCGCCATTCCGAGTCCGGCGGACGAAGTTGGCCAGCCCCACCCCCCAGGCCTATAGCCCACCCGTTTTTGAGGCCTTTTTCCGCTGGACGAACTTGGCGCCGCGGCCTTCGGGCGGGTATTTTTGGGCGCGGCTGTGCCCGCGGCCTATTTTTGGCACACGGAGGGGCCTCGCAAAGTCTCGCGCCATTCCGAGTACGGCGGACGAAGTGGGCCAGCCCCACCCCCCAAGGGTATAGCCCACCCTTTTTTGTGGCCTTTTTCCGCTGGACGAA